>OU795039.1:85648575-86291306 GCA_917208275.1 Patella pellucida
CCGTCTGTAGTAAGATCGAGTAAATTTACCATGTTTCAAGCCCGCCCGTAGTAAGTTTGAAACCGATCGTAACTAGTTCTGTATCGTTCCCAATACGTCCGTTGTAAATTGCTCAACAAATGATCGTTAGAGCAACACAAATAGACCTTTAAATAAACAAACAAACAACAAATAATTGGCACCAAGTAACAACTGAAATGGCTTACTCTGCCTTTACTACACTAGGATCTGGAAGAGTTGTTATATAACAGGCGTTCTAGTTGATGAGAGGAATTAGCCAATCAAACGGGCTGTTACGTTGAGCTTTTGGCATGAGGTGCACGGAGCTGTGGGTAATCCACTAGAAACATTAATGCTGATTGGTTAATCGAATGACTGACGCCGTAGGGTCAAAAGCCGCTCATAGACCGTAGTGCCACTGTCCGGGCAAAATTCCCCCCCTTGGCACACTGTATGGCGTATGTCCGTCGTCATTAGCCCAGTTCGGGGTAGAAAAGTTGGACGTTAAAAACACCTGATACCACATAGAATTTGAGGTAGTAAATATTAACTTCACTTTTGTATTACAGATGTTTAATATAATAGACATCACTTCACATGGCCAATAAATGGTGTAATAGTGTATGAATATATTTATTGATTGGGACATATCTTAGATATATGATTGGCTGTTTAATGAATTATATTGATAATATCCATGGGCGTCATTGAAACCTTAAAATAATTTAAAAGAGCAGGATACTACTGCGATATATAGGCAGGAAATCAACAACGTGACAAGAATCGATCAGAAAGTTTGGATACTTTATTTGGGTAAAACTTGTTTTTAAGATCGATCAGAAAGTTTGGATACTTTATTTGGGTAAATCTTGTTTTTAAGTTACCTGTAACATAAAGGTAAGTAATACTTACAATATAGTCGTTTGTGTACTTAAAGGGTCAATCCCGATAATGTTTTTGAGAATAAAACTATTGAATTTTGTACTAAGACTTTTTTTTAATAAAACTCATGTGTCGGTGAAATTAACCGTTCGTTATCAAGTACAGCACATGGACCATTCACCGTGTGGACCTCTATATTTTGAGCTGTAATTTTGAGTCAATGTATATACACAATTCTTCTATATTTTGGCGTTTACATTTCATACAGACTCGGACTTTTATTTTTGAGGCTCTGTTCTACTCGGGACAGTCCCTTTAATCATAGACGATCATACAATGTTTGTTTAGAAATAATATTTTATAAAGGATCTTTAAATGAGATTTTGGAACAGGCTTACTCTATGTAAAAAAATGTTCGTGTACTCAATAATAGACGATCATTAAATGTTTCTTTTAGAAATAATATTACATAAGGGATATGTACTTTAAATGGCTAATTTTATGTCTATTTCTTGGCCCCATTCTAAATCTAATGTTTGAACATAATCATATTATACAAGAGCTAAACCGGCCGACCAATTGTAAATCTTCGCTTAGGCCTGAAATGTATTAAACTAATAATTAGATCCCGTCCGACCAGGCAGGTTTCCCCCGAGTTCTTCGGTTTCTTCCTGCAGTAATGATCGAAATCATTCGCACGATCTGTGCCAAGGGCCAAATTCGAAAAAGGTTCAGGCCTAATTTGCTACCCTTGTAAAATGACGCGAGTATTATTATTAACATGCCAAGACCATAATCAACTCCCGGTGCCATCTGATACGGCCTATTTTCAATAAATTTGAATCCGATCTGTCGTTCAACGGCCGTTGATTATTAACCGTGTGAATTGATAATTGACAGAGTAGTTATTTCGGGACTTAATTATGGTTCAGTTTTATTTCAATAATTCGTTTTCACGAAGGGGTCTTTATCTCTTTATTTCGCGTAGAGGTTTTTGGCTGTGGGGTTAAACCTTAGGACCCGGAGATGACCGATGTGGTTGGACACGTGACCCTACTCCTTGACATGTACACCCGGGGAATAGAAACCACAGTAGTTGACCTTATGATAGAGCACGGTAAGTGGTACGTGCAGGATTTGGTAAGCTTGTGCTTTGGCTACCATTGGCGACCGGGTATGCTACACACACAATTAGAAACTCCCCATTCACCTCTATTAAAATGAAAGTATTCTTTTTATGTGTTTTAATTATTTTCATAATCAGATTATACAGAGATGACATTCTGCATTAGATACATAGCAATTATTGTCGGTGTCATACTATTTGTTTCACAGAGCCGTGTTTGTTCTGATTTATGTTAGTTTAATTACATCTGTATAAATTAATAATCAATAACAGAAATGGAGTTTATCATCCACACGACACAAACTAGGTCATTCTAACGTATGGTTTTCAATTTTTATTTCAAAAATTGGTTTGCGCGTAGGGGTCTATACAAGTGGGAGGAAACCGGAGTGCCCGGAGGAAACCCACGAGGTTGAGAAGGCGCCCCTATCTTCATGTCGAATACGCTCACACTAGGGCTTGAAACCACAGCCGCAAACCAGAGGTGGCCGGCCAGCTAGAGGTCGAAGCGCGGCACTCTACACCACTAGGCTTTATTATATATATGGTTTAATGTCAGAGGAACATGATTTTTATAGCTCATGTTAAAACGTAAATTAAATTTTCTTTTAGAGGTATTTAGTAACTGGATGCGATAATAATCGTTTAGAGGCATTGAGTAACTGGATACTGCCAAGTTACCGAACCTGGAAGAGGTGTATCCAGTAAATTAAGTTATATTACTTTAATAATAACGCCGTTTAATATCTGGTGTTAAACCGCCCATAGATGCCAAATTTACTCATAACTAGGCGGGTTACACAACCTTACACGGAAAGGGTTTATCTATGTCCATAACAACACAATAATTATTGTGAATATCATCGATACATAATGCACCAAATACAAAAACAATTACTCTATTACATTTTTGGTAAAGCACAGAATGTTTTTAGTTTGAAAGTATTTTAAAATTTGTTTGTCTGTAGCGAAAGATGTTTAGTTGTAATAATAATAATATTAATAATGGGTTTTTGTATAGCGCAGCTTGAAGCATATCAACATTGTTACAGTGTTCAATTATAGTATGAATTGAAAAGAAATGTTTTCGGTTTTATCTTAAAAGTTCCGAGATTATCAAATCGCATTTAATCAATAGCAATTGCGTTCCACAGTATTGGTGCAGCGTGAGAAAATGACCGGTACCCAAAGGTCTTCATATTGTAGCCAGGATTGTAAAGTATCAGTAGGTTTCTGGATCTGAGTTCGCGTGTTGGAATATAACTGTGTATCAGTTCTTGAAGGTACGAAGGGGATGAATCGTTGACACATTTAAGCACAGTACATAGAAATTTATATTCGATGCACAACTTGACAGGAAGCCAGTGCAACCCTATAAGAATAAGTGTGATATGGTTGAATTTTGGAGACAATGATATAATTCTGGCCGCTGTGTTTTAAACACATTATAGATTGTTTAATAGATTTTGTGGAGTACTCCATAGCAAACCATTGCAGAAATCCAATCTTGATAGAATCAAGGCACGAACTAACGTATGGGCAGCTTCATGACTTATCAGGTGTCGAACTTGACGTATAGCACAAGGGTGGAAATAGAAAATTTTGCATAAATGATGAACTTGTTTTCCCATCGACAGATCACTATCCGGAATACTCCAAGACTTGGGGCTGAACTGGAGAAAACTATATCCGAGTCTGCGATTGTTATGGATCGTTCATGTATGTTTGACCGCTGATAGTGCCTATTAAAACCGCCTCAGTTTTTCGTCATTAAGTTTCAGCATATTGGTGGTCATCCATGACTTTATCGATTTGGTACATGCAGTTATTTTTTCGAATTTCTGCAAAAATGCTGTTGGCCCGAAACTTCCAATTACCTGAGTGTCATCTGCATATGCACGATGATCCAGTGAGTGGCGGTCAATGATATTAGATACGGATGCAGTATAGAGCACAAAACAACATTGGGCCAAGAACAGAGCCTTGTGGCACACCATGTTTTAGCAATACTGGTGGTAATACTGTTTTGCCTATTAATACTTTCTGCGATCGATTTTGTAAATATGATTTTAGCCAACTCAGTGCAACGTCTGTGATTCCAAACTGACTGGAGAGACGGTCCACCATAATATCGTGGTTTATATTATCAAACGCTGCTGATAGGTCGAGCAAATCCAAATAACTTACGTGACGATCCGGTCGCATTCCTAAATGTTCCGCAGTTTCTCCGCCGCTTCGCCATCATTTGTTCCGTAGTTTACCCGTATCTGTTCCGAAGATACCGCTACTGCTCCGAAGGTATTCCGAGAGCGTGTGGAATGGATATTTTCGGTGAAGCTCTTCCGTAGAAGCCATTCCGCGGACGTCCGCGAGTACCGCAGCTATCCGCAGCCCAGTGAAATGGGGGTATTTCTCAATTATTTTGGAGATAAAAGGAAGGTTCGAGACTGGTCGATAGTTCTTCAAAGTGTTAGGATCGAGATTATCTGTCTTCAACAAGGGTCGTACTACAGCTATCTTGTAAGTGTCAGGAAATGTAGAGGACTCGAGGCTAAGATTGACTATTGGGGTGACTGCAGGCAGTAGTGTATCGTAGGTTTGGATGACAAAACTATTTTCCTGGGGCCTGTTTCACGAAATTTTAACTAAGATAAAATCCGATTTTAGTAATTCGATTGGATATTGGATTTTATCTTAAGTTAAAATTTCGTGAAACAGGCCCCTGATTTCGTCATTCGTGAGAGGTTCAAGTCGAAAAAGTGGTTCCCTATCGACAGACGGTTGATTATGAGACTTGCAGTCTTCATTATTATAACCTGACGGTGTTGCTAGCAAGCCAGAATGTATTTGTTGTATCTTCTCATTGAAGAAGGTATTGAAGGAGGACGCTAAGCATTCGTCACCTTGTCCTTTTGGTACGATGGGAACTTTTGTTTTACCAATAAGTGAGTTAATGAAAGCATACGTCTTTCGTGAATCATCCTTGAAAAGCTCGAGTTGTTCCAAACATTGTTTTTTTTTTCAATCATAATTTATATTCCTCCCAACAGTCAATTACTTGCAATAATTAGAATTCATCCTGTTTCTTCTGAAATTTGTGATGACAAATTATACTATGGACTTTTGATCTTTCAATTTAAGACATAGACGTCAGGACGAGACATTGATCCGCGCCAAGATTCAAACCATAGGTAATTAAAGGGACAATAACACTCTTGCTAGCTTGACAGGACCCGAAAAAAAATTAGCCTTATTCTTACTACAAGATGTTTAAGTGTCCTACCTGTTGTGTAAATTATCCATTACAACCTATCTTACTTGTCGAGATGGTTCGAAAATATGTTTCGAAAATCCAAGTTGAATTTGAAAGTGCTTACGTATGTAGTTACATTTTTCCAATTTTTAAAATTAGGTGTGTTAAGATGAAATTTGTAACCTATTTTAATTGAAATATTGTAAAATAGTACACATTGTTGACCAGAATAAAGATTGGAACATCTTATTCAGTTACAACAAGAGTGGTATTGGGGCTTTAATATACAACTTTTGTTTTTGTTTTCAGCTGGAAGTCATGATCATCGAACTGCTTTATATAGTCAATCTAATGTCGTGATTAACACATGTGACCCAAGTCTATTTCTCAACACGACCGTCACCTCACAAATAATGGATTGTGCCCGAGTCTGTACAGCTAATGTTGATTGTAGACGATATTTGTATTGTTCCGGAGATTCCTCTTGTAAACTATACCAAGATGGTAGAGATTGTGTTATGTCTGGTGATACAACTGATTGTTCCTGTTACAGTCAGGTTAGTAGTTTATATTGCGATAAATGATTTTAAAAATTTCGCTGAGTTTGGTCCAGTATTTACTCCACCCACGCCACATTTATCGTTCTGCTCATGGGTAAAGACAACTTACTCTACCCCATCCCCGGTTTTAGGCCATGAATTATAAAGGTTTTCGGCTTTGTTACTTATCTAATACACGCACTACTCAGGGCCCTTATTCACGAAATCTTAAACTAAGTTACAACCGAAATTTTAAGAAATACTGCAACTTCATTGGATATATGCAAATTGATTTTAGTGGTCAGCCAATCGAATTGCAGTATTTCTTAAAATTTTGATTGTATCTTAGTTTAAGTTTTCGTGAATAAGGGCCCAGTTCGTCAATTGTTGTGTGGTTTTTTTTATTTCACAGAACATTCGTTGTGAGGATTCAAATTGTACCTGTCCTTTAGGTGAATATGGAGAACGTTGTCAAGAAATAATATCAGGTAAAATTAACTTCTTGTTTCACGCGGGGGATTGGATGGCCTAGTGGTCTAGAGTGCTCCGCTTCGACCTCTAGCTGGCCGGTCACACGAGGCTTGCGGCTGTGGTTTCGAGCCCTGATGTGAGCGTATGTGGCATGGAGATAGGGGCACCTTCTCAACCTCGTTGGTTCCCTCCGGGCACTACGGTTTCCTCCCACTGCTAAAAATCCCTACGTGCAAGCGAATTATTGAAATAAAATTAAACCATTTGTTAGTCCCTAAATTACCAAGTTGTGTTGAGTGGACGTTAAACCCCATTCTCTCCCTCCCTCCTCTCTCTCTCTCCCTCTCTCTCTCTCTCATAGAGCCTCTGTTTGTATTATACCTTATCGACATGTGTTGATAATTTTAAATATCAAAAGACTCGAATGTGATTTTATTTATCATCCAATCCCTTCTTACATGCACAAATAAATAAATAAATACAATGCTTTGCTATAAATTTCACTTTTACTGAACCTGATTACATTACGGCGTAGCGATACATCATTTTTGACAGCAATTCAACCATTGCAAAGTTCTTTATGACCCAGTGTTTTTATCAAGGTCAATTATAAAATAGTTCATTTTTGAAAAAAAGAAGAAGTTAATTTTAATAAAAAAATGAACTGTTCTTTGAAAATAAAAGAGAGTTTCTTTTTAACTGAACAATCAGATATCGCAGTAGATTATGAATTTATCACACAAGCGATATCTACTGTGGATTGTATTATTGGGTAATAAATAGAGAATCTCCTACGCGTCTTTTTTTATACCAACAAATATCCACCCATGTTGATAATGTAAAAAAACCGAGGCTCTGTCGAGTTTTCTTACTTTATCAACGTGTAGGAGATTTTATTTATCGCCTAATCCCTCTTTACATGCAAAAATAAAGAAATATAATTCTTTGCTATAGAAAACGGTCAATTAATTAAAAAAAGTTCCTTTTTAATAAGATTTTTAGTGGATTTGAATACATGTTGTGATAGATAATATTACGAAAAAAATGGATAATTGAACTGATTATACTATTTTGTCCGATTACACAATTTTGCCAATACCGTTTTTTATCCAATGGTTTTGATTGTTCGTACTTGGTTTTATCTTATTTATTCTAGAACCAATAATGATCGTGGCTATCTTGGTTCAGTTCCAAGCGATTTGGCCGAAATTTTCAGCATTTTCTATTTGTATTATCTATGTTTTAACTATTATAGCGAGAACTGTCAGCCCATTTATCTAATCTTCATTAATTACTAGAAATTATAATTGTTGTTTTTAACACGATTTAGTGTTTACATTTGCAACTGATTTTGAAACCAAAAAAAATGGAATTATAAAGGCCTTAGATTTGGGTTTCATGCAAAAAGCTTGCGAAGTTATTAAACTTATGTGTCTTGTTGCAATCAAGCGAAAACAAATTTCGGCAAAAAGTACGACCAATCACAATCAGTAACCCTACGTTTGAAACCAATCATGAATTTCTTCTATCCTTACATAGTGTTATAAAAATCAAGTAAAATTTATGAAAATAACGATCCCTATTAAAAGGGGGGGGGGGGGGAATCAAATGGTAAGCGTCTGCGAAAAAGAATTTGAACCATATGTTATTATCGCGTGCATTTTGCATTCCGATAGTTCATTGGCCATTCACGCTTTTTTTACCGACATTTCGCCTAATAGTTTGGATGCAGCTACGGCGGGTGTGGCACCAGACAGGGTAAGCTTACTCTTCCGGACACCTGTTACCACTGCTGATTACACTATTTTTCTTGAATACACTATTTTGCCTATAACGTTTTGAGACTTCGAATTCTGTCTTATGGTATGGATTGTTCGTACTTGGTTTTTATTTTATTTTTATTACTGAAGTGACCTGGGATGTATCGAGTGGACGTTACCCCCCCCCCTCTCTCTCTCTCTCTCATTAGTCCATGTATTGGATTGTTTTAAACATGTTATTCTCTAACGCTGTATAATGGTATGCTTGATGGTGTTTCAGACTGCACTGACGGTTTCCAGAAAGGTTTGATATCCCTTAATGGTGGATTGACAAACATAAAGCCGCTCGCATCTCCTGATTCTTTTGAAGTACTGTGTGACGATGAAGATGGTGGATGGACTCAAATACTCGGCCGTGATAAGGACTGTTTACCTGAGAACTTTACTAGAACTCTGGAAGAATATGAAGAGGGATTTGGCAATGTTGCGTCTAACAAATGGCTAGGTTTGAAACAGGTACTGTACCTACTTGATAACCCGAACAGCACCTACAGTTTACGGGTATTTCTGGTGAACCGAGAATCAATTATGTGCGCTAGTGACTACACCAACTTTGTTATTGGTGATAAATCGACGTCCTATACATTATATATTAGTGGTTACACGCCGACTGATTTACCATGTGGGGACAGTTTCACTGGTACTGTCAACTTGGACGGCAACCCTTTCTCTACATACGATGTTGATTATACTGGGAACTTGGAATGTGCCAATAAATTTGGAGGCGGGTGGTGGTATGATAGCCAGGCCAACTGCACCAGTAGCATGTTAACAGGACCAATGAATGCCTCTAATTTTCAGTATGAAGGTCTGTCAGATTCTCCATTGAATGAAATGTTTTTACTTGTAAAAAATGAATTAACTAAATGTTTTACTTTTCGGAAAGATTCTAATTTAAGCCCTAACCAATGTAACTGAATACTGAAACCATATATCTTAAACATAGAGAATATGTAATTGTAAACGTTATCCTTTTTAATATAACCCATAACTCATTAACAACCGAAAATCGAAGAACTGACCCAGGAAAACTCCTTAAACCCCCACTATAAAGTAAACACTAAAATTTAAAGGTTCAATCGTATTTATATTTGTCGGAATAAACTGCATTATTTTGTGAGAAAAGTCCTTAAAATCCTCCACCTTATCGCCGAGCAACCAACCCAATTTACATGATACGTTTTTAAACAATTTAAACCCCCTCAGTCTTCATCTGGAAACTTTTATTGAAATATACATTACATCAAATAAAAAAAAGAAATCTAGACACAGTTGGTTGTGTTTATAGACAATTAATGGATTTAACCGTGTAATTAAGATGTACCATCAAACTAAAGTCACATACTGCATGGGTAAAATAATTAAATCTTCAACCTTCTGTTTTACTTATTGTCTCCCTTTGTTGATATAGAATTCGCGAGTCTGTCAAATTCGGTTAAATAGGTCGAGAAATGTGGATATTAGACTATAATCAAAAAGGAACACTTATGTTATATCTGCTACAATATAAAACAAATTATACGGGAATTGTCACAAAAAACAACTTTATTCCTTTGAAAATATTTAAAAATATATTTTCATACTAAGTAAACGTTTTCTATGTTGAATATCTTGGAAATAATTCCTGCTCCCTCTGCACACCTGGAGTAAGCTGGGCTCTAATCAATTGATTTACTTCCCGTGTACTCGGTTTACACCGTTCATTAAATCAAGTACGACCCGAATAATCGATTGGAGTCTGATGAGATGTTTTAAAAACCTCACTTATTCACTTGTATTTTAAATAATGAGTTACATCTAAAATTTTTTTCAATATCTTTTAATTATTGTGGTTGGCTGGATGGTTGAATGAGTAAGTGCGATGGTATCATAAAGTCTGTCATTGGGTCATCTGGCGTGGTTTCGAATCACCGGTTGTACGTGGCAAGGAGTAAGGTCGCATGTCCAGCCTCGTTGGTTTTCTCCGGGTCCCCCAGTCCCCCTCACTGTTGAAGACCCCTACGCGCAAGCGAATTATTGAAATATAATTAAACCATTTGTTAGTCCCGAATTGACCTAGTTTGTGTCGAATGGACGTTAAACCCCATTTCTCTCTCTTTAAATATTGTATAATTTCGAAATCTTAATCCCATATCTTTTAAATATTGTGTTATTTCGGATTTTTAATCCCGTGTATTTTGAATATTATCTAAATTCGAATTTTTAATTCCATGTATTTTGAATAATCTAATTTTGAATTTTGAATCACACGTTTTTCAAAAATTTTGGTTTACTGCATGAATTTAATCTTACGTATTTCAAATATTGTTTTATTGCATGATTTTAATCCCACGTCTTTTAAAAATTGTGTAATTTCTAATTTCCAATCCCATGTATTTAAAAAATTGTATAATTGCCAGTTTTGTAATTCCATGTATTTTAAATATTGTGTAATTTCTTATTTCTAATCCTTTTTTTTTTAAATATTGTGTATTTCGAATTTTGAATCCAATGTATTTTAATTCTTGCATAATTTTTGATGTTTGATCCTATGCATATTAATAATTGTGTACTTTCGAAATTGTAATCCCATATCTTTTAAAATATTGTGTAGTTTTTAATCCCATATCTTTTATATATTGTGCAATTGCCAGTTTTTTCCATATGTATTTTAAATATTATGTAATTTGGAATTTTTAATCCTGTGTATTTTGAATATTGCGTAATTTCGAATTTTTAATACCATGTATTTTTAATATTGCTTGATTTCGGAATTTTTATTCCATTTTTATTTTAAATTTTGAATAATTTTGAATTATTATTAATCCCATAGATTTTAAATATTGTGTAATTTCGAATTTTTAGCCGCATTTATTTTAAGTATTGTACAGTTTTGAATTTCAAGGTTCCCCAAACTCATTGGTGTTCACATAAAGAATCCTTGACAGCTAGAATTCGATATATGAGTAAGCCGTCTCCCTCATAGCACACTTTATGTCTGTCTTCATTAGCCCAGCAGTAGCAGAATTGTATTATTATTATTATTATTTAATTATAGTAGGACGTAAAAACCCATTTTATTTCATAAGTTATTTTTTATTTGTTAACCCGTGTTTTTTTTAAAAAAAATACTGGGTATTTTCACATTTTTGATCGTATATATATTAAATATTGTACACTTTCCAATTTTTAATACCCAATTATTTTACATATTGTTTACTTCCGAATTCAGTTTCCTCCAGTTTTGAACTGTTGTGTTTTCACGTTGTTTATTATACGTTCTTTAGGATCACATGATGGAAGGCGTGCGAGCTAGATCATAAGGTCGGTCATTGGGTAAAGTGACGCGGTTTCGATCCCCCACTTGTACATGTCATTTCTCGAACTTCATGGTTTCCCCGGTTTGCCCGTCCCCCCCCCCCCCCCCCCCCCCCCAATACGCCCAAGCAAATTTAAGAAAATAATTAAACCACATCTTAGTCTGGAATAGACATAGTTTGTGTCGAATGGACGTCATCCCCCCTTCCGCCATCGCTCTTTACATGTTAGATTAATTGCTCTTTGATCAGCAAGTTGTTACACCCTGAACGTCACAGTTAGACTCGCATAGATTAAAATTTCATGCAGATTATCTAAAACCAGTGAGGATGTCAATCATTACACATGTTATCATTTGTAGTTACGTCCCTTTGTAAGGAAAATGTGTAGACCGTTCTCTCGGGAATAAAACAAATCGATCTCGATTGGTTTTATAGGTTTTGTATTGGTATCGACAGCTATCGACGAGACCCCTTTCTGTGTCTCTGGAACCCTGAAGCCTTCTGACATTGTCCAAAAAGCCTCGTGTCAATGGTTATACCTTGCATATTTGGTCAAGAGTGGCCTAGTGGTCTAGAGTGCCACGCTTCGACCTCTAGCTGGCCGGCCACCTCTGGCTTGAGGCTGTGGTTTCGAGCCCTAGTGTGAGCGTATGTGACATGGAGATAGGCGCGCCTTCTCAACCTCGTGGGTTTCCTCCGGGCACTCCGATTTCCTCCAACTGCTAAAGACCCCTACGCGCAAACGAATTATTGAAATAAAAATTGAAAACCATACGTTAGTCCCAAAATGACCTAGTTTGTGTTGAGTGGACGTTAAACCCTATTTCCCTCTCTCTATATATCTATATAGTTATAAAAGCTGTCTATATACACCACCTCAAAAACAGTATATCTGATGACACGTGATGGATGAAGCAAATTATAGCAATTTTAAAGACCGCCATTCTAATATATTTAAACAGGTGTTTCGACGACGCTTTCTTAGTTCAATAGCAGAATATTTTATGTGTGTCGACCAACGATCTAATTCGATATGGTGACCACATGGTCAGCCAGCCAGTCGCTCAGAAAATGTCTGATAGTGGTGCATTGGTCAACCAGAAGCTGAGTAAATAAATATTAGTGGTCAACCAGGGGCCTAACAAATGTCTGTCAGTGGTCGATTGGTCAACCAGAGGCCTAACAAATGCCTGTCAGTGGTCGATTGGTCAACCAGAGGCCTAACAAATGCCTGTTAGTGGTCGATTGGTCAACCAGAGGCCTAACAAATGCCTGTTAGTGGTCGATTGGTCAACCAGAGGCCTAACAAATGCCTGTTAGTGGTGGATTGGTCAACCAGAGGCCTAACAAATGCCTGTCAGTGGTCGATTGGTCAACTAGGAGCCCAACAAATGTCTGTCAGTGGTCGATTGGTCAACCAGGGGCCTAACGATTGTCTGATAGTGGTGCATTGGTCAACTAGGGGCCCAACAAAAAATGTCTAATAGTTGAATATTGAAATTCAATGAAAATCAGAGATTGGTCCATTTTTTTTTGAATCACTATGTTTCTTAACCAAACATGTGGAATTGTAATTAACAACTAAATATTGCTATCTAACATGTCCCGATTTCGATGAAAAGACACTGTGAATAATGTCTTTTAACCGAGCTTTTAATTTACTACGGGGAATTTTAGTGTACAAAGTAGAAGAGGCAGACGTTTGTATAGATGAGACTGAAGCAAATAATCTAGATTGTAAACTATCAAGTAATTCTTTGGAATTTTTTAATATCCACATTTGATTAAAACCACTACGAGAGAATATTTTGACACAGTATTTTTGAATAGCCTCTTTCACTGCCGTAAGTATAGATGTCAATACTTTTGAAAGTGGTTTTGTGGAACGACGGGATGAACCTGCTATAAAACGTTGCTTGTAGAGATTTTTTATGTAGTTTTGGTATACAATATAACAGCGGCAGATCTGTATAGGTATCACCACATGGAGTACAGATAATATAAATATTATTGGATAATATAAAGATAATAGCATGAAGCATCGTACAGCGTATATAAGAAAATATTATTAAAGTAAATGAAAAAACCCCAGAATAATTATGCAGTAATATAATTAATGTGTATTAGTAGTATATAATTTGTTGGATACATGTTGCATCGTACAAATTACATAAGAAATATTAGAGTAACAATAAAATAATTATGCAGTATTAAAAGGAATGTGTATTGGTAGTATATAATCTGTTGGATACATGTTGCATCGTACAAATATTATTAAAGTAACAATAGAAATAGAAATAACCCAGAATAATTATGCAGTAATAAAAGGAATGTGTATTGGTTGTGTAGAGTGACAATAACAACATCGTAGTTTGAGTCGGGTTGTAAAAGGCAACAATATGCGGTAGACATCATTCAGTTTCTGCAAACAGAGCCCTCCGTGTTTCGCCAAGTTGTATTAATTTAGGAAGATCAGCGATGACCATTAGGAGCAGCGGCAACAAGCATATAACAATACCAATACATCCCATAGTAACTGCTGTCACCCTCTCGTCTTTCTGGCTGACTTTCTTTCTGATAACTGCTGAGATATTTTCTGTGTTGATTGTTAATTCTCTGTGAATTCTTCTGACAGCTTCGGTCATCATGGCGGATTGCGCCGTAACAACTACGACATCACGACATATATTCGATCTTAACACTCCGTCAGTTCCTAGATCAGCTACCCGTGTTGGTGAAGACTGGAGGTCAGAAATCGTGATTGAAAAAAATGGTTCCTTTATTGTGGTTACTGAGGTGCATGGGTCTTGTTCCGGGCATGATTGGGCACCGATTGGTTCTTGAGTACATGGTTCGTGCACTGTAGCCGTTGGAATACACGGTTCTGGTGTCAATACGTTTGATGTGCAGGTTTCCAGTACGGTGGCGGTCGTTATCCAGGTTTCTACTACGGTGGCGGTCGTTATCCAGGTTTCTACTACGGTGGCGGTTGTTATCCAGGTTTCCAATACGGTGGCGGTTGGGTTGCATGTTTCCAATACGGTGGCGGTTGGGTTGCATGTTTCCAATACGGTTGCGGTTGGGTTGCATGTTTCAAGTACAGTGACGGCTGGGTTGCATGTACCCATTACTGTGGCAGTTGAGTGATAAGTTTCTAGTACGGTGGATGTTGGGTTACATGTTTCCAGTACGGTGGTTGTGGCGGTTGTGGTACATGTTCCATGTACGACTGTGGCTGTGGTATATGTCTCCAGTGCTGTAGATGGGGTGCATGTTTCCAGTACGGTGGATGTTGGGTTACATGTTTCCAGTACGGTGGTTGTGGCGGCTGCGGTACAGGTTTCATGTACGACTGTAGATGGGTTGCATTTTTCCAGTAGGGTGGATGTTGGGTTACATGTTTCCAGTACGGTGGTTGTGGCGGTTGCGGTACAGGTTTCATGTACGACTGTAGATGGGTTGCATTTTTCCAGTAGGGTGGATGTTGGGTTACATGTTTCCAGTACGGTGGTTGTGGCGGTTGCGGTATAGGTTTCATGTACGACTGTGGATGGGTTACATGTTTCCAGTATAGTAGAAACAACTGTTGTCAACGGGGCATTTGTAGAACATTCTGGTGTGGTTGCTGAAAGATATTGACATTTATGTGTCATTGACTAGAGATAAGTAAATTATCTAATTACGCTTGACTGTGTTCTCTGGTCACTATACAGTTATATATTGTTTAATGGTCGAGAGGGAGACATTAAGTAATACATTGTAACAGTGAAATACGTCACTCGAGTCTAATATTTTGATAATGTACGATTGGCAGATGCCCGTACATTATTTGAAATAATGGTACGCCAACATCAAAGGGTGACGTCACATCTGTAATTTAAAGAGATATAAAGGGAAACAACTGGGTTATTATTACATCCGGGCATAACTATTATTCTTAATACACCCACCTTTAGTATAGTTGAAATGTAGCTGATGGTATATTTCTGGCATGTTTATTGTATCACCAATTCTTATTCCACTGTTAATTGAATTCCCATCTACAACAGAAAACAAATGATCTAAACTATATCTGTACGATCTAAACTATAGGCTGTACGATCATTGGAATTTACATAAATTCCTAGAATTAGCGTTGATAGGAAAGGGACATCCCGGAACTATGATTACCGATATGCTTTGTCCTCTCATAACCTGGATACTTCACATCATAATTGGAAAAAGACTGTGGCCTAGGTTCATAAGAATTTCAAAAAAGGGAGAGGTTGCGGCGGCAACTTCTGATTGTACGGCCACGGAAAGCTGAAGATTAATAAGGTTTTCAGAGATGGTGGCGGGGTAAACCTGAAGAGTTGAGGAACGTGTAATATCGGTTCCAATGTTCCTATCATGGACAAAAGACTGTAACTGGGACGGCGAGGGGGTGGGGGAATTGACCCCGGTTACAAACGCGTTGGGGAGGGGTCGGTATATCCTCTAAAGGGGGAGCAATAGATTGTGTATAACATAGCTGTATGTTTTATTTCATAATGATTATTACTTTATTTTTGTTGTTTTTGCTTTGGGGGAGGAGGGGGTTGTCTCGTTTTGTATTTGCATGCTACTATATATCTATGTATACATATATTGTAGTGTGGGACGAACCCCCTGAAATTAGTACACTTGTGCTAAGGGGACTATCCTTATTAAATAAAGTTATTGATATTTTTATTATTATTATCAATAGTACATGTAACCAAAAGTAAACAATATCGCATTTCTACGGATACGCAATGCGCTTTTGCTTTTAGGTAAGACTGAGCAAATAATTCAGTGTTGTTTATGAATTTGAAAGTAATATTAGGTTGAGGCTATAATATTGCTACTTAATATTATCACTAGTTGTAATACTCACCAACATTTTCACAAACAAATTGGTATCGTTCATCACAATTCTTAAGCTCACATTTTCGCCTGTAACACTTGTTAGTGTCACAATTACCATCAGGACTCGAATGTGTAGATGAAAGGCCGTCCCAATACTTTCTTTTACTTAATGAACAGTAGAGCCCGGTCCATGGTCCATCTGGCCTTCAAAAACATTATTTTACTTATATTAAAATCTCGTGCTTGGAAGGCATTATCAGAGTAGGAGCTCGTGTACACACGCCTGGTTCAACGCTGATGTAAATAATTCGTTTTAACGAAATATTACTAGTATATAATATTAATTGACACACATTGATTCATACATAATCTTAATTCAAAATCCTCCAAAATCTTTGACATCGAAATAACGAATTATTGATCAGTTTAAATCAACATTGATGATGTAAACTTACCGGGAAAAGAAGAGTTTCTGGTATCCTATATTTGAGATAAAATATTTGTTTAACATTGGTACACGAATCGTGTACCATAATGCGCTTCAGCCCCAGTTGTATTGAGAGACTCGAGGGACGAGGTTAGACATTTTGCATCAAACCAAACGAAGTTATGTAGACTGGAATAACTAGACGCTAGAAATATACACTTTATGAAAATGCTGACTTATTTCGCCGAACATAACTGATTTGAAATTAGAGTAAAAACGGAAACCATTGAATGTAAATCAGTTTATATACATTCATATTACAGTATTATATGCGTTGCGACCCACTTTTTTGAATTTCTAGGTCCCAAATGTTTGCTATTTAGCTCCTTTAACAAGCGGTTGCCATGCATGTTACGCCCACAGTTACCAAGAAAGGGATAGAGAACGAACTGAAATAACTAATGTGTTTTATGTACAATCAAGAGCAATAATCCAGGGAGTAAGTTTCCCATAAGCGCGAATATAGACCGAACCCGGATAAAAAAAATTTGACCTCTGGAGTGTCCAAAAGCTACAAATGTGATCTGTCTAACAATCTGCGGCTATAATGCGGGGTTGTCGACAGGGATCGAGACTGTTGCCTTTGATATACCATATTTTGTAAAGACTATTTGCGTACGAGGGCCGTTAATGTTGGTCCGATTTTCCCCAAATCGTATTCTACAGACATTTTGGTGTAACGGTGATATGTTAGAACGGTGTTTTAAATCGGATAAAACGTGTGACTTCTAAAGAGACCATAAGTTACAAACACAAGTTTTCATAACATCAGGAGTCATAATTCAGGAAATGTCGATTTGATATGCGCAAATATCGACAGGCACGAAGATTTTGAGGTTATAAACGTGCATTTCAAGTTTCGTCAAAATCGAATACAGATTGTGACATATGTAGTGTCCACAAGCTAAAAACGTGATTTGTCGTACAATCAGGGTCAATAATCCATGAACGTATGGTCCAATATACACGCTTATTTCGAAATTGATATTTCGTTTAGACGAAATGATATTTCGTTTAGACAAAATGATATTTCGTGTAGAGAAAATGATGTTTCGTTGAGACGAATTGATATTTCGTTTAGAAGAATTGATATTTCGTTGGGACGAATTGATATTTCGTTGAGACGAATTGGTATTTCGTTTAGACGAATTGATATTTCGTTTAGACGAATTGATATTTCGTTTAGACTAATTGATATTTCGTTTAGACAAATTGATATTTCGTTTAGACGAATTGATATTTCGTTTAGACGAATTGATATTTCGTTTAGACGAATTGATATTTCGTTTAGACGAATTGATATGCCATTTAGACAAATTGGTATTTCGTATAGACGAATTGATATTTCGTTTACATGAATTGATATTACGTTTAGACGAATTGATATTTCGTTTAGACGAATTGACATTTCGTTTAGACGAATTGACATTTCGTTTAGACGAATTGACATTTCGTTAGACGAATTGACATTTCGTTAGACGAATTGACATTTCGTTAGACGAATTGACATTTCGTTGGACAAATTGACATTTCGTTCAGACAAATTGATATTTCGTTAAGACGAATTGATATTGATATTTAGTGTAAATAAATTGATATTATGTTTGTATCATGTTTTCTGGAAAGAGTAAGCGAAATGAAACATCTTCTTGGTGTAATTGTTCTAAATGCAATATACGTACCATTGTTTGTCACTGCTTATAGATGTGAAATTTTCATCTTTGTCTGGTGTACTCAAATCGAGAAGATGCCCTCCTCTCAGAAGACAAATAGCTTGAGCTTCATACCAGTTTGTTGCAGCATCATAGAAAGTGTAAACAGTACCTGCTTTAATATAAAACAGACAAGCTTAATAATATAGACCACGAGTTCATTTCCAGGGGAATACCTGAACAGGGGATGGATAAGGGACTATCTGTTTCGATAACATTGCGTGATAATATAGATTTTTAGCACGCATTCAGATGATGTCGGGGACTATAAAGTGTCCAACGCATCGATTCGCAAAGGGACATTAGTCTGTTTTGAGAGTAAACGACAAACAAAAAGCCTTGGTTGGGTCTGCCGTGTTTATCATTGTTTTTCTGCAAGGTATATTTCACGAATTTCTGGCAATTTTGAATGGGTAATGTCTGTCAAATGAGAAACTTTATATACATGTACTAGAAAATCACCAAGCCAATTCTTATATTAAAAGTACTTTAAACATTTTGGTCAACTACGGACGGGTTAGTTTTGTTTTAAAATGAGACCAGTTAGTTGGTTATGATAGTAAAGTACAATATAGATTATCGCCAATTCACGCACTTTCCCTCCTACCAGTTATGTCCAGTCGCGGTCCAGTGAGATACTAAGTTTAGTTACAGATGATTAAATATGAATTTAAAACACAAGTTGAACTCACCAGTGACGTTCACCTGACATCGGCTAACGAATATCATCACAAAAATTCCTCTAATAAATTCCATCGTGTTGAAATGAATATCTCTTGATTTTAAACGGCAACCAATGTATAGAAACCTCAATGATAACCTCTTGGTATAATAAGACAAAGTATTGATGACATTCGAACAAGTACTGGTCTGTACTTTTACGAGTCTCTCACAGTGATATACTATCTGTTGAAATATTCTTATTAATCTGGTACGGGTGGAACATTGGTTGAAACTTAATCCAGGACTTTAACCAATAACTGTACAGTGAAATATCATTAATGTGTCACTGGGTGACAATAATAGAAAAAACCCACGCACATATTTTACAAACACGCCCATTTTTTTGTTAAAAATTCAATATAACTCTGACTGCAACAAAGCCTTCCAAACCAGAGATAAAAGACAGGGAATCCCGTTCAGTAGATTGTAAGCAAATGATTAAAGTAGCTAAATCGCTAACATCTGGGACTTAGAAATTCACAAAAGTGGGTCGCAACGCATATAGTTTTTGTAATATGAATGTAAACAAACTGATTTACATTCCATGGTTTTCGTTTTTACTCCAATTTCAAATCAGTTTTGTTCGACGAAATAAACCAGTAGTCGCAATCTAGTGCACATGTATAGCGTCTAGTTATTCCACTCTACATAAATCCGTTTGGTTCTGTGCAGTGTGTCTAGCCTCGTCCCGTGAGTCTCTCAATACAACTGGGGCTGAAGCGCATTATGGTACACGATTTGTGTACCAATGTTAAAAAAATTATTTTATCTTAGATATCGGATTTTAGAAGATTATCTTGTCCCGGTCAGTTAAAATCATCAATGCTGATTTTAATTGACCAATATTTCTTGTTTTCGATGTCGAAGATTTTGGAGGATTTTGAGTTACGGACTTAGGTCCTTTCAGATACATGATTCCAGAACCCAGCTATGCTCGTAGTATGTAACTGAATCCCTTTAATTCGTATATTCTCTTGTTCGGCGGGAGGATAATTACAAATCTTAAATGAAGGTTCAAGATGGCTCCCACAAACCATTACACGGGATGGTGTATGTTGACATAAAATTGAAAAAGTCCTTTAAATTATAATTTAATAACAAATAGAAACAATATTATAACCGATTAACCATAAATCATTTTGGGAAGTCATGATTTAAAACATGAACTATATAAGCCGTATTTTACATCAATGCTACATAAACATTGTGCAATGTTGATAGGTGGTTCCTTTTAGAGTTGTTATAGTTTTACAAAGTTGCTCAATCTGTATTATTTTTAGGCACCCTACTACGGGTTTAAACTTTAAATCAGCTGGATCTAAAATGGTTGACAGCTTTCTGGATATGGGTATCACCTACGATGTGAGATATTTACCGATATATTAGAAGGAACATTTGTCCAAATTATTAAAGATTTTAAATAATATGGAAAAGTAAATATGAATTGCAAATCGATATATGTCAGTTAATTATTAAGATGTAATGGTTGTAATGACAGGTACATTGGAAAAACTACTGATCAGTTGAATTTACGAATTAAGAAACCTCGTTTTCATAAAGAGTCATGCCGGTGAGCGAACATTTGGATATTTGTGGTAAAGGTCAAGATTTGTTCATTGTACAAGATCAATTTGCGAACATTTGAAAAATTGACTCCTTTTGACTCGATTTCTGAGCGCTTAAGGATTTGGTCGTGCGCGGCAATGTCGGGCGAAACCTGACCCGCGAGCACCCCAGTTCTGATCCCGCGCGGGGGTCGGGGGAGGGGGTGGTGCGAAAATTTGAAAAGATTGACTCCTATAGACTCGACGTCTGAGAACTTCAGAAATAGTTTTGGTATCTTGTTAAACCATGGATTGATTAATACCTTGTAAAATCGAGATTAATACACTGAAGCGGCTGACCCACAGTCTTACAGTTTGGCCAGTGAGCGGCGGCGGCGCAATAGTCACCATGTTAAACGAGGCTCTGTGCATTGTACCACCTGTAAGCAGCTTGATATATAAAACTGTAGAACCGAAATGTGGTATATTTGTTGTTCCTGTTGATATCATTGAATATGCAGTATATTGAAATACACTGTGAAGTCGTCATTGATGGGGAATGTCGGAAAGACATTTAACGGTACTTTCTAACCAGTTAAGATCTTACATATCCGGCCTAGAAATAATACTACTATTCGACCACGGGTTGTTCAAGATTATGTAGTAAAAAACCATGCATGGGTTACCAGACCCGGATACAGGATATTTTCGAAGGGGGGGGGGACCCATACATTGTAACAAATGTTAATCATTTGAGTGTCGCATGCATAAGTGGTTTGGTGTAATTCCCAGAGCCTTCGTCACATTGCCTGGGCAGAGACAATGCGAAAATAAATTTATATCATCAATCAAAAACCAGACACACAAGTCTCGCTTGGGCTGAGGGGGGGGGGATAACGGCCCCTTTTGGGCCCCTCCTTGATATGCGCCTCGTTACACGCTAGATGTGGCGACCGGTTTTCCAATTGTATGCCCTCCACGTCTGACAAACGACCCATGATACTACACTAATTAATGTTGTTTTTAACTTTCAACAAATTCCATCACAAGATTTGTAACCATTTGATTATATGAGCAACAAACTAAAAATATACACAAGTAAAATTGGTAGAAAGAGGCGAATTAGAAAAATATGTTGACCATATACGAGTAAGCTATTGGCTGGAATGGCTAACAATACACTCTGTAAGGGCTAGCGGACGACGTTTGGTCTATAAGTCTAATAGAAAACATAAAAGAAGAAACTATATAAATTAAATGGTAAAACAATTATTTCATTTTATTTTTTGAAATAATATACCTGTTGTGTCAGTAAATTTACCACGCACTTCAAAGTAAGTACGTATACAGATACTGATTCGAGAATATAACGTCAAGTTCTTGATGAAAGCACTCGACTGTTAATCAATGATTAATTGAAAAAGTTCGGCTGATCTTTGATGATGATTTCCTCCAATGTAAAACACACATACGACTAACTTTAGCCTGATTATAATTCTAGTTTAGTTGAAGTGTGAATTAAACGTCACCAATCTTAAAAATAAAGCAACTTTTATTTTTTTATGTTATGGAATATTCTTTAATCAAATATTTTTTGTTTAAAGGGCTAATCCCTATACTTTTTGGGTGAATAAAACTTAATTTTGTGTTAAAATCCGTTCAAAAATAGAGTCAAGGACCGAGCAACTACTTCAGTATTTATGATACGTTTTCAAACGACTTCATTCCGTCAGTCTTCATCTGGAATTTGAGACCGGTGCCCCAATGTGTATTTTGTGGTATATGGATAAAACCAAACATTTTTTTTTATAAAAATAATGTGTAGTTGAAATTTACCTTGTTCTATCAAGTACGGCACATGGGTTATTCACTGCATTACCCTCTCAAGTAAACGTAATCGGTTATAAAGTCACCCAACGAAACTATTGACCCGAAATCTTAAAAGTGTTACGCGTTCACGTCAAAACGACTCAATATTTTGAGTTGAAATTTTGAGACAAGGTAAATACACCATTTTGGCGTTTTATTTTCATGCATTCTCAGACTTTTTTTTTTGGAGCCTCTGTTTAATTCGGGATTGTCCCTTTAAAGAATATTCCATTCGGCATTCGGCAAATATCTGAATTCGGATGCGGAACAGGTTATGCGATGCCCATGTCTAACTACATACAGTATATTACACACCTACATAACTACATAAGTTCTTTGAATTGCATTTAGTAATTGAAACATAATCAAATAATATTATTATTGAATAACTATTACTGTGGTTTATTTCACTGCGACGTTCAAGCATATGCCTATTATTCAAGTTGTTCCATGCTCGTGCAGTCGACGGATTGAAAGACTCGAAGAACATTTCGGTTTTGCATCTGATTTCCTTTATTTTATCTTTGTTTCTGAGAGTATAATTACCATAGGAGTAGATGAGGAGGATTCTAATAGGTCAGAGAGATATGGGGGCGCGAGGTTGTTAATGGTTTTAACAAATGTCTTTCCTGGACTGCATGGCACAAACCCAGTCTCTTTATAAAATACGATATGACAGTACCTCCAACCGCCCACAGATAGTGCATCTCGTTGTAGGGATTCTAGTTTGTTAAGTAGCTAAGTAATTGCTGAACCCATCCCAGATAATAAAGTATGACTAGTACCTCTAACCGCCCATCTCAGATAATATCAGCATAATCAAAGTGTGGTGGGAGATAAAAAGATTTTCTATTCACTCGATGTTTTAGAGGCATTTCACTAGTTTTTGGTACTTTGCTTGGAATAAAACAAACTTTTTCGCTTACAAGAAATCATTTTTACTTGTGTCACTGAGAAGATTATGTCTGAATATACATTAAGATTTATGGAAACCTACTTGAATATCGTAGGCTTTCTCTTTTAGGCGAGGAATGCAGCGATGTGACTCCCAACTGATGGTTTTCGTTTTGCAAAATAGTTTTAATTGGGAGCTATATTTTCTGTCTATTGGGGAAGAGAGAGAGAGAGAGAGAGAGAGAGAGAGAGAGAGAGATGGGGTTTAACACCCACTCGACAAAAACTAGGGCATTTCGGGACTAACATATAGTTTAATTCGCATGCCTGTAGGGGTCTTTAGCAGTGGGAGGAAACCGAGGGACCCGGTGAAACCCACGAGGTAGGACAGGCGACCCTACTCCTTGTCACGTTAAACCGGGGATTCGAAACCGATGAACGGAATAAGCTCAAAGAACATAATGGTTGTTAGCAGTGCTAACATATACATTTTATAAAAATGTCATGAAATATGTAAAGGACGTTGGATATAAACCAACTGATCAGCATGTAGAGCCAGCAAGCGAAACGGGTAACAGAGACTTTACGTATTGTGGAAAGAGAGAAATCCTTTCACACAAGACAATTAAATGGGGAATATGAAGATATGTTATAATCGATACAGTATGACGTATAACTATGATATTGTGTTAAAGGTACATTTAAAGTGTGTGATATTTGTATTACCATTATAAATATTTGAGCAAAGTTAAGATACCAATATCAATATCGTCCATAAAAATCGAATCTTTTGTTTATAATTATAATTGTGCTATTTACTGTTTTAATTGATTAATCATTATGTTAGCAATAATTAATTTGACTTAATATATGTCATTGTGTCTGTGTCCTGCTACCATAATACAGGAATGAATGACGGTATTGATACCAGGTGGTAGACCAACGAGAAACCCAGGCATGAGAAGAGTCGGTTCGTTGTTTTAACATACATATACTAGCGGGTTCAAACTGAAGTGAAAACATAATGTAGGATGTTATGGTAAACAAAGGGATACTTATCAACTGGACAATTCCTTGTTTCATAACCATTGCTATTTATCAACTATACTATAAGGAAATAGACGATTGGCTGGGTAAAACAAAGATGTTTGTCACCTAGACTATACAGTAAGTTTATATAATTAATGAATTAATGAAATGGGGTTTAACGTTCGCTCAACACAACTAGGTCATTTCGGGAGTAACATATGGTTTAATTTTCATTTTAATAATTCGCTTACGCGTAGGGGTCTTTAGCAGTGGGAGGAAACCGGAGTGCCCGGAGGAAACCCACAAGGTTGAGGAGGCTCCCTATCTCCATGCCACATACGCTCACACCACAGCCGCAAGCCAGGGGTGGCCGACCAGAAGCGCTCTAGACCACTAGGCCATCCCAACCCCCAACAAGAGCTATATGACCCACTTAGCTATATAATCGATAATAACAACACGTGTATATGTTGGTTTCCGTATTTATTTTTTTACACGATCTACATATATTTTAAAAATCCTGTTCTATATTGATATTGTGATTTTATCTATTGTGTTATGCAATTTTTTTTTATTTTAAAGCGTATCTGCACATGTTTATCATGAAAGGAGCGCTATATAAATATAATATGTAATTATAATAAATAATAAATAATAATTGAACGTATAACCATGACTGTGTTGGGTGACGCAATCTAGGTAGACTATGTTTAACCATTATGATCGTCAGGTACCATTTTGTATTTAAGGAGTTTGCGCGTCCAATTAAGGCTGTAGTCCATACAGGCAGCATACAAGCAGCGCTGCGCGTCGCGTCATGACAAAATAAATAGCTTTAGTTATTTTACGTTTATGTCCCTCCATTCAAGCAGCGCGTCGGCGTCAAAATTTCTGAATCGCAAAAAAAGCGATTTTTGCTGCATGACGTGCTGACACACCGGGGAATCCCCTCTTTCCACATGAAATATATTATGGGATGTGTGTGTTTGACGCTTTAACGCGTTTTAACGCGCTGCTCGATCAGAGGTACAGAAGTAACTCGCCGACGCACTGACACGCGCAGCGCTGCTTGCGCGCTGCCTTGTGGACTACGGCCTTTACTGTCAATTTCGGTTTGTGACAAATTCAGCGGATACAGCCAAGCCCGGTATCAGATGTTGTTATAGTATCTTAACTATCTGAATTCCAAGTGTTAATGGTTCTAGTACGAGTACGGTTTTCTGGTGATATAGGCTTACATTACAATATTGAACTGTGTTGATTTCATCTGTGTTTTGATTTGATCTTCTCCCCTAACAAACCGGAACTCCTCATAAACCATCCCTGTGTAACATGACCCCCTCCCCAACCGGGTAACACCCCGACCCCCCCCCCTCGTCCAGCAGCCGGTGGACTATATTTCCAGGTTTGTTGCACTGATGCTGGACGAGGAGAGTAGGCTCGGGGGGGGGGGGGGGTAGGGGTAACACACCTGAACCCCTCAACTCTCCCCGAACCCTCCAAGTCAGGCAGCAGGTCGACAAACCTGGAGATTTAGTCCACCTAATGTTTTGTGGTGGATTATATATCTTCAGTGTGAATAGATTCAGAATCCGGATGATGCCACCCTGGCACCCCTAGGGAAATTTTAATTTCAAGATGGCCGCCATGGGGTATTTTCTGGTTATTTAGTGTGGTAGATTCTCTCGGACCCCGGTTTCAAAGGGGTTTCTATACGAATTCGACTCATTAAATATAGTATGTATAATAATAACATATATGCGTTAGATGAACTTGAAATTCTATTGAAACTTTACTAATAAAAAACAAACATGGCCGCCATTTTAACAAAGACAAATGAAATATAAAACATCTAAAAGTTAACACATAACTGTAAATTCTATCACTGCAACTTTACTGAAAACAACTGCTCTCGATTATCTCAAGAACTACACATTATTAAAGAAGATTTAACCATAACACCATATTAAACTAAATGCAGACTAAACTATAAATAACAGAGAATGAAAATATCCTCTGACCTTCATAAAATCATTTCTAAGAATAACCATAATAATGGCGTTACAAAACGAAGAAAACTTCAGGTCAGAGTTTAAATAAACTACCAGTCAGTTGGGTGAATCGGAACTCGTCGGTAACCTTTAAGAAGAACGTATATAACAGGACATTTAAAGATGCAGTGATGTGTAACATAAAGAAATCTCTGATGAAACTACTCAACAAATTATCTGATATATGGGAGACAACTCCGCTCAGAACTCCTACTATAAAATAGAGTTGCGCCACTTGCCTTTATTAATTACTACAGAGATTTGTTTGGTTTGATTTAAACAACATTTTATGAATTGTTTCAATTCTGTTTAGGTTCACCCCCAGACAAAATACACGACATACAGTGGTAACAAGTGTCCGGAAGAGTAAGCTTACCCTGCCCGGCGCACCAAACCCGCATCAAAACTATTAGGCGAAATCTCGGTAAATACAGAGAGAGAGAGAGAGAGAGAGAAATGGGGTTTAACGTCCACTCAACACAACTAGGTCATTTCGGGACTAACCTTTGGTTTTATTTTATTTCATAATTCGCTTGCGCGTAGGGCTCTTTAGCAGTGGGACGGTAAATACAATCTGTTTGTCAAAATTGACCAAATTTATATTTAATAAATAGTTCCAAAAAGATCAAATCTGACAAAAAACCTAATTATAAAGCTTGCTGCGATGTAATAAATAAGAAATCCACTCTGCATAACAAATGAACACACCATAAACACAACACAATTAATGTGGAAAACAATCACTGGCGTATAAAGAAGAAATCTGACACTACATCATATAGTCCAACAACAGAGCACACCGTGGTTTAAAACATGGCTGCTGTTAAGCTTTAATCAGAGATGATAAATTATTATGTCATCTGGAACAATATTTGTTGAAATTATCGTTTGGTTTTAAGGTGCCGCCATCTTCTGTATCATAAACTATACAAATACACGTATCACCCTAAATGATTCGTTATTCATCTCCGGTGTTGGAGGAAACACTTGCAGATGACTTGCTAGCGTAGTTGGTGCAAGAAGGATGGTCTGGCCAATGGTTCGGATGATACGAAAAACCCCGAGAAAGAAAGAGAAAAAGAGAGAGTTTAACGTCCACTCATTTCGAGACTCAAATGTTTTTGTTCAATACTTCGCCTGTGCGTAGGGATCTGTAGCAATGGGAGGAAACCGAAGTACCCAGAGAACACCCACGAGGCATGACTGGTGATCCTACTCCTTGCCACGTACAACCGGGTATTCGAAATCACGCCACTTAACTTAAAGTTGGTTTGCTCCTAGTCCTCCTGTTTCCCTTCACTGCAAAAGACCCCTACGCCCAAGCGAATTATTGAAATAAAATGAAATCATACGTTAGGCCCGAAATGACCTAGCTTGTGTCGAGAGGACGTTAAACTCCATTATTCCCGCTCTCTCTCTCCCAAATAATTATATGTCATTAATTCATCACTTACAGATAATGTATGTTTAAGACCAGTACCACGTAGATCTACTTGGAATATACCAGGTTCCGGGATTTCACATCCAGGGTCACAGTTTTTACCAGCCACATACAGGGTGGTGACAATTAAGTAGTCAGATTAGGAGTTTGCCCTGCAGAAACCCATCAGATTTGATATTTTTAGAACCGACCAATACATAGCTAACATTTGGCATATTACTTTCAGTCATATTACTTATGAGGAAAATTTTGACCATTTTTGTGGGCGTGGCAGATTAGGCACACTTAAGTGGTTAGATTAGGGGTCTGCTCCAACGAAACAAGTCAGATTTGATATATTTAGAACCGTCTCAAAATAAGCTAACATTTGGCACCAATTTCAATCTTATTACTTATGAGGCATTTTTGGACCCCCGTCCACACTTTTCAGGGCAGTCAGAAAGGGGTGTGGCCCAATTTTTTCTGGTCAGATTTTGCATTTTAAGATTCAGATATAGCACCAAAACATTTCAAAACTATTTCTGATCCTATTACTTATGATGCAAATTTTGACCTTTTTTGTGGGCGTGGCAGATCGGACAGATTTTAAGTGGTCAGATTAGGGATGTGCCCCACTGAAACCAGTCAATTAATATGGTCAAACCATCTACTACTTATGAGGCAGTTTATCGTCACTGGCTCTTGGACTATTAGATGATAAATACCTCGTCCTATACTTCAATCTACCGTTGTAAAGTTGGTCGACGGCAACATAACCATTTAACCCTACCCATCTGTCATTATTCGGCATGTTCTTCCGTAGAGTGGTCGCGTTGAAATCATTCGGTAAAACGAAGGCTTTTTATTACTTTCATGTCAATTCTCACCGACCCCCGATCCACCCTCCTCCTTTCCAGCCCCCCCCCCCCTCAATCTCTAATACCATATACTTGATTTTCAAGGCAATGTTTATCACTAAAAATCACTGGAGGATTAATCACAACTACTGATTTAAATTTGTAGATATTTTATCTACTGACTCAAATTGAAATAGCCAGCCAACTCTAATTATATTTGAAACTTTATTTAGACCCAATTGCTCGAGGTTGATAGGCTGCTTCCACGTCTATTTCGCAAAAATAACAATACAGCTCCTTAATGGTTATCCGTTTAGTTTTTGTGTCTTAACCTCTGGGAACAGGGGGGGGGGGTGTATCTCCGATTACCTATCGTCCTTACTCGAGGATACCTTGATAATCCGTTAACAATAATGCGCCCCGGGAAGGTTGTTAGCCAAGGGTTGTCTTCCGATAATGCGCAACTGGTAACCCTTGTCCAACAGCAATACTAAATATATGATGACATGTGTCGTTAGGGGTGACCGTCGTACTGGAGCGCACTAGAGAGCGTCTACAAACTAGAGGAAAAGAATACTTTTAAGAATAACTGACGTTTATTTCGGGTGCAGGTGTATACAGTAAGTAAAGAGAGACGCGACTCACTCCCATATAACCTAACGGCTATAACCCTTATCGTAGCATTTAATCCTCTTAGTTTCTAAACTTGGTCTGAACATATAATTTGAAGGAAACCACAGTTAATGTTTCGACTCTAACTATATAAATGCTGAATAAGAGATGTTGAAAACCATTACATATTTATAAAATTATAATGTACATAAACTGTGCAGGAAAAGGCTTTTCAAGGAGATATGATAAGACATGTATGACTAAAGGTCTAAACGTAATATCTGTATACTATAACACCTCTAATATCTAAGATCTTGACAGACAGACTGGTGTAGTAGTGTTGGAATAATCAATATCTGAAGTGAAAGTAGAAAAAATAAATTTAAGAGTGGATGAATTTGACTGCAATTTTCAACAAGTTACCTTTACATTATCTAGTATTTAACTATTATAGAGAGAACTGTCAGCTTTTCTAATCTCCCATTATGTATCTTTAAATATCATACTGTTCTGCACCAAAGAGGATAATGAATATAAAGTAGGGTACATGAATGAATTAACTGAACTTAATATTCAAATTGTTAAGTCAGTGATTGTATGTGGAACAGGAACTCGTTTTCGAATTGCATTTTCGTGTTCACTTACTGATTCGACAGTGGGACGAAAACAAATCAACAGAAGATTGATTGTCACACCACAAAACAAATAAACATCTTACATAAAATCAGACCGATATTTTTCAACACAATAAAAGAAATGGGGTTTAACTTCTTTCTTGTCAACCAAATAAAAGAAATGTAGTCGCATTAAAAATAAACTATTAGTGAACTAACAGTACCTGTTCCATTTGCCGGTAGATATGTTAGCAAATGAGATGTACACAGACTATTACAAACATTACAACTTGCTGTTACTAGCTGTTCATTGTCCGAGAAAACAAGTTCTCCATCGACCATCGTCTAAATAGAATATAAATATCAATTGAGAGTACTAAGCAGAAAAAGTTACAGTTTCAGCAATTATGTCTCGGGTACTTCACCGAATGATCGGTCAATTCACACTGGCATATTTTGTTTTTAGAAAACCATTACAAAAGCCTTCTTCAAAATAAGCTATATGTTTAGGTAAACAGCCACGCCTTCTACGATATGGAAGTTCAATACCTAAATTTAATTTACTGTTATCTCTTGCCCCCCCCCCTCTCTCTCTCTCTCAACGATAACGATATTATAGGTATGCCATTAGTAAAATACATCACTTACATATAATGGATGTTTAAGACCAGTACCACGCAGATCTACCCGGAATATACCAGGTTCCGGGATTTCACATCCAGGGTCACAGTTCTTACCAGCACGATTCAGATAAGGACCATCACAGTCGGTCGTTGTAAAGTCGAGGTCTGTAAATGCAAACACTGTCTACAAAACAAAATATTATTAAAATGATTTTGTAAAAACTAATTCTAAATCATGTTATGGGTGGGAGTGAATAACAAAAAACTAAGTACGAACAATTCAAACCGTAAGACAGAATTCGAAGTCCTAAAAAAAATGGTAGTAGGCGAAATAGTGTATTCAAGCAAAATAGTGTAATCAGCGAATTAACTGCTCCCCGTGTACAAAATACACGACAGAGAGTGTGTAACATAATATACATAACTCATTGTTAAGAGCTTGTACTGGAACATATATACACAGGATAACATATAACATATTTACAGGTGCTGGATAACATATTTACAAAACATTGGAACATCTCTACTAAATAGACTACATCTCGTGGAATCTCGTGGGATGTGGATCCCACCTTGTAAGACCCTCTATGTCAGAGAGAACCCAACTCTCTGTTCCTCCGTCCTGGTTCCGGTTCCGCTCTAACTCTAACTCTCTGGCTTCCGAACCAGGCCTATTTATATCGGCTAGCCTTCGTCATAATTAATAGCATTAGAATTCAGACAAAGAAAACTAACTACAAGGATTCACACATCTTAATCCCTACACGATATACGTTAATGAATGTTACCTAAAGCTTATATCATAGTATACTTGTTTAAGACAAGCCGGTTATACATATTTTGAACAACTCATTAGACACTTCGATGTAAGATGGACAACCCCATAATGTTATGTCATTAAGTCTACGACTGATACAGATAAAAGGCGTGCGGGATTTAGAAGTTTATACAATGCAGGTAATTAACAATGAAACTAATTATTAATGGTCGCCCATTCTAACTTTAAACAATATGTGTCAATAGGTGGAAAAATGAACAATTATAAAATACTTAAATATTCAAATACAATATTAAATTCATCAAATACAATATCAAATGATATTGTGTCATAAGTGGTAGCAAGTGTCCGGACGAGTAAGCTTACCCTGCCCTGTGCGACACCCGCCATAGCTGCATCCAAACTATTGGACGAAATCTGGTAACCTAGCGTGATTGGCCAATGGACTATCAATGACAGCCTGCACCGGTAGTATTCCTCAAAACAACCGGAAAAGTCAAAATAGTGTTATCAGGTAAAATAGTGTAATCAGGAAATGGACTGTTCACCGTGTACAAAAATACACTGATCTGATACAGGGGAGGTTAAATCTATATTGTATTATTCAAATATATTACAACCCTATTACAATCATATACATCTAATACATCGAATACATCACGACCCTTTATAGTCAGAATAACAGCTCTTATCAGGGTTAATACATAACCAACCAACAGAGTGATTGATATTAGTCAGAATAACAGCTCTTATAAAGGTAAATACATAACCAACCAACAGAGTGATTGATATGAATTTCATTCTAATTCATGCTAATACATTACAATCGAATACATTACACTCTATAGTTAGAATAACAGCTCTTATACTTACTTTTAAAGAAGGTACAATTATAATATGAAGAGCAGCGAAATGTCTGTAACCACATCTGTTCGGTTCTGGGTTGCAAGATACTGAATAATTAGTTGAATAGTAACTGAACGTGGTATTAGGTGGTAGAGGTAAATAGGTCCTACTTGATGTTGCGAAACATTCTACTATGATGTCATAGTCAGTTCCTGGAATAACAACAGATGAGAAACACAGTATTATCATGTCATGGTCAGTTCCTGGAACAATCAAATTACTTAGATATATTTTCTCGAACATAATTAGATCTTCTTTGCGACAGATACAAAACCTAGCGAACGGACAACAGGGACAATTGGGAACACAACCCGCCGTGTGATATATCGCTGTAAAGCAGATCGGTGCTATCTGTAATTTTTGTTTCTGCGCTTTTCATGAACGTTCATGTCTCGTTGGTTCCTATTGTACTGTCGACACTATATGTCAAGCGCAGTAGTACCTTAGCTGCACATACTAAATTTTTACACGTTTAACTGACGGAAATTAAACAAAATACGATAGAACGAGCGATTCAGATGAACAATATCGCATCCTCACCTTCCAGCAAAACAATTTTCGTTTGTAAGATAAAGCAGACTTCCTGGCTTATGCTCAACAAAGGCAAACGCACGTAAAAAAAATCATCTGTTATATTACTTTAAAACATTTCTAGGTTGCCGCTCAATGTTGGGATTTTTTCGCAATTAAAAATAGATCGGGGGAGGGAGGGGTGTACACGCATGTCGTAAGGCGACAATTAATACCGCAAACTTACGTGTAAAGAAATTAATCAGTGTCTTAAATGAAATGAAATGTGGTTTTATGGCATGTGAGCTCCAACCGGGCTATATGGCGCCAAACATATGATGAAAATACGAGACAAACTAAATGTAATCACAGTAATGAATTAATATACACAAATAAAAACAAGTATCACAGTTGGCATCATTAAAATTAAATAACATAGTTTATGTATATAAATATTTAAAAAATAAAACATGACAAAACTTAATGTACAAATTAAAATTTTCTATAAAAATTAGTCTCTTTTAAAAAGTCTAATGCGTTATTATATAGACCCGGTTGGGCAAATAAATTCTGTAGTGACTGACAACGAAAGTATTTGGATGTAACATCTTTAAGATGCTTGCACTCAATCAGAATGTGCTTCACTGTCAACGGAACATGACAATGTCCACATTCCGGTTGAGGCTCTCGCTTTAAAATGAAAATATGTGTTAAAAAAGTATGACAAATGCGAGAGCGACACAAAACAACTTCATCTCTCCTATTAGATCTATAGGAGTTGGGCCAGTCTCCTAAGAGAGGCTTAATGTGATGAAGTTTGTTTGTGTCTGCATGATTCCAAGATCGTTGCCAGCGGCCATATATATACAAATTTATTGATGATTTAAAATCATAATATGGCAATAAAAATTTGGATATGGGAAGATCTAAAGCAGACTTGGCAGCCAAATCTGCTTGATCATTTCCTTTTATATCAGTATGACTGGGGAGCCAACAAAGGACAATGTCCTTGCTGCTCAACTCATATGATAGTAGCAGACGATAAATGTCTGCTACTAATGGGTGATCAAGCTGTTTGTTATTTATTGCTTGTAATGAGGACAAAGAATCAATAAAAATTATATATTTTAAATCAGATTATGATTGAATGAACTCCAAAGCTTTGAGAATGGCCTGGAGTTCAGCTGTAAAGATGGAAGCAGCGGGTGGGAGGCGGACAGAGACGGTCTCGGATGGTGTCACGGTAGCCGAAGCTACCCGATCACCATCTTTCGAACCATCTGTATAAATGGGAATATAATCACCATATTTAGAACTTAGCTCTCTGACGAGAGATTGGAAAACCGTCGAACTTGTATCTCTCTTTTTATGTTTAGTAAGATCGAAATCGATCTTTGGGGGAGATACAGCCCACGGTGGAGTCTCAAAGAAAGGGGTATTCGCAATACCGTCAAGGCTGATACCAGCCTCAGACAAAAGGGGTTGTATGCGAATACCGAAAGATGGAATGACTTTAGTCCTCACAAGATACAAATGTTCGTGAAGAGGTCTAAATATGGTGTTAAATGAAATATGGTTTGGAAGTGATGCAATTTTCGTAGCATACTGCAGGGCCAGTTTATCACGTCTGTTGTGCAATGAGGGCTCGTGCGCCTCGACGTATAAACTGTCCACTGGAGATGTACGAAACTGGTTGTGTATGGTGTCGAGCTCTTTGAGATAAGACTCGCGGGCAGACCCATACACAATACACCCATAGTCGAGTTTAGATCTTATTAATGCTCGAAATAATCGGAGCAAGACCTTACGGTCTGCTCCCCAGTCAGTATTTGAAAGGACTCTCAATATGTTGAGGGCTTTCAGACATTTCTTTTTAAGGCTTTTAATGTGGGGGATAAATGATATTTCTTATCAAATATCAGCCCCAGAAATTTGGTTTCATCCACAACTGGAAGGCGATTGCCATCTAAGAACAGTTCTGGATCTGGATGTAAACCTCGTTTAAACAAAGCTGCAACTTACGTTCGATTATCCGCATGTCTGTAGAACCATAGCACATCTGAAAGTCATCAACATAGAGAGCCCCGTTTGTACCTGGTTTAAGGCACGCCGGGATCGTGTTAATCTTTATGGCAAAAAGGTTGGAGACAAAATACTTCCCTGGGGAACACCCATTTCCTGAGGAAATGGGTCAGAGAAGATTGATCCCAGTCGTACCTTAAATGACCTATCTTCCAGGAAATTTTTAATAAAGATAGGTAAGCGACCTCGTAGGCCGAGGTTATGGAGGTCGCGCATGATACCATGTTTCCACGTGGTATCATATGCTTTCTCCAGATCGAAAAATATTGCAACTAAATGTTGCTTCTGGATGAAAGCGTCCCTGACGAACGTTTCAAATCGAACGAGATTATCAAGAGTGCTCCTTTGGGACCGAAATCCACATTGGATGTCTGTAATGAGGTTGTTGGACTCAAGGTACCAAACAAGCCTTCGATTGATCAATCTCTCCATGGTTTTGCAAATACAGCTAGTTAAAGCGATTGGACGATAATTTGTAGGATTCGTATGATCTTTTCCCGGTTTAGGGATGGGAATTATTGTGGCTTCGTGCCACGAAGGAGGAAAATTCCCATCAACCCAAATCCGGTTGAAAAGATCCAATAAAATTAAGAGAGTGGAAAAAGGTAAATGTTTTAGAATTTGGTAGTGTATTTCATCTGGACCAGTTGCAGTATCTCGAGCTCGCTTTAGCGAATCCCGAAGCTCTGCAATGGAAAATGTGTCATTAAGCATTCATCATTGCGGGACTTGAAATTAAGTCGCCTTTTCTCCTGTTGATTTTTAATGCCTCGAAAGGCATCAGAGGAGAAATTGTACGATGAATTGTATGAAAATGTACTTGCCAGAGAATTAGCAATATCAGGAAATGTTGTTAAGGTGGTATTATCAACATTGAGATGGTTAACTGATAATGCACTACTTTTACCTTTAATCCTACGGATCCTATCCCATACCGATTTGGAAGTGGTACGGGAATTGATCCTAGAGACGTAACCTTGCCATGAAGACTTCTTTGCTTGGCGTATGGTTCTACGGGCCTTCGCCCGGACCATTTGGTATGCTGCAATATTCTCTATGGAAGGATGAATCTTTAGTCGTCTAAGGATACGATCACGCTCTTTAAGAGCGGATTTGCAATCATTATTAAACCATGGTTTATTGAAACGCTTTGGTTCAGTCGTGGTTTTTGGAATAGCCTGCTCAGCTACATCTTGAAGAATAGAAGTGAATAAGGCCATGGGCTCATCTGCATCTTTTAACTCTTTTGCATCAAAAGAGAAGAGACACAAAGATTCAAACAGAGCCCAATCAGCCTTATGCAACTTCCACCTCTGAGGTCTTTCGACCGGAGAGGGACCATTATTTTCAAACAAGATTGGAAAGTGGTCACTGCCACATAGATCTTCATTTACTCCCCAAGTAAAATCCTGAAACAGGACCGGAGAGCAAATGGTGAGATCAAGAGAAGAAAAAGAAGCTGTGGCAGGATGTAGATAAGTAGGCGAGTCATCATTTAATAAACACAAATTATTAAGATTAATGAAGTCCGCTATTTGTTTACCTCTGTTGTTATCATCTGGACTACCCCGTAATTATAAACGGGAGAGGGAGTTGTGCAACAAGGTCATCAAGATCTCTGGGATTAAGATGTAAACTTGGTGGAAGATATACAGAGCAGATTGTTATAGGAATATGCAAAGTCACCCGGACTGCAACTGCCTGTAAAGGCGAGTTGAGAGTGACTTTACACTGAGGAATGTCTCCATTAAGAATAATGGAAACACCCCCATGAGCTCTACCATCACCAACAGCGTGGTGATGATAACCAGCAAATTGTCTAAAAGACAATGTGTCAGAATTCCTCAAAAAAGTTTCCTGTAAACAAATAGCTAAAGGATTATACTTTTGAATTAAAAGTTGTACTTCATTAAAATTTGGTTTTAAACCACGACAATTCCATTGAATAATGGAATTATACATTGTCAGGGATAATTTATTGGGGTCCGGTTACCGCCGATTGGGTCATTACTGACCCCCTCTACGGTAATACCGTCCATCAGATCAACCCCATATTTTGTGAAGTGGACAATAGGGTCCAGTGAACCCTTTTTACCCTTTTCACGCAACTTTGCTAATTTCCGTTGTCTTGAAGAAATATAAAATTTTTCTTTTTCCAGTGAGGGTGGGACAACCGATGACTGCGATCCTGACCCAGAGGACCTCGGATCAGGAGTTGCAGCTTTTGGTGTATCCAATGGAGGTGGGTCCTTGCCGTTCTTGGAGGAAGTATTGGGAATGACCCCAATAACTTCAGTTAGTGGCAAGGAGGATAAACCCTCATCAGGTAAGGGCAAAGTTGTTTGAATCGAGCTCTCACGTGATTGAGAAGAGCTCGTGACCCCTATTACATGCTCTGATGTTTCTGGCAAAGTCTTCATTTCCTGCTCATCAGGCCAGGTTATGTAAGTCTGAACAGATATAGATCTAGTAGATGCCTTAACAACACTTAAAAAAGATTTCCCTTGTGGTGCAATGGGAATGAGTGAAGTAAGTTCTACTTGCTTTCTAGCATCAAAATATGGAATCTTCCGTTCAGACATTACCTGTTGAACTTTTTTCTCTTTCTGCCATATTGGACATTCGCGAGAGTAAGCAAAATGCTTACCCTCCAATTAACGCAACAAAACTCAGCCTGACAGGCCGCGCTCTCGTGGCCATCATGACCACAACGAGCGCAAGTGTCTTTGCCTCGGCAGACGGTCTTGCTGTGTCCAAATTTCTGACATTTATAGCAGCGAAGAGGATTGGAAATGTAAAGATCAACAGGTATATTTAAATAACCTGCCTTGATTGATTTCGGTATGTCGGGTCGATTAAAAGTGAGGATGTAGGTGCTTGTAGCAATCACCTTATCTCCTCGGCGTACACTGATTCTTTTCACATGTGAGACGCCTTGAGGTGAAAGGTACTGCACCATTTCATCCTCACTTGAATTTAAAGATCTGTGTGGAGACACCTTGATAGGAATGTCTGCCAAAAATGTTGATTTGAGAAGCATGTTAGCATGCTGCTCCTTGACACATTCTATCAAGAGTGTTCCATTTTTCAATTTTTTAATAGCTTTGGGCTCTCCGGCCAAACCGGTAATGCCCTTAGCTATCAAAACAGGTGAGACTTTAGATAAGTCAGTAGAGGTGCTCTCAATCAAGTAAAAACCTCGGCCATGACTTTGCCATTTTAGTTTTAAATATATTAGAAACGCCCTCTGAATTAGGACGTTTCTGTTTATTTTTTTCATTTGTTGGTGTGGGGGGGATTAGGGAATCCATGAAAGTAATTTATTTGTATTCACCCCTCGTCGTCCCCCAGGTTACTTCCCTGCCTACTAGGGGGGGGGGGACTAGCACGGGTCACCAGTGCGTGGCCTCAGGGCTCGACGAGGGGTATACTCAAGCCAGAAGTAAAAAAATATTTCCAACCAGATTGACCCAAGCCGCCGCTCTGTAGAATGTACTAAGGACACAAAGGTAAGTAATATGCTGAGTGAAACAACGACAGAGCATTAAACTGGAAAGGGTACATTCTACAGAGCTAAAGCGACCAGAGCCGATTGATCAGAGTGGGCCACTCTGACCTCCCGTCTAGGTGAACCATGGGCCAAAGTAATGTGTTGAAGGAAAAGAGCTCGCAAGCCAAATTCCCTCTCAATCACCAGGATTCCACTCTCCACCGACACGGGTCGCAACGCACGGCAAACACGCTGCCCCATTACAGGGATCCTTTTAGTCGCCTTTTACGACACGCAGGAAAGACGAAGGGTATATTCTTATCACCCCCTACACCCCAGGTGGGAATCAGTGTCTTAAACATAAGTGTGAGGTAATTAATTGAATACGGCCTTCGGATATCAATCAAATGGGGTTTAACGTCCTACTGTTCTGCCCGACAAAGCTAAGGAAGACCGGCTTTGATTTATAGAAAGATACGAACCAGGATATTTAAATACATACTTCCCATCTGGGTATGCCGGATTGCATTGGAACAGTTCTGGACATGTGGTTAAAGCTGGAATAAAACAGTCATAATTTGAAAACAATGTTCATAATTACCATCTAAATATAGAGGATAACAATCCGTTAATAATCAGCATCTAGATATAGAGGATACCAATCAGTTAATAATTACCATCTAAATATAGAGTATAACAATTCGTTAATAATTACCAGCTAAATATAGAGTATAACAATTAGTTAATAATCACCCTCTAAATATAGAGGATAACAATCAGTTAATAATCACCATCTAAATATAGAGTATAACAATCAGTTAATAATCACCATCTAAATATAGAGAATAACAATCAGTTAATAATCACCATCTAAATATAGAGAATAACAATCCGTTAATAATCACCATCTAAATATAGAGAATAACAATCCGTTAATAATCACCATCTAAATATAGAGTATAACAATCAGTTAATAATCTTGAATTTATATAGGGAAAGTACAGTTGAGTCAGTGTCTCTCACCTGTACAGATTGGTTCCTCCCAAGTACTATTAGTATTACATGTCCAGTCTACAGCAGGATAGTAGGACGGGGAACAGCTGTATGTAAGATTGGTACCAATGCGCCACCGACTAACAGACTGATCAAATTCTGGTATCACATGTTCATCAGAATTAGGTGAGGCGGGTGCAATGCAATCTGAAAATATAAATGTTATTTTAGTACCCCAAAATGTTAGAAGTGGCCCAAAGAGTCGGGTGCCTATAACAATGGCACACGTGTCCTAAAAACGGTATAGGCAAAATAGTGTAATATGGCAAAATAGTGTAATCAGCATATGGTATGTTCACCGCGTACAAAATACACTACAAACAGTGGTAACAGATGTCCGGAAGAGCAAGCTTACCCTGCTGGCATGCAACACCCGCCATAGCTGCATTCAATCTATTAGGCGAGATCTCGGTAAAATAGCGTGATTGGCCGATGAACTATACGTATGCAAAATGCACGTGGCGAACAGTTCTAACGATGTAGTATTATAAGGGATATAGTATACCCGCCAATTGAATATGTCTAGAATAATGACCGAGAGAGACATGTTATATTTACCAATCAAGTCAATATAACGGCCATAAAACTTTTTTAAAGGTTAGAAAGTATCCCCGTAGTTGAAGCTTAGATGACAAATGCCTCGATCTACTTAAAAAATCAGAATAAAATGAACAAGCTCCCGCGTAACGGATTAGCTGAGATACAAACATTCAGCTGGTGATATTGGGATGTTACTGCTAATAAATGGAAAGTTAACAATCGGAAAGTCAGTCGTCACGTTTATCGTACAGTTTAACACTTAGTTTAATATAGGCTATACCTGTTCCCCAATCCCTATTCAGATACAAATCTGAATAAAATATTGCTTCGTCAGTGGTGCAGCACAGGGGTCTGGCAAGAACAACGTATAGTCGTTCGTATGGGACGACAAACCGAGGCATCGTGTACAAATTGGTTTACATGCAAGAATGTCATAATATCACAACAGTAGGACGTTAAACCGCATCTTAAATCATGAATTAAGCATTGAACGTTAACTTCAAATCTAATAACTAGTGCAATTCTTTAACTTTACCTGAAATGATATCTTGGCCCCCATCCCCATACTTACCAAGTGGACGGGTACAATAAGAGTCCTCACAGCGCATTATCTGTTAATAAGAAACGTCATTATTAAAACCCACGAAAGATACACATTAGAAAATCCTTTGAACTGCAAAGGTTTAATAATGATGATAAAGTACGTAAAGGGGCAATAACTCGGCTTGACAGATCCTGAAGAAAATAGCCTTATTCTAACTACTAGATGTTTAAAGGGAAGACAAACGGTTTTCAGCAAGGTTTCCATACATCTTAAATATATATTGAGAAATAATCCCCTCTGTAACACAAGCAAAAAAAAAATTGTAATCGAGAAATTAATTTTTATTAAATCCGGAAATGACATAGTTGGTTTAACACGCTCACTGGGCTCTATAATAAGCGTACAGATTTGGCATAAGTTTACTGCTGTATTGTGCTCACGCGTCGTCCCTTGACCACAAATTTGATCAAATGTCCATGTTTATTAGGATATTATAAACACGAATTTATGTTTTTTTAACGGTTAGTACACAAAGCCGTCGCGTAAATTCACCCCGACAAAACTGGACTATGTGTCTCAATTCACGTCACATGGCAAATTAGTATACATAACGTGGTTTGTTTTACACCCGACAAGGCGTAGATATTTCGTCTGCTTGAATGTTTATGAATGGTAGATGACTGGAGATGTCGGCACAACCAATGACTGTCAAGAGTAAACAGTTAAATATAGGCACGGGGGAGTGGATTGGGGTAAATTATTACGGTGTCGAACTTAATGATTTACTAATTTTAGTGTCAACTACTAACCTGTGTATAACAGGAACAACCAGTTGTATCACCAGACATAACACAATCTCCACCATCTTGATATAATTTACAGGATGAATCATAGGAACAATACAAATATTGTTCACACTCAGCTTTCCCTGTACAGGCTCGGGTACAATCCATTTTCCTGGATGTATAAATTGTTTCGAGAACTCTATCTGGGTCATCGGTATTGTTTACAACACTAGATTTACTATATAAAGCATTTCGCTGATTGATACTGATGGCTGGAAACAAAACCCAAAATAATTAGGATATAATCACCCACTGCATACACATAGTAGAAATGTTAATATTTATTTAATACGCTTAAAGTATTAATAAAATAAACTTGCGTTTTCTCTTTCTTGAGTGACAGTCAATTTCTGTTTTGAATTGTCCGATATCCTCTCACAGTCTCATGTAACATTTTTTGGTCTTGGAAGGAATTATGAGTGAGCAGAAATTCATCCGTGTATCTGTTATCACTTTTTTCTTCATTAAGTTATATAGTAAGATAACTCGTGTTTCCCTTTTGTGTTCGTCACTTATATTCCTTTTGTAGATACCTTCATTACTCATTTTATAAACAAAATATAAAATTATGATTAAACTTACATATCTCAGAACAAACACAGCTGATCTTGAAAACAAAAAATATAACACCGACAAATACCGCCTTGGACTTGACACACAATTCCATCACTGTTAGAACCTGAATAAGAAAGTAAATATTTTTGGCTAAACTTATTTTATATCTCCAGGGGTTGTTAGCGGCGGGGAGAAACCAGAAATCGAATGGCCATAGATCAGGTGGTCGTTTCTCGTTTCTCTTTACTTGTGGTCTGTAGCCGTGCCACATATAATGTGTGGTAACCTGATATCTCCGAAACCGCTAACCGAAAGTGGCCGAAATTTTGGCTAGTTTGAGATATTATTCATGTTATTATAATCTGTAAGTTTCATTGCAATCGGTTGATAATTTTGATCTGTAGCCGTGCCACATGAAATGTGTGGTAACCTGATATCGCGGAAACCGCTAGCCGGAAGTGGCCGAAATTTCGGCTACTTTGAGATATTATTAATTTTATTATAATCTGTCAGTTTCATTGAAATCGATTAAAAATTGTTGTCTAAAGCCGTGCCACATGAAATAATGAGTGGTAACCTGATATGTCCGAAACCGTTAACCGGAAGTGACCGAAATATTTGCTAGTTTGAGACATTATTAATATTATTATATTCTATAACAAAATAAATATAAATACAATCGTGGCCAAAGTATTGAGACGACAGGGACACTGCACCACACGCAATTTACACAAACGCCAATATATGGGGAAGATATCATACTCGGACAAGACCTCATACTTAGAAACCATAAATAAACGATTAAAAAAGAGTGAATGTATCCGAGGGCTTCGCCCAAAATTGAAAATGATAAGAAATATAACCCAGAGAAAATATTATGTAATGTCAGCATGAGTCATTGTCTGCCATATTATACAAGAAATACGAGTGCAAGCATATTGGAGCAAAATTTAACTATACAAGTAACCACATCGGTGAAATATATAAAAAATAGTCTAAATTAACCAAGAAACGTTTCAGTATAGTAAATGCATTTAGGGATCATATCCCATCCGTCACAAAAAAAACCCCAACCCGAACAAATCCGAATACAAAGAAGCAGACGGTCTGGGGCCTGTTTCACGAAATCTTAACTAAGATAAAATCCGATTTTAGTAATTCGATTGGATAGTATTAGATTGATTTTAGCGCTTAGCCAATCAGATTTGAGTATGTACTAAAATTTGGATTTTATCTTAAGTTAAAATTTCGTGAAACAGGCCCCTGGCCCCTAAGTTACTGTTCACTAGTGATGTTCATAAACACTTTACTAGATCTAGTCAGTTGTCAATAAAGGTAACCAATGTTGAATCTCAGGGTAAAAAAACGTTTCATTATACTGGTCTGAAGCTTTGGAACAGTCTTCCTTATAATATCAAATGTATTGACCAAATGGTAAAGTATAAAAAAACAATAAGAGCTTTTTTATTCGAAAACTTAGTTAAAAGCAGTTCTTCCGAGTTTGTATACTCATAAAACTAGTAAATATTATGTTATAACCTATTTCCCAGGACCATCACGGAAATAAGATCAACACATAATGTGTGCTTTTGATGTTATCCTTGATTCGTCATGACCAGGTGTGACAATCCCAGTGTGTAGTGTAATAAATGAGATTATTTCATTATTAAATATTAGGTTTATGTGCAATGCATATTGATGTTGTTTTTATCTGTTTATGATGTATCAATACAAATCTTATCTTATCTTATCTTATCTGTGTCCTGTTGGTATATAATTGAGTAGTTCGCTAACAATTAGAAGAGAGGAGCCGGTGTGAGAAAAAAGGCTGGGACGAGTGTATGGACTCACCCGAGTCCAGCCGTTGCCTTGGCAGAGGGGCAGAATTGTAAATGTTGTATTATGTAGATGTGTTCCTGTAGAAGACTCGTAGATTTTATATTATGTAGATGTGTTCGTGTCGTAGCCTAGTTCTTATAGTTTAAGTACATGTATTATGCAGATGTGCTCCTGATGTAAATAAATCCTTTATATTTACTAAACCGATCTCCTGTTTTACACTAAAACTAATAGTGTTACAGTGATCTGTTATGGATGCCGTGACTGAGAGCCTGGAAGCTAATCGTCACAACAGTGTGAAGTCCTTCACGAAGATCACGGGCCAGCGATTGCAGACACACAGTCTGGAATGGTGGAAATGGAGATACAGATGATATGAAATTCTTAATTCAAAGATGGAAATGAAGAAAATCAACAAATACGGAGAAATCAAAGAAAAAAATCATAAAAAAGACTTTCGGATCAATGGCGACGGAACAGAAATTGTGTGTGATTATTGTTTTATGGTGAGTCATTTTGTTTTTAAAAGAATATAAATTATAATTGTTTGTTTTTGAACACATAGTTTGGTTTTTAAAATTAGTCGTAACAAAGTATTAAGAGGTTTATATTGAAAAGCAATATATTTTTTGATTGTTTAGCTGGAATTGAGTTAAAGTTCATAATTAGGAAATTCTTGAGACGGTTGAATAGATTTTCGTCGTCCATCGTTTTTTTTGCGGTGAAGATGTTGACTCACAAACAATCACATAATGGGCATATTCACGGTTTTATCTCCTATGTTATTTTATGTGTGTTTTTTAAATACCCCGACGTAATGGGAAAGTTTTTAAAGAGTTTTTTTGCCTCGTAAATTCGAGAGTTTTGTGTATTTGTGCCTCGTAAATTCGAGAGTTTTGTGTATTTGTGCCTCGTAAATTCGAGCGTTTTGTGCATTCCTATTAAGAGGAATCTGTTTTTATAACCTCAAGGAAGAAGGGTCGCGCTTTGGTTAGAAGCGTATATATGGTGTTTTGTTTTGTTTAAGATATAAAGAGATAAACCGTTGTTAATTTTGATAAGTTCTTTGAAAAATATCTTATTTAAGATTGTTAAAATGTGTTCAAATCGATCAATATCGTTTATCTCAAGTAAAAAACAATATGACAAAATCCTATGTTAATATTTTTCTATATATGTACCTTTTCTATTTTATAAAATATTTGCTATTTTTTTTTCTTTAAATTATATTTTGATTGTATAAATTTCCTTTTTCTAATGTTTAGAAATGACGTTTATATTGTGTGTGTTATGATATAGTATGTGATGTTACTTGATTGCGTATATTACATTATCGTTTAATATATTTGAAGCCAGTGTCCCACATGTGAGGATGGTGTTACTAATGTTAGTTTGTTATTTAATTTACTTAGTAAATAACTTGTGGGAAGGGTAGGAAATATAACAAAGGGATATCATTTATGATTTAGGCGCATTGAACTTAATGAACCCTGCTAGTTTTGACAATACATGAATTGACTTTCCTTTCACCTGTATATATAAACTCTTGGCATTGCTATATCTTATTAAATCTAAATAATTCAATATGTCCATTACAAGCTATACATGATCAGTGTACAAGATCCACACGACTTCAAATGTTTATGCACATGCTGTGACGAGATAAAAGAAAATATTGCAGATATGACTATCTGCCTTATCTGTGTCCTGTTGGTATATAATTGAGTAGTTCACTGATAGTTAGAAGAGAGGGGGAGAATATTATATTATTGCAGCCAGGTAAAGATGAGATAAAGTGCTCTTGGTTATTTAAGCTCATAGCTGTGATACTACTGTAATATAAATGTAGGAAGTTGGCAATACTAAGTGCAATGGCACCAAGAACAGATTGTGAAAATTTAAGTAAAATCTAGGTACAAATTAAAAAGTTATTAGCAAAAAACTGTATGGAATAGATATCTATTATTGTAAGGTTAGCTGAAAATCAATGGACTAAACTGACAAATAGTGAATTGTACTTAAAAAAAACAAACCAGACCTTGTGAGTTTAGTTTACAAGCTACTTAACTAGAGACATATAATGAGTCAGAAATCAGACCTAACAATAACATCTAAAAAGGGAACAAAATTTTCAGCAAATAAACCTCCAAATAAGAGAATTAGAGAAAACTCCAACCATCAGAAATCAGTGACCTGGACATGTCAACAGAAATTAATGAAAATATAGCATCTCTCAGGGATGAAATGGACCAAAACATCAAAAAAAATGTTAACAAAAGACGACATAAAAGATGAAATTGAACAGTTAAGGACTACTATCCTTCATCAAGTAAAAACTGAAATTTAAAAACATATAAAAGCCTTGGTTGAAGAATCCAATGACCTTAAAAAAAATACTTAGAGTCAAAAACTACAAATGATGAGTTTATTGCTGAAAATGAAAGTTTACACCGACAAATAGCTGAAATAAAACAAGATCAAGATATACTCAACATGAATAATAATGAAGCAATTGGTATGGCAAATTACAACGAACAATACTCAAGAAAACTGAATGTGAAAGTTTATGGGATAACGGAAGAAACCGATGAAAACCTTAGACAAAAATTCTATCAAATAGTAAAGGGCGTCACAGGTGTTAATGTTTCCCCAGATCATTTATTGGCAATACACAGACTGCCTTCAAAATATAGTGACAAACCTAAACCAATTTTAGTAAAATTCTACAATAGTGAATCAAAGTCTAGAGTGATGTTTAAGCGAAAAGCTTTCTTTACCAATAATCTGATGATATTTGATGATATAGCTTTTAAAAACAGAGGATTAATAAAGAGACTGAAATCATTAGATGGAGTTTCGTCCTGGTATAATAACTGCAATGTTTATGCGAAGCTGGAAGGAAAAAAAACGTGTGAAAGTTGGACTGTTTGAAGAGGCCCATAAAGTTATAGATAAATTGAACAATGCATCTCTGGAAATAGCTAGACAAATAGGTGATTTTATGACAAGACACACTTGATGAGACCACTGTGTAAAAAAACTGGAAGACTATATAAAACTAAATGAAGTAAATAACTGTATATAACTGTTATATCGAAGGACTCAAACTGTAAGTTATTTTTTACACATGTAAATTGAAATCCCCCCCCCCCCCAAAGGCCATTTCATCTCCACCCTTGCATAATCCTGTAAAACGATATAAGCTGTAAATTTGATCAAATCATACTTTAGAAGGACGACTGCATGAATATAAATTTTAAATGACACGTTTTTACACTTCAATAACAAATCAACCTTCTTAATAGATATAAATATTATAAGTGAACCTTATAACGATTATAATGGTTATAGTAATTTTCAGGAACCAATTGTGGGTGCGATCGGTATATTTTAGTCTTCTCGAGACGGTTTTTGTTACGTAATGACTTATACTTTTGTTTTCTCGAGACGTTTTGTTTCGTAACGTCTTATTTCCGGTACGTGTTAATTTGAAGACGTCTAATTGTTCGCGACTGGAGCCAGACGATCTCGACAACACGCTAGACAACACGTGCTTAAAACTTTTATGTGACAAATAATTTAAAAACCACGCCGACAGATCATGGGAAATCAATGTCTGTAAGTAAACCTACGAACGTTTGACTGTTTATTTAGGCCTATGTATTTCAGTTGTCTTTTAAAGCCTAATTTGGCGATATTTCGAGTGAACACCCACCCTCATGTCAGACACCGTGTAAGGTTATCGTTGTTAATTTTGTATTTTTCAGAAAACCTCTCTTTCTCTCTCTTCTGCAAACCATAACGAAATAAAATAAACTGTTTAAAGAAAGATTTTTGTGTAATAGAGAGCGTATTTAGACGAATCCCCAATAACTTATAAATATAATCCACTATTAAAATTAAAATGATTTAAATATCGCATTGAACCACATCAAATGGAAAATCATGCTCTTTTGTATCAACAGATGATTATAAATAACAAAAGAGTATCTAAGACACGCCCAACTCCCCACCTCCCACACCACCACCCATCTTGGAATCTGCACCCTTGTAACATGTTCATCCTCCATATACACAGAGAATGTAAAGTCTCTAAAACTTTACTAAAATTAATTGATAGAAATGTAGAAGAAATTGTATACTTTCGGTATGTTATTTATTGTATATTTCAAACGAAAAACATAATGAAACTTAAAAAATCACTTAATCCTAATTACAAGCATTATTATATTATTATTATATCATTATTATACCATGTTAAATGTAATCACTGTTCAGGGTACGCATATGCTGTGCCGTCAATTATTGCATCCAACCAATTAAAACAAAAATGGCCAAGTTAGAACTGTTATCATTATTAAACGTTAGGGGATTGCGTGATAAAACTGAACGTAAGAAGGTATTTAACTGGATAAAGGATACCAAATGTAATTTGTGCTTTTTACAAGAAACCCATAGCATAAAGGATAATAAGTGTTCCTGGGTTAGAGAATGGGGTGGTAAAGCTGTATTCTCACACAACAGATCCAACTCAGCTGGAACTGCTATCCCATTTAAAGTGGAAGACAGCTTTGACATCCTAAAGGAATATTCAGATACTAAAGGATATTACACTGCCTTAATACTATTAATGAATAATGAAAACCATATCCTCTTCAACACCTATAGTCCTGTAAACAACTTAGAACAATCGGTATACTTTGTACATATTCTTAATAAAATAGAAACAATTTTAGAAGAAAATGAATACTCCAACATAATAATTGGAGGTGACTTTAACAATGTATTTTATAATTCCCCCCTGCTCTATCTAATAATGGACTTAAAAGTCCATTATTAGATAGAGCAGGGGGAATTATAGAATTAAAAAGGACGGTGTGAATGCTATTCAAAATATAATAGATAGTTTGGATCTAACTGATATCTATCGAATAAAAAATCCTTCACTGAAGAAATATACATGGAGGAGAAAAACTCCACACATTCAAAGCAGAATTGACTTCTGGTTAACTGCACATAAAATACAGGACAAGATAGAGGCATGTGATATTAAACCAAACATTTTTAGTGACCACTCTTCAATTCATTTAGTTTTTAGAACCGGTAGAAATCAAATGGGACATGGACTGTGGATCGTTAATGCTACTCTTTTAAACGATAAAACCTATGTTAAATTAATAAAAGAATCTTTAAGTGGGTGGAAAGAAGAATACTTTGAACAATCAGATAAAAGGAGACTTTGGGACTACATGCAATACTGTATCAAAAAGCGAACAATCCAATATAGCAAGGCGAAACAAAAAATTAAAAGAAATATTAAGGAAGAACTAAATAAGGAGCTTGACAAAACTGTAAATAAGTTAGATATCACTAATGATGAGGAGTATAATATAAACTATACAATGTATCTCCAGACCAAGGGAAAACTAGATAAACTGTATGATGAAGAAATTAATGGAGCAATTTTAAGATCAAAAATAACATGGTATAAAAAAGGGGAACAAAAATAATAAATTCTCTTTTAATCTAAAAAAGAAAAAAAACTCAACACAACAATAGGAAAAATTAGGATATCAGATGGAACATATATACATAAAAGTAAAGATATATCACAAGAAATACTAAAATTTTACAAAGAGCTATACTCCAAATCAATAAATGTAAATGACGATATAATCTGCAAAAGCCTATTACAAAACATCCAAATTGAATCATTACCCAAATTAGATGAAAGTCACAAACATATTTTTGAGTATAAACTGAACTACTTTGAATGTGACAAAGCCTTAAAAGCCCTGGGGCCTGTTTCACGAAATTTTAACTAAGATAAAATCCGATTTTAGTAATTCGATTGGATAGTATTAGATTGATTTTAGCGCTAAGCCAATCAGATTTAAGTATGTACTAAAATTTGGATTTTATCTTAAGTTAAAATTTCGTGAAACAGGCCCCTGAAAGACAACAAATCACCTGGTAACGACGGATGACAGTTAAATTCTACCGCGTTTTCTGGCCAAGCATAAATTCATTATACTTGGATGCTATTAATAAAAGCTTTGAAGAGGAATGTTTGTCTGAAAGTCAAAGGCAGCCAGTAATAAAATTAATACCCAAATCCTCTAAAGACAAAACCGATCTATCTAATTGGAGACCAATAACACTAATACATGTAGACGTCAAAATGGCAAGTAATGCATTATCTTATAGATTGAAGCCCTTTTTAGTTGAACTTATCCATCCGAATAAAAAGGCCTTTGTACCAGGTCGTCATATTCATGAAAATATCAGGATAATTGATGATTGTGTTGAATTAGCAAAACAAAGAAAGATTATTGGATTTCTCTTAGCAATAGATTTAAAAAATCTTTTGGTTCTAAAAACAACTTCATACGATGGATTAAAACATTATATAAAAACATAAAATGCGCAATTTTAAATAATGGTTATACAACTCCCTACTTTCCAATCGAAAAAGGAGTCAGACAAGGGGACCAAATGTCATCAAATTTATTTAATTTTGTAATTGAGACCTTACTCCACAGCATAAGACATACAAATGAAATTAAAGGAATAGATTTTGGAAATAAATCATTAAAAAGTATTGCCTTTGCAGATGACCTCACCTGCTTACTCAAAGACTTTGAATCTGCTAGACATCTCTTTGAAATATTAAAGCTTTTTTATAAAATCTCAGGATTAGAAACTAATCTCACTAAAACTGATGCTCTAAATTTGACAATACCCCATAATACAATTACTGATCAAATATAAAGCCTAGGTATTACAACCAGTAAAACACCAGTTAAAATACTCGGAATCTACTTCTCACTAAATCAAAGTGACTGCATTTTGGAAAAATATGGAGGAACTGTCCTACCAGCCTGTAATTATGAAAAAGCATAAAAACACAAAATCCGTTCTACACAGAATTATTAAACAACTTGTATGAAATATATACTAATTATCTTGACAGCAAAGTTCCGATTGAAAAACAAATTGTCTGGAACAATAAACATATTAAACTACAAAACAGTATTGTAGTTGATAAAGTCTTACTTCAAAACAAATATCTGTATGTGGCAGATATCATTAGCAATACACAAAATGCAACAGTTTTTGAAAAATGTAATATTGTAACAGTGCATATTGACAAAATATGCACGTATATTTTATTTTAGATATTTTATTTTTATGCAATTTAGAGAATGTATATTTTATAGATTATATAGTCTATTTTAAATGTATATATGTTTATTAAAGACGTCGAGTCTATATTGCATAAATCAACCTTGACGCTGATTTGGTGTCAATAGATCTTAAGCATATTATATAATTGTATACTGATATAGAAGAACTTGAATAGAGGGTCCTTTATTGGTTGTTTATTTTAAAGTAATTAAGTAAGACTAATGGTGACAGCTTAAACTTTTAAAACAATAGCTAGGATTAAACTGACGCTATTACTCGGGTAGTCGTTACCTGACATATTAAGTCAAGCGAGTCTAGATCCGGCCAATCAGATTTCGTATCGAGTAATGGGCGTCTTCCATAAATATTCTTCCACCAATCAAAAATAAGTTTAATCCAACACGTGGCATCCCTAATATCTGCCGGGATTTTTGGAAGATATAAATATCTAGCTAAACTTTCACCATTATCTTCACTTAATAAATTACTTTGAAACGACAATATTGGATCTCTCTTATATTCAGGTAAGCCTCTATGTATATTTTAATTGTTTAAACTTTATATATATTTTATTCTAACCTTTGACTTAGAATTATATCCTTTTATATCGGATAAATACGATTAGTAGAATCGAGTATTACATTAATAGATATTTCTACATCTACGTAAAATATATATTTAATAAAACGGAAAAGTACGTTTGTCGACGAAATTCTTGTTTGTTTAAATATGTTTCAATAATAGATAATTAGTGTCTAAAATAATTAGAAATTGTTCGCGCTAAATTAAACGGAAAAGTAAGGATTTACATGATTTATTACTTGTGTAACTTCTAGCGAATATTTTACAATATATATTTTTAATAGACGGAAAAGTACTATATATTCGATAGATTACTTGTTTATTAAAGAATAGTGTTATTTAGATTATTTGAAATAATTAGTAACTAAAAAGTACGGTATATTTTATTATCGATTAATACTTGTTGCTAAATATAGAATAAAGATTTAATAGTTATATTTAATAAAGATTTAATAGTTATATTTAATGAAGTTCGTATATTTAATTAATTCGACATCAGTAATTTGTACCTCTTCACAAGCGAGTTAGCTCTATTATATTACATTGAAATTATATATATTAATATTGTTATTATATGCTACACCACCCTATGTATATATATTACTATAAGCTACACCATCCGTTACATAGTATTTATGTTATATTGTTATTAATGTTTGAATTTGAATAATGATCATCTTCACTTAATAAATTACTTTGAAACGACAATATTGGATCTCTCTTATATTCAGATTAAAAAAAACACCAAAAGCCCACTTTTACAATTGGGGAGATGTTTTAAGATCCTGACTGATGTCGAAACAAGGAGTTGATCCAGATAATTTTCCAAGATATCCGTTAAGAAACAAAGAAACAGAGAAAACATGGCAACTTTCCGAAGATTGGTCGGCCAGGTGACAGAATTCAGAAGAATATAAAATGGCAAAAAAGACCACACCGAACGAAAGAAGATTTAAGAATAGAGTGGCAGTTTGAAAAACTAACACATTTGTAAAAAAGGTATTGCTGTGCGCGTTGAAATATCTGTTTATATCGTCAATTAGCCAGAATGAATTGTAAATATTGTGTGTTTCTATGGTAACGGAGTTTTATATATTAATATGTTTTAAAAATAATTCGTCGAATGTAGAAAAAAGCAGTGAGATTATAAGATGAATTTAGATATTACAAGAATACGCAACAACCTATGAGAGCAACCTTATTCTGTGGTAGTGTGAAAGAAGTCAAATGAATTTTCAAGAACGAAATACAAATTACTGTAAACCTTGTTTGTATAATAACGTCAGTGGCTATTCCCTCATCCCTCCTATATCTGTTAGTCTTAACGAAATGTAGCAAGCTAAACAATTATAGATTCGTCTATGTTTATTAGTGCTAGAATTGTTGGTCTGATCAACCAATGTTTCAAAAAAAAAAAAAAAAAAATCAGCTTGCTACGTATCCTAAATATCTTTCATTTCATTTTTTGCTATGTGTTTTTTCCCCCTCAAAACTATGGATAATTTTATTGTTTTAATTGATAATTTTCCTACCCCGTCTACGCCACTGATGTAATACTACGCATTCATTAAAGGTTAAACCAATCTTTGGCATTATTGATATATCACGTTTCACAAAACTATACGTATTATATTAGCGCAATAGCCGTCACAATTCTTATTTTCACATTTTTTGTTATACTTTTTAAATTTTGGAAGAGACAACTTTGTAAGGCAAAAATAATATTAGAAGTAACGTCCGGATATTCTTGTGTACAATTAACTGTTTTGAATTTACCATTATGTGGGAATTATTGGGATATTATACACCCTGATAACATTAATAACTTTTTCATTAATTTTAATATGTCCCCTACCCTTACTGTGGACATGCCAAATTTTAAAGTCACCAATAAACTTACAGGTGATATAATTAGACCTAAACATAAAATTCAACTGTCCTTGTACCAGGCTTATAAACTTAATTTTTTTTTATCTCATTCATTTACGACATATCTGTTGCTTGAGCATGGTTATACATCGGTTATATTACCACAAAATTATGCCTAAATACCATGTTTCCCATTCATTTTCTGATGTTGTAATTAGCTCAAACCGTTTCCTATTTTGTATCCCGATAAATATTTTAAGTATATTATGTATCTATATTTTTATTGTGTATATTATTTACTACTTTTCTGTGTATATTATGTATCCCTAATTTTTTTTTTTTAATTAAGGTCAATGTGACTTTTCGGTATTTAGCCATATTTTGCTAATTTAAATTTTGAGCACAAAATTTTTCACGGACGAGGGGTATTGTAACAGTGCATATTGACAAAATATGCACGTATATTTTATTTTAGATATTTTATTTTTATGCAGTTTAGAGAATGTATATTTTATAGATTATATAGTCTATTTTAAATTAAAGACGTCGAGTCTATATTGCATAAATCAACCTTGACGCTGATTTGGTGTCAATAGATCTTAAGCATATTATATAATTGTATACTGATATAGAAGAACTTGAATAGAGGGTCCTTTATTGGTTGTTTATTTTAAAGTAATTAAGTAAGACTAATGGTGACAGCTTAAACTTTTAAAACAATAGCTAGGATTAAACTGACGCTATTACTCGGGTAGTCGTTACCTGACATATTAAGTCAAGCGAGTCTAGATCCGGCCAATCAGATTTTGTATCGAGTAATGGGCGTCTTCCATAAATATTCTTCCACCAATCAAAAATGAGTTTAATCCAACACGTGGCATCCCTAATATCTGCCGGGATTTTTGGAAGATATAAATATCTAGCTAAACTTTCACCATTATCTTCACTTAATAAATTACTTTGAAACGACAATATTGGATCTCTCTTATATTCAGGTACGCCTCTATGTATATTTTAATTGTTTAAACTTTATATATATTTTATTCTAACCTTTGACTTAGAATTATATCCTTTTATATCGGATAAATACGATTAGTAGAATCGAGTATTACATTAATAGATATTTCTACATCTACGTAAAATATATATTTAATAAAACGGAAAAGTACGTTTGTCGACGAAATTCTTGTTTGTTTAAATATGTTTCAATAATAGATAATTAGTGTCTAAAATAATTAGAAATTGTTCGCGCTAAATTAAACGGAAAAGTAAGGATTTACATGATTTATTACTTGTGTAACTTCTAGCGAATATTTTACAATATATATTTTTAATAGACGGAAAAGTACTATATATTCGATAGATTACTTGTTTATTAAAGAATAGTGTTATTTAGATTATTTGAAATAATTAGTAACTAAAAAGTACGGTATATTTTATTATCGATTAATACTTGTTGCTAAATATAGAATAAAGATTTAATAGTTATATTTAATAAAGATTTAATAGTTATATTTAATGAAGTTCGTATATTTAATTAATTCGACATCAGTAATTTGTACCTCTTCACAAGCGAGTTAGCTCTATTATATTACATTGAAATTATATATATTAATATTGTTATTATATGCTACACCACCCTATGTATATATATTATTATAAGCTACACCATCCGTTACATAGTATTTATGTTATATTGTTATTAATGTTTGAATTTGAATAATGATCATCTTCACTTAATAAATTACTTTGAAACGACAATATTGGATCTCTCTTATATTCAGATTAAAAAAAACACCAAAAGCCCACTATTACAATATTGATGCATTGAGTCAAGTAGCAAATGCTATAAAGAAGCAATATAATGTGAACTATGATAATATAATAGCATTCACAAAAAACACAATAATAGAAGATATCAACAATAATCTAAAGGATATATATGACAAAACATTATTTAACATAAAATCTAAGGATATCTATAATGTGAGAGTAGAAAACTCATTTGTTACACCAGGATGCATAAACCAGTGGGAAACCATTCTAAATACCACTATTGATAATTTAAAAAACAGAAAAATATTTAAGTTAGCAAAAATTGTATGCTGTGATACAAAAATGCGCAGATTTCATTATAAATACATTACATACACAGAATAATACACACTAATACAAAGCTATGTACTCTCTGTAACTCCTGCCTTGAAACCCAGGAACACTTATTCTACCTATGTCCTGTAACTCAAACAATATTAACTAATTTGCCTGAAATCCTATTGAAATACAATATTAATTTCATAATCTCTCAAGAGTCAATAAATCTAGGTGCGTATAATATAGAAATGTTTAATGACAAACATGAATGGTTATTTGTAAATCACCTCACCCTCCTTACAAAATATTACATCTATGAATGCAAAATTAAAAGTAAATTCCCAAATAAAGATCAGTACCTCAACTTTATGAAAACTGTGTCAAGGACAGAATTGGAATTGTTTGTCGGCAACAAGACAATCAAAGACAATTTGAAATATGAAATTTAACTATAAAGGTACAACACAAAGCACCCCCCCCCCACCCCTGAACAAAGTACAGCACATGCACACTCTGATCAGTAATCAATAAAATTACTCTCTTATTTCTATGTTAGTAATTACTGTTTCTACAAAATTATATGTATTGCATATAAATGAATAATAGAGTGTATTATTTAAATATGTGATTTGGATTGTATTATAATTGTCTACATATGTATCTTTAAACATATGTATGGACTCACCCGAGTCCAGCCGCTGCCTTGGCAGAGGGGCAGAATTTTAAATGTTGTATTATGTAGATGTGTTCCTGTAAAAGACTAGTAGATTTTATATTGTGTAGATGTGTTCGTGTCGTAGCCTAGTTCTTTTTGTTTAAGTACCTGTATTTCTGTATTATGTAGATGTGCTCCTGATGTAAATTAAACATTTATATTTACTAAACCGATCTCCTGTTTCACACTAATACTAATAGTATTACAATATTTCTTGAAATTTCCATTATCATTGATCGATGTTACGTTATCCGGAACGGAAGGTTTAGTTTAGACGTTTAGCTACTTAGCTACTTTGTAATCTGTTTTTCGTTTATGGTTCTGAAAGTCGAAAATCGACAAGACAGCATACAAGCCAAAATGCAAAAATTAGGTCAAAACGAGAGACGCTATTATGGCAGTGTATTATTTCTTTTTTTCCTATTTTCGAACTGATTTTGTCTTGTAAAGCGTGCTGTCGCCTCACATTTTGTTGTATTTATGATGGTACAAATTATAAATTTACAACTACGTTCAATTAAGTCAATGTACAACTTATAATCGGGGAGCAGATTTTTACATATACTAAAGCCTGTCCCACAATCCTTAATAAAATATTGTTTATAAAAAAAACATTTTTTTATGAAAATCTTTTTATAAGTATTACTTACCTACATGTTACAGGCAACTTAATGACAAGTCTTGCACAATAAATTATCCAAACTTACTGATTAATTCTTGTCAAGTTATCGACATAGAACAGGTTATTCCCAGCTCTTATCCTGTTGTAGAATTCTACTCTTTTAAAGAATCACTGGCGCCCACCGCGACAATCGATATGCTAATTCATATTTATAAGCCAGCGAATCGTATACAACTTCTTATTGTTATAATGCCATATTTATAAGCCAGCGAATGGCAGACATCTTCGTATTGATAACGTCATATTCATAAGCCAGTGAATGGTAGACATATTCGTATTGGCAACGCCATATTTGATAACACAGCGAACGTTTTAATTACCAATGGGAACTAATGCTAATGTATAAATTATAAAAAATATGAATTCTGCTTTCAGAAACATAAACGTTTTGCTTACCAATAGGAAATGATGTTAATGCATATTTATAAAAATATAAATTCTACTTTCAGGAACATAAAAGAAATATTGATTATAAGGCTTAAACTCCGCTTCCGATCCACCAATGATAACGGGACTTCCATCAAGTATATAAGTAAAATAAAATAAAACCAAGTACGAACAATCCAAGCTATTAGACAAAATTCGAAATCTAAAAAAAAACGCTACAGGCAAAAGAGTGTAATCAGCATATGGATCCACCCCCCCCCCATGAACTAATATTAAATAAAGATAATCCCGGCACAAGAGCTTCATCCATTCTTGGATATTCAGATAACTACACATATAACAGAAAATTTAATGTCAGTATTTTTGACAAAACGGACAAATTTGACTTTGAATTAGCAAAACACCAGTCAATTTATAGTAACAAATCAAATGCTTTTCTATATCATATATTTTAGTCACAGCCGTAAGTGGAGTTAATTCCAGTGATTACCTAAGTAGGCGCAGGCGGAAGGGGAAACGCTTAAAGCGGCATTTGATACGATAAACATCTGAGTGGAAGACAGTAGAGCATTGTTGTTGACGCATCGCAATCAATGCCTACAGTTCTTGATTTTGGTGTTGTCCAGGGATCCGTATTGGCACATATTTTGTTCAAAGCATATACTGCACCAATTGATGATGCCACGTCTATGCGGATGATGCCCAGTTATATGTTAATCAGCCATTTAGGCATAACTTGAACACATTAAAATTAGAATTTGGATGCACTGCAACTATTATAAATTGAACGATGTTTTTTTTTTTTAATATTTACATTGTAAAAGAACGAACCAAATTTTACGACAGTTTGTATGTAATACCAAGACTGTCGACTAACTGGAGATCATAATTTTTATCTGATGTTGAGGGAATTTAAAATAATATATATCCTGGATTATGGCCCGTGATTGTATAAAAAGTTACCTTTTCAGCTTGTGGTCCTCATAGACGTCAAAACTTTACCTGATTTTAAAACTGTTTAAATCATCTTTACACCATCGGAATGGTTGAGCTCAAATCAGAACGAAACTGCCTGACAAAAAGGCCACTCTACAAGTATGAAATACCAAGGCGGTGGACCCTCTGGATATCAGAATATTTATCGGACTTTGATGAACCTTAAAACATATGTTAAAGCCCCAATACCACTCTTGTTGTTACTAAATAATATGTCCAAATCTTTATTCTGGTCAACAAATTGTACTAATTTACAATATTCCAATTAATAAATGATACAAATTTCATCTTAACACACCTAATTTTAAAAATTGAAAAAAATCAACTACATGCCGTAACATGGTTTGAAAAGCTTTACGTAAACACTTTCAAATGCAACCTTGATTTAAACATATTTTCGAACCTTCTGGACAAGTAAGATAGGTTATGATGGATAATTTACACAACATGCAGGACACTTAAACATCTAGTAGCTAGAATAATGCTATTTTTTTCGAAACCTGTCAAGCCAACAAAAGTGTTATTGTCCCTTTATTATCGGGAAGATTTCGGTTTCTTTGGACAATTGCCTTGAATTCAGTTTTAGTGTTTTAGAAATAAGACCCCTGCCCTAATTTTGTAATTAATACATTTGTATTCTTTACACGCTTATAATGTTTTGATCTCCATTCATTTGGATACGCCCACATTTTTATGTACATGTATGTGGACGTATATTATCATCGCCATTGTCCGTTCACATTTTGTTCGTGGACACTCTACAGATCATAATATTTAACCGATTTTTCACGAAATCTAAAATACAGGTTTATATTCCAGAGATACAAATTAATAGTTCTAGTAAGATGAGTAGAAATTTGCTCTTTAAATGAATAATAACATTATATTGTATCTTTAACTAAGTATTGGATTCAAAAATTGTATAAAAGTCATGTCTCAGATGCACTTAAATCAAAATGAGTGAATGGTTGACCTTGGAAATTTATTATTTCTCTGTAAACTGTAACCACCCAATCAAATTCATTATTTGAAGAATCTTAAGTCGCGACGCGCGCAAATCTGTTAAAATGAATGAATGAAATATTGTTTTATGGCACGTGAGCTCCAACCGGGCCATATTGCGCCAAACATATGATGATGATATGAGACAAACTAGAAATAAATAATCACATTATCTATATATACATAAATAAAAACAAATATCACAGAAAATATCAAATAAAACTAAATATAAACTTTATGTATATATATTTAAAACATGAAAAATACAATTAGATATATACAATTTAAAATTTTCGATAAAAATTTGTCTCTTTTAAAAAATTAAGCGCTTTACTATATAGACCCGGTTGGGCAAACAACTGTTGAAGTGACTGGCAACGGTAATGCCGTAATCTTGTATCTTTGAGATGCTTGCACTCAATCAAAATGTGCTTCACTGTCAAAGGAACATGACAGTGTTCACATTCTGGTTGAGGCTCTCGCTTCAAAATGAAAATATGAGTTAAAAAAGTATGACCAATGCGAGAGCGACACAAAACAACTTCATCCCTCCTGTTGGTTCTATAGGAGCTTGGCCAGTCTCCTAAGAGAGGCTTGGTGTGATGCAGTTTATTTGTGTCTGCAAGATCCCAAGACCGTTGCCGAATCTAGGAAAAAAAGTCACAGGAAAATAAGTCACAGTAAAAAAGTCACAGAAAAAAAGTCACAGGAAAAAAAGTCACAAGTAAAAAAGTCACAGGTAAAAAAGTCACAATTTATATTGTTGATAAGTGTGAAGAACTTGGCCAGGAAAAAAAGTCACAAGTAAAAAAGTCACAGGTAAAAAAGTCACAATTTATATTGTTGATAAGTGTGAAGAACTTGGCCATGAGATGTTTGTAGAAACGATCGTGACTGATTTTATAGACAGTATTTTGCGCTCTTTGCTTGTCGTGTTTGGTAGAGACGTGGCAGCCAAAGGATTCTTCTACCACCTGACACAGTCAGCCTGGCGACATGTCCAGACACTAGGACTAGTACACCACTACAAGGCCTAACCCTCTCCATGAGAAGCCCCCCCCCCCCAATGTTCCCTCCTGAAGTTTGGAACGTAGATGACGCAACCATGAACAGTGCCCCCTGTACCAACAACATATGCAGGGGATGGAACAACAAGTTCTACAATCTTGTCGGCCAACACCATCCATCCATCTGGAGAGTGGTAGAGTGGTTCCAGAAGGAATCAGCCACAGTCCAGACTGTCGTCGCCCAGGATGCCATCGGCAATCGACCCGTCAGAAAGGTCAAAAAGAAATTTGTAAAGATGCAGACACAGCTACGAAATCTGTGCACGGATTTTGTCAGCGGTGCCAAATCCATCCCATTTTGCCTGTGTTTTTTTTACCTAAGCAAATTTGTGACTTTTTTACTGTGACTTTTTTTCCTGTGACTTTTTTTCCTGTGACTTTTTTACCTAGGCAAATTTGTGACTTTTTTACTGTGACTTTTTTTCCTGTGACTTTTTTTCCTGTGACTTTTTTACCTAGGCAAATTTGTGACTTTTTTACTGTGACTTTTTTTCCTGTGACTTTTTTTCCTGTGACTTTTTTTCCGTGCACCCCGTTGCCAGCAGTCAAATATAAATTTATTTATGGATGATTTAAAATCCGTAAATGGAGTTAAAAATTCGGATATGGGAAGATCTAAGGCAGACTTGGCAGCCGAGTCTGCTCGATCATTCCCTTTGATATCCATATGACTGGGGAGCCAGCAAAGGACAGTGTCCTTGCTGATGAACTCGTTTGATAGTAGCAGACCATAAATGTCTGCTACTAATGGGTGATCAAGCTGTTTATTATTAATTGCTTGAAGTGAGGACAGAGAATCAGTAAAGATGATATGATTTAAAGATGTAGAGGATTTGATGAACTCCAAGGCCTGAAGAATGGCCTGGAGTTCAGCTGTAAATATTGAAACAGCAGGTGGAAGACACATAGAAATGGTCTCAGATGGCGTCACGGTAGCCGAAGCTACCCGATCACCATCTTTAGAACCATCTGTGTAAATAGGAGCATATTCACCATACTTAGACCTTAACTCTCTAAATAGAGATTGAAACACCGTCGAGCTAGTATCTCTCTTTTTATGTTGCGTAAGATCGAAATCGATCTTTGGGGGAGATATAGTCCAAGGTGGAGTATCAAAGAAAGGGGTATTCGCAATACTGTCAAGGCTGATACCAGCCTCAGACAAAAGGGGTTGTATGCGAATACCGAATGGTGGAATAACTTTAGTCTTCACCAGATACAAATGCTCATGAAAAGGTCTAAATATGGTGTTAAATGAAATATGATTCGGAAGTGATGCAATTTTCGTAGCATACTGCAGGGCCAGTTTATCACGTCTATTGTGCAATGAGGGCTCGTGCGCCTCGACGTATAAACTGTCCACTGGAGATGTACGAAATGCTCCTAAACTGATTCTAAGTCCTTGGTTGTGTATGGTGTCAAGCTCTTTGAGATAAGACTCGCGGGCAGACCCATACACAATACACCCATAATCGAGTTTAGATCTTATTAATGCTCGATATAATCGGAGCAAGACCTTACGGTCTGCTCCCCAGTCAGTATTTGATAAGACTCTCAATATGTTGAGGGCTTTCAGACATTTCTTTTTTAGATTGTTAATTTGGGGGATAAATGATAATTTCTTATCAAATATCAGCCCCAGAAATTTGGTTTCATCCACAACTGGAAGGCGGTTACCATCCAAGAAAAGTTCTGGATCAGGATGCAAACCTCTTTTCTGACAGAAATGCATGCAGACAGTCTTGGATTTCGAAAAACGAAATCCATTTTCGGTTGCCCATTGTTGAAGTGAATTCAAACAAAGCTGCAACTTACGTTCGATTATCCGCATGTCTGTAGAACCATAGCACATCTGAAAGTCATCAACATAGAGAGCCCCGTTTGTACCTGGTTTAAGGCACGCTGGGATCGTGTTTATTTTTATGGCAAATAATGTTGGAGATAAAATACTTCCCTGGGGAACTCCCATTTCCTGGGGAAATGGGTCAGAGAAAATTGATCCCAGTCGTACCTTAAATGACCTATCTTCCAGGAAATTTTTTATAAAGATAGGTAAGCGACCTCGTAGGCCGAGGTTGTGGAGGTCGCGCATGATACCATGTTTCCACGTGGTATCATATGCTTTCTCCAGATCGAAAAATATTGCAACTAAATGTTGCTTCTGGATGAAAGCGTCCCTGACGAACGTTTCAAATCGAACGAGATGATCAAGAGTGCTCCTTTGGGACCGAAATCCACATTGGAGGTCTGTAATTAGGTTGTTGGACTCAAGGTACCAAACAAGCCTTCGATTGATCAATCTCTCCATGGTTTTGCAAATACAGCTAGTTAAAGCGATTGGACGATAATTTGTAGGATTCGTATGATCTTTTCCCGGTTTAGGGATGGGAATTATTGTGGCTTCGTGCCACGAAGGAGGGAAATTCCCATCAACCCAAATCCGGTTGAAAAGATCCAATAAAATTAAGAGAGTGGAAAAAGGTAAATGTTTAAGAATTTGGTAGTGTATTTCATCTGGACCAGTTGCAGTATCTCGAGCTCGCTTTAGCGAATCCCGAAGCTCTGCAATGGAAAAGGTGTCATTATAGCATTCATCATTGCGGGACTTGAAATTAAGTCGCCTTTTCTCCTGTTGTTGTTTAATGCCTCGAAAGGCATCAGAGGAGAAATTGGATGATGAATTGTATGAAAATGTACTGGCCAGAGAATTAGCAATATCAGGAAATGTTGTTAAGGTGGTATTATCAACATTGAGATGGTTAACTGATAATGTACTACTTTTACCTTTAATCCTACGAATCCTATCCCATACCGATTTGGAAGTGGTACGGGAATTGATCCTAGAGACGTAACCTTGCCATGAAGACTTCTTTGCTTGGCGTATGGTTCTACGGGCCTTCGCCCGGACCATTTGGTATGCTGCAATATTATCCATGGAAGGATGGTTCTTTAGTCGTCTAAGGGTACGATCACGCTCTTTAAGAACGGATTTGCAATCATTATTAAACCATGGTTTATTGAAACGTTTTGGTTCAGTCGTGGTTTTTGGAATCGCCTGCTCAGCTACATCTTGAAGAATAGAAGTGAATAAGGCCATGGGCTCATCTGCATCTTCTAACTCTTTTGCATCAAAAGAGAAGAGACACAAAGATTCAAACAGAGCCCAATCAGCCTTATGCAACTTCCACCTCTGAGGTCTTTCGACCGGAGAGGGACCATTATTTTCAATCAAGATTGGAAAGTGGTCACTGCCACATAGATCTTTATTTACTCTCCATGTAAAATCCTGAAACAGGACCGGAGAGCAAATGGTGAGATCAAGAGAAGAAAAAGAAGCTGTGGCAGGATGTAGATAAGTAGGCGAGTCATCATTTAATAAACACAAATTATTAAGATTAATGAAGTCCGCTATTTGTTTACCTCTGTTGTTATCATCTGGACTACCCCAGAGTGAATGGTGACCATTGAAATCTCCCGTAATTATAAACGGGAGAGGGAGTTGTGCAACAAGGTCATCAAGATCTCTGGGATTAAGATGTAAACTGGGTGGAAGATATACAGAGCAGATTGTTATAGGAATATGCAAAGTCACCCGGACTGCAACTGCCTGTAAAGGCGAGTTGAGAGTGACTTTACTCTGAGGAATGTCTCCATTAAGAATAATGGAAACACCCCCATGAGCTCTACCATCACCAATAGCGTGGTGATGATAACCAACAAATTGTCTAAAAGACAATGTGTCAGAATTCCTCAAAAAAGTTTCCTGTAAACAAATAGCTAAAGGATTATACTTTTGAATTAAAAGTTGTACTTCATTAAAATTTGGTTTTAAACCACGACAATTCCATTTAATAATGGAATTCGCCATCGTCAGGGATAATTTATTGGTGGTATCTTACCGCCGATTGGGTCATTACTGGCCCCCTCTACGGTAATACCGTCCATTAGATCTTCACCATATTTTTTGAAATGGACAATAGGGTCCAGTGAACCTTTCTTACCCTTATCACGCAACTTTGCCAACTTTCGTTGTCTAGACGAAAGATATACTTTATCCTGTGAGGGTGGGATAACCGATAGCTGCGATGCTGACCCAGTGGACCTGGGATCAGGAGTTGCAACTTTTGGTTTATCCAATTGGGATTTTTCCTTGTCGTGCTGGGAGGAAGTATTGGGAATAATCCCAATAACTTCAGTTGGGGGCAAGGAAGATGAACCCTCATCAGGCAAGGGTAAAGATGTTTGGACCGAGCTCTCAGATGATTGAGAAGAACTCGGGACCCCTTTTACATAATCTGGTATTATCAAAGTCTTCATTTTCTGTCTATCTGGCCAGGTTATTTCTGTCTGAACGGAGTTAGATGTGGTTGAAACTTTAACTGCACTAGCAAAAGATTTCCCTTGTGGTGCAATGGGAAACGGTGCAGATAAATCTACCTGTTTTCGAGCATCGAAATATGGTATCTTCCGCTCAGACATGATCTGTTGGATTCTTTTCTCTTTTTGCCATATTGGACATTCACGGGAATAAGCAAAATGCTTTCCCTTACAGTTCACGCAACAAAACTCAGCCTGGCAGGCAGCGCTCTCGTGGCCATCATGGCCACAACGAGCGCAGGTGTCTTTACCCCTGCAGACAGTTTTGCTGTGTCCAAATTTTTGACACTTGTAGCAACGAAGAGGATTGGATATGTAAGAATCCACAGGTATACTTAAATAACCTGCCTTGAGAGTCTTTGGTATGTCGGGACGGTCGAAAGTGAGGATGTAGGTGCTTGTTGGAATCACCTTATCTCCTCGACGAACACTAATTCTTTTGACGTGTTGTACACCTTGAGAAGAAAGGTATTCTACCATTTCTTCCTCACTGCTGCCTTCGAGGTCCCGGCAACGTATTACACCTCTACTACTGTTTAAAGACCTATGCGGAGACACCTTAATAGGAATGTCTGCCAAAGATGAAGATTTAAGAAGCATGGTAGCATGCTGTTCTTTGGCACATTCTATTAAGAGTGCTCCGTTCTTTAGTTTTTTAATAGCCTTGGGCTCGCCGGCCAAGCCAGCTATGCCCTTGGTTATTAAAAAAGGTGATACCTTTGATAGGTCTCGAGAGGGACTCTCAATTAAGAGAAACCTCGGCCAAGACTTTGATATTTTGTTTTTTGCTGTAAATAACTCCGAAACGTCCTCTGTATTCAGACGTTTCTGTTTATTTTTATCTTTTATTGTTGGGTTGGGGGGGATTAAGGAATCCATGAAAGTATTTTTTAAAGTTTCGCCCCTTGACGTCCCCCAGGTTACTGCCCTGCCTACTAGGGGGAAGACTAGCGCGGATAACCTGCGCATGGCCTCAGAGCTCGTCAAGGGGTATACTCAAGCCAGAAAGTAAAAAAAAATACTTGTCTAACCTGATTGACCCAAGCCGCCGCTCTGTAGAATGTACTTAGGACACAAAGGTAGGTACTATGCTGAGTAAAAAAATAACAGAGCATTAAACTTGGAAGGGTACATCCTACAGAGCTATAAACGACCAAAGCCGATTAATCAGAGTGGGCCACTCTGACCTCCCGTCTAGGTGAACCATGGGCCAAAGTAATGTGTTGCAGAGAAAGGGCTCGCAAGCCAATTCCCCACTCAATTACCAGGATTCCACTCTCCACCGACACGGGTCGCAACGCACGGCAAACACGTCGCCCCATTACAGGGATCCTTTTAGTCGCCTTTTACAACACGCAGGACATACGAAGGGTATATTCTTATCACCCCCTACACCCCAGGGGGGAAATCTGTTAAAAAACCCAAACCTGACATTTGAGTGTTAGATATCATTGCGTTCCAGACAGATACCATCTGAGTTTCTAGAGACTGCCCCTCAATTCGCAGAGAGGATAGACATCGCCTTGGTTCCTTCGACTACCATATGATGTATCCGTTTTCCGGAGTCTAGCCATGCTGGTTTTTACGGGGGTTCGGTTCGAGAGAAAGATGTTAATAATACAAATGCTAATGTAATCTTTTATGCATTGTAACCATTTGTATCCAGCTTGGTATCAAATGTAGAACTGAACTGATGCATTGTTATTCCTGGTAAGACAAACTTCTAAGACGATTACGGAGCTATTAAGATATGTAGTAAGAAGAGAGTGCATGGGTCATACGTAAGATGTGGTGACAAGATTTGATGACCTGCTTCCCATGTCTGACAAAAGACTCATAGTACTACATATTGACATGTATCTATCCGGCTTAGCTGCAAGGTTTGTTGTATAATTTTACGAAACCTCACAAGTGTTACACGATTTTGATGAAACTTGAAATGTCTGTTTTAATCCACATATCGGTTCATTTTAATATTGCGTTCGTTACATAACGCCCTAGGTTATGGCCCTGGTTGCATACAATATCACGTTTTTAGCCAGTCGACCGTCGGCTTGATATAACTTGATTTTTTTTTTAAAAAACGTCCATATGTGCAAGTTCCTATAGTGCACCAACATGTACCGATAATTCTGTTTGTGTATTAGATAACCATGGTTACTATTGTACTGTAAAATGTAAGTATGAAACATCAATATGGAACTGTAAGAGAGGGCGTCTTCACCTCAACAACACCAGTTTAAAAGCGCAATAATAAACCTTAATTACATTGTCTTCTTTAACTTTCCAACAATCTTCCTTGTTCAGTGGTTTAATTATATTATTTAAAACTATATTTTTCTTTACAAAGCATCTTAGTTCTGACGTTATTTAAGTGTAAGAAGAAATGGTCGATGAATCCTCTTATTATTTTATTTTATTTCTATTACGACATCAACTTGACTGTAATGTATTTTATTAGCTGTGAGTTACTTGGGTACAACTAAATGGTCGATGAATCTAAAAGTATTTGCTGTGGTTAACTTGGCTTTCCATTCCGATGTAATTTTAGTTTTAACAATGCTATTAAATCCCAGCTCGCAAGATTTTCTGCAGACTCCTATCCTTCTATGCCAACAAGGTGTTGTATCCATGAAAATTCGCCAGTTCTGTTTTTGTTTTGGAGAGAAACAATATTAACACGAATAATGTGAACAATTCAGGGCCTATTTTAAGGATTATTTGACGAAGCACGGTCTCCGTGTCAATGTTGAGGGGGGGGGCTCCCCCCCCCCCCGGCTCCGAGAAAATTTTCAAAATTCGACCGCCAGAACCTCCTTTTCCGAGAAGAAAGTGATCAGTTCAATGTAGCCCCTTCGCTTTCAGAAATTGTGACCAAACGGATCATGAACTATGAACAAAACAATCGGATAAAACTCACCAGAAGTAAACTTTTTAATTCCAGATTTATTATCTCAGTACTTATTACACTTTTAATACCAAAGAATTGACTGACAGATGTATGAATATCCGACCGCTTGTCAGGGCATCGGATGTTCAAAGAAAAGTCCAAAGTCTATTCAAAGAATCAGCCTAGGGCCCGTGTTTTCGATGCTATTTTGGAGAAATGAAGGGTCTGTTCCCTCTCTTGTGATATTTAAAAAACATACTGTTATATATCGCATTATGAAAATGGGCGGTAACAGTACAATATGTCTTACTCACTATCAGAAAAGGCGTTAAGACGACTTGAGTTTTTGAAATCGCTTCAAAAATCTCTTTGTTACTGTCCGTCTTAGGGTATTCAAAGAATCAGCTTTGGGTCCGTATTTTCGAAGCGATTTTCAAAAACGCAAGTCAATGCGAAGGACCTCCGCGAAAGAAACAACCAGTGAACCATGCTTCTGTAACAGAAAGCGAAAGTGAAGAAAAATAATGAGACTGGATAACAAGTCAAATGACGTGAATCACAATGACTGCTGATGTCGCACTTGCGCATTGCATGATCGCACATTTTACAAGTACACCTTTTTTTTTCAGAGCACGGATTTTAGATTTTCAAAGCACGGATTTTTCATCCCAAAGCACGTCCGTGCCTGTAGGCACGTTAAAATAGGCCCTGGAACAATTTCTGGTCTTTTTGTTGTTTTGTGATGTATTATTGACTCTATGCTGCAAAGGCAGTTTAAACACGATGCCTTCTTTTTGAACGACTGAAGTCACAAGACACTCAAGAGCTGGCGATATTGCCATTAATTCTGCTGTATGACAGAACAATCATCTGGTGACTTTTTTGATTTATTAACATTGAAATCGGGAATGCTGACACTTGTAGTACTTCGGACGTCTTGTATCTTCACGTTGTCTTCTTGGCCGTGACGAATTACAATACTACAATTCAGGTTCTTTCTAATATTTTACTTTACTAAATCTGGAAGCGTTAGTTATTCACAATCCTTCATTGACTAAATGAAGTGTCTGGCTGGTCTGAGAGACGATGTAAGCTCACTCTGAGAGGCGATGTTAGCTCTCTCTGAGAGGCGATGTTAGCTCTCCCGAATTCTATCTGTGCAGCCTATTTTATAATGTCCCGCCCCCATTGCATTACGTCAGAAACTGACCACCGTCCCGATTCCAAATATGGAACGGACATACTCTACCCCTCGCATCGGGTGAGCTCCTTACCAAATTTAGTCAGGAACAACATTCCATTAATATGGCCTCATATTATAAATGTGTTACTTGACCCTTAGTTCAATTCCTGTATCATGTCATCTCTGTGTTATTTCGGGTGTATGTAGTTCCGTACACACATGAAATTAAACAAGTAATAAGGCCATAACGGTTATGAATTTTAGAATCACTAATTTGTAAAGGTAACAATATTTCTCCCTTCTTTATCTACTACTTTGACAACAATGCTGCGACTGTCATATTGTTACACACTTAACGCAGTTTTGTTTGTGTTTGGGTTGTGAAATCCGTCCATGCAAATGCCCACCATTTTTATTTTAACAATTCCCTACAGATGGACATATTGAGAGACCTACATTAACTTGTGTTTGCCTATCGTTTAGAAAATCCTCGATCCCATGTACTTTTTGTAAATACGCCATCCACCCAAACTAAGACTAGTGCCTTGGTCAGGTCGACGAATATTGCACATAGATAATTGTGGAGCGCTGCTGTCACAATAATACCTTTGCCTATTATTGACCACAGTCACAAGTGTTTTGCACAACGTACAGGTCAAACTTATCGTCCGGTTTTAGTTTTATCTGCTGCTTGAATGAGTCATAGCACGATGTATGTTCACAATATGTCAATTAACGTCACATATAACATTTATATTCGTGTACAACCTAATACCACGTTCAGTTATAATTCAACTAATTATTCACCATCTTGCCATCCGATGCAAGTCAAGTATGTTCACTGATTCTTTGAAATTTAAATGTGTTCTTTTTCAATGTACACATGTACATGTACATAGAAAATTAAGACAACCGAACTCTTACATACCCCCCCCCTCTACTTACTATAACCAACCCCAACCCCCATGTACTTACAATAACATAAACCTAATCATATTCCCCCTGCTTAAACTATAACATAACAAACGGGCTTTTTTAATTATAAACTTGCTGGAGCTGTTGAAATGCGGAACATATTAAACATTGTTAAATTTGTATATTTATTGCACCAAGTCATGCTTACTGCTTCAGGCTTATAGACAAAGAATCAATTGGACGGTTTGAATATTTTGTATTTTCTTTTGTTTCTATTATCCTAAAACATTCCGTTGAAACGCGGAGTAAGTCAGTCAGGCTTAACCTAATGTTTCGGGTATTTAGGTAATCAATGACGTAGGCAAGGAAAGAACATGCCAGATTGATCATGCTGATTATATCATTTAATTGGTAGTACAAAGTATATATTATGCGATGAGTATACTACGTAACTTAACAAGTCATGCAAAGTATGCTTACAAACATTCCATGTATTGTGATATTTGTTTAATATTCTTTAAAAACAGTCACTGTGTGTAACATATATATTATTTCTGTTTCATATGTTCGCACAACATTGCCCATAGTCCAGTTTTAATTTCACCGAACATTGCCGGCAAAGAGATATAAAAAAAATAAAACAACCCTGACTCAGCAAAGATACAGTTTTCTAGTTCTTCGTTTCCTGATACACTTCTGCAAGGAGATATTGATTGTGATGTTTGAGATTTTATAACATTGTTTATTGACTAATCAGTTAATTGCCCATTTATATGTCCCAACAGGTCAAACAAAATTAGAACTTAAAGAAACGTACATTGTATAAGTAAATATATATATGGGTGTTTCACTTTTCACTTTTTGGGGAATTTCTTAGGTTTCTACCCGTCACCGAAGTCCACTCGGCGTCAAACTTACACCGTAATAATTTTAGAATGTTTTTCCAAAATTACGAATATTTTTGTGATTTTCGGACGTTTAGAAAGGTCAGTTATGGCCTGTGATGTGTCTTTTTCATGCTTTGCAGGTATGTAGAGTCCATTCCCACTTTCTTAAATGATATTGTAAGAATCCAAGATGGCGGAAATCCAAGATGGCGCCCCAAATCATCTATTTTCGTGACATGGAAAAGCATTTTTCAAAGACAATGTCTCTATGAACATAATTTTAGCCCTGATAATAAAGTTTGGACCCATTAAATTCATTATCAGGGCCAAAAAGATGTTCAGAATGACACTGATCTACCTTTGGTTGAAAATGGTAGTTGGTAATGAGTGAAGGTGAAGTTTCGATGGAGTATATTCACCACACTATTAGTCTGGCGGAACCTGGAAACTGTTTCCAAAATTTTTTTTTATAAAATTGCAAAAAAGAGAAAAGTGAAACACCCTAATATATATACGACCAGCAGGAGTCGGGCAATGTGAAACGCCCGACTCGTTTTATAATTGTAATTAAAATCCCCCAAACCCGAAAATCAAATGATTATTCCGACAGTTCAGATTACTTGAATAATAGAGAACGCTACATAAGGATAAATAATTAATAAAGAATACCATTGTAAGTTTATAGACATATTAATCGGTGGGATAATATCATAATCAGCGTTAATCCCAAGAAACATTCTGAGTGTAGTGAAGGTTAAGTAAAGCGAAATGTACCAATGTTGAAGACACGATTTAAAAGACAAACTGACTATAAAGACACTGAAAGTCTAAATTATGCATTGTATTAGAAATATAATTTATGCTCTATTCCTCTCGAAGAAACAACAAATTGATCAGCTGAATTTTCGATAAAAAAGATACGATTCAACGGTTTACTTTGTACCTGTATAATACGTATTTAATACCCAGCACAGTTTGTTGATGCAGATATTCTACTGAACCGATCACACGGATACATTGCATGGCTGAACAAAACGTCCTGAGTTATCATAAAAAGAGACATATTAAAACACAATCAGGGGTCATGAGGCAGCATGTTATTTGCGACATGCGTCAATAGGAATATAAACATTTACTTTAGGTTTATCAAAATCGGATAAATTTTGGTATTACACGTTTTTACACAATTTGCCAAAATAAATTTTGATGGGAAATGTCGGTGTTACATAATGACATGTTATAGACGCTTCGTACCATCTTGACACTTGAAACAGAGTTTATATCAACCTGTCCGCTATCGACATCCCTCATAGTCTTGGTAATATGCATTAGTCATTATGTAACATAAACTTGTTGTTAAATTGTCTTTGTCTGATAAGCAAACTGTACTGAATGTTAAATCTGATATGATACAATAGCCGGATGGCTAATGCGATCCTTTGTCTTGAAGGGTTTATAAACCCAGAATACAAACGAATCGACAGTCAGGTCAAGGCAAGGGCGCAGAGAGTCGATTCCAGGCCGTGTCTAGGCACGAGACAAGACAGGACGAGGTGGAGCGTCTGGGAGTTGGCACATTTATGCAAATTTAGGAAATGACTCACTCAATACAACTCATACAGATTTGGCATAAGTTTACTGCTGTATTAATTGTGTTCATGCGTCGTCCTTTAGCCATGTGGCGTGAATTGAGACTGAGCGTGCTGCCCAGTGTGAGTGAATTTACGCGACGGCTTTGTGTACTAAACGTTAAAAAAACATAAATTCGTGTTTATAATATCCTAATAAACATGGACATTTGATCAGATTTTCGGCCAAAGGACGACGCGTGAACACGATACAGCAGTAAATCTATGGCAAATCTGTATGATTACTATAGAGCCCAGTGAGCGTGTTGAACCAGCTATGTCACTTCCGGTTTAAATAAAAATTAATTTCTCACTTACAAAAACTTTTTTGCTGTGTGTTACAGAGGGGATTATTTATAAATATATATTTAAGATTTATGGAAACCTTGTTGAAAATCGTTGGTCTTAAGAATGCTAATCAATGCTATAGAAAATATCGCTTCTACCCTGAAACCATATTATCTATTTGCCAATTAGTAAACAACAGGCTACAAACACACAGGCTACTTTAAGAATAGGCGCTGTCACAATTATTCAATTAGTTTGTATGTGTCTGCACTTTTTTTTATCTTGTGGCACATTTTATATGCGTATAGGGCACATGCCAAATGCATCTAAATCAACCATATGTAAATATTATGACGTCAGTGAAGCAGACGACACATTTATGTCGCGATTCGCATACCAAAGTTGTTTTTATGACGTTAAGGAGCATCGTAGTTTCAGTTTATGGTAAACTTTACAAGTCACAATGTGCTTTTTATTTGGCATGGTCACTCAAGGGTAGTGCACAACAGGTTCTTAGCTCTCTTCCAGTTGCTGATCGATACGTTTCCGACAAGCTCTTTGCAGCTTTGGAAGGTAGATTTTAGCATTGGTATTTGAGTCGTTTCGCTACGCTGAAAACCAGAAGTTCCGCAAAGAGAAATACACACGAGTAGTAAGATAGGACCAAAAAGATCTCCGTGAACAAGTAGCCCCGCTGACTAAAGCGGTATTAGAGCTGAAGTCACAGCTTAAAAGGCAGTGTAATGATGAATTCCTATCCAAATCTATAAAGTGCTTTTATTGTAAGAAAGAGACCTGGCCACTTTTCAAAAGATTGCCCTGCTCGAAAGAAAGAATGGAAAAGGTCAAGCACCCGACCCGTCACCCGCCAGCAAAGTAAGAGACTAGCTTCTGCAAGTAAACCTAATGAGCCCCGAACACCTTTTTCTAGGTCAAACGAAGAAGGTTTGCACGTAGAAATGAACGTCCATGGGGTTAAAGCTCACTGCTTAGTAAATACAGGGGCTTCAGTTACCATCCTTTCGTTAAAATTGTATGGAGAAATGGAAAGACCTCCACGTTTACAGAAGCTGGAGTATGACCTTAAACTAGCCAACAGTGATCATATGAAAACCAAAGGAAAAGCTCTTTTTGAGTTTCAGATAGACGGAATCACTTAAACCCAAACAGCTGTCGTTGCACCCATTGGCTCTCAAGGCATAAAGGACTTAACTTCATGAGAGATCATGGTGGGAATCTCAACTTAAAAGACAGATTTCTGGAGCTGAAAGACAAAAAGGTTAAATTACAATTGTCTGGTTTCCTCGGTGTATTCAGAGTTGCCATGTCCAAAACAATGCCTATACCCGCTCAGCATAAACATTTTATGCAACCCCATGAACAAGTTTCAAAGATTGAAGGCATTAGTGGAGATAGAAGAGGTACTTGACAAGATGCTTCATCAAAAAGTCATCGAACCCAGTGAAAGTCCATAACAATCTTCCATTGTCCTAGTGAAAAGGAAAGATAGTACAAAACGATTTAGCATAGACTACCGTGCCTTAAATACATACACAAATTGAAGACGCATTAACAGGCATCAGGTGGTTTTCCACATTAGATTTGGAATCAGGGTACTGGCAGGTAGAAGCCGAAGAGGAAGATAAACACAAAACAGCTTTTACGACATGCAAGGGACTCTACGGATTTTCTGTTATGCCCTTTGGTTTGTGATATGCCTCAGGAACCTTTGAAAGGCTGATGGAAAGGGTACTTTCTGGACTACCGTTCGATAAAATACTTACACAAAACGTGATGCATATCCCTTACCCAGAATTGACGACACATTAGACACATTAACAGGTGTCAAGCGGTTTTCCACAAGTCGAAGAGGAAGATAAACATATAACAGCTTTTACGGCATACAAGGGACTGTACGAATTCTTTGTTATGCTCTTTGGTGTCTGCAATGCCCCCGAAACCTTTGAAAGGCTGATGGAAAGAGAACAGTCCAGACAATACTCTTTCGATCAGCCATTCAATAGTTCCCGGGGCATTGTAGAAACCAATGGGCATAACATAGAATTCGTACAGTCCCTTGCATGTCCAGAAAATACTCTTTCCATCAGCCTTTCAAAGGTTCGTGGGACATTGCAGAAACCAAAGGGCATATTTCAATTTTTCAAGACTGAACTTGTTTTCATCATTATGATAATTAGTTGTGCAACGGTTTTTATTGAACGGGAGTTAATTACAAACTCACAGGTAAGTTTATAATAACCAAAGTTAAGTAGTTTGTTCTTATTCGAAGAAATCCGTTTAGTATTTACCATGGCTCAGACAGTAGTTGAAATTTCCGTGATATTTCTGAAGTGTCCAGCAAGAGAATTGCGTCCCTTATCCCCATAATTGATTATAATATTAATACAATAACCTAATTTGTATATCTTGTATATTAATATAAATAAGACCAAATTATGAAACAGATGTCATTTAGTATGTATATTGATTGTTTTTCATAATATGTTGTTAAATTAGAATCATATCTATATCTGCATTAGCCATGTTTAGGGCGGGATCAGTTCTTAGTGATAAGCCAATCATTTTCTGTTTTATCTGATCGCTAACCTCAAAGACGGCGTTGTCAGTTGAAGACGTATGCCATTCGCTGGATTATGAATGTAGCAATTCTACTACAGGATAAGAGCTAGCAATAACCTGTTCTCTCTCGATAACTTGACAAGAGTTGATTAGTAAGTTTAGATAATTTATTGTGCAAGACTTGTTATTAAGTTGCCTGTAACATGTAGGTGAGTAATACTTACACTGTACTTTCAGATTTTCATAAAGTTTTTGTTTTTTTATAAATAATGTTTTATTTGGGATTGGATGTCTATGTTTTGGTAACGATGTGTGATATGGATTTTTCGAGAAATACACATATCTCCCGTTTTGACAGAAAATGTCCCGGCTTCGATTCAATCGGATCAAAAACAATTCCATCAATTTGGTTACGGCAAATAGAGATTACAGTCGTCGTGCTGTAATGGGAGCGCTTGGAGGAATTTTCAATTCACACATCATCATAGACTACTTTTTATACATTTCACCGATGTGGTTGAATTTTACTACAATATGCTTGCACTCTTATTTCTTGTAGCATATGTCAGGCGTCGACCATGTCTCATGCTGCCATTACACCATATTTTCTTCGGGTTGTATTCCTGATCATTTTCAATTTTGAGTGAAGCCCCCGGATCCATTCACTCTTTCTGAATTGTTTGTTTGTGGTTTTTGAGAATGATGTCTTGTCCGAATATGCCGTCTTGTCCATATATTTGTTTTTGTGTAAATTGTGTGTGGTGCAGCCCCCCTGCACTATTGGTCGTCTAAATAATCATGTGTGGTGCAGCCCCCCAATCTGTACTTACTCTTAGACTAGTCTAACTACTTTGGCTATGATTGTATTTATATTGATTTTGTTTTTAATGGCTATGAACACTGTTTTTATGGGATACAATCACTAGCTTATTCTTGTGCACGACGTTTTGACAAGTATCCTCGTATCGTTATCAAGCACAATGACATTTAGTAAACTTAAGATCAATATATATGAAATTTATAATGAAACCATTTACATGGTTTGACATTACAATAACAACAAGAATGTAAAGATAAAGGAATATATTTAACAAAGAACAACAAGTAACTACAAGGTAATTAGCTTACCAAATACACACTAAAACATGATAAGAGGGTTAATAAATAGTATGAGGCCCTTTCAAGGGTACCATAAATAAACAAAGTGAAACCGATTAGACACCAATAGTGAGCACATATACATGTAATAATACAAATTTGATAGACCGCAATATATACTAACTAAGAATCTCTAAATGCGAAAAGCTAACAATAGATAGGGGGAGAACGGTAATATTGCCAAAGGTGCTAAATAGCCAAAGTTAAATTATATTATGCAATCTAATTACACCAGTTAAGGTGAAAATCTGATGATGTTTATGGCTTCTAGGATCTTCCTGGCTTTCTTGTTCTGTTGGTTAGCGGCGAGTATCTGAACCTCATTCCATTTAACTATGTGTAGTGGTTAATTCTGGAAATGTTCTGCTAGGCTGAATTGTTGGTGGTAGATTTGAACCTATGTTCTGTTATTCTTTTGTCAATTGGAAGTTTCGTTTCACCATTGTAAGATAGATCACAGGAACAAGTCACTTGATAGACGACTTCTTTGGGTTTAATCGGTAAAACAGTTTGTAGCTTGGCTTTTAGTATTTGTTTCAGGGTGGTGGGGACCGAGAATGTAGTGTTGATGTTCGATTTCTTGAGTAGATTGCTCACCTTGTACGTTAGACTACCATAAAAGTGCAAGGTTATTCTAATGGAATTTTTTTTAGGTTTTTGATGATCATTTCTAGCAGTTTTTATTGTTTGGTAAATCTGCTTATTCACAAGTAGGGGAGGGTAATTATTCAAGTTACAAAACACATAGCAGGAATTCAGGTTCACAAATGTTAATTGCTCTTCTTGTCAGGGTAGATATGAGGGCTCTTTTGATATAGTGGGGATGACTGGAGTTGTAGTTGATGTATTGATTTGTGTGGGTTGGTTTACGGTATATTTTAGTTTTTATTTGATTATTCACTTTTATAACTTGTACACCTAGGAAGGGTATGGTCTCATCTTTTTCTTTTTCAATAGTAAATTTGTTTCTGTGGTGCTGTTTGTTCAGGTGTTCTAGTAGGGACATTGGTTGATCATTTTCTTAAAGCACCACTTTGTTTATTTATGATACCCTTGAAAGGGCCTCATACTATTTATTAACCCCCTTACCATGTATTAGTGTTTATGTAGTAAGCTAATTACCTTGTTGTTGCTTGCTGTTCTTTGTTAAAAATCCTTTATCTTTACATTCTTGTTGGTTTCATTATAAATTTTATATATATTGATCTTAAGTTTACTAAATGTCATTGTGATTGATAACGATAAGTGGATACTTATCGAACCGCCGTGCTTTAGAATAAACTAGTGATTTTATCCCATAAAAAAAACTGTATTCAGTTAATGTGTTTCCCGATCCCTAAATGCCACTAAAAGATTATGTTCAACGTCAATATGGGGATGTGGCAAAGTGTGTTCGTCAGATTAGTAAACTTGAAGATAAATATATAAGAGTGTGTAATAATTTAACCTTTCTCTTGCGATGCAGAGACAGTGGCATTGTGCCACAAGGATTAAAACGTAAGGGTCCATTAAACTCCAATGCTGCAAATGATATATTACTCCAAGCTAGTAAATCCCTAGTACGTGAACGTATTCAACATCATCGGAATAATAAGCAACGACTTCTGCAAGAAATAGAACGATCACATCTAGAACTCAAACACCTAGTGAATACAAAGGATTTTAACTCCACCCGCAAGGCTCAGACTTCCACCAACCAAGCTAGCGAGGAAGTATAAAACAACGACACCTCAAAAAGTTGCTACAGCTAAAGGATGATAATGCCACGACCAAGAAAGCGGTCACAACTAATCTCAAGAATGACTTCCTTACTAAGACAGTTGTAAACCTCAGCAGTAAAGATCTAACCAACGACCAAATCAGTTGAATATCAAAGGGTCTGAAGTTTGCACCATCCTGGACACCGACAAATCATGATGTTTTTATCGCTAACATTGAGAAAGGTTTATGCCAACTAGCACCAGGGGGTAAAGTTGATTTCCTTCGTCACCAGATAGCTGATCTAATCATTAATCCACCACAAACAAGAAGTCCTACAACATTACTAAGGGTGAGAATACAGCGATACAAGAACTAAAGAACGATAAGTCCATAACGATAATACCAGCAGATAAAGGGGAATCCACTGTCATCCTGAATACTGACGAATACCTTTCAACCGCCAACCAACTGCTTAATGGTGCCACTACATACAGAAAAATCAGAAAGAATCCAACAACATTATAGAAACAATTAATTGATAAGCTTAAAATATATGTTACTTTCAACAACTAACCAAAGATCTTTCCTACCAGTTAAAGCCTAACCACACCGCCCCCCCCCCCACCTTACGACCGAGCCACCATTAAAACTCATAAAAACTTAATTAAAGCCAGATTATTAGTTTGTTCAAGAGATTCTGTTTTTATAACGTTGCCAAAAACATGTCAAAGCTACTTGCTTGCTCCTTTAGGAACTTCCCCTACATCTTTTATCAAAGACTGGTGGTTTTTGCAACACAATTAGAAACCTAAACCGTCCTGGTAGTATTGTATTGTATGATGTGGTTGACCTGTCCACCAACGTTCCTCGCCAAGAAGCCATTGAAGTTCTCTGCACCAGAATAAGTGAATTAGAAGTACCTCTAGACACTCGACACCATCCTGGAACTAGTTAACATGTGCATCGATTCGACAATCTTCACATGGGGTGATGATATATACAAGCAAGTTAGCAAGTCACCTTTAATCTCATAATTTTTTACGACATAATTTGAAAAGTGTGCGCCGAGAACCTCTCCCGTTACTCCCATTCTCTGGCTTCGTAAGGTCGGTGATACATTTGGGGTGCTTGTAGAAAATGATAAACCAATGTCCCTATTAGAACACCAAAAGTATCCAATTGTTGTGTAGCCGAAACCGCACTCTGAATTCCAACCATCCAATTAGACTGTTGCATCTGCATTCACAAATAATAATCGATGCCTGAAAAATGTTGCACAAATTAGAGTGGCTCCAGACAAATTTCTTTAATCCATAGTCAACAAATTCGTGATATTATATTACAAGAAAAGTAAAATTAGTGTTTTATTAGGGCAAAACTAGAATACCCGAAACATTTCGGGTTTATAGACAGCGGTGCTGGTTTTCTTAGAGAGGTGAAGAAGCAAATCTGACCTTGTGCTGACCTCTAAAGACCATTTTGGAATTATGAACGGCCGCAAACGCATTTTACTGCTATTCCAGACCGTAAAATTATTGTTTTATTATATGTCGGGCACTTTATTTTGCCAGGTAGATGAAATAAAAAAAACTCACTTTAGCCGTCTGCCCAAAAGTTAGCTTTCGGGCATACCTATCATAAGAGAGCTACGGGTATAATTATTTGCAGGCATGCAGTGGACAAGAAAAATACGAGAAAATACTTTTCGGGCAGTGTGGATCTCATATAAATAAGTTAGTTATATTTTTTCTCTAAACGTTCTTAGAAAAAAAGGTCGATTTTTTCATTGTCTGAAAATAATTTATTTTATTTTATTTATTTATTTATTTATTTTTATTTTTTTTTGGGGGGGGGGGGCATTTTCCCGGCTTCTACGACCATGCCTGGAGATATAAAATAAGTTTAGCCAAAAATATTTTTTATTTACTTGCTTATTCAGGTTCTAACAGTAATGGAATTGTGTGTCAAGTCCATGGCGGCATCTGTCGGTGTCATATTATTTGTTTTACAGATCAGCTGTGTTTTTTCTGAGATATGTAAGTTTAATCATAATTTTATATTTTGTTTATAAAATGAGTAATGAAGGTGTCTTCAAAAGGAAGTGATGAACAAAAAAGGAAAACACAAGTTGTCTTGCTATATAACTAAATAAAGTGAGGAGTGACTATATAACTGAATAAAGTAATAACAGATACATGGAAGAATTTTTGCCAACTATTGGACAATTCTAAACAGAAATTGACTCGTCACTAAAAAAATGAGAAAACGCAAGTTTATTTTATTAATAATTTAAGCGTATTAAATAAATAATAACATTCCTACTAATTGTAAGCAGTGGGTGATTATATCCTAATTATTTTGGTTTTTGTTTCCAGCCATCAGTATCAATCAACGAAAGGCTTCATATAGTAAATCTAGTGTTGTCAATAACGCCGATGACCCAAGTAGACTTCTCGAAACCATTTATACGTCTCGGAAAATGGATTGTGCTCTGACCTGTACAGAGAATGCTGACTGTGAACAATATCTATATTGTTCACATGATTCATCTTGTAAATTATATCAAGATATTGGAGATTGTGTTATGACTGGTGACACAACTAGTTGTTCCTGTTACACACAGGTTAGTAGTTTATATTTAAATTAAACAATCATTAAGTTCGACACCGTATTAATTTACCTCCAGCCACTTCCCCGCGCCTATATTTAACTGTTTACTGTTTTAGATCCTAGGATGTTAACAGGCCCAGTTATCTACCATTCTCCATCCTACTGTAACGTGTTGATCATAATTTATTGTTTTAATTTTTTTAGCTACATGGTGTTTATAATTTATCATCGGACCATCGACACACCATTTAATTTATTATACATATAATTTTATAGAATTTACACGGTATTTTAATTATTATTTATTCTCGGGCCATTGACACACAATTAAAATTATTATATAAATATAATTTTATAGAATTTACACGGTATTTTAATTATTATACATATAAATATATAGAATATCAATTTATATATTTAATATATGTTCATTTTTATAGCATTGACACAGTATTTTAATTATTATACATATAATTATATAGAATTTACACAGTATTTAAATTATTATACATATAATTATATAGAATTTACATAGTAATTAAATTATAAAACATATATTTATATAGAATTTACACAGTATTTAAATTATTATACATATAATTATATAGAATTTACACAGATTTAAATTATTATACATATAATTATATAGAATTTGCATAGTATTTAAATTATAAAACATATATTTATATAGAATTTACACATTATTTAAATTATTATACATATAAATATATAGAATTTCCATTTATTTATTTAATATATTTCTATGTTTAATGTTAATTTCTGTTATTCAAAGAGGATATAACTTTATTTTTTATAAGGCATTTAGTGATAGGACTAACATTGAACAAAAACACGAACACAATTTATGGATAACAATCACTAGCAATTTTAATAGGATATAACTTTATTATTAGATGCATTTATATTTGGATTTCCTCGTTCCCCCTAAACTTGTTATCTCCCCTTAAAAGTACAAATTTATTTAATGTTAATATATGTAAAGTAATTTATATTCAATTTTTGAAAAATATATTTTGATTTCTAATCAATAACATTCGGTGAACAGTTCAATTAATACTAGGCGTTACTATATAATTAGTTCATTCTACACGGTGTCTTTTTTAATTAGTTTGTCGTTTGTAAATCAACCTTTACTTATTACTTCCACATTACCATTTTTATTGATGATAAATACCAGCCTATTGTGGAATATTTAACGTTCGCAAACACGTTTTCCTGCTATTCCAGCCCACGAACAAAGCAACTCCTAAGTGGCCTAATGTGAATGACTCAAATTCCAGCCCATGAATACAGCAACTTCAATGTGGTCCAATATAGCCAACCTGCCGGACCTGAATCCCAAACAAACAATCAATCGTGGCGAGGTATGGAGACCTCGCCCTGCCAGAGAAAATTTTCAAAATTTAACCGTTGTATATTTTAGCTCGTGAGTTAAGTTGCGAAGTTGTCCAAAGATGAAATAAAACGTTCTGCCCAAAAAGTCAGATTGCCCCAAAGGATGGGGAGGGTGGGGGATCCCACTCCCCTGCCAACTTGGTTTGTAGCCTATGTCAATTGTGTCTTAAATATTGGGTATTAGTATCTTATATTTTCACGGCAAGACAACACTATCATTTGTTTATTTCATTTTTTTTTTGATATTTGGGAATAATTGAAACATTATTTATCATTAGCGCAAATTAATAGTTTCCATGTATTAAGGATGTCCTACTTTGTATCTTATGGGGTCTTAAAAATGACTTTTCTTATTAACAGATAATACGCTGTGAGGATTCGTATTGTATCCGTCCACTAGGTAAGTATGGGAAAGGGTGTCCAATGCTTAATTCATGTTTTTAGATGCGGTTTAACGTCCTTCTGTTATGATATTAGGGAGTCTTACTTGCAAACCAACTTGTACACGAGGCCTCGACTTTCTTCTCATACGTACGACTGTACGTTGTTCTTTGTCAGGTCCCCTGTCCTGAATTACTCTTAAAGGGAACCCCAAGGGAAAATCCCGATGAACATTCTAGGCCAACGCAAGGACCGAACATGGAATCCACAGGTTAACGAGTCAACGTCTCACTCACTAAGCCACTGTGACTCCATCTAAAGATTAAACAGACAGGAAAAGTACATTTGAAGGTTTAACCCAATGACAAGGCCTACTTAGAGCGACAATACAAAAAATATTTCTGTTCAAGTTGTCTGTATGGAATTGGAGAACAGGCTTAGCCGATGTAAAAACCCTTAGCTTGTGATTTATGGTTCTTGTCTTGGTTCGTTATTCACAAATAACGATAACGAATCACGATTTACCACGAACAAACCACGAACTAGTTTGTGGTTTGGTATTTCTCCAGATATGGAATAAATAAAAACAAAGCCGTTTTCATGGCGAATTAGACTGGTGTGGGTTTTTTATGTACTTTATGAAGTCTTGGGAAATCGATTCGAGTAGATTCTAACGATGTGTCTTTTTAACTGAATAACAAACTATAACCCCTAGCCGAATAACGAGCACAATTCAGGCGTATTCCCTGTAAAAGCGCATTTATAAACAGCAGTACGTTAAAGCCCATTTCATCTAAGTTTTGAGTATAGGGCCTTTTTGTACGTATTGGTAAATTAAACTACCTGCAATGAAGTGCGTTATCCTACACCCCAGTATACACATGCAATTAATACGAGTTATAATTACCCGACTTCCTGAGTCACCCATAAGTTCTTTGGTTACTAAATGACATTTATGTTTCCAGGCTGTATTGCCCCAGTCCCACCTTATCTCGATGAACATGTAATACCAGAATTTGACCTTTCTGTTAGCCTGTGGCGTATTGGTAGCAATCTTACATACAGCTGTTCCCCGTTCTACTATCCTGCTGTCGACTGGACATGCAATACTAATGGTACTTGGGAGGAACCAATCTGTACAGGTGAGAAACGCTGATTCAACTGTACTTTCCCTAGACAAATTCAAGATCCCATGTATCCCTCACAGAGTCGGTCTATATATTTGTCGGTATCAACGTGCAAATACAAATAATGCATCCAACTATGTCGGAGCTCGGGGTGATCAATTCTAGTTATAAATATACGGATGGTGAATATTAACTGATTGTTATCCTCTATATTTAGATGGTGATTATTAACTGATTGTTATTCTCTATATTTAGATGGTGATTATTAACTGATCGTTATACTCTATATTTAGATGGTGATTATTAACTGATTGTTTTACTCTATATTTAGATGGTGATTATTAACTGATTGTTTTATTCTATATTGAGATGGTGATTATTAACTGATTGTTTTACTCTATATTTAGATGGTGATTATTAACTGATTGTTATCCTCTATATTTAGATGGTGTTTATTAATTGATTGTTATTCTCTATATTTAGATGGTGATTATTAACTGATTGTTTTACTCTATATTTAGATGGTGATTATTAACTGATTGTTTTACTCTATATTTAGATGGTGATTATTAACTGATTGTTTTACTCTATATTAATATGGTGATTATTAACTGATTGTTATCCTCTATATTTAGATGGTGATTATTAACTGATTGTTATCCTCTATATTTAGATTGTCTTTTAGTTTTATTTAATAATATAATAGATAGTGGTTGTTTTCCATCTTATGGTGTGTGGGTAATATCGTATCCATATATAAGAAGGGCGATCCCACGAATCCGGAAAATTATAGAGGTATTACTATTTTAAGTTGTATGGGTAAACTATTTACGTCAGTCCTAAATAATCGATCAGTTAAATATACTGACACACATAGCACTATCTCAAATGTCAAGTTTGGTTTTAGAAAATCCTGATCCAAAGTTGATGCAGTATTTGTTTTACAAACGCTAATAAATCGCTCACTAACGTCCAAGAAAACATTATATGTTTGTTTTGTGGATTATAAACGCGCATTTGACTTAATTTCAAGATCAAATCTTTGGTATAAGTTAAACATGCATTATTCAAGAGCTAAATCTGCCTAGTGCATGTCTGTATTTGGGCATGAAATGTTTTCTAAAGTATAAATTAGACATTAATTAACTGTTCCAGGCCTTAATCAACTTTGGATGGCATCAGATTGCTTCGATATTAAACAGATTAAAACGTTTCAGTGATAAATCAAATATGGCGCGCCCAGACGCTTCGAGTCTTAGCTTTAATCAACCAGGACCTTTGGTTGAAATTATTGCCAAATCTTCAAATGCCAATATCTTCGCTTGCAATAGAGTATTTTGAATGAAAATTTCAAATTATTCATTTTACATCATCTTCTTTCGAACTAGTATAGCAAGAATGGCTAGTTCACTTTATATCTTGAATAATGTAACTTTAATTAAAGAAGGTATTGATGGAAGAATATTGAAAATTGTTCGTTCACTTTATGACAAAGTTAAATGTTGTGTCAAGCTGAATGGCGAGGTTTCGTCAGCCTTCAATCTTGGTTATGGTCTCTTTCAAGGTGAAATTTGATCTCCATTATTATTTGCGATATTTATTAATGATGTTGAATCTCATTTGCATTTAAATAACTGTGGTCCCCTTGATTTACAAGATTTCAGTTTATTTTTGCTCTTATATGCAGATGATAAAGCTGTATTTTCGGAAACACCCGACGGTCTACAAAATATTTTAGATTCTCTATATACGTATACTGAGAAGTGGAATTTGACAGTAAATATTAATAAAACAAAAATTGTTGTATTTAGAAATGGGGGTAAAATATCTGGAAATGAAACATGGAAATTTGGCGATAACAAAATAGAAATAGTAGACGAATTTAAATATCTTGGAATATTACTAAACTTTAACGGGAAATTACTTAAAACACAAAAACATATATCAGAGCAGGGGAGAAAAGCCTTATTTAGTATCACTAAAGTTTGCAATGAAAATTATTTTAATGTTGAAACGAAATTAAAGATCTTTGATATTTATAAAAACAGTATTCTGTCTTATGGATCTGAGATTTGGGGCTTTCATAAAGCGTATGACATAGAAAAGGTACATTTAAACTTTTGTAAACGGTTATAAGGCGTAAAACAGGCAACTAACAATGGCATGGTATATTATGAACTGGGTCAATATCCATTATATATCCATAGAAAAATACAAATACATTTTTAAAATTTTTTTAAAAGTATTATGTGCCAAAAATAAATTGTTAATTTCGTGTTTAAATGAAATGGTAATGAAGAATGATATATGGTTGACCAATGTAAAATGCGAATTGTACGCAATTGGATTGGGATATATCTGGGAGGGTTTTAATTATAATAAATCCTATCTCCCCATTATCAAAAATAGAATTTTAGGCATTTTTAAACAAAAGTGTACAGAAGATTTTTGTCAGTCAGCTAAAGGTATTCTATATCAAAATGTTATTTCAAATTTTGATCTTCAATATTATTCGAGGAAACCTTTACACTATAACTATCAAAGATTAATATGTAGAATACGTTTATCATCCCACAATTTGTACATAGAAACTGGTCGTTTTAAAAGCGTGCAAAGAGAATTTGTAGATTATGCAATTTAAAAGAGATTGAAGATGAATACCATCATATTATTATATGTCCATATTTAAATTATTATAGGAAAAGATATATAAAAGCTTACTATTTTGGTAACCCAAATCTCTTTAAATTTTTTCATTTATTTCGGCACAAAATTTCAAAGAACTGATTAATCTTAGCTTATATCTTTCTATTACCGATAAAATACGTAATGAATACATCTGTTCTCTTTCAAAATAGAATTATATTATAATATAAAAGTCATTTAGATTTATAAGCCTTGTGTGTAGTTATTACACAGTTTTTGAATTAAGTTCAATATATTTTATTTTATTTATATCCTTCACTTTCCGACCACAAACGAAATGTATCTTTTAGGTCTTTCTCAATTTCAATACTAAACAATAACTGTATATATATATATATTATATTTCTTTATTGTATTTTTTGTATTACATTTTATCTGATAAGTCGTATGACTTAAAGATTTAAATAAAGTAAAAAAAAGATTAACTGATTTTTATACTCTATATTTAGATGCTGATTATTAACATTTTTTTTCAAATTATGACTGTTTATTCCAGCTTTGAGAACGTGTACAGAACTGTGTCAATGCAACCCGGCATACTCAGATGGGAAGTATGTTTTTAAATATCCAGGTTCGTATATTTTAATAAATTAAAGTCCGTCTTCACTAGCATCGTCAGTGCATAACAGGACGTTATATCCTATTTGATTTACCAGTTTAAATCATATTTCATGGATACTGTGGTTTTAACAATATTTTGTTGAATGTAATTACATATAGTCATACAATTGTACAGTTTAAAGGATACGAAAACAAGCAGTAGTTAACTTTAATTGGTGAATGTGAGTACATTTAAGAACAGTGGGTTTAATGATTATGCTAAATAAATACAAAGAACTATAACAATAAAGAAAAAAAGAAAAAAAGTGAGTTGTCAATCATCAAAAAGGGGTAAATAGTCTTAATATTGGCTGTTTCAACATCCAAAAATGTACCTATTATCCAGGGAATAAAGAAATGGGGTATGATATTGACATCGGGTAATTTATTTACATACGAATTGATATCCTAAGTTCCAAGATACAAAAATAAAGGTCAAAATTACGCTTTTCGTAGAATAAAATGAGATCAGGTAATCACATGACAGAGACTATCCTTTTAAACCGATGCGTTAACTCAATGTACCTATGCAGTTTATCAAAAGCAGCAGGTTCATCGTCGAACCCATTTAGTAACGCCTTTGAATTTCTAAAAAATAGGGTCCAGAGTATCGATGGTTACTGATCTCTAAACGCTGGAGAGTTGACAATGAAAGAAAAATGATCGCAGTTTTCATCAGATTCATCACAGCTACGCATAGGGTTATTACTCACGTGCATTAGAAATTTGTGCAAATTGAAAAGGGACAACGAGTGGGAATAGGATATATCAGTATCTAGACTAGCTGGTCGGATAGCCGTGGCGATAGAGAGGCGACTTCTAACCAATACAACGAGGTTTCAATCCCAGCTCAGGGCAAAAACTTTATCGTTGTAAGTGAGAGGGATATTCGGTCTCCCGTCCGATCAGGCAGGTTTCCCCCGAGTTCTTCGGTTTCTTCCTGCAGTAATGATCGAAATCATTCGCACGATCTGTGCCAAGGGCCAAATTGGAAAAACGCCCCAGGCCTAATTTGCTACACTTGTAAAATGACGCGAATAATTGATAAAGGAAAAAATGAATTTTGGTAAAGATTTGTTTTACATTGCACGTTTTTAAAAGAGTTGCTGTTTCGGAGATGGTACGGCTGGTTTGCTGATACTATGGATACTTTATACAATATCCGGGGGTCGTTTTCAATTAAAGGGGTCTACCTAACCAATCGTAGCTTCGCTTTGCCAAAATAATGATACTGTGTTACCGTATTCGAATTGATTAAGATTTCACCACATGATAAGTGGGTCGTTAGTGGTTTCTTTTTTAGTTTGCCGCCATATTGAATTGTTTCGGATCATTTCCAATGTCATATTCTAACACGCATACTACGAAAAGATGTGACAGGCATTATAAGCAAACTTGTTAGTAGTGAAATTACCTGGCTCTTTTTGGGGCACCCATATTCAGGGGGTATGTACATCGACGTTAGGGAAGTTGAGGGTCCAATTTTTTAGTATGTTATTAATTTTGATACCTATCCACATGTTAAGCACGCCCTGCAAATTGTATATCTTAACTTTCCATATATACTAAAATTGCCAAACTTTTCTATAGGAACCTATCTTTAAACGTGTAAAAATTTAGTTTTTCTTAACATCATCAGCTATTACTGCACCTGAGGACTAATGTCAACAGTATAATAGGAGCGAACGTGACATAAATTTAAAATCCAAAAGTTTTTGAAAATGACAAAGATTACAGACAGCACCGATCTGCCGTACAGCGATCTATCCCACCACCATCTGTGTTCCCATTGCCTCGATATTTCTGTCCGATAGTTTTGTGTCTGTCGTAAATAGATTGACAAGGGAATTCGCCTAACTTTTGATTAAATTCACAATGAAAATTAAGTGGCACTATTTATAATGGACATAATTCAATTCTACAATTATCAAAGATGTACAAACCATAAGTTAGACCCTGTATTTTGACTTCTAACTGACAAATTTCTAGTTTGGAGCTATGATATTATTCTACCATGCGTACTACGACCGCCATAATTTTCTCTTCTCCTTATCACGCGACGAATTTAAAATGAGTTGTGGACAATCAAATTTTGGAACGGTCAAAGGGAAAGAACCAATGCCAAAATAACTTAATAGACCACAATTTTTCTAAGTATATTTTGAACTTTACAGTTTTGTGTCTGTAAAGATCATATTATGTTCGAGAAAATGTATCTGTAAGTAAGCTGGTTATTCATTGAACTGACCATGACATGATAGTACTGTGTTTTTCATCTGTTGTTATTCCAGGAACTGACCATGACATGATAGTAGAGTGTTTCGCAACATCCGATTGGCCTTATGTAAGTCTACAGCCTAATACAACGTTCAGTTTTTATTCAACTAATTATTCAGCATCTTGCCATCCAGATCAGAATAAATGTGGTTACAGACGTTTCGCTGTTATTCGAATCTTACCTACTTTCACAGTAAGTATTTTCAGTGACTCTTTCTAAACTATCTATGCTATAAACTCGTTTTGAACTTATAAAATGCTACAACAGCGTTGATTAGGTGTTGACAAAGGTCATTTACCCGGTTGTAATGTTTTTGAAGTCCTTGTTGTAATTCTAACTTTATAGGGTTGTAATGTATTAAGGTTTTAATGTATTTAACGTTATAGGATTGGGGGTTGGATGGCCGAATGGCTAGCACATGCGCACTGTATCATAAAGCATGTCATTGGGTCAGCTGGCGGGGTTCCGAATCTTCGGTCGTACGTGACAAGGAGAGGGGTCGCCTCTCCAACCTCGTGGGTTTTTCCAGGTCCTACGGTTTCCTCCCACTATTGTCATTTTTTGACTTCATTGATCTAATTTATTTGAATTTATAGTTGTAATTCTGACTTTATAGGATTGTAATGTATTTCATTTTATAGGATGTGTATGTAATTCAAGACAATAGCCTAACAACTACCGACTGTGATGGTCCAATCGTTTATCGCGCTGGTAAAAACTGTGACCCTGGGTGTGAAATCCCTGAACCTGGTATATTCCAGGTAGATCTGCGTGGTACTGGTCTTAAACATACCCCATTTGTAAGTGACGAATTGTATTAATCACATATATATATATTTATTCGAAATAAAGATGTTTTAGGAAAGAAAACTAGTCTTTTTTTCGAGTACTTTCTGCTTTATTAAGCTTCATCAGACAAATTTTACCAACAATTGATGTGACGTAGTAACGTCATGGTTACAACAAAGAACTATAACGGCTATAATGTACACGATAAGCTAATGCATATATGTATCATTAATAAAATTATTAATTAAACATTTATAATTTACAATGTTAATATAACAAAAATAAACACCTTGAATTAAGCAATGGTTTGAATTTATCAATAAAATATGATTCCTTTGCTTCTAATAGATCGTTGTTTTTGCTGTTTAATTGATATAATGGAAATACATTAAAATTGCATTTGCCACACACATCAAGGTGTCGGCTCAGGGGTATCATCCTGTATTGTGGATTAAGAATATGATGCCGATGGAGGTTCATTCTTAATCTAAGCATACTTACGGTCTTCCCGATATATCTACCCTTACAGTCCGGACAAATTATTACATATATAATGTAATCTGATTTACAAGTCATTGTTTTTTTTTACGTTAAAGGTAAAATTGTCCGTGATATTTATGGATGAACCTTCAATTATGATTGAACACGTTTTACATTTTGATTCATTACACTTGTTAACTGTGGGTATGATTTTAGTTGATTCGAATTTTGATGAGATTAGTAATTTAGCCAGGCTTTGAGGTTGCTTTAAACTATTTATTATTTTTGTCTTTTTTAATATATCATCCATAATCGGGCTATTTTTAAGAATATGGAGATTATTACTATTTAAATGCAATTTTAATGTATTTCCATTATATCAATTAAACAGCAAAAACAACGATCTATTAGAAGCAAAGGAATCATATTTTATTGATAAATTCAAACCATTGCTTAATTCAAGGTGTTGATTTTTGTTATATTAACATTGTAAATTATAAATGTTTAAATGTGATGGATTGAAAGTAGTTACTAAGGCAACCTCTTTGTCTTATTTAATATATCATCAATAATCGGGCTATTGTTAAGAATATGGATATTATTACTTATTATAGATTTACCATCTTCTTGTGATGGGTTGAAAGTAGTTACTAAAGCTACCTCTTTGTGACTCTTTGCTTCACAAATCGTTTTTGGGCACCTTAATTTGCTCCGATCTAAACTAAGAGCTTTTCAAATGGCATCGTTATAGTTCTTTGTTGTAACCATGACGTTACTACGTCACATCAACAGTTGGTAAAATTTGTCTGATGAAGCTTAATAAAGCAGAAAGTACTCACAAAAAAGACTAGTTTTCTCTCCTAAAACACCTTTATATCGAATATATTATATATATGTATATATATTAAAGTAGAAGTACAAGTACTTCTTTGTTTACGGTAGATACATGCATTATATATATATAGAGAGAGAAAATAAAAAATAATGTCAAGAGAAAACTACATATTGCTCGTCAAACTTTTAATATTACCACTATATAATATCCTTATCGTTGAGAGTGAGAGACATATAACAGTATATTGTCGTATTGAACCCCCATATCGGTAGAAGGCGTGGCTTTTCGCGCAAGAGATAACTAATTTTGATGAAGGCTTTGATAATGTTTTTCTAGCAACAAGGTATGCCCTTGTGAACTGACCGATCATTTACTATAATTTAACTGCGAGTGACATGATTGTTGAAACCGTAACTTTTCGACGCATATTATTATTACTTTGCACATCAATAGACACTACCCAAGACTGTATCTTCATATTATTCATAAACAAGCTCTCAGTCCTGCGTATCTGTGTACGCCCACAGTTCAATATAACATCAATATGTACGTACGTCCGCCCGTCGAGTGGTTGTTTCTTGTTAATTGCAGTATGGAATATATCTCTGAAATTGAGACTTTTATCCGATTTTTCAGGAAGTGAAAGTGAGTTGTTTTATCACAACTGATATAGCTATGCCCAATTGGTATCACAACTGATAATAGCTATGCCCAATTGTTATCAAGTCTACGATCTTGTTCTGTCGTTCCCTTTTCTGCTTAATACTCTAGAGGCTACACTTATTTCAAATTGATATTTTTTATAATTTATTTAGCCGTTAGACATGACCTCTGGACAAATTGTTTACTCGGAGAATAAACAACTATTAACAGTAACTTGTAATGGGTGTGATGGTGTCTGTTCTTTGATTCATACAGCTATAAAACTTCTGCCGGCGAATGGAACAGGTACTATTAATTCAATGTCAGTTCATTTTTAATATGAAAAACCTCTTTGATTTGGTTGAGAAGTAGGACATTAAACCTCATTTCATTTCATTGATTTTCATTGTCTCAAAAATACCGATCTGAATTAATTTGATGTTGATTTGTTTTTTAGTCTGACAATTAGTGTTCCGTTGATTTTTTTTCTTCCCATTGTGGAATCAAGTGAACATGAAAATACAATTCGACTGTTGCATAAATATTTCGAAACAAACACTTCATATAGTCGTAAATCCAGGAAAATGAGTTCCTTAAGACGTATTTATGCTCGTTCAACATAAAATGAATGTCAAACTAACCAATGTTCATAATATTAAGTTCCATTTATTCATTTATGTGTGCTACATTTTTTGTGAAAGGTCTTTATGCTTTTTGTTTTGTTAAAGTTTTCTACTTTTGCATGAGATATATCCGTGATCATGCTACATGTTTTGCGAAAGTTTTTTCTACTTGATATATCCGTCTTCATTAGCCCGATTGATGCAGAACAGTTGGACGTAAGACCCCTGTTCATTCATTCCTGTATGTTACATGTTATGTTAAATATCGTTGTTCTACTTTTACTTCAGATATTGATTATACCAACACTACTATACCAGTCTGTCTGTCAAGATCCTAGATATCAGAGGTCAAGATACCAAAACTGGACAGATCTGATAATCGGACTAAAGCACATACCTACCAATGGCTTTTGGGTCTAGTCTAAATAAAGTTTAAAATAGGGTTGATATCAGGTGCTTTTTCTATGGTAGCTAAGTGGTATCATATCGTGATGTCGCCGTTCATAAGGCGAAAACCCGACATCACGACATATTAACCCGACAATCCTACCCCAATATCACCACATGCTACCCACTATTACAACATAATGGTGCCAAATGTCATTGTGCTTGATAACGACAGGAGGATACTTATCGAAACGTCCAGCTCGTGTATAATAAACCAGTGATTGTTTTCCCATATAATTGTGTTAGTTCTGTTATGTCTATGTATAACTCTCACTACATTCGTCCATCATGAAATAAGGTGAAATAATAAGTAGTCTTAGTCCACCATGAAATAAGGTGAAATAAAAACTAGTCTTAATCCTATATACCTCTTGCTGTTTGAACAAATATGTTGTTATCTAATAAACAAACATTAATTCATTACCCTGGCCAACGAGTATGTAAACCCATGTACTTTCAGATAAGCAGTGCAGCATTCTACAAACACTATAATATATTAGAAAACAGCGGAATATCAGACAAAAATTTAAAGTCGTAGTCCAAATAGAGTTTAGATTGCTTCTTAATTTAATAATAAAACGAAAAGTGTATCATACAAAGATGACGATTAATCAAAGTAGAAATCTTATATATGTTAACAAAGGGAGACAAGTTGTCAGACAACTGTGTATAAATTTCAATTTTCTACAAAATAACGAATATTCGTTGCTATTGTTATACTGATGTGCTGTTATTTCACAATATTAGCTTGTTATTTGAAAATATTGGGTAGTATTTGGCAGTATTTGATGGGTATTTGGTAGTATTGCGTTATTTTTGGCTTTTTTGGCGTGGTAAAGGGAGGCAAATACAACAGCCAGACATCGGTATCGCGATATAACTCTCCATTTTTGAGAATAAAAACCAATTATATGTCTATTTTGTATCATCATGTTATAGTATGTGGTGATATTGGGGTGGTATTGGGTAGTATTTGGTAGTATTGAGTAAATCGTTCCACCCACAGGTCGGATGACATCTTATATTGATCGGGAGGCGTTCCAGTATAGCTATTACCTCAAACTGGCCCGTCCCCCTTTATCTTGGAACTAAGTATACTTATTCCTTATACCCCACTGACGGCAATTATTGATTTTGGTACATGGTACGCCCCAACAGTACCACACCCACGTGTTCTTAATATGTTGTCTGCAATGATTTACAGGTTGCAATTATTAACATATTTGGAACCAATTCAGTATGATCCATCATAGGGTTGTACATATTTATATAGGTCCATGTCCATTACCCAGGGCAGACCACCGCTCAGTTTTTGTGTTGATGTCTACAGACTGGAATTCTGAACCTGGATGGATCATCTTGGAACTTGGCATATTTATTCCTTATACCGTAACAATAAGACCTTTTTATTTTGGCGAACGTCCAGATCGCCAGGGGTGCTGCCATATCCACAATTTGTTAAATTCAGTCTGTAAATTCGGTAAAACAAACCCAAGTTAGTGTCTGAACCATAGTAAATTTTAAACGAATTTCTTCGATTATGAACAAACTACTTAACTTACCTGTGTGTTTAAAATCAGCTCCCGTTAAATAAAATCCATTATACAACTAATTGTCCCAACGAATAAAAAAATTATCCCAGCAAAAGTAAAAATTATACAGTAAATTATTTTCCACTTATTTTAAAAAGTAAATTACCATTTCACTTTTTTTATTATCAAAATGTCATATATCACATTTTCTGGCAAATGGACATCATATCAGCAAATGTGGGCCCGTCTCTCATCCACTATCAGCCTGTTTGCATACAGGAGGTAGACCATCATTAATTTCCGTATTGACTTCAATGTTAATTCTGTCCTCTTTGGTCACGTCCAACTTTTCCCAAAATTTTCGTTGGGCTGAATGCTTTCCACTACAGTCAGGAAAGCAAATGATCATGTCTTTGCACTAAAATTTGTATGAGGTTGACCAAGAAAATTTTGAGATACATAAATTTAAAGAAGCATAATAAAAACATGTAACAAGTTGCCGTACATATCACCGTAGCCAACCTGATAACTCAGCTAGTTGCCGTATATATCCTTCCATCTCAATATCATGAATATTTACCAAAACCTGACAGAAAATGTTACTTCATACCCTCTTCGTCCATTCTAGGCCAAAAAAGGGGGGAGGGCAGAGAGAGAATTTCTATAAATAGACGAACTACAATTTGTGGGGACCAAGATGGTGTAATGTAATGGTAATCTGCCTCCAAAAAATAGAGTTGTCTCCCTTGCCTTAATAATTACTACGGGGAATGGTTTAATTTCATTTAAACAACTTTTTATTCAAATATGATAGATATTGTATTTATACACCGTCTCCCCCTTGCCATAATAATGATAAATTATTATGTCAGCTGGAACAATATCTGTCGTATGGTTTTAAAGTGCCGCCATCTTCTCTATCGTAAACTATACAAATACACGTATCACACTAAATGATTCGTTATTCTTCTCCGGTGTTGGCTGAAACACTTGCAGATGATTTGCTAGCGTAGTTGGTCCAAGAAGGATAGTCTGGCCAATAGTTCGGATGAGACGAAACCCGAGAAAGAAAGAGAAAGAGAGACAGAGAGAGTTTAACGTCCACTCGACAGAAATTATGTCATTTCGAGACTAACATATGGTTTAATTTTATTTCAATAATTCACCTGTGCGTAGGGACCTTTAGCAGTGGGGGGAAAACGAAGTACCCAGGGAAAATCCACGAGGTTGGACTGGCGATCCTACTCCTTGTCCCGTCTTAATTGGCTCAGGTTAAGTGCATATCAGTAGGACGTTAAACCCCATTTTATTCATTCATTCATTCCTACTCCTTGTCACGTATGATTCAAAACCACGCCAGTTGACTCAATGACAGGCTTTATGATACAGCACACACGTGCTAACCATCCCCTCGCAGTTGGAATGAGGCGTCTTAAGCGGTGGACACACTAGCCGAATGATTCGGCCGAATCAATCGGCGTCGAAATTCGCCTAGTGTGTCCACTGTCATTCGGCCGAATTTCTAATCGGCCGAATGATTCGCCCGAATCAAACATGTTCGATATATTCGGCCGAATTATATTCGCCTGGTGTGTCCACTTCGCCGAAGCATTCGGCCGAATGTAGAATACATTAGCCAATCAGCACTCCTATCGAGAAATCACGTGATTGTTTGAAGACATAGACGCCGCCGTTTTTAATCATGTGACGTGAAAGGTGATGCAATCGACTGGTGATTCGGACGAAACATTCGGCTGGTGTGTCCAACCATTCGGCCGAATAAAATTCGGCGCCGATTGATTCGCCCGAACGATTCGGCCGAATGATTCGGCTAGTGTGTCCACCGCTTTATGCTTTGATTTAATTAATTAATCAACCCTGTCCATTAAAATGAGTAGATATGCCTAACTAAATGCTCATTGGAAATTACACATTTTATTTGAAACTTTATTTCGACCATTACACGTCAAATCAATTTTACATGAAGTTTCATTTAGACTTAAAAGTTGTTGGTAGGTGGGTGAGAAAAACAACGCTAAATGACCTCCAGTTCCGTTTCGTTTTGGTATCTTGACCTCTGATATCTAGGATCTTGACAGACAGACTGGTATAGTAGTGTTGGTATAATCAATATCTGAAGTGAAAGTAAAAAAAACTATATTTAACATAACATGTAACATACGTGGATGAACAGAGATTTAACTTCATACTGTTCTACACCATGTATGAATGAATTGAACTTGACATTTTGAACACTTGTTAGTGAGATAAGATTCTTCGGGCAGTCATTTTATGTAGAACATGCAAATAATAAATTTTACAGGAACCTATTCTTCTGGGTTTACGACCGTATGCAAAAGTCGGCTTGTTTACGAATTGTAGTTTCATGTGCATTTACTGTGTCAACAGTGGAACGAATGAACAATTGACATACATTTTTGAACCGAAGACATTGCCACACAATAAAAATATAAAATCGGCATTTTTTAGCCAAATGAACGAACTGTTGTACTTTTCAACCAAATAAAAGCGGTCTAGTCATATTAAAAATGAACTGATATTGAAATAATATTACCTGTGCCATTTGTCGGCATTAGTATTATAACAGTTGTAGCAACTCCACATGAAGTAGCGCATGTATCACAACTCCCTGTTACTACCTGGTCATTGTACGAGAAAACTTGTCCATAGGCTAGCCACTAAATAATATATAAAATATAAATATGAATAGGAAACATGTTTAGTCTCTAGTGTACAAAGCAGAAAGATGAAAGATAGATCGATAACGGTAGACTTGATATCCCACAGATTGACGGTATATTGAAATGTGGGCGTATATAAAATACTGTTTTAGTTCGACAGAGAGCTAGTCTTTACGAGTAATATGAAGATAAAAACCTTGGGGATCTGTAGATTTCTCTGCGCAGTAAAAGAATATATCTATACTGTCTCTCTTAGTTAATTAATTATACTTATGTCATTAATCCATCACTTACAATTTCCTCATGTTTAAGACCAGTACCACGCAGATCTACCTGGAATATACCACGTTCCGGGATTTCACACCCAGGGTCACAGTTTTTACCAGCTTGATACAGGGATGGACCATCACAGTCGGTAGTTGTAAAGTTGTAGTCTGTTGATGTTGATGCAATCACTGACTATAAAACACAAAAACATATTAATACACTGATTTTGTAACAACTAAATTTAAATCAGGGATGTAGAGGTTGTGTAAGGAGAGGGTGTTGTTGGGGATGGGGGTGTTTTGGAGGATTGGGGTGAAGCAGTTCAGGGGTGTTGAGGTCGTGTTAGGGGAGGGTGTTGTTGGGGATGGGGGTGTTTTGGAGGATTGAGGCTAGGCAGTTCCGTTCTACAACCAATCATCTGATACTGTGAAGTGTTAATCTATATGATATACCATCTAAACAACAAAGATCTAAGTTGTAATCAGAGAGAGTGACAAAAAAATGGGGTTTAACGTCCACTTAACACAACTAGGTCATTCTGGGACTAACATATGGCTTAATTTTTATTTCAATAATTCACTTGCGTAGGGGTCTTTAGCAGTGGGAGGAAACCGGAGTGCCCGGAGGAAATCCACGTAGTTGAGAAGGCGTCCATATCTGCATGCCACATACGCTCACACCAGGGCTCGAAACAATAGCCGCAAGCCAGAGATGGCCGGTCAGCTAGAGGTCGAAGCGCGACACTCTAGACCACTAGGCCACCCCAATCCCCGTTTTAATCAGACTGGAACATAGTATACATAGTTTAGAAGACTTGACCAGCATACTTACTGTAAAGTATTTGAATATTTCAATAACAGAGAAGCGTCTGTAACCACATCTTTTCGGTTCTGGATTGCAAGAGGCTGAATAATTAGTTGAATAATAACTGAACGTGGCATTAGGTCGTAGAGGTACATAAGTTTTATTTGATGTTGCGAAACATTGTACTAACATGTCGTAGTCAGTTCCTGGAATAAAAGCAGATGACAAAGTTTAGAATTATATAATAAACAATTCCTTAAATACATAATGCAGTTACAGTGGCATGAATGGGTCATCTGTAGACTGAAAATATTTACTTGGAATTTAGACAGCAAGGGTAGTTGGGAGCACAGATCGGCGTATGACAGATTGCGGTATGGCAGATTGGTGCTGTTTGTAATTTTTGTATCTGCTATTTTCTTAAATTTTTGATATCTCTTAAACAATATCAATATATCGTTGGCTCCTATTGTACTGTCGACAATATCTTTCGAGTGCCCAGCAGTAGCTTATTCCACGGTTCTTGATGCACTAGGATATATTTGTATACAGCTGACTGATGAAAATGCCAAAAAATACTTTTGTCGAGAAAAGCCATAGAACGAGCAAAACCAATTTTATTTGCCAAACGTTTTGTTAAGTAAAATACAGTTTACACCATTTTGACGGTTCGTGTATAAGATCAAACACTCTTCCTGGCTCATGTTGAACAAAGGTACACCGAGGGAAGTGAAGACATCCGATGATTTATTTTATCCAGCATAACCTCGGGGTTGTCAATCACTGAAGTAATCAAAACTTCAATCTGATTTAAGATACATGTGATCGTCTTTCGCGAGGTGAAAATTAATACCTTAAACGTACTTGTAGAGAAATTAATTGAATACGGTCACTCGATATTGCATAAAGTACCCATAATCTATGTTATAAAGTATAACAATATACGAACCTGGATATTTAAATACATACTTCCCATCTGAATATGACTGATAGCATTGATTCAGTTCTGTACAGCTTTTTAAAGCTGGAACAGAACAGTTATGATTTACAAAATAGCAATCACTACCATTTAAATATAGAGTATAACAATCAGTTAATAATCACCATCTAAATATAGAAAATAGCAATCAGTTAATAATCACCATCTAAATATAGAGAATAGCAATCAGTTAATAACACCATCTAAATATAGAAAATAACTATCAGTTAATAATCACCATCTAAATATAGAGTATAACAATCAGTTAATAATCACCATCTAAATATAGAGAATAGCAATCAGTTAATAATCACCATCTAAATATAGAAAATAACAATCAGTTAATAATCACCATCTAAATATAGAAAATAACAATCAGTTAATAATCACCATCTAAATATAGAGAATATTAATCAGTTAATAATCACCATCTAAATATAGAACATAACAATCAGTTATTAATCACCATCTAAATATAGATTATAACAATCAGTTAATAATCACCATCTAAATATAGAGTATAACAATCAGTTAATAATCACCATCTAATTATAGAGAATAACAATCAGTTAAAAATCACCATCTAAATATAGAGAATAACAATCAGTTAATAATCACCATCTAAATATAGAGTATAACAATCAGTTAATAATCACCATCTACATATAGAGAATAACAATCAGTTAATAATCACCATCTAAATATAGATGATAGCATAAACAATCCTGGATCCATGTTTAATTAAATATGCGTCGATGCCGACAAATAAATGGGGAAACTGTCTGACCCCGACACGTTTAAAAAAATCGTCTGGAAATTGTTGATTGTCCCCTTCTTAACCTTTGACTTTGTTCAGGGATAGAACAGTTGAATCAGGGTCTCTCATCTTAACCATATAACTCAGAAGTATACACGATATCTTGAATTTATCTAGGGAAAGTACAGTTGAACCCGCGCCTCTTACCTTTACAGACTGGTTCCAGCCAAGTACCATTAGTATTACATATCCAGTCGACAGTAGGATAGTAGGACGGGGAACATCTGTGTGTAAGTTTGGTACCAATACGCCAAAGACTAACAGACTGGTCAAACTCTGGTATAACATGTTCATCAGAATAAGGTGAGACGGGTGCAATGCAATCTGAAAAATAAATGCTAACTAGTACCCCAAGAAGGACATAACTATACGATTTAAAGTTAAATCAGTATAAAACAATGGACTAGATACAGCTATAGTTTTAATTTTATTCGATATAAAAATGATCAATCCAATAACACAAACTCAATCAAATACTTGAAAGCCACGTTGTTGTGTTAACGGATCTAACAACACGTCTCAATTGGCTGTCACCATAATACAATCTGAATTGTCATAGGTTACAATTCATCGACTATATCGTTGTACCCAAGTAACTCACAATTCATCAAATACTTCAAAGCGAAGTTGATGTCGTAATAGAAATTTAATAAACAGATTCATCGACCATTTCTTCTTACCCTTAAATAAACTCGTAACACCGGAACTGCGATGCTAGCAACAAGTTGTTTCTAAAGAAATGTAGATTTTCAAGTAATACAATAGGGCGACTGAACAATGAAGACATATAAGACTGTTTGGAAAGTCAAACAAGACAATGTAGTCACGTGGTATAGGTAAATAAGTTTTATTATTGCGCTTTTAAACTGGTGCTGTTGAAGTGCATGACGCCCTCCCTTACAGTTCCATATTGATATTTCATACTTACATTTTGCAGTACAATAGTAACCATGGTTATCTAATACACAAACAGAATTATCGGGACATGGTGTGTTCGCACATTTCCCAGCTATGGACTGAAAAAAATTAAACTTATATAATACATCAACAGTATTTTCAACAAAATATTCTGATCTCTAAAGATTAGAAATATAAATTATAAATGTACATGATATACAAACACATTTACAATGCAATTTAAAAGCATGTTGCTTTTAAAAGAGAGAGAGAGAGAGGTTAACATCCACTCAACACAAACCAGGTCATTTCGGGACTAACATATAGTTTAATTTTATTTCAATAATTCGCTTGTACGTAGGGGTCTTTAGCAGTGGGTGGAAACCGGACGACCCGGAGAAAACTTACGAGGTTGGCCAGGCAGCCCTACTCTTTTCCACGTTCAACCGGAGATTCGAAACCACGCTAGTTATCTCAATGACAGGTTGCATGATACAGCGCGCACGTGCTAACTATTCTGCCATTCACCTCCCCAATCCCCCCGCTTTTAAAAAGTTTAACACTTTACTATATAAACTTGGTTGGACCCTTTCCTTTTATTAGGAAAACGGTTTCAAATAAATAAATCTGAAGCGTTGGAAATTATGGAAGACCAAACAGCTCTTTTTTTCAGTGGTCTTTTTCTTAATTCATAGTCCGTTATTCTTATTTATACATTGGCGTGCACGTAAAAGATCCCTTGACAGTTGGAATTCGATATAAGTGTTGGCCGTAGCGCCGCTGCCTAGGGAAAGTTTCCCTCACTGCACGCTGTATGGCGCATGACCGTCTTCGTTAGCTCAGTATAGGGCCGAACAGTAGGGCGTTAAACCCCATTTCATTCATTCATTAAGTGAGTGGAGAGGAGACATATTTAAAGTCAATAACAAAATAATGATTGTAAGATACAAATGTTAATTTTGTTATACAAATGTCGAAATACGACAACAAATGAAGAAATAAGAATAACTGACTATGAATTAAGAAAAAAGGACTATGAGTGATGACATAAGAATTAGGGACTATGAGTTAAGAGCTGTTGGTCCCTTCTAGAAAATCACGCGTATATTTATTAACAATAAACAAATAAATAAATAATAACAATTTATCTACATTTATGAATCGGATACATGTTCACTCACCTCTGGCCAGGTATTAATCTCACTGTATGAAAATCTGTCAGTTGTTTCGACTGTTACAGTTGTTGAGGAATTAGTTCTCCCATTTAGTTGACATTCACCAGTATTGGTTTCATAATTAAAGGACAGACATCGTTTTCTGTATTTACATTCCCTGGCACAGAGAGCCAAACCTCCAGTATCGATTACATCAAATACACCAATAGACAGAGATGTATCGGCGTGAACTGATGGCATGTCCACTGCAGCACACATCCCAACAGATGCAATAGACCCAGGAATATACAATAACACCAATATCCACATTACCAGATTAACTCTAGAATATGTGAACGGTAACGACTCCATTCCGTGAAATGTTGAAACCATATCCGTTCAACCTTAAAAAAGATATTAATTCAATTGGGATGCACTTTGTTGAGGTCAGAAAGTACATTGTGAAATCTAGATTGGAGATCGTATGGGCAATATGGTTTAACAGTCAGCTAAAATCCAAGCTAGGACATAATAATAATTATAATAATAATAATAATAATGATAATAATAATAGTGCACTTTAAACGCGCTAAACTCGATACACAAAGTATGATCATAGCGCTACAAACATTCTAATGACAATATGGATTATGTGTTATAACAGTTTTATGTCTCATAGTATTCTTTAAACAAGTGTATTTTTAATAAACTCTTGAATTGCAATAAGGTTGGCCAATCGTTAACTTATTATGGTAGTTTATTCCAAAATATTGCTAAGTTATACTTGAAACTTCGTTTGACTTTTGGGACACACTCTAAGTTTTGGTTAGCCGATCGTAGTGTTCGACTAGGATGATATTTTGAGACAAGTTCAGATATATATCTTGGTACGGATGGATGAATGATGAACAAGTTTACTATTTTACTATTTAGCTTTAGTTTTAAAGGTGCTGAACTTTAGCAGATGAGTAGTCATCCATATTTTAACAATGTCTGCACATTTTTCAATATTAGTTACTGCTATGGTGGAGTTAATGGGTTCAAATTGACGAAGGAGCTGCGTATCATCAACGTAGAAGGAGTCAGCGAGGTCGTTATCAGAGAGGATTTTACCAAGTTCTCTGGTGCACAGAGTGAATAACACCTTTATGTAGAAATAAAAAAAAAACCCAAGTACGAACAATCCAAACCTTCAGACAAAATTCGAAGTCCTAAAAAAACGGTATAGGCATGTAGAACTGATTTATAAGAGGAAACACTATTAACATGAACAGGTTGCAAACGATCAGTCAGATAAGGTGTAAAATATAATAATGCAATACCTCTAATGCCAAGTTCTCTGGTGGACAGAGTAAATAATACGGGGCCAAGGACCGATCCTTGTGGTGCACCTTGATACAGAACTGATTTATAAGAGGAAACACACGATTGCATACGATCAGTCAGATAAGATGTAAACCATGATGATGCAATACCGTTAATATCAATGTCATGTGATAGAGACTGTATTAGTTGGCAGGTATATTAAGAAAAGTATAGGTATTGAGAAACGTATTAAAAATTTAAATATAGGTGAGGCCAAGCAATCGTGCATACACCGCATAGTAACGGAGATTGGAAATGTGTTCCGTAATAGTTCTATTGAATCACAAATTATTGAATATATTAAAATTAGGAATGGAAAATCTAATTCAAAACCATGGTTTACTGAACAATGTGCGGTTAAGCGACAATTATTTTTTCAAGAGAAAGAAAAACTTTCAAACGTATTAATCCGAAGCAAATAAAGCAACTGAAGTATGAGTAAAGTTTTTATACTATTCAAAAAAAGTTGGGGATATTTGATTTTTAAGGGTTATTAAAGTCACCTAATGAAACTGACGACGAATGAATGAATGAATGAAATATTGTTTTATGGCACGTCAGCACCAACCGGGCCATATTGCGCCAAACATTATGAAATAATAGAGACAAATTAAAATAATATCACAGCGATGTATTTATATATGTAAATAAAAACAAATATCACAAAAAATATAACTAAAAATAAATATATCAATAACATTACATATATAAATAATTAAAAAACAATATACGATAAATATATACAATTAAAACTTAGAATAAAAGTTTGTCTCTTTTAAAAATGTTAGTATTTTACCATAAAGCTCCGGTTGAGCGAAAAGCTGACGTGCTGATTGGCAACGATAATATTTAGATCTAATATCTTTGAGATGCTTGCACTCAATCAAAATGTGCTTAACTGTCAAAGGAACATGACAGTGTTCACATTCTGGTTGAGGCTCTCGCTTTAAAATGAAAATATGTGTTAAAAAAGTATGACCTATGCGAGAGCGACACAAGACAACTTCATCTCTCCTGCTCGTACGATAGGAGCTTGGCCAGTCTCCTAAGAGAGGCTTGATGTGATGAAGTTTATTTGTGTCTGCAAGATCCCAAGACCGTTGCCAGCGGTCATATATGAATGAATTTATAATTGATTTGAAATCTTTAAAAGGAATGTAAAATTCGGATATGGGAAGATCCAAAGCAGACTTGGCAGCCGAGTCTGCTTGATCATTCCCTTTTATATCGTTATGACTGGGGAGCCAGCAAAAGACAACGTCTTTGCTGCTCAACTCATATGAAAGTAGCAGACGATAAACGTCTGCCACTATTGGGTGATCAAGCTGTTTGTTATTTATTGCTTGAAGACAGGACAGAGAATCAGAAAAGATGATGTGTTTTAAGTCAGATGATGTCTGAATGAACTCCAAGGCTTGGAGAATAGCCTGGAGCTCAGCTGTAAAAATAGAAGCCGCAGGAGGTAGGCGAACAGAAATGGTCTCGGATGGCGTCACGGTAGCCGAAGCTACCCGATCACCATCTTTCGAACCATCTGTGTAAATAGGAGCATAATCACCATACTTAGACCGTAACTCTCTAAAGAGAGATTGGAACACCGTAGAGCTAGTATCTCTCTTTTTATGTTGAGTAAGATCGAAATCGATCTTTGGAGGAGATAAAACCCACGGTGGAGACGTGAAGAGAGGGGTATTCGCAATACTGTCTAGGCTGATACCAGCCTCAGACAAAAGGGGTTGTATGCGAATACCGAATGATGGAATAACTTTAGTCTTCACCAGATACAAATGCTCGTGAAGGGGTCTAAATATGGTGTTAAATGAAATATGATTCGGTAAAGATGCTATTTTCGTAGCATACTGCAGGGCCAGTTTATCACGCCTGTTGTGCAATGAGGGCTCGTGCGCCTCGACGTATAAACTGTCCACTGGAGATGTACGGAATGCTCCTAAACTGATTCTAAGTCCCTGGTTGTGTATGGTGTCGAGCTCTTTGAGATAAGACTCGCGGGCAGACCCATACACAATACACCCATAATCGAGTTTTGATCGTATTAACGCTCGATATAATCTGAGCAAGACCTTACGGTCTGCTCCCCAGTCAGTATTTGATAGGACTCTCAATATGTTGAGGGCTTTCAGACATTTCTTTTTTAGGTTTTTAATGTGGGGAATAAATGATAATTTCTTATCAAATATCAGCCCCAGAAATTTGGTTTCATCCACAACTGGTAGGCGATTGCCATCCAAGAAGAGTTCTGGATCTGGATGTAAACCTCGTTTCTGACAGAAATGCATGCAGACAGTCTTGGATTTCGAAAAACGAAATCCATTTTCGGTTGCCCATTGTTGAAGTGAATTCAAACAAAGCTGCAACTTACGTTCGATTATCCGCATGTCTGTAGAACCATAGCACATCTGAAAGTCATCAACATAGAGAGCCCCGTTTGTACCTGGTTTAAGGCACGCTGGGATCGTGTTAATTTTTATTGAAAAAAGAGTTGGAGATAAAATACTTCCCTGGGGAACTCCCATTTCCTGAGGAAATGGGTCAGAGAAGATTGATCCCAGTCGTACCTTAAATGACCTATCTTCCAGGAAATTTTTAATGAAGATAGGTAAGCGACCTCGTAGGCCGAGGTTATGGAGGTCGCGCATGATACCATGTTTCCATGTAGTATCATATGCTTTCTCCAGATCAAAAAATATTGCAACTAAATGTTGCTTCTGGATGAAAGCGTCCCTGACAAACGTTTCAAATCGAACGAGATGATCAAGAGTGCTCCTTTGGGACCGAAATCCACATTGGAGGTCAGTAATAAGGTTGTTGGACTCAAGGTACCAAACAAGCCTTCGATTGATCAATCTCTCCATGGTTTTGCAAATACAGCTAGTTAAAGCGATCGGACGATAGTTAGTAGGATTCGTATGATCTTTGCCGGGTTTAGGGATGGGAATTATTGTGGCTTCATGCCACGAAGAAGGGAAATTCCCATCAACCCAAATCCGGTTGAAAAGATCCAGTAAGATTAAGAGTGTGGGAAAAGGTAAATGTTTTAAAATTTGGTAGTGTATTTCATCTGGACCAGTTGCAGTGTCCCGAGCTCGCTTTAATGAGTCACGGAGCTCTGCAACGGAAAAACGATCATTATAACATTCATCATTGCGGGACTTGAAATTAAGTCGCCTTTTCTCCTGTTGTTGTTTAATGTCTCGAAAGGCATCAGAGGAGAAATTGGATGATGAATTGTATGAAAATGTACTGGCCAGAGAATTAGCAATATCAGGAAATGTTGTTAGGGTGGTATTATCAACATTGAGGTGGTTAACTGATAATGCACTACTTTTACCTTTAATCCTACGAATCCTATCCCATACCGATTTGGAAGTGGTACGGGAATTGATCCTAGAGACGTAACCTTGCCATGAAGACTTCTTTGCTTGGCGTATGGTTCTACGGGCCTTCGCCCGGACCATCTGGTATGCCGCAATATTCTCCATGGAAGGATATTTCTTTAGTCGTCTTAGGATACGATCACGCTCTTTAAGAGCGGATTTGCAATCGTCATTATACCATGGTTTATTGAAACGTTTTGGTTCTGTCGTGGTTTTTGGAATCGCCTGCTCAGCTACATCTTGGAGAATGGAAGTGAATAAAGCCATGGGCTCATCTGCATCTTCTAACTCTTTTGCATCAAAAGAGAAGAGACACAAAGATTCAAACAGAGCCCAATCAGCCTTATGCAACTTCCACCTCTGAGGTCTTTCGACCGGAGAGGGACCATTATTTTCAATCAAGATTGGAAAGTGGTCACTGCCACATAGATCTTCATTTACTCTCCATGTAAAATCCTGAAACAGGACCGGAGAGCAAATGGTGAGATCAAGAGAAGAAAAAGAAGCTGTGGCAGGATGTAGATAAGTAGGCGAGTCATCATTTAATAAACACAAATTATTAAGATTAATGAAGTCCGCTATTTGTTTACCTCTGTTGTTATCATCTGGACTACCCCAGAGTGAATGGTGACCATTGAAATCTCCCGTAATTATAAACGGGAGAGGGAGTTGTGCAACAAGGTCATCAAGATCTCTGGGATTAAGATGTAAACTTGGTGGAAGATATACAGAGCAGATTGTTATAGGAATATGCAAAGTCACCCGGACTGCAACTGCCTGTAAGGGCGAGTTGAGAGTGACTTTACTCTGAGGAATGTCTCCATTAAGAATAATGGAAACACCCCCATGAGCTCTACAATCACCAACAGCGTGGTGATGATAACCAACAAATTGTCTAAAAGACAATGTGTCAGAATTCCTCAAAAAAGTTTCCTTTAAACAAATAGCTAAAGGATTATACTTTTGAATTAAAAGTTGTACTTCATTAAAATTTGGTTTTAAACCACGACAATTCCATTGAATAATGGAATTAGCCATTGTCAGGGAAATTTAAATTTTGGCGGCTTACTGAGTGGGTCCTCATGGACATCCACTACAGTAATGTCGTCCATCAGATCATCCCCATATTTATTAAAGAGAGTGATAGGGTTTTTTGAACCCTTAGATTCTTTCTCTCTAAAATTGTCTAATTTTTTTTGATGTTTTTTAGTATGCACTTTTTCTCCTTTGCGGATGGAATACCCTGAAACTGCACCCCTGATCCAGTGGAACTGGAATCAGCAGTGTCAGCTTTAGAGGCGCGCAAGGGAGGGTCCTTCTTGCCATTTTGGATTGGAGTATTGGGAATTATCTCAATATCTCCAGATGGAGGCAAGAGGGATACAATCTTCTCAGGGAGAGAGTTAGTGCTTTGACTCGATCTCTCAATGGGGATCGAGACCACTCTTACATGATCTGATGGTGGCAAAGTCTTAGGTTTTTTCTCTTTACGAGGCCAAGTTATGTCTGTCTGAACAGATATGGATGTTGTAGAAACTTTAACTACACTCGAAAAGGATTTCCCTTCTGGTGCAATGAGTGAAGTCAGTTCTACTTGTTTCCTAGCGTCGAAATACGGAATCTTCCGTTCAGACATTACCTGTTGAATTCTTTTCTCTTTCTGCCATACTGGACATTCGCGAGAATAAGCAAAATGCTTACCCTTGCAATTAACGCAGCAAAACTCAGCCTGGCAGGCAGCGCTCTCGTGACCTTCATGGCCACAACGAGCGCAGGTGTCTTTGCCCCTGCAGACGGTCTTGCTGTGCCCAAATCTCTGGCATTTATAGCAGCGAAGAGGATTTGAAATATAAGAATCAACAGGTATATTTAAATAACCTGCCTTGATTGATTTCGGTATGTCGGGACGATTAAAAGTGAGGATATAGGTGCTTGTAGGAATCACCTTTTCTCCTCGGCGTACACTAATACGTTTAACCTGTTGGACGCCTTGAGAAGAAAGGTATTCAACCATTTCATCCTCACTGCGGCCTTCAAGGTCTCGACATCTAATAACACCTCTACTGGAATTTAAAAATCTATGTGGAGACACCTTGATAGGAATGTCTGCCAAAGTTGTTGACTTTAGAAGCATGGTGGCATGCTGCTCCTTCGCACATTCTATCAAGAGTGTTCCATTTTTTAATTTCTTAATAGATTTGGGTTCACCGGCCAAGCCGACAATGCCCTTATCTATTAAAAAAGGTGAGACTTTGGATAAGTCAGTAGAGGGGCTCTCAATCAAGAGAAACCTCGGCCATGACTTTGCCATTTTATTTTTAAATAAATTAGAAACGTCCTCTGTATTAGGACGTTTCTGTCTTTTATTACTTGTTGGTGTGGGGGGGATTGGGGGATCCATGTATATATATTTTTATTATTCACCCCTCGTTGTCCCTCAGGTTACTTTCCTGCCTACCAGGGAGAGGACTAGCACGGATAACCAGCGCATGGCCCCAGGGCTCAACGAGGGGTATACTCAAGCCAGAAGTAAAAAATACTTTCCAACCAGATTGACCCAAGCCGCCGCTCCGCAGAATGTACTCAGGACACAAAGGTAAACTTGCTGAGTGAAAAAAACAACAAAGCATTGAAATGGGAAAAAACGTACACTCTACAGGGCTTAAAACGACCAAAGCCGATTGATCAGAGTGGGCCACTCTGACCTCCCGTCTGGGTGAACCATGGGCCAAAGTAATGTGTTGCGGGAAAAGAGCTCGCAAGCCAAATCCCCACTCAATTACCAGGATTCCACTCTCCACCGACACGGGTCGCAACGCACGGCAAACACGTTGCCCCATTACAGGGATCCTTTTAGTCGCCTCTTACGACACGCAGGACATACGAAGGGTATATTCTTATCACCCCCTACACCCCAGGGGGGAAACTGACGAAGAAACAAATGACAAAATGAAATGAAGTTCACATTCGTCGATTTATTCCAATAATCGTTAGACTAAGTAAGGCACAGACTGACCATTATAAGGGTAAAATGATACCCGGGGTCAAACAGCAAAGTTACCACAGCATCACAACAACAAAGTCAGTAACGGGTATATCCTCCTCTGTTTGCCAAACAAGCATTGATCCGACGTGGCATACTCCTCATGAGACATCTTAGGTCATTTAGGTCCAGATTGTCCCATTCCTGTTGCAACGCAGCAAGTTCTTGGACATTGTCAGGACGTTGTTGACATTGACGTAACCTCTGTCCCAGACATGCTCAATGGGGGAGAGGTCGGGACTCAGTGCCGGCCAAGGTAATGTGATGATGTTCTGTTGTTGGAGGTAACCTGTAACGATCATGGCCCTGTGATATCTTGCGTTGTCATCCGGGAAGATGAAACGGCGGCCATGACGTGCGAACGGCACAACATGGACTTCCAAGATGTTGTCCCGGTAGTACTGGTCTGTAACACGCCCTGCAACAACATGTAAAGCCGTTCTTCAACCAACAGTGATGCCTCCCTACACCATAACAGAACCACCCCAAATCGATCATGTCTGATGACGTTAAGGTCTTGGAAGCGCTCGTTTCGACGACGCCACACCCTCCTACGTCTTTCAAAAAAATCAACAGTGAACCTTGACTCATCTGAAAACATCCCATTGCTCCAGCGTCGATTATCCCAGTGTTGACGATCCCTACACCAACCACGTCTTGCCTGAATGTGATGATCTCTCAAATAATAGATCACGGGAGGACGTCGGGCGTGAAGGTGACCCCTATGCAGTCGATTCCGAATCGTCGGGCCACTCACTCTCAAACCAGTGTCTGTTTGAAGACGAGCGCTGATCTGATTTGCTATGATGATACAATTTCTCAAGGCCAAGGTACGGATAAATCGATCCTGGGCTTGAATTGTCGTCCTTGGTCGAATGAGCGTGGTCTGTCTTGTACAGATTGTGTATCACGGTCTCTGGACCATAGCCTGCTTATGACAGACTGAGAAACATTCATTCGGCCGCGCCACAACCGCCTGTGTTGTGCCGATCTGTAGCATACCAAGGGCACATAACCTTTCATTTTGGGTAAGCCGACGCACATCAAAATTTGTTTTCTGGTCACTAAAACAATTAAACAATTAAGGAATATTGGAGAATCCTAAACCAGTATCGTGAATATTATAAAAACGAAAATTATATTCCTATTTGAACTCTCAGACTTGTATGAACATTTATACTGGCACAAAATTATCTCTGGAAACCCTGACAAGTTAACATATAGCATTATGTTGTTTATTAGTACTGTATATATTAATTTTTGTTAAATCGATCCTAAATAATGCTGGTGTTTCTTATATATGGCACCAATAGGGTATAAATGTTAATAGCAAATGGTTGGAGCAAACGTAATTAGAAAAGCTAAAAGATGAGTTTGTGCAGAACGGGAATATAAAAATATCAGAAAGTAATTAACGTATCAATTATATAATTTTTAAGAAACAATTTGAATTAGAAGACTACGTGTTAAATCTTCCCCCAAAGTATCGTAAATGTCGCTCGAAATTGCGATGTAGAAGCCACAGATTGCCCACTGAGACTTTATCATATACCAAGACAGGAAAGGAAATGTAATCTATCTAAACTATGTTAGAATGTCCATTTTTTTGCAAAATACAGGTCTCAATATGTAAAGAGATATTATTTCCAATTTCGATCCACACGTAAAATGAATGAGTTATTGTTATTATTTTATGACTTCATAAATACACTTACATTGTATGCTTTCTTCTACATTCCTGTTTTGCATTGCTTGTATGGGGTATTTAGTATTATGTTTTGTGCAATTATACAACTTAAAAATTCTGATTGGTTGTTTAAACTTATAGCATTATTAAATCTTGATTATCGCCCTTTTTGTTAAGACATTCTATTGACGTCATTGATAACATTACGACGTATTTACGTCACACCATTTAGTTAGCAGACAACTGCCTCCTGGGGCGGTCTACATTTTCTTTGCTTCTTTGTGTTTGGTTGTTTGTGCGTTTTCTTGTACGAGTGAAATATGTTCAATTTTGAGTGAAGTCTGTGTTGCTTCAGACCCGGGACTGTATAGCGCAGTGGACGCTTACGGCTAGCCCCCGGATCCATTCACTCTTTTTTGAATTGTTTTTTTGTTTGTTTTGTTTGCTGATTCGGAGTATGATGTTTTGTCGTTATATTTGTCCTTTATGTTAATCATATGTGGCGCAGTACCCCTGCACTAACTATTATTGCATGTTAAGGATAACGAACTATTAAAATATGTAAATTCATTGAAAATGTTTTCTTTTTTTCTCGGTCCCACAGTTTTAAAAACTGTCAAGAAATAGCCTGATGTTTAATAAAATGTATATATAAGATACTATTAATTAATGTTAAACTTAAATCGTTAATAGTTTGATGTGGAATGAAGGTTTATTCCCGGGAAGGCACAGTTACTGACCGTAACGGATTAAAGAAGGTCGTTTTCGACGGTTTATTCCCGGGAAGGCACAGTTAGTGACCGTAACGGATTAAACGGGAATCCAGCCCCTAAGGATTAAAATGGATTAAAAAAAGTAACAATAGTGTTATAGAGTGTTATGATAAGAATTTACACTCTCATACTCCCCACTGTAACTAATTAACTAACATTTTAGCATCAGTCGTTGGATAAGAAATAAAAACATAACTATACTATAACAAAAATTCATTTAATTTCTTTAAAAAAGTTTTAAAAAAACATAACTATACTATAAAAAAAATAATTTCGTCAAATAAAAAAAAACATAACTATACTATAACAAAAATTAATTCCGCCAAATAAATAAAATCAACTATAAAGTAACAAAAATCAGTTCAGTTTCGCTAAATAAAACACCCTGTCTAAATACTCGACTAAAGTCAATTCATGAACCCCGTTAGACTGGTGGCCAGTATCCTCCACACACCAAAAATTGGCCAGTCCTCTCCAAAAAAAAAACCGAATTTTTGTTTTATAGAAATGGAAACGAAAGTGTTGGTTTACTAAAAATTAATACTTTTATATAAATCGAAAAGTAAAATAAATAGAAGAGACTGGGCCAGTCTAGAACCCCGTGTCTTCGTTTCAATTCCTGGAGCTTGTTTTGATTTGGGTCATATTTGTATCTTTTCTTTGGTTGTTCCGGTCTCCCAGCATATTGAACTATTCTTATCTCATTAATATTTTGTTCCTGTTGCAAAAATGTTATCAATTCAAAAAAATTCGGATTGGCTTTTCCGACGAGCTTCTTGACCCTTGAATGCCATCCTTCCAGGGTGTTGTTTGTTCTGTGTTCCTCTGTATCGTGGTTCCACTGGTAAGTATCAAATTCTCCCTCGAACCATTGATTTGTAACATAATCGGCCAATTCGGTTATTTTTTGGATTGGCTGGCATCTCTGCTATACGATGTGACGCTATGCATCTTCAACCTGGGTGAACACTACTTTGGTGATTTAATGATATTCATCATTAGTTGTCAATTGGTAAATAAAATTCAGAGTGAACATAAATTCAAATAATCTTTAACACCGTTAATTGGGTCCTTATAACAACATGTCTCTCTTCAAACGAAAGCCGACAAGTCGATATCTGCGCCTTCCCGGGAATACACCGAAATGAATTGTGAATATAATAACAATGTAAAATGAAGTTTAATGAATTCTTGTAACCTGATGGTTTTCGTGAATAAAGATTATTATTATTATTATTATTATAGATACACCAGACTTGTATCCATTTTTATAAAAATTCTAAATTATTGCAACCTCGCCTTAAAAAATATTTATACTCACAGAAAAATGGTTGAATTGCCATATCTGTATCTGTTATAAACAAGAGAATTATCTTCTGTGTAGTAACCGTTCTAAATAAATCCTCGGTTTATTGTCTTACTCTTGATAGAACCCAGTCTTATACCACAGGCCTCAAGTGATGTCTGTCACGTGGAGATGATGAATTAACAATCATAAACTATAATTAATTGATTTTATGCTTCTTTCTTTTGTGCATACATTTAAACATGTCATGAAGGTTAAAAGTTTTAACTTTTAAACTTTTCTTCCGTGGAATTTAAAATCATTAAATTGAAGTTGATAATATAGAAACCTTGCAGCTACAAGATGAAAATCATGTTTTTATTCCTTGAGGCCGCGAATTTATATCTTGACTCTCTCCAAATCCAGAATATTATATTGTAAAATAATTTCTATTAAATTCGGAACCCCAGATAGACGACTCTGCAGATCCAGTGGTCAGAATGGATTCATCCGATTGACAATAAATTGTGGTAATTCACAAACGAGTGTGTACGTCTTCTATGACCACAATTCGGATTCGTATATCTTGTTTTCTAGAAATATAATCTATATTACGATTATTGTCAGTTAAACACGTCTCTAATTTATAGTTTATGTTTGTATTGATTGGTGTGACACCGTCTGATGTAAATATTGTTATTAAAGTAGTTGAGCGGTGGACAGTAGGGTTATCGAATAGTTTTTTGTCTTGTATTTTACTGGACAACGGCAAACGAGAGATTTTGTTTTGTATACGGCGACATCTGACCTGATGTCTGATCGTTAACGTAATAGAATATCCATTTTAACTAACCGTGACACAACAGTAGCCCTCTTCCTGAAAAAACTGGTAGCAGGAACCGTGAGTCATTTCCAAAATAGACGAAGTAATCCTGCAAGCGCGCGCGAGAGAGAGAAATGGGGTTTAACGTCCACTCAACACAACTAGGTCATTTCGGGACTATACTCCTGCAAGCGTAGCCTGCATAGTGTCACGCTGTGTTCGGGATTTTGTGGCGTCGCTCCCCCTGAGTAACCTTCATCTGAGGATCATTTGGTCGATCGAATTGACTCGATATCTTGGAGAAAAGGGGTTTAACGTCCACTCAAAACAAACTGGGTCATTTCGGGACTAACATATGGTTTAATTTTTATTTCAATAATTCGCTTGCGCCGCTTAGGGGTATTTAGCAGTGGGGGAAAACCGGAGTGCCGCAAGCCAGAGGTGGCCGGACAGCTAGAGGTCGAAGCGCGGCACTCTAGACCACTAGGCCGCCCCAGACCGCCCTGGCAAGGAACAACGTATAGCAGTTTAGATGAGACGCAAAACCGAGATATATGTTTTAATATACACAAACGACTAACGTTACTATTACCTCCATGTGTATGTCACGGGTAACTTGTGTGATTGAACAACCAGGATAAAGTCTTACTCAATTAACTGTCCAAATGTTGCCACCTACCCAGAGTTAGTGCCCAAAACAAATACCAACAATTCTAATCTTTTATAGCTAATGCATATGCAAAATCACCGAAATAATCAATATACTTATTCATATTTATAAGTCAATGGTGTTTTCCAATCAATAAATATGTTCAGACAGAAGTATACTTATTGTTGTAGGAGACTTTCCTCTCTGTGGGAAAAAATCCGAAACAAATAATGCTTTGTTTCTTGTAAGGAGGTATATCAATAGTAACCCAAGAACAGACTCCACCGTAATCAACCTTAGGCATTTGTTATGTTCAGACATAAGTATACTAATTGTTGTGTATGTGAACTGGCAGGCGTGTATGAGACTTCCCTGTCTGTGGAAAACAATCCTAATCAAATAATTATATATTTCTTTTAAGGAGTTATATAAATACTACTCCAAGATAACAATTCATCGCTATTTTTATGAACTTTTCAGTTTTGATATGGAACCTTGAGATGACTAAAGCATTGTTAAACCGCCTGATTTAATTTATCCTCAACTTTACACACTCTCATTGCACTGAAACATTGTAAGCATAAACACAGTCAACAGCATAATTTTAATATATTTAATACTTGACATTACTAGCGCAACTTTTACCATCCACCTTACTCGTCTAATTGTCAAGATGGCAGGGGGTATAACATGTCTTTTTGTAACAATCCCTTGACAGTTGGAATTCGAAATAAGAGTAGGCCGTAGTGTCACTGTCCGGGCAAATTTTATCTCATAGCACACTGTATGCTTTCATATAAACTAAAGTTATGCTGTGTGTTGAGGTAATAATAATAATAATAATCTCGTCAATTTACAAGGGTAGCAAATTAGGCCTGAGGCCTTTTTCAAATTCCCCGTCTTCAATTAGCTCTGGTTAGTGCATAACAGTAGGACGTTAAACCCCATTTCATTCATTCATTCATTTTTCCAATTTGGCCTTTGGCACAGATCGTGCGAATGGTTTCGATCATTACTGCAGGAAGAAACCGAAGAACTCGGGGGGAAACCTGCCTGATCGGTGGTCTAGAAAGGGGTGGGGTCGTGACCAATTCGACAACATTGTAGGAGACGAGGCTTAAATTGGTAAAATTGCAGTAGACCGGGGGGGGGGGGCACGTGTAGCCCCGCTTTGGATGAGGTGTGGTTGTGGCAGACGAGTTAGGGGATTTGAATGTTTCGGGTGTTTGGTTTAATGAAAGGAAATGTGGTATTCCGTAACCAATGTTTATTGGCCTTGAAAATTGTTGGCAATGCCGGGAAAGCTTAGGAGTGACCATTTGAATTTCTGGCTGGGGTTACCCATCACTGAAAACATCTGGCCATTTTCATTCTTATGCTGAAAATGTTGCAACAAGTTTCACGCGGTCAGTAAATGGGCTCATCTGGCTTAGTATTTGGTATGGGATAATTTGGAACGTCTGGATGATACAGCAGGGAGATTTCACCATACTATCTGATATAATTGAAGTATTTTGTTTGTATATCACAATGATGAGAGGCATTGGGTAATATTTAGTTAGTATTGTGTAAAGTGTCCTCCCCGGTAGGGATACTCCATCACTGAAAATGTCTGGCGATGGTTATTCTTGGTAACTGTGAATATGTTGAATAATTTGCAGCTAGGTGGGTTGGGGTGTAAAAAGGCACACCTGAATAATATGCAACAAATTCCATGCAGAAGGTAAATGCGTTGATATAGCTTGGAGTGTTGCAAATATGGAAATAAAATGGGGTTTATCGTCCTACTGTACTGCTCCTAACCTGGGCTAATGAAAACGGGAATACGCCATACAGTGTGCTATGAGGGAAACTTTGGCCGGGCAGCGGTGCTTCGGGTGACTCTTATATCGAATTCCAACTATGCAAATATGGAAGTTTCTCAATATGATGATACTGATTTTGTTGATGGTCTAATATCGGAAAGCAAATGCATTCTCAGCAAGACGCTGAAAATGTGTTTAAAAGTAAGAACAATTTCCACTAAGGTGGTTTTTAGGTGTCCGATGTGTACGACAACCAGAACGACTGTAACTATTTCTGCCCTTAGCAGAGATGTTGGTGGATTTTCCTATAGATCTTTTATAAAAATCCAGAATCATTCGTTTGGATCTTTGGTCACACCTCACGTAAATCCGAAGTTCCCCTTTCAGGGTACAAAAAACTCCATGGCGAATTTCGATGATCAGAACAAACGGTAACTTAAAACAGATTATAACGTAACCAATACGACAAGAACAATTTATTACTTATGATAAACAATGTAAATAGTACAATAAGAACAATTTATAACTTATAATAAACCATGTAAATACTACAATAAGAACAATTTATAACTGATAATAAACAATGTAAATACTACAATAAGAACAATTTATAACTTATAATAAACAATGTAAATAGTACAATAAGAACAATTTATAACTGATAATAAACAATGTAAATAGTACAGTAAGAACAATTTATAACTTATGATAAACAATGTAAATAGTACAATAAGAACAATTTATAACTTAGATAAAACAATGTAAATAGTACAATAAGAACAATTTATAACTTATAATAAACAATGTAAATAGTACAAAAAGAACAATTTATAACTTATAATAAACAATGTAAATAGTACAATAAGAACAATTTATAAACATATGATAAACAATGTAAATAGTACAATAAGAACAATTTAGAACTTATGATAAACAATGTAAATACTACAAAAAGAACAATTTATAACTTATAATAAACAATGTAAATAGTACAATAAGAACAATTTATAACTTATAATAAATAATGTAAATAGTACGATAAACAATGTAAATAGTACAGTAAGAACAATTTATAACATATGATTAATAATGTAAACAATACAACAAGAACAATTTATAACTAACAATAAATATAATAAACAATATAAATTTATATCATATATTAAATAAGATAAACAATACGCTCAAAGCAATTTATATCTTATGATAAAAATGTAAACAGTAAGATAAGAACATTATACATGTATAAGCTTACTCCCCCGGACACCTGTTACCACTGTTTGTCGTTTATTTTGTACACGGTGAACAGTCCATATGCTGATTACACTATTTTGCCTGATTACACTATTTTGCCTATTTCGCCTTTTTAGGACTTCGAATTCTGTCTAATGGTTTGGATTGTTCGTACTTGGTTTTACTTTATTTATACTAACTAAACTTTGAAAATGCAAATATAATTGGGTGATTATGAAGCTTTATTTCGGGGGTTGGGGGATCAAGGGTGACAAGTGTCGATTTTCTTATTTATTGATTTGATATTTTTTCAACAATTTATAACTCCTGACAGGACAGCTGACAATAGCGCAGATAAACAATCAGATAAAATTAATGATATTGGTTGCAATATTGATATTGGTTATAGATAAACAATGAGATACAATAATGTATAACTTATAATAAATATTGGTTTTAAGATAAGAACAATTTATAATTTACAATAAATATAATAAACAATAAGATACAATAATGTATAACTTATAATACATATTGGTTTTAAGATAAGAACAATTTATAATTTACTATAAATAAGATACAATCAAGGTAAATAAATTTTAGGTACATGGGGACAAACCAAAGCATACAAATTACATAAATATAATTACAAATTTCACAATATTTGAAGAATAGTAATTACAAATTACATACTACACGGTATACGCAATATATTATAAACATTTCCAGCAACCTCTAAACCCATCTGATCCAAACCTTTAAAATATTTTTTTCAATATTGGCAAATTTATCTCGAATTTTTACTTTACTTTTTACGATTGCGGAAACGGAATAGCCTAGAATCAAATTACAAATCAAAAATTATAACTCATCATTATATTAAGAACGGAAAAGAATTTCATTACATTCTTAATATATTACACTGCAGTAAGGATATATATATAAATATAATACAATTTATATATTTTAAAATAAAATATAAGTATAAATGTAATATTACAAAACAATGAATTATAAACGAAGTAAAACTTTCACAAAATTACATTTCAAAGCATAATACATTTTCTGATTGACAAAGTTGTATTTGATAATACAGCAAACGACCGGCTTGTCAATGGGAGATAACCCCGTCACGCTTAATACAAATCTATATAGATATCCGTATGAGCGCTGTTCTCGGGAACATTAACAAAATGACCTTGAAGTAAATCAAATTTTAGTAAACCAATTTAGGATTCGTTCTAGGTAATTAGAACCGTGTCTCATTGATCATCGTTAAGCATGTGCTGTTTTATGCACGTACAGTACGATCTTTATTAAACAGTCACCCAATAAGACCTAGAAAAAAAACCTCCTAATAGGACAAAGATTAGGCAACTGTATCCGATATAATTAAGTTCTCTATAAAGAATGGTAACCGAATAGGTTAATTAATGGCCAGAATGTACCCTACGTTTAATAACCGATTCTGAAAACATATATCCAGGGCGATACCATTTCAGTCATTTATAGAGAGAGGGAAATCGGGCTTAATGTATGCTCGACACAAACTAGGTCATTTCGGGACTAAGCAGTCAGTCATTTATAACCTGATAAACCTGTAAAAGATTAACCTTGCTGATACAGTTAGAATGTACATTCATTAAACTACTGACAAGGTGTACATTCATTATCCTACTGACAGAATGTACATTCATTACCCTACTGACAGAATGTACATTCATTACACTACTGATAGAATGTACATTCATTATCCTATTGACATAATGCACATTCATTACCCTGCTGACAGAATGTACATTCATTACACTACTGATAGAATGTACATTCATTACACTACTGATAGAATGTACATTCATTATCCTATTGACATAATGCACATTCATTACCCTGCTGACAGAATGTACATTCATTACACTACTGACAGTGAGAATGTACATTCATTACCCTACTGACAACTGACAGTGAGAATGTACATTCATTATCCTACTGACAGAATATACATTCATTACCCTACTGACAGTGAGAATGTACATTCATTTAGAACTTTATGGATTAAAATAGCCTAATCAATTCCTTTGTAATAGTAAATGTATTTGATTCAAAGTACAATTGGACAGGCTTTCGTTCCAAAAATTATCTATTCCAGAGCCATTCATTGTTCCTGTTAAAAGACTACTGGTGCAGTTGGCCTGGCTATCATACCACCACCCCCCTCCAAATCTGTTCCCACATCCAAAGATTCCTGTATTATCAGCATCGTATGCAGAGAAAGTATTGTTGTTCAAGTTGATAGTACCAGTCAAACTGTCTCCACATGTTGTTCCATTACCAACATAGTCACTAATATATAATTTGTATGATGTCGAGTCATTACCAATACCGAAGTTGCTGTACTGACTGATGCAAGTTGAAGAATCTGGTTTAATCAGGACTACCCGTAAGCTGTAGGTACTGTTCGGGTTATCAAGTAGATATAGGACCTGTTTCAAACCTAGCCATTTGTTAGACGCAACATTGCCAAAACCCTCTTCATATTCTTCCAGAGTTCTATTAAAGTTCTCGTGTAAACAGTCCTTATTACGACCGAGTATTTCAGTCCACCCACCATCGTCAAACGTACACAGTACTTCCAAAGTATCAGGAGATGTCAGAGGCTTTATGTTTGTCAATCCTTCATTGGTTGAATTCAAACCTTTCTGGGAACCTTCAGTACAATCTACAAATCAGTCAACAATAACGTTTATCTCAAATGCTTTCATGTAACAACAATGAAATATATAGAGACATCATTGGTTGATTTTAAACTTTTCAGTGTGATCTAGAAATCAGTCAACAATAAAGTGTTTCTAAAACGGCTTTTTAACAGCAACTCGAAACAGACACCAATCAATTATTATAGAACAATAATAATTAGTGTTAGGCAGATGATAGTCGAAAAGTTTCAAGAGAGCATTTCGAAAGCACAAGCCATGATAATCAAACAAGTTTTAGAACAGAAGATACACACCTTTGGCTCTGTTTGACTGTCCATGCAAGTCATTAAAATAAACATCTTATGAGAACGACGGTTTGAGCTCATGATTTGCATTGGACACGTTTGCAAATAATTGCCATAAACATTTCAATGTTGAAGCATGTTACATTGGTTGTGATGTGCAGAGTTGCTCTTAAATGAAATAAAATCGAGATTCGTCCAAACTTTCTGCTTTGACGGAGATAATGGAGACAAACAAGTGCCAAGCGGTGTGCTACGAAGAAATTAACACCACTGACAGGGTGGAACTACGTCGGAAAATCCCGATGAACTTTCTCGGTCACACAGCGATCGAACACGGGACATCCGTGGTAAGCAAACCAAATTCTTATTCACCGAGTCACCGTGGACCCCATTAACATAAAACGTAGCTATATTTTATTTAACAAATAATTTCTCTTTTTCTGAATTAGGGTTTTATAATAGTATTCCCAGAGCTTCTGTAACTTAGCATTATGTTTGAAAATATTCCAATATCTCAAAACATGAATTTTGCAGTGTGCATTAATTTTAAAGATATTTTAATGCTTTAACCTTACCTGAAATGGTATCTTGACATCCTTCTCCATATTTACCTACAGGACAGGTACAATCTGAGTCTTCACAACGAATACGCTGTTAAAACAAAACACAACAATTGATGAACTGTGTTGTATATGATCATGACCCCACAGAAGTAGATAACGATCGTCACAATATAGATATACATATATAGTATAGACTACAGCAGAGCGGAGAATAGTTGGTAATACATATATAATACAGGACTACAGCCGAGCGGAGAATAGTTGGTAATACATGTATAGTATAGACTACAGCCGAGCGGGGAAAAGCTGGTAAAACATATATAATACAGGACTACAGCCGAGCGGAGAATAGCTGGTAATACATATATAGTATAGGCGGGGAATAGCTGGTAATACATGTATAGCATAGACTAAAGTCGAGCGGAGAATAGCTGGTGACTCTTGAAATGTTGGTGCAAATAGGTTATGTTAATACCCATTGCTACCCCTGTCCTAAACCTGTGAACTAGGACAGGGTGTTGGGTATGTCTATTTAGAGATGTGGATACTAACCTGTGTATAACAGGAACAATCAGTTGTATCACCAGACATAACACAATCTCTACCATCTTGGTATAGTTTACAAGATGTATCTCGTGAACAATACAAATATCGTTTGCAATCCTCTTTACGTGTACAGGCTCGGGCACAATCCATTTCCCGTGGGGTATAAATCGTTTCTAGATATCGACTTGGGTCACATGTATTAATCACAATACTAGATTTAATATATGAAGCAGTTCGACGATTTCTTCCAGCTGGAAACGAAAAACGAAAAGAATGAATTTTAATGCAGATCAATTATCACAATTTGTCACGTTACATGACATCTGGGTTGCCTTGTCTTTAAGCTTTCCGAAGTTTGATAATCCTCCGACCCAGCAGAAACCCCACCCATTTCACATCGTGTATTAAACATACAATAACAGTAAACTGCACTGTTATATTTAACAGTATACTGCATTGTTTATATATAACAGTATACTGCACTGTTATTTATATAACACATTCTAAATTAACCCAAACTACTATGACATTGAGATCAAAAAGTCAACTTAAAGTATCAATTCTAAAAAGTAAGAAAAAGGCAATGACAGGAACATTCCAATATACCGCCTCTGTATTCTGGAATTCACTACCTCAAACTGCGAAACACGCGTCTTCAAGTTTTATCATCAAAAAGGAGTTAGTAAAACATGTTAAATCTTTGAACCCTTGTTAATTACTGTCGTCCTCTGAATGTATGTTTATTTGCCTTTTTTTCTTTCTTTATTTGTTTGATATTTCTTTATTATTATTATTATTATTACATAAACTGTTTATATTTACATTACATGATAGAGTATTGTTCACTTTACGGGACAGTGTACTGTTTACATTACATGACAGAGTATTGTTTACTATACGGGATAGTGTACTGTTTACGTTACATGATAGTGTACTGTTTACGTTACGGGATAGTGCACTGTTTACATTTAATGATATTGCATTGTTTACTTTACGGGATATTGTACTGTTTACGTTACATGATAGAGTACTGTTCACTTTACGGGACAGTGTACTGTTCACTTTACGGGATAGTTCACTGTTTACGTTATGAGATAGTGTACTGTTTACTTTACATGATAGAGTACTGTTCACTTTACGGGATAGTGTACTGTTTACGTTATCAGATAGTGTACTGTTTACGTTATCAGATAGTGGTCTGTTTACGTTACGGGACAGTGTACTGTTAACGTTATCAGATAGTGTACTGTTTACGTTATCAGATAGTGGTCTGTTTACGTTACGGGACAGTTCACTGTTAACGTTATAAGATATTGTACTGTTTACGTTATTTAATACTGAACTGTTTACGTTATTTAATACTGAACTGTTTACGTTACAGGGTTGTGTTCTGTTTAAGTTGTAAGATATGATACAATTTACGTTTAATGCCTCTGCATCACTGACAAGGGAAAACCACGCCGGAAAATCGAGATAAACTTTCTCGGCCAATGCAGGGATCGAACACTCAACCGTACTTACACCTCGTACCACTAATTGACTTTCTACAGTAGATTGTACCAATAGCAAAAAGATCACCAGTCGTCCAAATTATACCAGGATAAAGCGAAAACATTGTAGCATTTCTCCAGTCAGTGTCGTCAAAACTATAATAATAAAATTGAGATTACATTCTGAATCATCGTATATTTTAAACGTCTTCGAACGCTTTTATTTTCATAATCTCTAATGAACAAGATATTTGCCAACATGGATGGAAATATGGACTTTAAAGGAGCTAAGTCGCTAACATTTTGGACCTAGAAATGGACACAAATGGGTAGCAACGCATATAATAATGTAATGTGAATGTGTATACCTGATTTGCATTTAAATGTTTCCGTTTTTACTCTAATTTCAAAAACGTTATGTTCAGCGAAATACGCGAGGCATCCCAATCGATGGCCAATTTAGCTAGCGTCTAGTTAATCCAGTCTACGTAGCTCCATTTGATTAAATGCAATGTGTCTAGCTTCGTCCATCGAGTCTCTCAATACAACTGGGACTGAAGCGCATTATGGTACACGATATTTTTTCTTAAATATCGGATATCAGAAGCTCATCGTTTCCCGGTAAGTTAACATTATCAATGTTGATTTAAATTGACCAATAATTCGTATTTTCGATGTCGGAAGATTTTGGAGGATTTTGAGTTACGGAATTAGGTCCTTTAAAATCAGCGTTGTATAAACAATATATTATTCACAGAAAAGGATTCAGGAACAGGCGTTGGCCTTAGTACACTGGATTATATGCAACACGCTTATACCTAGTTACCTGTACTGCTAGTAGCCCATTGTTAGAGGACACCGCGCGTCTGGCTGACAGTAATAACATTAGTAATATACACTGATATCATTAAATCGCTCCAATCAACTTACCTGACATTGGTCCAAACTTGTTCCTCGGTATCTGAACATTTCCAGCTTGTATCAGTTTTAACACCGTTACTCAAGTAAACTAGTAGACCACACTGTCCGCCCGAACTCTCACATTTGAATGCTACAACGTTTGTAGTGTTTGGAATGTTGATAGTTGACGTATAAAACCAGTACTCATCATTAGGATGTACATATCGAACACCATCAGCATAAAATTCCATTTTGCCAAAACATGTTGCATTTCCAGTTATATTTGGACTGGCTAGAAAAATAAAATATAGGGGTTCATAAACTGAAAACTTGGATGTTGATTAAATTTATAAAGAAAAAAAAAACTAAACTCTATCATGTTTACTAGGCTGAAACAATTTGTTAGCAAGTGGCTGCCATGTAAACAAAGTACGCCAAAGTTTTTCAAGAGATCGACAGCGAACTGAGAACGGTTTTTGGAATTCAAATATATCAATTATCATTATTGTCATTTCTTAATTATTATTTAATAGACTTAGCAGACGGATGTATCATCAGTAAAAATTATACATATTTTCACTTCTATGTCATAAAGCCATCCATTTTGTTGTTCGAGCTTGAATTAGGAATAACGAAACAATATTTGAATAATGAATAACGAAACCGAAAGTGTTTCGTTATTCGGGATTCAGATGAAATTATATTTTTTTTTAGGTACTTCAAAACCTGATTTAGTTTTTGTATTTGTTTATGTGATTTGGTGTGTTTTTTTAGGCTTATTTAATAGGCGTATAAGATGCTGTTCGTTATAATGTTCGTAAATATGGTTATTTACTGCCCGGGCATTCTTCTTATAATTTAATTAGAAACGACGGTGGCTCAGTGAGTAAGACGCTAACCATGAGATCCCGTTTGTCCGAGAAAGTTCATCGAAATTATTCTGCGTGTTCCACTTTGGCAAGACGGGGGTCCTGGCATACGATATTTATGAATTGATGCCAGAACACAATTATAAGTGCATGAAGTTCTTTTACGTGCATGTCAATAAGTAAGGTGCATCTGACTTACACCACTAACAATCTTCAGTAACTTCGTCGCCCAACACCATAATTAAACCCTATATATAGATATTTTACGCCATAATTAAACCCTAATTATAGATACTGATCGCAGAATATACACAGCTCTATAAAACTCAGGTACATCAAAACACGAAATATACTTTATAGACTATATACAAACATTTAAACTTACAGATTGCAGAACAAACAAAGTTCTGTAAAACTGATAATATGAATACCACGTTGGTTATCCAATATGTCATCTCTCTTATCGCCTGAATATGAACATAAAGGAAATATTATTATGGTAATAAGGATAGAAATTATTAAAAGATATCATAAATATAATATAACTATACTATATCAATCTTTGCAAAAATTTTATTTGGTTCAATAATTGTTAGGTCTTAGTGAGTTAGGCGCCGGCTAAATAACCTGGGGGTCGTGTTCTATTACGGTGTTGGCCCAGAAAGTTCACCAGGATTCGCCAGCATGCCTTCCCTGCCTATTAGTGGAGTAAGGACGGTGCGTTTATCATGGGTCAACCTATTATCCTTGGGATGGGACAAAACAAAAAAAACCCTTCAATTTGGAATTCGGTATATGGCGTATGAAATGGGGTTTAACGTCCTACTGTTCTATACCATATAGTGTGCTTTTATAGAATTCCAAATGCCAAGCGATCTTTGGCGTGCACACGGATGCATAATCATACCTCGGATTATCGTCCTAGTTGAGCGACTAGACAATTGTACTTGCCAAGCCCATCGTCCTGTACCCCTGACCCCCAGGCCCTCAACCACTTACCCATCGTGGCGCCATGCATGGCGTATAACCGTCGTCATTTGCCCAATTGATGCAGACAATGTGACACGTCATGGCATAATGAATCGCAATAAGGAAATTTGAACATTGACTTCTCCAACTTATTACCTTCAATAATATCAAATATTCATTCCTTACTCTGTATGTCGTATGAAGAAGTGACAGTAGACGGAATTCGGGTATCAATAAACTTTTAATGAAAACAAAATTACTGGCCATTTTGTTTATTGCAATTTAAGGCCTATAAATTATTTGTTTAAAGATTAAACGATATATCAAATAATAAGTAAATAATGAGTTGTCTACGGCTTTATCTTTGGTCTTTGACAGTTGATTAGCATTACTCAAAGCCACACTCGCTCGTCGATTAATTTAAATAATTCCATACGTAATTTTAATTAACACTCAGCGTCAATCAATTTACGATTAGTATTTTTTTTCTTCTGACACTTATCAGAGTGAATCGCATGTAGGATTCCCAAAACCCAATATCTATCGTCCGCTCGAGCCAGCCACGTAACCATAATGCTTTTCACGCGGTGTCTGGGGCAAGTAGCTTTGCCTTAGCAACAAGCACAGGTTGTTTTTTTTACATATTTTAGGGGTTTCAAAATTCGATTGTATCTGTTCAAAATGAATTCATATGTAATATTTTGGTCATATTTGTAAACAAGAGATTATACACTTTACAACGAAGTCAATTATTATGGTTGTCCCGCTCAAAAGAAAGGCTGCCCAATGGGTAGCAAGATAAGCCCTACATACGCTACATTAGCTTTGCTTTTTTTAGAAAACAACTGGTATAACCAAATATTAAACGATTTTGAACATGAGATGTATATATACATAAAACAAGCATGGAAAAGATCCCCAGACGACTGTTTTCTAATCTTAAAAGCAGCCCAGGAAGTAATTGATAAACTACATAATTCACTCAACGATTTAGATGAAGATATTTGCTTCACAGTTGAAAATAGTAACATATCTTTAAACTCCTAGATGTTACAGTTATAGTGTCAAATGATGGCGAAATAAAAACTGACCTATATTACACACCAATATTTAAATTTTAATCCATGTCACACAAAAAGAAATATACACTTTAATCTAGCTATAAGGGTATGCACTATTGTATCTAATGCAGAAACAAAATTAGTTAGATTAAATGAACTGAAACTATTTTTACTTAAACAAAATTACCCATTAAAACTCATACAGGAAGCTAATCGCAAAGCCTTGGAAATGGAACCAAAAGAATTAAACATAGAAGAAAATGTCTTAACATTAGTTTCAACTTATAACCCACCCCAAGAAAAGCTAGGGATGTAATAAATAAACATACATATTTATTAAGAAATAGTAAAAATATGTCGGAAATATGGGATACCACAAAGGTTATAAATTCTTAAAAACAATCCCCAAATTTAAGACAAATACTTTGATTCTGAAGTCACAGAATCGAGTGTCACAAAGTGTGGGGACATTGGGTGTAAAACTTGTGACACCGTTATTGAAGGTAAAACGGTAAAAAATAATGGAAATTTAAAGTTAAACAATTTGTGACCTGTAAAACAAAAATGTTATATATTTCATATTTTGTCCAGGTTGTAATGAAGATTATATAGGCAAACCCGAATCCCAACTAAACACAAGGATGAACCTACACAGATCCCACATTGCGAACCCCCATAATATAATGATTCCACTGAGTGAACAATTAGATACACATGGAAAGGTGTAGTACTACCCGACTACAAATCTTTGTTATTGGCCCGATCGTCTTATATGTTTGAATAATAATTTGCCAGAAAACAAAGAAGAGCATTTTATTAACAAGTGTGACCCTAAATTAAATGCTGCAAAATTTTATATTGTAATTTGGTATTGTAAAATATTTATATTTGAAATTATTATTGTCATGTTCATATATGTATTAATAGCTCCATGACGTCATGTAATTGTATAGTATATCACTATTAGAAGCCTGGCGATCCCCGTAGTGGATGAAAGCGCTAGCTAAGATAAAAAAAAATTATTTCTAAAAACTCAATATTTCTATATATTTTTACCTGGGAATATATAGAAATTTTGAGTTTTTAGAAATAAGATTGTTTTTCTTCTAAAAACTCAATATTTCTATATATATATACACCTACACAAGACTAATATGAGTATAACTTACCCCCGTATCATATATACATACACAAGACTAATATAAGTATTACCTACCAGTATATGGTACAGCCAATGTATACTTCCAGTATACCCACGTAACAAAACACCGCTATTGTTGGTTGATATCAGAAGAGTTCTGGTTTTAAAGACCGTTCAAGGACAATCAGAAAATCAAGAGACCAATTCATATTCAAATTCGGCGAATGATAGAACTGGAACATGCATTATGCAAGACCTGGATAATGGTCCAGCCTTCGTTTTTATAATAGTTCACCAATGGAATCTGGTTATATTGAAAAGTGCTTTTAAATTACTTCATTCTAAGCGAAGTTATGGTAGTCCAGTCAATTTGAAAACAAAATAGGCCAACCCCCCAACATTTACAAGAAAAGATTTTTTATGCTTTTTGCTATAGCGTTTGGTGTGTTGAATGATATCCTAAATGCTGAGCAATGCTGGAGTACTCAACGGTCCGAAATTTTGAGGGTAAAGTTCAGGATTCCTTTTAAAAGGTACAACTTCAGAAAAACACAAAGTCGTCAATTTTTGAGAAAAACACATTAAACTCGTGCCATTCATTAGGTTGTGAGGATCAAACGTTCATATGGCATGTTTTTCATTTATATCCAGTGCTCTCTTGAACTATTTTATTATCCCAGAAATATTGCGGCCCCGAATCCAAATGTATAAAGGGGGATGACTCTGCACTATTTTATCATAAAATAACAATTTCAGGTCTCCAATCAATGTTTTAGCGCCATTGTTTAATTTGAATTGGTCTTTATACCATTAAGGAGGAATCCCGTACCTCAAAACATATCGTTAACATGATGTATCCATAATGTATATTTAATACTGTGTATCTTTAACATAACGTATATTTAATATGACGTATCTTTAACATAATGTATCTTCAACATAACGTATCTTTAACATAACGTATATATATAACATAATTTATCTTTAACATAACGTATCTTTAACATAATGTATCTTTGACATAACGTATCTTTAACACAATGTATCTTTAACATAACATTTCTTTAACTTACCGTATCTTTAACATAACGTATATTTAATATAATGTATCTTTAACATAACGTATCTTTAATATAACGTATCTTTAACACAATGTATCTTTAACATAACGTATCTTTAATATAATGTATCTTTAACATAATGTATCTAACATAACGTATCTTTAATATAACGTATCTTTAACACAATGTATCTTTAACATAATTCATCTTTAACATAATGCATCTTTAACATAATGCATCTTTAACACAATGTATCTTTAATATAACATTTATTTAACATAACGTATCTTTGACATAACGTATCTTTAATATAACGTATATTTAACATAATGCTTCTTTAACATAATTCATCTTTAACATAATTCATCTTTAACACAATGTATTTAACATAACGTTTCTTTAACATAGTATATCTGTAATACACTGTATATATTTAACATAATGTATCTTTGAATACAATGTATCTTCGATGTTAAAAATAGAAACGTAAATATTTTCGAGAAATATTTGTTCGAAGGGCAGCGGCGGATACTCCCCCTGCTCACCTTTATAGAAAAAACTCACGTAAAAATTCCTGGATCCGCCCCTGATTCTGCTTCTGTATCTATGGGATCAGTATATAATGAATGACTTCATTTACACAAATATAAAGAATATACAAACACATATGTTCGTTGGTGTCAAGTAAACTTGCATAATTGATGACATATTCAAATGTGACTCTGCATGTATTTATAAGAACTGTTAAGAATCAAGGGAGATTAATGTAGAGTATCTTAACAAGCCATAAAAACAAATAATTCAAGAAACAAATAATTGTGCTTACGGTTAATTAGCTCCTAGAACTTCTTACTAAATTATCAAATAAGGGTCTTGCAAACTTAACAAAAGGTCAGTGTTGGTAATAGAACAGGTCCTACCTCAAATGACTGGGATATAACAAAAATTAGCGTCAGCGATTCTGCCTAATAGAAAATACAGTGGGATTGCTAGGGTAACTGTAAACACTTGTATTTTTCTAATTTTACCCAAAGAGGTTTAATAAAGCGGGTTAACACCCAACCCACGTCTTGTTTATATACCTCTGTCCGGTGTTTAAAATTTGGAAAACTTTTGGGATTGTTTAAAGGGCATCTACATAAACGAAACATGGATAAAAACGTTCTCATAGCTATGCAATATTGAACTTCTTATCTTAAATATAAGGTATCTTAAATACAATGTATCTTAAATAGAATGTATCTTAAATAGAATGTACCTTAAATAGAATCTATCTTAAATACAATGTATCTCAATTACAATGAATATTAAATATATTGAATATTAAATATAATGTATCTTAAATATAATGTATCTTAAATAGAATGTATCTTAAATACAATGTATCTTAAATATAATTTATCTTAAATACAATGTATCTTAAATAAAATGTATCTTAAATAAAATGTATCTTAAATATAATGTATCTTAAATACATCGTATCTTAAATACATCGTATTGGTAGGGTTTGGATCGTGAGACCCATCCGTGTATATTTTCACTTGCGATGACCATTTTTCGTTCAAGAATTCCCTCCATAGCATTAGCACGCGATGGGAATTTTCTTAATTCTGACAACGTTACGTAGGCGTGTTTTATTGATACTTAACTATCCTGTCGGTAATCTGATAGTCATCAATATAATGAATGACTTTATTTACATAAACATAGAGAGTCTACAAACATATATGTGAATTGGTTTCAAGGGAAATACGTTCATTCACAAGTACATTAAGTTTTATAAAATATGCTGTTTATGATTAATATATAATGAATGACTTTATTTACATAAACATAAAGAGTCTACAAACATATATGTGAATTGGTTTCAAGGGAAATACGTTCATTCACAAGTACATTAAGTATCCTGAAAGCCCACATTGACATGGAAACTTAAATATTACGAGTTTACAAACATATATGTTAATTGGTTTCAAGTAAAATACTTTCATTCACAAGTACATTAAGTATTGTAAAATATGCTTTTTTAAAAATATAAAGAGTATACAAACATGTATATGAATTGGTTTCAAGGAAAATACGTTCATTCACAAGTACATTAAGTACTATAAAATATTCCTTTTTAAATGCATAATGCATGGGCATATAGAATGGGATTATGTTTATGAGAACTGTCAAGAATAAAGTACTGATGTAGAGAACCTGAACAAGCCATAAAACACAAAGGTCAAGAAACCAATAAATTTACTTATGGTTACTTTGCTCCTCAATTCTAAATTCGTTTCTGTTTATTACCGTAGAGTTTGTCTTGTATATCTCCTAGAATTTCTACATAAATGAACTAGGAAATGTCAACAGCAAAGAAACGCGTCGGCGGTTTTAGCTAATAGAAAAAAAAGGTCGGCAGGGTAACTGTAAACACGTGTATATTTTCCTTTTAAACCTAAGAAGTCTAATGTAATGAAAGAATATCGTGGTTGCGAAATTGTTTTTAAATTGGTCACAAATATACAATAATAACATTTGCCGACAAATTGATATTTATTTACCACTTACTGACATCTACTATACATTTCAATTCTGGATTGAGCCGATTACAAAGTTAGCATTTAAAGAATAATTTGTTGATGCGTTTATCACTATTTTCGCATGAGTTAGAATCTGTTTGATATCATCTTTTAACTTTGTATTAACCGAACAGAAGTGTTTTATATTAAAGATTATAATATTAAAGATACTGTAAAACCCGGAACAATAAATAAATCGAGAACAAACCTGACAAATTAGAAAATTAAACAATTAAAGAAGAAATTATTTTGACCATTAGACAGTATAATCCTTATAAGACATATAGAAATAGATTGCACTAAAAATAAAGACACTTGTATGGATATACTACTTCTGAATGTTATTAACATTCTACGTTTCAATACATATACAGGTATCGTTATCAAGCAAATTATATCCAAACACGTGTCTTTATTTTTATTAGACAGTATATGTTAGTTTAGGTTGGTTTGTTGTTTAAAATTAAAGTCGATTCCTTTATCATGAAACATCAGTATTAAGATCAGGATAGCGATCAGGATTAAGACCAGGATAGCGATCAAGATCAAGACAAGGATTGTGATCAGGATTAAGGCAATGATTGTGATCCTAAGAGGTGTAGAAGTTGGGATATTATTAGATATAGGTTTTTACATAACGGAAATTGAATATTGAAAACGGACACCATATTATATATGTGGCAAGTGGTGCCTATGAACAATGGGGAACTAAATCAATATATAACATTTGACACGGGGGTTTGAGAAAATAAATTGTAAAACATCCAATATCATCTACGGTATAGAATGTACACTCTGTGGACTGGTGTATGTTGGCGAAACTAAAGGTCCTTTAAATTTACGTATTAACGGTCATCGTCATAATATAAATTGGGGTAGTAAGCAGATTCTTTATAGACATTTTAACCAACCCGACCACTCTATACTATCAATGAGGGTGTCTTTATTAGAGAAAATTTACCACCATACCAACAGCCTTACTTTGAGTACTCCATTTCGCAGAGACAGAGAGGAATATTGGATACATACATTAGCTACTGCCACTCCTTATGGGTGCAATGACAATGTAGCTAGTATTGGAAATCTGTCTAGCCCGTTAATGTCATGACGTTATTCCCAAATTTTCGACGTCGAAAACGCAGTCATGGACATCGTCGCTACACACCACCTAGGCTCAGCACTGTTTCACTTGATGCCCTTTTGGAAATTATTAAGGAACCACTGGGGCCACATCATATCCGTACTAAATTATATTCGATTCCACTTACTATTTTGAAATTGCTTAAATCCGAATGTTTGGATTCGAATTGTACTGATCCTACATCCACTGAATACAGGGTTTTATTCATTGTTCTGGACATTGCTCACCGTCGTTTGGACATTGCGACTGAGCCCGATGCGTTTAACACCACCAACAGCTCTTTTCTAAAACTGAAATTTACTAATAAAGGCATTGGTGCTATAGGGGTCAGCCAAATATTATACCATAAGCATGTCAAAGCACACATCCCTACTTATTTCAAAACTGTTACTGTTCCTAGGATTTCTTACACTTATACTAAACCCATTGCACCCAAAATATTAAATTACAGAAACGCATTATCTAACATCAATGCAAAGGAATTATATGATAACCCTCTACCCTGATCTTGCTCTACGTCGTCCTTCATTTACCAGCCAGCTGGACATGTAGTCACTGGTGATTTGAATATAGCCCAGCATAAAAAGTTACGTGAGATTTTGTCCAAAGGGCCCAAATACCGGAAACGGCAACCATTTTCATGGGAACAAAATTTCAAACTTATTATAAATGCCGTAGAGGACTACGCTAGATCATGGGCCAAGAGGGAAGATGTTATCTCTGATACTCTCTCAGATTGGATTAGTCGTTTACTTAAACGCAGAATTTATATGCAACGTTTGTTAGTTGACACTAGGCCTAAATCTTTTTTCAATGATGTTAGAAATGTTGAAAATCTCAACGCCTTACATGACAAGTATGTCATTGTACCAGCTGCCAAAGCGTCCAATAACCTAGTGTTTATATGTAAACGGTATTATTATGACTATCTGTTCAAAGAACTTAATTTCGGGAAACCAATTGACAGTGCTACGTATAAGCACTCTACTCTAAGTAAGGATGAAATTTTATCCAATCACAGATCTGTACTAACTTCATTTGGTACGCCATGTGGTGATACCTATACAGGTCTGCCGCTGCTATATTGGATACCTAAACTACATAAAAATCCCTACAAGCAACGTTTATAGCCGGTTCATCCCGTTGTTCCACAAAACCACTTTCAAAGTATTGACATCTATACTACGACAGTGAAAGGGGGTATTCAAAAATACTGCGACAAAATATACTCTCGTAGTGGTATTAATCAGATGTGAATATTAAAAAAAAATTCAAAGAATTACTTGATGGTTTGCAATCTAGATCACTTGCTTCAGTTTCATCTATTCAAACGTTTGACTTTTCAACCTTGTACACGAAAATTCCCCATAGTAAATTAAAAGACATTATTCACAGTGCCTTCTCATCTAAATCGGGACATGCAAGATATCAATATTGAGTTGTTAATTAGAATTCTACATATTTCGTTAAGTATCACAGTGATTCAAAGAACAAATCATGGCCATCAAGATAATTCAAATGTTGAATTTTTTAATTGATAACATCTTTGTTGAATTTGGAAGGGAAATATATCAGCAATTCCACATATTTTGTTAAGAACCATAGTGATTCCAAAAATAAATTCACGGCCATCAAGATAATTCAGATGTTGGATTTTGTAATTGATAATATCTTTGTTGAATTTGGAGGGGAAATTTATCAGCAAGTGGTAGGTACCCCAATGGGTACCAACTGTGCACCTTTGCTTGCTGATTTGTTTCTCTATTCATACGAAGCCGAGTACATGCAGGCACTCGTAAAATCGAATAAACGATAAGTAAGACATTTTAATTTCACTTATCGATATATCGATGATGTTCTATCACTGAATAATTCAATATTCAGTGATTAAGCCATATTTTTGCATCTTTTGTTTTAGAGTAAAGCTTAGACTATATTGTAGTAGACGCAGTTCATGTAATCAGTTACAAGCTTACCTGATTCGAAATTTTGCAATCTTCAATAATTTGATATACTGACTGTTGGGGGGAAAATAGAGCAACCAGTCAAGCGTGTGTAGAGAACAAGGCCGGATGTATACACCTGTCTGACAAGAAACAAACTGGAAGTGAGATCGGCTAACCTTTCCAGGTCATAAGCCTCAATGTCAGCCGTGTTTATTTCATAAATCTGATACAAGTATGGCGGCTCGAGGGCTTTAACTTTTTGTATTTAATTATTTCGGTATTTTTGTAACCGGAGTTAATTTGGGTTTTCTTCGAGGTAATTAAAAGCGTGTCCCTGATTGGTCGTTATTAACCAATTAATGTTTACACATTTGCATATTGTCTTGTTATATTTCATATTTTATCATTGCTTGATAATGACTAGAAACGCCTAGTAGAAATATCGCTACGTAATAAGCAGTAATTGTATTCCATATAATTGTGATCTCTATTTAGTTTGGCATCTTAAAGGGTTACCCTAAAACCGTTTCTGCAAACATGTAACCATATATTCAGTGCAATATCATTTCAGTCATTTATTACCTAATAACCTATTAAACTTTAACCGGGGATCACGGTGGCTAGGTGGGTTAGAAGCTGGCCCGATAGACTGGAAGTCGGGTGATCGATCCCTGCATTGGCCGAAAAAGTGCATGCATAATTTCCGGGGTGGTTCCTCCTTATCAGGGCATGACAAAGACAATTGTCTAGTCATTCGGAAGGGAAGAAAACCGAGGTCCCGTGTACACATAGGCGTGCACGTAAAAGATTCCTTGACAGTTTTAATTCGATATAACAGTAGGCCGTAGTGTCGCCGTCCGGGCAAAATGATCAAACTACCGATAGTGACGCATTAAATCTGTATAAGGAAATTTGTATTTTGGTTGGTCTGTCACCAAATTAGGTATAATTATCATGTATGTTTCTGGCATAAAATAATTATTACATTGCTCATACAAGCAGTCTGGAGTATAACAGAGACCATTGCGTGGAATTTTAATCAGAGACTAATTCAGCGTTTTCAGAAGTTAGCCGCGCTGGCTACAGAGAAGTTGAGGGAGACCGGAAGACATATTTTTTAAAGTTCATCAGACTCGTTATATTTTTAAGTTTATTAGACCTATGCTCGTTATATTGATGTCGTATTAATCTGGTAATAATTCATGTTATAGTATTCTTCTAAACATAACGTGAAGTAAAGAATTATCGGACATGAAGGGTACATCCTCGGTTACCCAGTGTACTCACTCCACTCTACCTCACTATAGCCTGGTTTAATCTATGGGGGACATGTTTTCAAGTTATCCACCCTTGATGATTGTGCTATTTTTATCGACCAATAAATTGTTATTTGAAAAGGAAGTGGGCAAAGGGAAGTAACTCTCATCGGACAATGGTAGGAGTTGTGATAATGAAGACCAGACGTTCATTTAATCATGTAGGGCCATTAGTTTTATTGAGAATCCTTCGTTCGTTCCCTGAATTTTATGTCCACGCGACATCGTAGACAGGTTAATGTGAATGTTTGTTCTTGCCTGGAGTCAGGGGTGGATCGGTCCATAGTGCGATCGGGCAATCGGTAGGACAGATATGGAAAAAAAATATTGGTGTCTAATTCGTCTAAACAAAACCGTCTGCTGTTGAACATAATAAGGGGGGGGGGGGTATTTGGCCGGCCATGGAGCGATGATGATCATGTTGTCACCACTGGTGTCTGGAATGGGCTGGTAAAATAGACTTTCTGTGCTGGGTGTGGGAGGGAATTCAGAATCCTGCAATGGGGATACCGAATTTCATCCGAAAATTCCATCGGTTTCAACTGACACTGTCGCCCGCAAATACACTAATTATTAAGACACCTGCACCATGTTTGTGGGAATACGCTAGAAACATCTGCCGATTTTTCGTAACTCCCAAAAAAGTTCAATTGTAAGGCCTCAGCAAAATTTGATAAGAGCTAGTCTGCTGGCTGAATATGAGTGCGAGACGCTTTCCTGGGTTTACTGAGTTGACATTACTTGACATTTTTAGTACAGAATTTGGATGTCGGGAATGGTCTCAAGAAGGAATGGTGTCCTGTACGCCTATGCATGTCCGCTCCAACATAGACGTAAAAACCAGCGGCTGCCCCCCTCCCCCCTAACTTTCGGGCAAGCTGACTTTTATGGCAGACGGGTAAAACGAAAATAGAAATATTTCATCTTCTTGGCAAAATAAAGTGCCCGAAATCTAATAAAACACTAATTTTAAGGGCTAGAATAGCAGTGAAACGCGTTTGCAGCCGTCAAAAATGCCAAAATTTTAGTGGGGTCCATACAAGGTCAGCTCCGATTCTTCGCCTTTCAAAGAAAACCGGTGCCGCTGTCTGTAAACATGAATTTTCTCGGGCATTTCTAATTTTGCTCCCCGAACTGTCACCAAGCGCCAATAAAACACTAATTTTCATTTTTTAATTGAATGCCACGAATGTATACTGAACATCGATTATTATTTGTGAATGCAGCTGATTGGATGGTTGGAATTTAGAGTGGTGAACAGTTCATTTGCTGATTGCACTGGGGTGTTTCCATACAAGAAAACCAGCGCCGGTGTCTTTAAACCCGAATTTTTGTTTCGGGCATTTCGGGTTCTGCCACTGTCATCGAGTCCGTACGCCTATGTCTGTCAAGGCCACTTGTTATACGACCTTGACCCAGCTAAAGAACGTTTTCTTGTTATCTCAGTCAACGTCTCCAGAAATCAGATATGCCGCCAAATCGCATATTTGGGGTTTAATTTTCAGCCCCCCCCCCCGTCTGGACTCCGCGGTCAGTAAAAGGGGCCGCTCCGACACGGGAGCCCTGGCCGATTCCCGGGTCCAATCCTCCCCTGCCTGGAGTTTAACGTCCACTTCCACCTAGGTTGATATCATAGACAAGTGACTGTGAATCTGATTAATAAGTATCAGTTCAAAAATAATAAAAATATCAGAATGACATTTCAGACAACGAACATATAGATGTTATACATATTTGAAATCAACAACACTTACTACAGATTTTGATAATACAATGAAAGATACATAAATTAGGAATATATACATTACTTATATAAATCATTCAGTAAATGAACATGCATTTGGTTATCTTCCCTTTTAAAAACGAAGACGAAACGATTGGTTTGTAAACTGTTTTGGTTCGTAGGTTGTAGCTACATTCTAGCCCATGGCAGATAATTTGAAATCGTGGAAACCCTATTAGTCAGGTCAAATATCATCTAACCCCCAAAAAATTGCAACAAAGGTGTTTTCAATTGATTCTGGCAGGGTTTAAAGTTTACCCCCGGAAAAGTGTTGTCTTCAAGATGGCGTCAAAGATGGCCATCTAACAACTCAAATTTAATGATCTTGGGGTCTATTCCTATGTTTTGGGGACAACGAACTCATTAAGATCCTTAAAAGGGATGTTGGCCTTCTATGTCAAAAATGGCCGCCAACACTTCTCAATGATCGCAAATTCATAACTATTGCCCCAAATCTGATGATCTTGATGCCTACCCCTAACTTTTTGGGGGCAAGGAACATATTAAGACAACTTGAATTCATGACTTTCTGCTGTCCGCTATAACCTAATGCACAAACACCTCAGGCCATATAATTAGTTTAGAGCGTTCTGTTTTGAGTGTCATCTTCCACCTCAGTACCGACCTATTGAGTGTTGTTTGAATTTTCACAATTTGCAGTTTTACGGGCAACATACAGCAGTGTAGGGGATTACATAGCGTCTGCAGCGTCATCGCGAGAACTTGCCCCCCCCCCCCAACCGAACACAGTTGTAATGTATAAGTTATGTTTAACATTAATCCTTTCGGCATAGTATTGTTGACCTTAAAGCGGGTAACACCCTTAGTCAAAACATTTCAGAATAAATCTGCTACAATAAGATATAAGTGAAATTAAATCAGCTATGACAAAAGCACCGAGTGAAACAACAATCATCAGTATTCCAATATAGCCACAATACACAGCTGATGGACGTCTGTCTTCTGCACTTATCTTCCTTTGTATTGTTTTTGACAACATCTTCACTGGTATTACCAACTTCCTGCTTATTTCTTCTTTATATGCCTCAATTTGTTTTTCGTGCTCCTGTTCTGGATACACCACGTGACAGAAACACCGACAAGAGGTGTTCATCGACCATTTTGTGGTGGTCATGGTGTCATCTGAAGTAGTTACGTCTTCTGCAGTAATAGTCAAGTCTTCTTCTGTAGTACTTACGTCTTCTGTGGCAGCTGCATCTTCTGTTGTAGTGGTGATCAAGGCTTCTGTAGTGGTTACGTCTTCTGCAGTAATAGTCAAGTCTTCTTCTGTAGTACTTACGTCTTCTGTGGCAGCCGCATCTTCTGTAGTAGTGGTGATCAAGACCTCCGAAGTAGTTACGTCTTCTGTTGTAGTGGACAAGTCCTCTGTGATAGTTACGTCGTCTGTAGTAGATGAACTATCACCAGTAGTAGATGAACTATCACCAGTAGTGGATGAGCTATCGTCTGTAGTAGTTACAGCAGCGTCTGTAAAATACAAATATAGAATTTGATTTGGTTTGTTCCGCTGTCTCATAAATATTAGTTATAATAAGATAAACTCGTCTTGATAACAGAGATCAGTTTAATAAATACAGGATTTATTTACATCGGGATGGAATATCAAAGATTTGCATCGGGAACTAGACTACGACAGGAACACATCAGGACGGAGCATAACTACATTAAATCTACCATTCCGCCCCTCTGCCAAGAAGCGGCTGAACTCGGATGCGTTCATACGCTGGTCTTTCGTTTGTGTCTTTCTCCTGCTCCACTCGTCTGTCGAATTGTCAACAAACTCCTGATTATATAGTGCCGGACAATAGATCATACATGCAATAATTGTATCTTTATAACCCTATGGTGTGCTTACTAAACAGTGCATATTTCTTCATGTGGAGCTTGTACCCACGAGGTTGAGAAGGCGCCCCTATCTCAATGTCACATGCGCTCGAAACCACAGTCGCAAGCCAGTGGTGACCGGCCAGCTCTTCATGTGGAGCTTGTACACAGACCAAATGTAGTTTGTAAATGACATATAGGATGAATTACGTGTTAAATTAGCTCCTAGCAAGATCGTGCCATAACAGAATTTTATAAAGAGTTGAAACTGGGCTCATAAAGTTCTAAGAAGCTAAATGACCGTTCAATTTGATGAAAGTTATGGAGAACTTTGTTAAACTCCTACCAAGACTTGGTTTCGGGAACCAATCGACAGTGCTACATATAAACGCTTCATTTACTATTAGGAAGGATGAAATTATACGGGTGTCACGTTGCTAAGTGGGTAAGACGCTGGCTCGCTAGCCTGGTGGTCGGGTGTTCGATCCCTGCGTTGGGCGAGAATGTGCATCCAGATTTTCCCCTGGTCAGTAAACCGAGGGGAGAGATAGAAATGGAATTAACGTCCACTCAACACAAACTAGGTCATTTCGGGACTAACGTAAACAGAGGTCCTGCACACATTAGCGTGTACGAAAAAGATCCCCTGGCAGTTTGAGTTCGTTATAATAGTAGGCCATAGCACACTGTACAGCAGTTAAAGAGGGAATTCAAATATATGTGTGACAAAATATAATATCGTAGTGGTATTAGCTGTTATAATATATTGTACTGTTAACGTTATAAGATATTGTACTGATTACGTTATAAGATATTGTACTGTATACGTTATAAGATATGGTATTGTTTACGTTATAAGATATTGTACTGCTTACGTTATAAGATAATGTACTGTTTACGTTATAAGATATTGTATTGTTTACGTTATAAGATATTGTACTGTTTACGTTATATGGTATTGTATTGTTTACGTTATAAGATATTGTACTGTTTTACGTTATAAGATATTGTACTGCTTACGTTATAAGATATTGTACTGTATACGTTATAAGATATGGTATTGTTTACGTTATAAGATATTGTACTGCTTACGTTATAAGATAATGTACTGTTTACGTTATAAGATATTGTATTGTTTACGTTATAAGATATGGTATTGTTTACGTTATAAGATATGGTACTGTTTCACGTTATACGATATTGTACTGTTAACGTTATAAGATATTGTACTGTTAACGTTATAAGATATTGTACCGTTTACGTTATAAGATATTGTACTGTTTACGTTACAGGTTGTGATCGGTTTAAGTTGTAAGATATGATTCAATTTACGTTTAATGCCTATGCATCACTGACAAGGGGTAACCACGCATGAAAATTCGATATAAACTTTCTCGGCCAATGCAGGTATCGAACACTTAACCGTACTGTGTCTGAATAAAGAATACTTAAACCTCGTACCACTAATTGACTTTCTACAGTAGATTGTACCAATAGCCCAAATATCATCAGTCGTCCAAATCCAACCAGTGTAAAGCGATAACTGTGTAGCATTTCTCCAGTTTGTGTCGTCAAAACTATAATAATAAGATTGAGATTACATTCTGAATCATCGTATATTTTAAACGTCTTCAAACGCGTTTATTTTCATAATCTCTCATAAAGCCTGTCATTGAGTAAACGGGCGTGGTTTCGAATCCCCAGTTGTACGTGACAAGGAGTAGGGTCGCCTGTCCAGCCTCGTGGGTTTTCTCCGGGTCCTCTGGTTTCCTCCCACTGCGAAAGACCCATACGCGCACTTGAAATTGAAATACAATTGATACCATATGTTAGTCCCGAAATGACCTAGTTGTGTTGAGTGGACGTTAAACCCCATTTCTCTCTCTCCCTTACAAATATACACTGATAATTTTAATCGTCGAATCATCTTACATGACATAACTAATATAATACACCTTCAACTTACCTGACATTACTAATATACACTTTCAACTTACTTGACATTACTAACATTATACACTTACAACTTACCTGACATTACTAATATTATACACTTTCAACTTACCTGATATTGGTCCAACCGTCCTCCTCGTCATCTGAACATTTCCAGCTTGTGTCAGTTGTAACTCCGTTACTTAAGTAAACTTCGAGACCACACTGTCCTCCCAAACTCTCACATTTGACTGCTACAACTTTTGTAGTGTTTAGAATGTTGATGGGTGACGTACGAAACCATTGGTCATCATAAGGATGTACATATCGAACACCATCAGCATAAAATTCCATTTTGCTAAGACATGTTGCATTTCCAGTTATATTTGGACTGACTAGAAAAATAAAATATAGAGTTCAATAGAAGGGGGGTGGCCTAGGGGTCTAGAGTGTCGCGCTTTGACCTCTAGCTGACCGGTCACCTCTGGATTGCATCTGTGGTTCCGAGCCCTGGTGTGAGTGTATGTGGCATGGAGATAGGGGCGCCTTCTCAACCTCGTGGGTTTCCCCTGGGCACTCCGGTTTTCCCCCGCTGCTAAAAAACCCCACGCGCAAGCGAATTATTGAAAAAAAATTAAACCATAGGTTAGTCCCGAAATGACCTTGTTGTGTTGAATGGACGTTAAACCCCATTTCTCTCTCTCCCTCTCCCATTAGAAGGGGCCAAATGGCCGCTATATCTCGACAGCAGCTCATCCAAACTGAAAACTTGGATGTTGATCAAATTCATCAGGATAAATAAAAAGTAAACTATATCCTGTTTACTAGGCTGAAACAATTTATTAGCAAGTGTTTCGTTTTTCGGGATTCAGATGATTCAGATGAAATTATATTTTTTTAGGAACCTGTTGTTATTGTCCATTTACCAAGTAAACTGATTTAGTTTTTGTATTTGTTTATGTGATTTGGTGTGTTTTTTAGGCTTATTTAATAGGCGTATAAGATGCTGTTCGTTATAATGATCGGAAATGTGGTTATTTACTGCCTAGGTAATTCTTCTTATAATTTAATTAGAAATGTCGGTGGCTCAGTGAGTAAGACCATGAGATCCCGTTTGTCCGAGTAAGTTCATCGAAATTATCCTGCGTGTTCCCCCTTTGGCAAGACGGGGGTCCTGGTATACGATATTTATCAATTGGTGCCAGAACACAATAATAAGTGCATGAAGTTGTTTTACGTGCATGTCAATAAGTAAGGTGTGTCTGACTTACACCACTAACAATTGTCAGTAACTTCATCGCCCAACACCATCAGAATAAACTAGTAATTAAATCGATGGATTTATTTACGCGTACTGATCGCAGAACATACATGACTCTTTATAACTGTAAAGCTAGGGTACTTCAAACATGAAATATACTTTATAGACTATATACAAACATTTAAACTTACAGATTTCAGAACAAAAACATTTCTGTAAAACTAATAATATGAATACCGTGTTTATTATCCAATATTTCATCCCTCTTATCACCTGAATATAAAAATAAAGGACAATATTATTATGGTACACGGATAGAAATTGTTAAATTATAAATTGAGAACACTTGAAAAGCGCAATAGAAGCGTTAGTTTTAGTATTATGGCGCTATATATATAGAGGATTATTATTATATTATCATTTCTACCTACCCGAGTATATATATATATACCTAAACAAGGCTAATATAAGTATAACTTACTCGTTTGTGTAACAGTCAATGTATACCCACGTAATAAAGCACCCACTATTGTCAGTTGATCTCAGTAGAGTCCATCATATATACACACGACTTATTTTAGTATTACTTACCCCTGTATTATATAATCATACACAAGACTAATATAAGTTTTACCTACCAGTATATGATACAGCCAATGTATACCCACGTAACAAAACACCGCTGTTGTTAGTTGATATCAGAAGAGTTCTGGTTTTATAGACCGTTCAAGGACAATCAGAAAATCAAGAGACCAATTCATATTCAAAGTCGGCGAATGATAGAACTGGAACATGCATTATGCAAGACCTGGATAATGGTCCAGCCTTCGTTTTTATAATAGTTCATCAATGGCTTTTACATTACTTCATTCTGAGCGAAGGTAGTCCAGTCAATTTATGCTTTTTGCTATAGCGTTGGGTGTTTTGTTGAATGATATCCTAAATGCTGAGCAATACTGGAGTACTCAACGGTCTGAAATTTTAAGGGGTAAAGTTCATGATTCCTTTAAAATGTACAACTTCAGACAAACACAAAGTCGTCAATTTTGGAGAGAAACAAATTAAACTGACGCCATTCATTAGGTTGCGAGGATGCTACCCCGAATTCAAATGTATACAGGGGCATAACTGTGCATTATTTTATCATGAAATTACAATTTCCGGTCTCCAAATCAATGTTTTGGGGCCATTGTTTGATTTGAAGTGGTTCTTTATACCATTTTGGGGGAATCCCGGGAAATCCCGTACCTCAAAACATATCGTTAACATAATGTATCTTTAATACTGTGTATCTTTAATTTTTGTGTATCTTTAACATAATGTTTCTTTAACATAATGTTTCTTTAACATAATGTTTATTTAACATAATGTTTCTTTAACATAATATTTTTAACATAATGTTTCTTTAACAAAATGTTTCTTTAACAAAATGTTTCTTTGAAATAATATATCTATTAGTACAATGTATCTTTGATAGTGAGAAAAGAAACGTAAATATTTTCGAGAAATATTTGTTTGAAGGGCAGCGGCGGATACTCCCCGCCCCCCTGCTCACCTACAAAAAAAAATCTCACCTACATAAAACAACACATTTTATGAGAAAGGTGTTCCTGTCGTAATCTCTATCATTTATAATCAGATGATCAGTTATAAAAATACAAATAGGGCCATAATATTTCTACCCAATTAGAGCCTCCTCCACCCCAAAAACGATATTAGATACACTGTGTACCTAACCTGACAAACCATATTTTTCTTTTAAAATTCCTGGATCTATGGGATCAATATATAATTTATGACTTTATTTACACAAATATAAAGAATGTACAAACATATTATTATGTTAGTTGGTGTCAAGTTAAACAAAACATTACTTATGTTAGTTGGTGTCTTAGTTTTTTTTTCCTCTGTCCGGTGTTTAAAATTTGGTAAACTTTTGGGATTGTATAAAGTGCATCTAAATAAACGCAAAAATGCATACAAACGTTGAACTTTTTTATCTTAAATAGAATGCATCTTAAATATAATGTTTCTTAAATATAATGTATCTTAAATATAATGTATGTTAAATAAAATGCATCTTAAATATAATGTATCTTAAATATAATGTACACTGTAACAAAGGAATACGTGAAAAAACGTTAGAAATTTAGGAAACAAAAATTAGCAGGACCATTTTATCGGTATTTGGGTTTTTTCTGTAATTTACAGGAATTCCTTCAATTAACATAAATTCCAAATACAGAAAAAAATAAACCTGGAATTTTTGTTTTAAATACAATGTATCTTTGAAATAATCTATCTTTAATGCAATGTAAATGTATATTGAACATAATACACGTTTAATACACTGCTGTAAAGATAGAATGTGTCAAAAGACTCATAGAAGAATGCCTTAGCAAACCTGGGCTTGGTCCCCACCACCTTCCAACATACCCGCAGCTTCAGACACTCTACCATCACAGGTGTGCGAGGGCCTTGAAGAATACCTATCACTGAGGACGGGGTAAAGACCAAGAACGTCAATGAAGCAAGGTATGTCATCTTTGACCGTTAACAAGGGAGCAAATATCAAAGGATATAGTATTGTTACGACCCTGTTGTCAAACACTGCAACTTCATAAACTCTGAGCGCATTTCATAGCTCGAGAAGGGTGTTCAGCAGGCATCAACGATTATGAAGGCACCGATGCCTGTGGCAATGGTTGGAATGAAGAAATTGAGCCGAAGTGGATGGCGACAATGACGCCTGAAGATGTGCAAGAACTGTTTATTGACAATGAATGCGAGGGAAATTCAGAATGCAGTGATCTGAGCGACTTTGAAAATTAATGCTATAACATTGTGAGTGATATGTCACACCAGGATACATTGTAAGGACAATTCAGTATAAATCCTACCCTAAAGCTCCCTCAAGAACAAGATCCCAGACATATTTTCAGTGACTATATAGAAACGACTTATGGGGCTGTCACACATTGACGTATAGCATCAGCGTATGCCGACGTATGAGAAATTTAGCAAACACGCTGATGTACGTTGAATACGTTATGTGTACGCTTTTAACAAGTTACGAGAACGCTGAAATACGATGGTATAAGTTGTTATTTCGCCGAACGCGGCACCATATTTTTGTTTATCCATAAAATTTTCAGCGTATGTCGACGTATTGCTTACACGTTAGGCGTTAGTTAGAAGACCGCGACAGGTAAGTTATGCACGCGTTAACGCACGTTACATGTAAGTAACTAATACGTTGACATACACGTCGGCTACAAGCAGGGCACAATATAATTTATTCCGATGTATGAAATAATTATCCAACACGCTGGCATACGCTGAAGCAGAACGTGTTGTAGCGTACTTCGACGACCACGTGTCGTCGCAACCTCTCAGAGTCCGCCATGATTGTAGACTTCTGCGCATGCACATCCCTACACACGCTTCAAACACGTTCGGTAAGTTTTAATGACGTCAGAAGTACGTTGCCTATATGTTAGAAATAGGTTACGCGTACGCTGCTCAATTACCCAACTGGTAGCCGACGTGTATGTCAACTTATGAGTAATTTACACGTAACGTGCAAAACACGGGAATAACGCGTGCATAACTTACCTGTCGCGTACTTCTAACTTAAGCCCAACGTGTAAGCAATACGCCCGCATACGCCGAAAATTTTATGCATGCACAAAATTATGGGCCGCGTTCGGCGTACAACAACTTATACCATCGTATTTCAGCGTTCTCGTAACTTGTTAAAAACGTACCCATAACGTAATCAACGTACATCAGCGTATTCGTTAAATTTCTCAGCATATACGCTGATGCTATACGTCAATGTGTGACAGCCCCATAATTACTTGTGGTTTTAGCGAGCCTCAGTTTTTATATCTGACCTCACGTTGTCGTCGAAGTAAGCTCCAACACGTTATGCATAAGTTAGGCATAAGTTTGACTAACGTTGTGCATGAGTTTTGCATAAGTCGCGAACGCTAAATATTCGTTGGGCACACGCTGGGGATAAGTTACTCATACGTTAAACATAGGTTATATATTCGTTCATCGCGTTATAAGTACGTTATATATGCGTCCAAAAAAGAGCACCCTCTTGATTTTTAAAGTCAACCTGAGCGTATGCCAGCGTGTTGGAACTATTTTGTCATACGTCGGAATAAGTTGTCTAAAACGTTGTAGTGTGACAGGCCCATTACCAACTTGGCGTTTAGCGGTAATTCTGATGAGCACCCGCAATTTTCACCTCCATATTGATTATTTGTCACACATGTAGATTCCTTTCAAAAAACTTTATGTAAAACTAATGCAAAAAGAGGTCAATTAAGCCACAGTTATCTTTTTTTAACCTACACTGGCCCATATCCTTTTCTCGTGAGATGTTAGCATATATTGCCAAGAGCGCCGCAATCGTGTTATGTCTCTATAAAATGTGTGATGCATAATCATGAAGATGGTTTGTAAATAACTCTAATCACAATTAATGCAAAATGTGATCATTGCATGGCCCAATAAATGGTTATTAAACGATATAGACAGTTTATCTACGTTTTTGGCGGCCACGTAAAGAGCGCCCTCATTTTTCATCACTTTCAAGAGTCTGGACTACAATTGCAGCTTCTTTGGGAATAACTTGAATACTAACCAATGCAAAAAGTGGTTAAGTATCCATCATTGTTACTTACTTAACCCAAACAGTCACTATGTATATGAGATTTTGGCGGCCATTCTAAAAATGTGCCCTAGCGGGAAATGGCTCAGGATTTGGCCTGTTTACCTCATATATTCTTGTTAAGAATAAGAAACTGGTCTAGAAAAACCACATGAGAATTTCTACCTCTCCAGGTGGCACCTCCCTCAATTTTAACCCGGACTAAAGTATCTCAATGTCAGTGCGTTTCGCCTTAATTCTAATGACATTTCACCTACTTCCTGCAATAGACTTTCCCTTGTGATTTTAATATATAATGAATGACTTTATTAACATAGTAGTAGGGTAGCCTATATGACTACGCTCGTGCGTGCATGCGCAGACGCATGCACGTGCATGCACATGACCTTGCACGTGTTTGACCTTGATGACCCCTTGCACGTGTGTGACCCCTTGCACGTGTTTGACCCCTTGATGACCCCTTGCACGTGACCTTGCACGTGCATGACCCAGAAAGAGAGGGCGCGCGCGCGGAAGAAAGAGAGAGAGAAGAGAGAGAGAGAGAGAGAGAGAGAGAGGAGGGAAGAAGGAGAAGAGGGGAAGAAGAGGGAAGGGGAAGAACTCTTTTCCATTGATTAAGTTGGCCCTGAAAAGGGCCGTTTGGTCAGACTAGAATGCCAGAGTACGCCGCACTTTATGTCGGTTTCGTCTAATGGCCTCCACTAATTCGGGAGGAGGTCTTTTCCTGTGAGGTGTTTTTAATACCTCGTCAGGTAAGACAAAGATATCGTCTGGGGTGATGATGGCAAGAGTATCACCCCTGAGATACATCAAGGTGTCCGCATTGGGGTTTTCACCGAGGCGAATGATCGGAGCACCGTTTGCCATTGTGACAATGAGTGATGAATGTTGTGTCGTTTTATAACCGTTAGGACGAATCCATTTGATTTGACGTCACGGACGAGTCCATTCATAGCGTGGCGTTACAGCGCTTAGGATAACGTTATGCATCGTAGGGTGTACGTTGAAGGCTAAATATAGATGTGATGCAACGTTATGCAACGTAGGGTGTACGTTGGAGGCTAAATATAGATGTAATGCAACGTTATACAACGTATGTGCAACGTTATATCACGTGGGGTGTCGGACGAGTCCATGAATGGACTCGTCGTCACGACAGGAATAAAAGCGAGCGACGGGAGCGGTTCTGGCATTTTCAAGCTATCACCGAACGAAGAAAGATGAGTTTTACATTACGCCCCGTCGATAGAAGATACAGTCGCTTATTTAGAACCGAGTCGCTATGTGTAGACATAGACTTTTTGGAAGATTGGTCCCACGTTCCAGCCGCTGATGTGCCTCAGCAACTACACAACACCGTTGAGGCCATCATTGAGGAAATTCGCCGAACTTTGAACGCCAGCGAAAGTGACTACGTACGAATTGCCATTAGTCACCCGGGACTCAAAACACCTATTTGGTTACCGTTTCGAGAGTATCGTCTGTTAAAAGCTGAAGATGTTTTACAGAAAGTGGCTGCCGTCTTACAGAGCAATGAGGAATTTCGACTCGATCAACGCATGTCCATGAATATTTGTCACGTGTCCCCTCCCGATGGTAGAGGTAGCGGAACAAACGCCAAGAAGAAACACAGCGCCAATTTCGACGAGTATTTAAAGAAAAAGAGATGCCTCGTCACCATAAAGAATACAGATGACTTGTGTTTCCAGCGAGCCATTGTCGTCGCTCGTCACTATGCGAACAAACAAGACACCCCTGAGTGGCAAAGGGAGAGGAGGAGATTATTCAGGACAGGACCCCATTCTTGGCAGACGAAGAAAACAGAAGCACTCATCGATGCCGCCGGTGGAACCAAGGAAGCTTGTACGGGGATGGAAACATGGGAACTGTACGCCAAGTATTTGGGAGGACAAGGATACCAACTCAACATTTTTTCTCAAGCCATCTTTGGTAAGTCCATCTATCGAGGAACAAAGCACGTCACTGGAACACCAAAACAGCTGAACCTGTATTTACACAGCAGACATTATGACGTTATAACTTCCATGCCCGCCTTTGTGGAAAGGTCGTATTTTTGTGAGACCTGTCAAGTGGGATACCATAGTGCCGAGAAACATTCGTGTCACGTCATGTGTCAAGGATGCAAGAAAGTGGGTCCACCCTGTCTACCCGATCCCAACACAAAGACGTGTTACTGTTGTCATCGTGTGTTTGTGAGCCGGCAGTGTTTCGATAACCATCTCGCCACCCGTTCCAGAGCTAACGGTAGTATATGTCATCGGTGGAAGAAATGTAAAACATGTCAGAAGGAGTGGGACGTCATCGCAGCCAAGCGAAATTTAGAAGAACATCGATGCGGAGAATACAAGTGCTCCATCTGTCGTGAGTGGCACACGGCCGCAAAACAGTTTTGCTACATTCAACCGTTAAAATCACCCATCGACATGGACAGAGACAGGAAGACACAAATCGACAAACAACAGCAATCAACGTTGACCCGTTTCGTCTTCTTTGACTTTGAATGCCAGCAAGATACAGGTGAACACATTCCCAACTTATGTGTTCTGCAAGTGTGCTGTCACTTTTGTATCGATAACGAAGAACCCTGCGAGCACTGTGACACGTACTGGAATCACCAACGGGAAATTGTGTTTAAAGGACCAAACACACTGGACGATGTGGGCAAATGGTTTTTACAACTCGCTGCTCACGGTACGGTGGTAGATGGTCGGAAAAATGACAGTCACGAATCGAGTCCCGTGATCGCCGTGGCTCACAACTTTAAAGGTTACGATGGACTGCTAATTTTACAGACGCTGCACAAACATTCCGTGGCGCAGCCTGAAGTTATAATGCAGGGTGGGAAAGCGATGACTATCACTGTCGGTACGGTCAAATTCATCGATTCCCTCAACTTTTTACCAATGGCTTTACGGGACATGCCCAAAACCTTCGACCTGCAAGAATTGAAGAAAGGTTATTTCCCTCACCACTTTAACAGACCGGAGAATGAAGATTACGTGGGCGCTTATCCTCCCAACACCGATTACGATCCGGATGGCATGAGCGTGTCGGAACGAGAGAAGTTTCACGCGTGGTACCAACAACACAGTCACGACGTCTTTGATTTTCGCCAGGAAATTTTGACCTACTGTAAGAGCGATGTGGATGTCTTGCGTCGGTGTTGTGGTGTGTTTCGCGAGATATTCCTCATGGACACGGGCATCGATCCCTTTGAGAAGAGCCTGACCCTGGCCTCCGCCTGCAGTCGCGTACTACGCACACACTACCTGGAGAAAGACACACTCGTCGTCATTCCTCGAGCCCTGATGCAAGAGCCGACATCGGGTCAAGACTGGCATCGCTTCCAGCCTCGACAACAGTCCAACAAAGCACTTCGTTGGTTGGAATGGGAACAGCATCGACAGACCATGGCCGCTTTCCGGAACCAGACCCCTCTACCAAACATTCGACACGCCCGCAACGGTAGTGAATGTCGAGTCGGCCCTTACAGTTTAGATGGTATGGACACGACCACGGGTACGGTGTACGAGTTTCACGGCTGTGCCTTTCACGGTTGTCCCAAATGTTTTCCGGGTCCCGTCCAAGACGTTCAACATAAACATCCCTACGATCCCTCGCGCAGTATGCGAGACTTGTACCAGAAGACCCAGGAACGTCACCGTCAACTCCAGGAACAGTACGGTATGCAGACCATCCGCGTCATGTGGGAGTGTGAGATGGAAGAAGAACGACGCCATGATCCCGAGATGAACGAATTTCTGATTGGATTGGAAGATCAGCAATGGCCCGCTCCCGAACCTCTGATGCCCCGCAACGCTTTCTTTGGCGGAAGAACGAATGCTATTCAACTGTTGGTCAACGAGTCGGCCGAAGACATGCGCTACATCGACGTGGTGTCCCTGTACCCTTACATCTGCAAGTACGGTACCTTTCCCATCAAGGAACCCACGATCGTCACACAGCCCGATCAAGATCAGTGGCAGCAGTACGAAGGGTTGATCCAGTGTTCCGTGTTACCACCTCGTGGCCTGTACCACCCGGTGCTCCCGTTTCGACGAAAACAGAAATTGGTGTTTGCCCTGTGTCGAAGCTGTGTCGACGAACACATGCAACAAGGGGAGATTGCAGAATACCAACCTTGTGATCACACCGACGAACAGCGAGCCTGGGTGGGTACGTTTGTCACCCTGGAACTGAAGAAAGCGGTGAGCCTGGGATATCGCGTATTAAAAGTGTACGAAGTCTGGCACTGGAAAGAATTCAGCACCTACGATCCCGAGGCCAAAACGGGTGGTCTGTTTACGGGGTACATTAATCACTACCTAAAGAAGAAGATGGAAAGTAGCGGCTATCCCGACACCTGTCACACCGAAGAAGACAAGATCCGCTTCGTGAACGACGTGTACGACACCGAAGGTATTCGTCTGGATCCCGCATCGATAAAACCAAACAAAGGGATGAGGGCGTTTAGTAAACTTCAGCTCAACACGGCTTGGGGGACATTCGGACAGCGAGACAACTTTCCCAAGACAGAATATATCACAGAGCCCAGCGTCTTCTTTGAAAAAATGTTGGACGTGACCCAGACCGTGCGAGATGTACAGTTAGTAAACGACAACATGGTCTTGATGGAAACGTTTAAAAAAGAAGGACATGTCGCACCCTGTCCCATCACCAATGTGGTTATCGCCGCCTTCGTCACGGCCCAGGCCCGTTTGAAACTCTATTCCGTCTTGGAAAAGTTGGGAGAGCGCGTATGCTATTTTGACACGGACAGCGTCATCTACCAATATAATCCTAAATCATGGAATCCCCCGGAAGGTTCGAGTTTAGGCCAGTGGAAGAACGAGTTGCCCGAGAACGTCACCATTAAGGAATTTGTGAGCGGAGGACCAAAGAATTATGCGTACAGGCAAAGCGATGGAAAAACGGTATGCAAAGTCCGGGGATTCACCTTGAATTATCGTGCCTCCCAACAACTGAATTACGTCATCATGAAGGAGAACGTACGGCACGTCAATCAAAACGAACCGCTTGTCATCTCCAATCCGTTTAAGATTTCGAGATCACGTGATCGACGTCTCTGGACACGCCCCGAGAACAAAAAATATAAAATCGTGTACGACAAGCGTTTAGTTCAATTCAATGACAATGGCCAACCGATCAACACTTACCCCTACGGATACTGACTTTCATTTGTCAGGAACGTGGCGACCAAACAGAGAAGATGGTGAATCAGCAGCAACGAATACGGATATGGTCGAAAAACTCAGAGAACGATGGCTCAACTTTCGTGTCAGCAAGTGTTATTTGCCAATAATAGAAACAAGTCAGCGCCAGGAGTGTTTCGGCTGCAGTATGGCTCACCCCAGTGTGAGATACCATGCGTGTCAAGGACTAGGCGTGTCTTCCATAACGGGCCAAGCCTCGCACCCTGTTGACGATTACAGTCGCTACCTCTGGTTGGACGAGCCGAAATCAGAAGACGTCGATAAAGTATTAGACAGTCTGGTGGACGACCCATGGAAACGAGTCAAGACCTGGGAAGACGAACGACGATGGCAGGAAGATGTCATGCAAGCCTTGAGAAAGTACTGGGAGATCGTTCCTGGGTTTAAGATGGCGGTGATCAAACGCAAAAATGGAGTGTGCCCCATACGCGTATGGATGGGGCAGTCATCGAGGAGAATGTTATATTGGGAACTGAATGAAATGGATATCGAAAAGATCTCTGACATGGTGATAGAAGGTTGGGAATCTCTCGGCAGACAGCTGGGGGTCAGTGAAGAGCATATTAGTCACGCCAAGAAGATTTACCCAAACGACACACGGAAACAAATCATTAACATGTTCAACCAATGGCGAAGAATGTACGACAAGGAAGCTGGCTATAGGCTGTTGGTACAAGAAATGCAGGGAAACATTAAGCGAGCCAATCTAGTGACGTTGATGGAAGCCTGTCTCGCGAGTGGAGCCGTCATCGCTTGGGACGACCTGCTACCGTATATGGGCAACCTGGAATACCAATTGATACACGGGAAGAAATAGACTCGAATCAGTTAGTTTTATGTCTGTTTTTTTATTGTACAATACCGTATGCAACATGAGCAGAAATAGGAAGAACCGTTTAAGATTTTTAGATCACGTGATCTCTGGACACGCCCCGAGAACAAAAAGTATAAAATCGTGTACGACAAGCGTTTAGTTCAATTCAATGACAATGGCCAACCGATCAACACTTACCCCCATGGATACTGACTTTCGTGTCTCGGGAGGATGGCGACCGAACAGAGATGGAGACGAACCGACAGAAAATACAGATTTGATCGAGAAACTAAGACGACGATGGCTCAATTTTCGGGTCTGCAAGTGTTACCTACCCATCATAGAGGAAAAGCAACACGAGGAGTGTATTGGATGCAAGTACGATCACCCCAGTCAGAGATACCATTCGTGTCTGGGATTGGGCGTGTGTTCCATAACGGGCCGAGCCTCACACCCTGTCGACGATTACAATCACTACCTCTGGTTGGACGAGCCGAAACCAGAAGACGTCGATAGCGTGTTAGGCAGTATGGTGGACAACCCACGCGACCGAGTCAAGACGTGGGAGGACGAACAACAATGGCGGGAAGACGTGGACGAAGCCTTGAAAAAGTTTTGGAGTGTGGTTCCGGGATTTAAGACGGTGTTGATCAAACGCAAAGACGAGTTCATCGAACCCAAAGAGAATCCCATAAGTCGGTGGATGGACGAGCTACCAGAGAAAAAGAAACGATGGTTCCTGGATCAAATGGATATCAACGTCATGTCCGGTAAACTGGGCGAAGGCTGGGAATGTATTGGCAGACATCTGGGAATCAGAGAAGCACGGATCAGTCAAGCCAAGATGAGTCATCCTAACAACGCGCGCATGCAAATTTTCACCGTGTTCAACCAGTGGCGACAAAGACATGGTAATCGAGCCAACCTGATGACATTGTTGGAGGCCTGTCACGTGAGTGAAGCTGTCATTGATTGGGAAGAAGTGCAAAAGTACGTGGAAAGCCTGGAAATCATAGACTAGACACGGACCAATAGAAACGAAGGAAAAGAAAGAACCAATCAAAAGAGAGTGACGTCACAACCAAGGGTATAAGAAGCCAAGTCTCAGAATAAAATTTCATTCTACTCTCGATGGCTAGTCAAGTTTGTTTCTCCTGTAACAATGTCGGACACTGGTATAGAGACTGCCCTGCTCGTTCCCAACAAATATAAATTTGCTAACAAATATAAATTTGCTAACAAATATAAATTTGCTAACAAATATAAATTTGCTAACAAATATAAATTTGCTAACAAATATAAATTTGCTAACAAATATAAATTTGCTAACAAATATAAATTTGCTAACAAATATAAATTTGCTAACAAATATAAATTTGCTAACAAATATAAATTTGCTAACAAATATAAATTTGCTAACAAATATAAATTTGCTAACAAATATAAATTTGCTAACAAATATAAATTTGCTAACAAATATAAATTTGCTAACAAATATAAATTTGCTAACAAATATAAATTTGCTAACAAATATAAATTTGCTAACAAATATAAATTTGCTAACAAATATAAATTTGCTAACAAATATAAATTTGCTAACAAATATAAATTTGCTAACAAATATAAATTTGCTAACAAATATAAATTTGCTAACAAATATAAATTTGCTAACAAATATAAATTTGCTAACAAATATAAATTTGCTAACAAATATAAATTTGCTAACAAATATAAATTTGCTAACAAATATAAATTTGCTAACAAATATAAATTTGCTAACAAATATAAATTTGCTAACAAATATAAATTTGCTAACAAATATAAATTTGCTAACAAATATAAATTTGCTAACAAATATAAATTTGCTAACAAATATAAATTTGCTAACAAATATAAATTTGCTAACAAATATAAATTTGCTAACAAATATAAATTTGCTAACAAATATAAATTTGCTAACAAATATAAATTTGCTAACAAATATAAATTTGCTAACAAATATAAATTTGCTAACAAATATAAATTTGCTAACAAATATAAATTTGCTAACAAATATAAATTTGCTAACAAATATGCTAAAAAAATAAAGATTTAAGACAGAAATTATTTATTTAGTAAAATCTTATCAAATTTAGACTACGGTTTCTTTAACAGTCTGTTTTTTTTTCATTTTCACATTTACTACGTGTACAACACAATCCCGGTTTGGTGTCACCCTGCTGGAAGGACAATAGTTTAAACAATATTTGATTCAACAAACTGAATCTGATTGAACAACAGATAAGGGGCTACATTGGGTAAGGTTGGGTGGGGGCTGAGCCTATTTGGCTGAAAGGTTTGTCATCCAAATTGTTTGAATGTATCAATCATTAACTATAATGGATTTTCCGCAAAGCTGTGATGTTTTTGTAATTTCACAAATATACAATTATATTTCCATGAGATATGGTCGCATTCTCCATTCCCTGAAACTTGTGCCCGGAAAACTGAAATACGTTGCCGGAAAACTGAAATACGTTGCCCGAAAAATGGACGGTTTAACGAATCTGGACGGGATGGCGGACATATAAACTCTCCCAAAACAGTATTTATATTAATATATATGTAATTTTTAAGTTCAGATTAGATTTGGGGCTAAATTCCTAACAAATATTTGAAACAAAGCATCTACAAATAATTTTCTCACTAAATTAGATATATGGCAAAACCTAAATAATACAATAAGGGAGTGACAAATGTAATGTTCGAAGAGAAAAAAGAATCAACTGTCATAAGGAGATGAACATACTTTATGCTATAGGGGGAATTTGGTCCAAACAGCAACATTACAATTTACTCTTTATTTCGAATTTAAAGTTCTTTACGTCCACGTCAACGTGTGCACGGGACTTTCGTTCTATATTCCATCCAAATAACTAGACGCTGCCCATCACAGCCCCCCCCCACACACACACACACACTTCCTGCGTCAAAACGCTGGAATGTTTGCGGAACTGTCTAGGTCAACACAGGGAACAAACCCCGGACCTCCTGATTAGTGAGCCAAGGACAGGGGAATCCATGTCGGACTAGGATCAATCCCTTGGCCGCCCGCATAGTGAGCCAGTCTTAACTGAGTCACCGCGGCTCCCTGACACTAATTGTACACGTATGATGCCCCGCACCCCTCAAACAATAATGTATGACGTACGCCCATCTTCATTATACAGGTGGTTGGTACAGAACAGTAAGACATTAAACTCCATTTAATATGTTTTCTCTTCATTACAATATTGTCACCTCCATTACAGTATTATTTAGTTTTGGCAATATCTAATGTAGCGAGAAAACTAAATATCTGTAGATACTATGTTTGAGGTTAAATATTTGTTAGGCCTTTAGCCTCAAATCCTATTTAAAAATAATGTTGAACTCATATAGGCCCTTGTCTGTATTTAAATCATGTTACTAATTATTGATATTTTCCATGAAGGGAGATAACTCCATTTCGTTTATACCATAAATGGATTTCAGAATTTCTGTATATTTCCCCTGTCCATTATGTATTTTGCTTTAAATCACAATTTAACCAACAGCATTTTCTTTAATTAGGGTGAAGGCTTTGGGTTTTTTCGCCAATATTTAATTTTATGCCAACTTCACAAATATTAGTATTGCATTTACATTGACAATTATCACACTTTTCATTTGGCCCTAAATCAAGTTAAGTGCAGACTTTTTGCTTGAAACTCTCCGGATTCGTCTTCCTGATGTTATAAGCTTTCCAAAAATGTCTAGTTTGTTTATAAGGATGGACCATGTAGCGGAACTTCACGCTAGAAATTTTGGCTGAAGGCCTAAAGGTTTCCAGTGATGGATAATCCATATTCCCACCTTCAGATATTGCCAGTTTTTAAAATATTACCCATTTACTCAGGGTCTCGGTCAATTTATCATGTTTGTCTAACATGACTTTGACGTCGTGATTTTTGGTGATATAATAACTGCAGGTGACTGGGGTTTTTTTCTTGTGTACTACCAAAAAGCATAGCAACATTTGAAAAAAAAATTATGGAAGTATCTCAATTTGTATTTGCACATGACAAATAATAAGCGCTCACAAAGCAGTACTGTTGCACATCGCAGCATGTTTTTGTCTATTTATGAAAATACAGTGTCATTGAATTGATATTGAATTTAATTTATTATAAGAAATCAAACATAAATTTGATAATTGCATAGACATATTTGATTTCAACCAAAAAACAATGCATAAACGTGATATTTCAAATAGGGGTTCCATGTAATAAGGTATAAGGGGAGATAACTCGTATCACGGTGGCTCGGTGGGTAAGACGCTGGCCCGGTAGACTGAAAGTCGGGAGTTCGATCCCTGCATTGGCCGAAAAAGTGCATGCAGAATTTCCGGCGTGGTTCCACCTTGACAGGGCATGACAAAGACAGTTGTCTTGTCATTCGGATGGGACGAAAACATAGGCGTGCACGTAAAAGATTCCTTGACAATTGGAATTCGATATAAGAGTAGGCCGTAGTGTCGCCGTCCGGGCAAAATGATCAAACTACCGATAGTGACGCATTATATCTGTATAAGGAAATTTGAATTTTGGTTGGTCTGTCACCCAATTAAGTATAATTATCATGTATGTTTCTTTCATAAAATAATTATTACTTTGCTCATACAAGCAGTATGGAGTATTCCATAGACCAGACGTTTGCCGCTCTGGCTACAGCGAAGTTGAGGGAGACCGGAAGACATATTATTTAAATTTCATCACACTCGTTATATTGATGTCGTAGTAATCTGGTAAGAATTCATGTTGTAGTATTCTTCTTAACATAACGTGAAGTAAAGAATTATCGGATATCAAGAGCACGTCCTCGGTTACCGAGTGTACTCATTCCGCTCTACTCCACTATGGGAAGACACGTTTTAAAGTTATCCGCCCTTTATGATTGTGCAAAGTTGGAAAAGGGAAGTAACTCTCATCGGACAATGATAGGAGTTGGCCTAGTCTAAATGTGTAATTATTAACAACCAATTATATGTTGTGATAATGAAGACCAGACGTTCATTTAATCATGTAGAGCCATTATTCTATTGAGAATCCTTCGTTCGTTCCCGGAATTTTATGTCCACGTGATATCGTGGACAAGTTACTGTGAATGTTTGTTGTTTCCTGGTGTCAGGGGCGGATTGGCCCATAGGGCGATCGGGCGATTTACCGGAGGGCCGGAAGGATAAAAATGAAAAAAAATATTTTTGTCCAATTCGTCTTAATAAAACCGTCTTCTGCTGAACATCATATGGGGGGGGGGGGGTATTTGACCGGCCATGGAGCGATGGTAGTCATGTTGTCTGTGGCCGAGCCGCCAAGTCACCGCTTGAGTCTCGAAAGGGATAGTATAATTTACGCCAAGTCACCACTGGAGTCTGCAATGGGGATTCCAAATTTCATTCGAAAATTTCATCGGATTCACCCGACAGTGTCGCCCGCAAATTTTACTAATTATTAGTATACCTGCCCCATGTTTGTTGGGATACGCCAGAAACGTATGCCGATGGTTCGTAACTCCCAAAAAAGTTCAATTATAAGGCCTCATCAAAATTTCATCATAGCTGGTCTGCTGGCTGAATATGAGTACGAGACACTTTCCTGAGTTTACTGAGTTGTTAAACATTCATTGACATTTTTAGTGCAGAATTTGGATATCAGGAATGGTCTCAAGAGTGAACGGTACGCCTATGCATGTCCGCTCCAACATAGACGTAATGAGCAGCAGCTGCCCCCCCCCCCCCCCCCCAACTTTTGGGCAAGCTGACTAGTCTGGCAGACGGATAAAGCGAAAAAGAATCATCTTCTTAGCAAAAAAAAGTGCCCGAAATCTAATAAAACACTAATTTTACGGACTGGAATAGCAGTAAAACGTGTTTGCGGCCGTCAAATATGCTAAAATTTTCTTGGGGGTCCATACAAGGTTAGCTCCGCTTTTTCGCCTGTCGAAGACAACCGGTGCCGCTGTCTGTAAACCTAAATTCTTTTCGGGCATTTTTAGCTTTGCTTCCCTAACTGTCACCGAGCGCCAATAAACCACTCATTTCATTATCCCTTTCTTTTAATTGAATACCACGAAGTTATACTGAGCATCGGTTATTATTTGTGAATGTAGTTGATTGGATGGTTGGAATTTAGAGTGGTGAACATTCCATTTGCTGATTGCACTGGAGTGTCTCCATACAAGGAAGACCGGCGCCGGTGTCTTTAAACCCGAATTTTTGTTTAGGGCATTTCGGGTTCTGCCCCCCACCCACCCAACTGTCATCGAGTCTGTACGCCAATGTCTCTTGTTATACGGCCTTGACCCAGCGAAAGAATGTTTTCTTGTTATCTCAGTCCCCGTCCCCATAAATCAGATATGCTACCAAATCGCATAATTGGCGTTCATTTTTCAAAATTCCCACCCCGCCTCCCGTCCGGGCTTTGCGGTCAGTAAAAAGGGCCCCCATCCGCCTCTGCCCGGAGTTTAACGTCCACTTCCACCTAGGGTGATATCATAGACAAGTGACTGTGAATCTGATTACTAAGTATAACTTCAATAATAATAAAAATATCAGAATACATATTTCAGACAATGAACATATAGATGTTATACATATTTGAAATCAACAACACATACTACAGATTTTGATAATACGATTAAAGATAAACAAATAAGGAATATATACATTACTTATATAAATAATTCAGTAAATGGACATGCATTTCGATTGGTTTGTAAACTGTTTTGTTTCGTAGATTGTAGCTACATTCTAGGCCAGGACAGATAATCTGAAATAGTCAGGTCAAAATACAATCTAACCCCAAAAAATTGCAACAAGAGGGTTTTCAACTGATTCTGACAGGGTTTACCAAAGTAAAACCCCGGAAAGGCGTTGTTTTCAAGATGGCGTCAAAGATGATCATCGAAACCTCTTAATGATATTCAAAGTGCTCTTAATGTGGTCCTTGTCCCCAAAAACCTTGGGGATAGACATCAAGATCATTAAATGTGAGTCAATATTTTTGGACTTACGGTCATTTGGAGGTGTTGGTGGTCATTTTAAAGATAATAGGCCAACAAAAACCTAGGCAAAGATCACATACTTATGATTATTTTAAGACGTTTCGGAGGCCATTTTTGACGCCATCTTGAAAAAAAAAACATTTTTCCGGGGGCCTACTTTGGTAAACTTTTAGAATGTTATACCAGAATCAGTTGAGACACCCTTTTGTTGCAATTTTGGTGTGAGGGGTGAGGGGGTGTTATCAATATATTGACCTGACTATACTATATGGATTAACCCAGGGTATAGTGGAGTAGAGCGGAATGAGTACAGTGGGTAACCGATGGTTTGAAGACTATTGTCACTGTTATAAACCGTTATGGTCCATGTCCACTTTTTGAACCAGTAACCTAGCGGGAGTCAGTTCCGAGAGAAAGGGAGAGGGAGGGAGGGAGAGGGTGAGAGACGAGCACTGTACATAACGAAGTTATATTAAAGAAAAGAAAAAGTACAAGTCGTTGTTCTTCGCCACCTTTTAGCTTGCTACCCGACCCCCCATCTGGGCTCATGTCCGTCTGTTCACTTCACTATAAACCTCAGAATGCCACGATGTGGGAGGAAACGGGAGGCCCGAAAAAAAACCACGAGGTTGGATAGACGACCCTTATCATTGTCACGTACAACCGAAGAATCGAAACCAAGCCAGTTGGCGGCGAATTGGAGCTTACAGGGTGATCAATCAACCCCAGCTAAGGTAGCTTAAATGTTTTAGTATTGTTGACCTTAAAGGGGGTAACACCCTTAGTCAAGATAATTCAGAATAAATAGCGACACAGGTTTCGATTTATGACACCAAATTGGAAATTCTTAAAATTCCCCAAACTCCCGAGACATTTACCCGGTTTGAAAATTCCCGGGAATTTTGCAACCATAAACGCCACCTAATGTAGCTAATATGTTTTAGATTGATCCTTTCGGCATAGTATTGTTAGCCTCAAAGCGGGTAACACCGTTAGTCAAAACATTTCAGAATAAATCTGCGAGAATAAGATATAAGTGAAATTAAATCAGCTATGACAAAAACACCGAAAGAAACAACAATCATCAGTATTCCAATATAGCCACAATACACAGCTGATGGACGTCTGTCTTCTGCACTTATCTTCCTTTGTATTGTTTTTGACAACATCGTCGCTGGTATTACCAACTTCCTGCTTATTTCTTCTTTATATGCCTCAATTTGTTTTTCGTGCTCCTGTTCTGGATACACCACGTGACAGAAACACCGACAAGAGGTGTTCATCGACCATTTTGTGGTGGTCAGGGTGTCATCTGTACTAGTTACGTCTTCTTCTGTAGTACTTACGTCTTCTTTGGCAGCTGCATCTTCTGTAGTAGTGGTGATCAAGACTTCTGTAGTAGTTACGTCTTCTGCAGTAATATTCAAGTCTTCTTCTGTAGTACTTACGACTTCTGTGACAGCTGCATCTTCTGTAGTAGTGGTGATCAAGACCTCTGTAATAGTTACGTCGTCTGTAATAGTTACGTCGTCTGTAATTGGTGAACTATCACCAGTAGTAGATGAACTATCGTATGTAGTAGTTACAGCATCTTCTGTAGTAGTGGTGATCAAGACCTCTGAAGTAGTGGACAAGTCCCCTGTTGTAGTGGACAAGTCCTCTGTGATAGTTACATCAACGTCTGTAAAATACAAATATAGAATTTGATTTGGTTTGTTCCGCTGTCTCATAAATATTAGTTATAATAAGATAAACTCGTCTTGATAACAGAGATCAGTTTAATAAATACAGGATTTATTTACATCGAAACGGAATATCAAACATTTGCATCGGGAACTAGACTACGACAGGAACACACCAGGACGGTGCATTATAACTACATTAAATCTACCATTCCGCCCCTCTGCCAAGAAGCGGCTGAACTCGGGTGGGTCCATACGCTGGTCTTTCGTCTGTGTCTCTCTCCTGCTCCACTCGTCTGTCGAACTTTCAACAAACTCCTGATTATATAGCGCCGGACAATAGATCATACATGCAATAATTGTATCTTTATAACCCTATGGTATGCTTACTGAACAGTGCATATTTCTTCATGTTGAGCTTGTACCCACGAGGTTGAGAAGGCGCCCCTATCTCAATCTTACATGCGCTCGCACTTGGGCTCGAAACCACAGCCACAAGCCAGAGGTGACCGGCCAGCTCTTCACGTGGAGCTTGCACACAGACCATATGTAGTTTGTAAATGACATATAGGATGCATTACGTGTTTAATTAGCTCCTAGCAAGATCGTGCCTTAACAGAACTTTATAAAGAGTTGAAACTGGGGTCATAAAGTTCTAAGAAGCTAAATGACCGTTCAACTTGATGAAAGTTATGGAGAACTTTGTTAAACTCCTAAAAAAACTTGGTTTCGGGAAACCAATCGACAGTGCTACATATAAACGCTTCATTTACTATTAGAAAGGATGAAATTATACGGGGGGTCACGTTGCTAGGTGGGTTAGACGCTGGCTCGCTAGCCTGTCGGTCGGGTGTTCGATCCCTGCGTTGGGCGAGAATGTGCATCCAGATTTTCCCCTGGTCAGTAAACCGAGGGGAGAGAGAGAAATGAGGTTTAACGTCCACTCAACACAAACTAGGTCATTTCGGGACTAACGTAGACCGAGGTCCTGCACACTTTAGCGTGTACGAAAAAGACCCCCTTGCAGTTAAAGAGGGAATTCAAATATAATGTGTGACAAAATATAATATCGTAGTGGTATTAGCTGTTTATGTTATAAGATATTGTATTGTATATTATAAGATATTGTACTGTTTACGTTATAAGATATTGTACTGTATATTATAAGATATTGTACTGTTTACGTTATAAGATATTGTACTGTTTACGTTATAAGATAATGTACTATTCAAGTTATAAGATATTGTACTGTTTACGTTAAAAGATATTGTACTGTTTCACGTTATAAGATATTGTACTGTTTACGTTATAATATATTGTACTGTTTACGTTATAATATATTGTACTGTTAACGTTATAAGATATTGTTCTGTTTACGTTATAAAATATTGTACTGTTTACGTTATAAGACAGTGTACTGTTAACGTTAAAAGATATTGTACTGTTTAAGTTATAAGATATTGTACTGTTCACGTTATAAGATACTGTATTGTTTACGTTATAAGATATTGTACTGTTTACGTTATAAGATACTAAACTGTTTACGTTACAGGGTTGTGATCGGTTTAAGTTGTAAGATATCACTGACAAGGGGTAACCACGCATGAAAATTCGAGATAAACTTTCTCGGACAATGCAGGTATCGAACACTTAACCGTACTGTGTCTGAATAAAGAATACTTAAACCTCGTACCACTAATTGACTTTCTACAGTAGATTGTACCAATAGCCCAAATATCATCAGTCGTCCAAATCATACCAGTGTAAAGCGATAACTGTGTAGCATTTCTCCAGTTCGTGTCGTCAAAACTATAATAATAAAATTGAGATTACATTCAGAATCATCGTTTATTTTAAACGTCTTCGAACGCGTTTATTTTCATAATCTCTCATAAAGCCTGTAATTGAGTAAACGGGCATGGTTTCGAATTCCCAGTTGTACGTGAGAAGGAGTAGGGTCGCCTGTCCAGCCTCGTGGGTTTTCTCCGAGTCCTCTGGTTTCCTCCCACTGCGAAAGACCCATACGCGCACTTGGAATTGAAATACAAGTGATACCATATGTAAGTCCCGAAATGACCTAGTTGTGTTGAGTGGACGTTAAACCAATTTCTCTCTTTCCCTTACAAATATACACTGATAATTTTAATCGTCGAATCATCTTACCTGACATAACTAATATTATACAATTTCAACTTACCTGACATTACTTATATACACTTTCAACTTACCTGACATTACTAATATTATATACTTTCAACTTACCTGACATTACTAATATTATACACTTTCAACTTACCTGACATTACTTATATTATACACTTTCAACTTACCTGATATTGGTCCAACCGTCCTCCTCGTCATCTGAACATTTCCAGCTTGTGTCAGTTGTAACTCCGTTACTTAAGTAAACTTCGAGACCACACTGTCCTCCCAAATTCTCACATTTGACTGCTACAACTTTTGTAGTGTTTAGAATGTTGATGGGTGACGTACGAAACCATTGGTCATCATAAGGATGTACATATCGAACACCATCAGCATAAAATTCCATTTTGCTAAGACATGTTGCATTTCCAGTTATATTTGGACTGGCTAGAATAATAAAATATAGAGTTCAATAGAAGGGGCCACATGGCCGCTATATCTCGACAGCAGCTTATCCAAACTGAAAACTTTGATGTTGATCAAATTCATAAGGATAAATAAAAATCTAAACTCTATCCTGTTTACTAGGCTCAAACAATTTATTAGCAAGTGGCTGCCATCCAACCAAAGTACGCCTATGTTTTCCAAGAGATGGACGGCGAACTGAGTACGTTATTTAGAATTCAGATAAAATAATTATCATTATTGTCATTTTTTAATTATTATTTAATAGACTTAACAGACGAATGCATCATCAGTAAAAATAATAAATATTTTTATGTCATAAAGCGATCGATTTAGTAGTTCAAGCTTGAATAAGGAATAACGAAACAATATTTGAATAATGAATAACGAAACCGAAAGTGTTTCGTTTTTCGGGATTCAGATGAAATCATATTTTTTTAGGAACTTGTTGTTATTGTCCATTTGCGAAGTAAACTGATTTAGTTTTTGTATTTGTTTATGTGATTTGGTGTGTTTTTCAGGCTTATTTAATATGCGTATAAGATGCTGTACGTTATAATGATCAGAAATGTGGTTATTTACTGCCTAGGTAATTCTTCTTATAATTTAATTAGGAACGACGATGGCTCAGTGAGTAAGACGCTAACCATGAGAAAGTTCATCGAAATTATCCTGGCAAGGCTGGGGTCCTGGCATACGATATTTATGAATTGGTGCCAGAACACAATAAGTGCATGAAGTTGTTTTACCACTTACAATCTTCAGTAACTTCATCGCCCAACACCATAATTAAACCCTAAATATAGATTTTTTTACGCGTACTGATGGCAGAACAAACACAGCTCTATAAAACTCATACTGATCGCAGAACATACATGACTCTTTATAACTATAAAACTCGGGTACATCATAACACGAAATATACTTTTTAGACTATATACAAACATTTAAACTTACAGATTGCAGAACAAACAAATTTCTGTAAAACAAATAATAGGAATACCACGTTTATTATCCAATATGTCATCTCTCTTATCGCCTGAATATAAAAATAAAGGACAATATTATTATGGTACATGGATAGAAATTGTTAAATTATAGATTGAGAACACTTGAAAAGCGCAATAGAAGCGTTAGTTTTAGTATTATGGCGCTATATAAATACAGGATTATTATTATATTATCATTTCTACCTACCCGAGTATCATATATATAGAGAATCTCCTATGAGTGTTTTTTGATATCAAAAAATATCAACACAAGTTGATAAAGTAAAAAAAAAAACGAGGCTCTGCCGAGTTTTTTTACTTTATCAACGAGTGTTGATATTTTTTGGTATCAAAAAACACGAGTTGGAGATTTTATTTATCACCCAATCCTTTCTTACATGCACAAATAAATAAATATAATTCTTTGGTATAGATTTCACTTTTATAGAACCTAATTACATTACAGCGTAGTGATACATCATTTTTTGAAAGCAGTTTAGCTATTGTATAGTCCTATATACTGACCCAGTTTTTTCCTTCAAGGTCAATTAAATAAAAGCAGTTTCCTTTTTTTTATAAAAAAGTCACTCTTTACTTAAACAAAGTGGTTTCTTTAAAATAAAAGAAAGTAGTTCCTTTTTGATTGACCAATCAAATTTATGTAAAGCGATATCACCACTGTGTATATATCACAGTAGATTATGTAATTTATCACACAAGCGATATCTACTGTCAAATGTATTATTAGGTGATAAATATATATACCTACACAAGACTAATAGAAGTATAACTTACTCGTTTGTGTAACAGTCAATGTATACCCACGTAATAAAGCACCCACTATTGCCAGTTGATACATACACACGACTTATTTTAGTATTACTTACCCCTGTATTATATAATCATACACAAGACTAATATAAGTTTTACCTACCAGTATATGTTACAGCCAATGTATACTCACGTAACAAAACACCGCTATTGTTGGTTGATATCAGAAGAGTTCTGGTTTTATAGACCGTTCAAGGACAATCAGAAAATCAAGAGACCAATTCATATTCAAAGTCGGCGAATGATAGAACTGGAACATGCATTATGCAAGACCTGGATAATGGTCCAGCCTTCGTTGTTATAATAGTTCATCAATGGCTTTTAAAGCCCCAATACCACTCTTGTCGTAACTAAATAATATGTTCTAATCTTTATTCTGGTCCACAATTTGTACTATTTTACAATATTTCAATTAAAAAATGATACAAATTTCACCTTAACACACCTTATTTTAAAAATTGGAAAAATTCAACTACATGCCTCTGACATGGTTTGAAAAGCCTTACGTAAGCACTTTCAAATGCAACTTGGATTTAAAAATATTTTCGAACCCTCTGGACAAGTAAAATGGGATGTAATGGATAATTTACACAACAGATGGGACACTGAAACATCGTGTAGTTAGAATAAGGCTAAAAAAAAATCTGGACCTGTCAAGCCAGCAAGAGTGTTATTGTCCCTTTAAATTACTTCATTCTGAGCGAAGTTATGGTAGTCCAGTCAATTCATAAAACAAAATAGGTCAACCCCAAACATTTACAAGAAAAGATTTATTATGCTTTTTGCTATAGCGTTGGGTGTTTTGAATGATATCCTAAATGCTGAGCAATACTGGAGTACTCAACGGTCCGAAACTTTAAGGGGTAAAGTTCATGATTCCTTTAAAAGGTACAACTTCAGACAAACACAAAGTCGTCAATTTTTGAGAGAAACAAATTAAACTGACGCCATTCATTAGGTTGCGAGGATGCTACCCCGAATTCAAATGTAAACAGGGACATAACTGTGCATTATTTTATCATGAAATTACAATTTCCGGTCTCCAAATCAATGTTTTGGGGCCATTGTTTGATTTGAAGTGGTTCTTTATGTCATTTTGGGGGAATCCCGGGAAATCCCGTACCTCAAAACATATCGTTAACATAATGTTTTTTTGATACTGTTTATCTTTAATTTTTGTGTATCTTTAACCTAATGTATCTTTAACATAACGTATCTTTAACATAACGCAATTTTAACATAACGCATCTTTAACATAACATAATGTTTCTTTAACATAATGTTTCTTTAACATAATGTTTCTTTAACATAATGTTTCTTTAACATAATGTTTCTTTAACATAATATTTCTTTAACATAATGTATTTTTTTTAACATAATGGTTTTTTTTTTTAACATAATGTTTCTTTAACATAATGTTTCTTTAACAAAATGTTTCTTTAATAAAATGTTTCTTTAATAAAATGTTTCTTTAACAAAATGTTTCTTTAAAATAATATATCTATTAGTACAATGTATCTTTGATAGTAAGAAAAGAAACGTAAATATTTTCGAGAAATATTTGTTTGAAGGGCAGCGGCGGATACTCCCCGCCCCCCTGCTCACCTACAAAAAAAATCTCACCTACATAAAACAACACATTTTATGAGAAAAGTGTCCCTGTCGTAAGCTCTATCCTTTATAATCAGATGATGAGTTATAAAAATACAAATAGGGCCATAATATATCTACCCAATTAGAGCCTCCTCCACCCCAAAAACGATATTAGATACACTGTGTACCTAACCTGACAAACCATATTTTTCTTTTAAAATTCCTGGATCCGCCCCTGATTCTGATTCTGTATCTAGGGGATCAATATATAATTTATGAATGAATGAAATGGGGTTTAACGTCCTACGCTTAAGCACCTAACCTGGGCCAATTGAAGACGGGCATACGCCATACAGTGTGCTATGAGGGAAATTTTGCCCGGGCAGCGGCGCTACGGCCTACTCTTATATCGAATTCCAACTGCCAAGGGATCTTTTACGTGCACTCCAATTTGTACACGGGACCTCGGTTTTTTCGTCCCATCCGAACGACTAGGCAGCTGTCCCTCCTTCTGCATCACAGACGCCGGAAAATCGAGATGAACTTTCTCGGCCAATGCAGGGATCGAACACTCAACCTCCAGACTAGCGAACCAGCGCCTTATCCACTTAGCCACCGTGATCCCCATATAGTTTATGACTTTTTTTACACAAATATAAAGAATGTACAAACATATTATTATGTTAGTTGGTGTCAAGTTAAACAAAACATTACTTACAAGTACATTAAGTGAATATTGTAAAATTTGTTTTTAAACTGGCATAATTGATGACATATTGAAATGTGACTCTACATGTATTTATAAGAACTGTTATGAATCAAGGGCGATTAATGTAGAGTACCTTAACAAGCCATAAAAACAAATAATTAAAGAAACAAATAATTGTGCTTATGGTTAATTAGCTACTAGAATTTCTTAATATTAGCGTCGGCGATTCTGGCTAATAGAAAATAGAGTGGGATAGCTATAGTAACTGTAAACACGTGTATTTTTTCATATTTTTAACCAAAGAGGTTTAATCAAGCGAGTGAACATTCGACCCATGTCTTAGTTTTTTTTTTTACCTCTGTCCGGTGTTTAAAATTTGGTAAACTTTTGGGATTGTATAAAGTGCATCTAAATAAACGCAAAAATGCATTCAAACGTTGAACTTTTTTATCTTAAATAGAATGCATCTTAAATATAATGTATCTTAAATATAATGTATCTTAAATAAAATGCATCTTAAATATAATGTATCTTAAATATAATGTATCTTAAATAGAATGCATCTTAAATATAATGCACACTGTAACAAATGAATACGTGTAAAAACGTTAGAAATTTAGGAAACAAAAATTACCAGGACCATTTTATCGGTATTTGGTTTTTTTCTCTTTAATTTACAGGAATTCCTTCAATTAACATAAATTCCAAATACAGAAAAAAATAAACCTGGAATTTTTGTTTCAAATACAATGTATCTTTGAAATAATCTATCTTTAATGCAATGTAAATGTATATTATACGTTTAATACACTGCTGTAAAGATAGAATGTGGTTTCGAGCCCTGATGTGAGCGTATGTGGCATGGATATAGAGGCGCCTTCTCAACCTCGTGGGTTTCTTCCCACTGCAAAAGACCCCTTCTCGCAAGCCAATTATTGAAATAAAATTAAACCATACGTTAGTCCCGAAATGACCTAGTTGTGTTGATTGGGCGTTAAACCTTATCTCTCTCGCCTGCAACAGACTTTCCCTTGTGATTTTAATATATAATGAATGACTTTATTAACATAAACATAAAGAGTGTATAAACAGATATGTTAATTGGTTTCAAGTTAATACGTCCATTCACAAGTACATTTAAAAATACATAATTGATGACATATAGAAATGTGATTATGTTTATAAGAACTGTTAAGAATCAAGTACAGACGAAGAGTAACTTAACAAGCCATACAACACAAAGGTCAAGAAACCAATAATTGTACTTATGGTTACTAAGCTCCTCAATTCTAAAATCGTTTTGGTTTATTCCCGTGAAGTTTGTCTTATATATCTCCTAGAATTTCTACATACATCAACTGGCAAATGTCAACAGCAAAAGAAATATCATCGATGGTTTAGCTAATAGAAAACAAGGTCGGCAGGGTAACTGTAATTTTATCTATTTTTTATTGTTCTGTATCATCTCAGGCACATGTAGAGACCAATATTTAGGCATTAAAGCTAGTTAAAATGACTTTTTGAAAAAAAAAACATTTCGGGTGTTGTGACAAAATGGTGTCACTTTACCTTGCTCTTAAGCTGTCTAAATACTTTGACTATGACTGTATTTATATTGGTCATTGGGACATATCGATCTCTATATAATGAAATTTGTAATTTTGTTGGTCTATCACCATATTACCGATAGTGACGTATTGATAATGAAATTGGTACTTTGGTTGGTCTGTCACCAAATTGGGTATAATTATCATGTATGATTCTGGCATAAACAAAATATTACATTTCTCCTCCAAGCAGTCTGGAGTATAACAGAGACCATTGCGTGGGATTTTAATCAGAGACTAATTCGGCGTTTTCAGAAGTTAGCCGCGCTGGCTACAGAGAAGTTGAGGGAGACCGGAAGACATATTATTTAAAGTTCATCAGACTCGTTATATTTTTAAGTTTATTAGACCTATGCTCGTTATATTGATGTCGTATTAATCTGGTAATAATTCATGTTATAGTATTCTTCTAAACATAACGCGAAGTAAAGAATTATCGGATATGAAGGGTACATCCTCGGTTACCCAGTGTACTCACTCCACTCTACTCCACTATAGCCTGGGTTAATCTATGGGGGGACACGTTTTCAAGTTAACCGCCCTTGTTGATTGTGATATTTTTATCGACCACTCCAGTAATTCTTTATTTTAAAGAAAGTTGGAATAGGGAAGTAACTCTCATCGGACAATGGTAGGAGTTGGTCTTATCTAAATGTGTAACTATTAACAACCAATGATATATTGTGATAATGAAGACGAGGCGTTCATTTAATAATAAGTTTTATTGAGAATCCTTCGTTCGTTCCCGGAATTTTATGTCCACGTGATATCGTGGATAAGCTACTGTGAATGTTTGTTATTTCCTGGTGTCCGGGGCGGATTGGCCCATAGGGCGATCGGGCAATCGGTAGGACAATAAAGAAAAAAACTATTTCTGTCCAATTCGTCTAAATAAAACCGTCTTCTGTTGAACATAATATGGGGGCGGGTGTATTGGACCGGCCTTGGAGCGATGATAATCGTGTTGTCACCACTGGAGTCTGGAAGGGGCTGGTATAATAGACTTTCTGTACTGGGTGTGGGCCGGAATTTAGAATCCTGTAATGGGGATTCCGAATTTCATCCTAAAATTTTATCGGATTCACCCGACACTGTCGCCCGGAAATTTACTATATATCAAGACACCTGCACCATGTTTGTGGGGATACACCAGAAATCTCTGCCGATGGTTCGTAATTCCCAAAAATGTTCAATTATAAGGCCTCAGCAAAATTTGATCTGCTGGCTGAATAGGAGTGCGAGACACTTTCCTGAGTTGACTGAGTTGTTAAACATTCCTTGACATTTTTAGTACAGAATTTGGATGTCGGTAATGGTCTAAAGAATGAATGGTGTCTCGCTCCAACATAGGCGTACGACCCATACAAGGTCAACTCAGCTTCTTCGCCTGTCGAAGAAAACCGGTGCCGCTGTCTGTAAACCTGAATTCGTTTCGGGCATTTTCTCGTTTTGTTTCCCTAACTGTCACTCAGCGCCAATAAAACACTAATTTCATTATCCCTTTTCTTTTAATTGAATACCACGAAGTTATACTGAGCATCGGTTATTATTTGTGAATGCAGTTGATTGGATTGGTTGAAATTAAGAGTGGTGGACAGTCCATTTGCTGATTACACTGGGGGTGTCTTTAAACCCGAACTTTGGTTTCAGGCATTTCGGATTTTCTCCTTCACTCAAACAACTGTCATCGAACACGTATGTTGATGTCTGTCACAAGGCCACTTGTTATTTCCTTGACCCAGCTAAATAAAGTTTTCTTGTTATCTCAGTCACCGTCTCCAGAAATCAGACCCCCCCCCCGTCTGGACTCCGCGGTCAGTAAAAGGGGCCGCTCCGACACGGGAGCCCTGGGCGATTCCCGGGTCCAATCCTCCCCTGCCTGGAGTTTAACGTCCACTTCCAGCTAGGTTAATATCATAGACAAGTGACTGTGAATCTGATTACTAAGTATAAGTTCAATAATAATAAAAATATCAGAATGACATTTCAGACAAAGAACATATAGATGTAATACATATTTGAAATCAACAACACATACTACATATTTTGATAATACAATTAAAGATAAATAAATTAGGAATATATACATTACTTATATAAACCATTCAGTAAATGAACATGAATTTCGTTATCTACCCTTAAAAAACGAAGACGAAACGATTGGTTTGTAAACTGTTTTGGTTCGTAGATTGTAGCTACATTCTAGGCCATGGCAGATAATTTGAAATCGTGGAAACCTTATTAGTCAGGTCAAAATATCATCTAACCCCCCAAAAATTGCAATAAAAGGGTTTTCAATTGATTCTGGCAGGGTTTAATGTTCACCCCCGGAAAAGTGTTGTCTTCAAGATGGCGTCAAAGATGGCCATCGAAACGTCTTTAAAATGATCATAATTATGTATCTAACAACTCAAATTTAATTATCTTGGGGTCTATTCCTATGTTTTGGGGACAACGAACTCTAAGCTACGGGTACTGATTCTGTTGGGCCCAAAATTCTACGATTATCAAGTGATGTTATTTGTGAATCTCTTACATATATTTTTAATCTGGCTATCTCAAGAAATGTATTTCCTGATTCACTTAAATTTGCCAAAATTATCCCCATTCACAAGAAAGGTGAAAAGGATTTGTCGAACAACTATCGACCAATATCCATTTTACCAACAATTTCAAAAATATTTGAAAAACATATTAGTAAACAAATTATTTCATATTTTGAATGCAATGAATTATTTTATAAACACCAATCCGGTTTCAGAAAACATCATTCATGCGCAACTGACACGTGGTTAAAGGCAATGGATAATAATGATATTACCGGAATTCTTTATTTAGATTTCACCAAAGCGTTTGATTTGATAAATCACCAGCTTATTCTTGAGAAATTAAAGTTATACAAATTTAGTGCTAATGCAATTAAATTGATGGCACAATACTTATGTAATCGTAAACAAATGGTAGCATTATGGTCATGTCACTCAGACCCGACAAAAGTGAAATGCGGGGTTCCGCAGGGCTCCAATTTAGGCCCACTCCTTTTTCTAATATTTATTAATGATCTGCCGTTACATGTAGAAAAATGTGATACAGACATATTTGCTGATGATAGTACTATTCATTTTTCAGGAAAAGACCCAATCAGTGTGAAAGCAGCTTTACAGACGGACTTAGACAACGTGTTAAAGTGGTGTATTGATAATGGGATGGTGTTAAACAGTACAAAGACTAAAGTGATGATGATTGGATCAAAACAAAATACAGAAAATAAACAATTAAACTTAAATGGACAAATGCTAGAAAATGTTGATGAAACTGTTTTACTTGGGATCAGTGTGGATCGAAATTTACTGTGGGGAAATCAAATTAATAAACTTTCTAAAGCCATAAGCTCTAAAATATATCTCCTGTCTAAACTCAAAAAATATCTTCCTCATAAATTGAGAATATTATTTTACAATAGTTATATATTGCCATACTTTAATTATTGCTCGACAGTTTGGGGTAATGATACTAAGTCGAAACTTGATGTCCTGCATAAATTGCAGAAACGCGCGGCAAGAACAATTTTAGATGAAAAACATGATGCGAGATCAGAACCATTATTTTTAAAACTAAATTGGTTAAATATATATCAAAGGATTAAATTTAATATTGGAATGCTAACGTTTAAAATCATGAAAGAAAAATCACCCGCATACCTTTATAACTTATTTGATGAACGCTCTAATTGTACAAATACCGAGTTAACCTTAAGATCTGAATCTCAAAAGAAACTCGACACCCCAAAAGGCAAAAAACGCGCAATGACGCGTACTTTTCATTTTTCGGCCTCTAATCTTTGGAATTCCTTACCTCTTCAAATAAAACAAGATTCATCAACATTTACTTTTAAAAGATATTTAAATAAATTTGTAAAAGAAAAGTAGATTAACCATGTATATTATATATACCGTATCTGCATTTTTTATATCATATCTTACATATTATTACATTTTTTGGGGGCGGGTGGGGGTTTGAGCAATAGATTATGTATAATACAGCTGCATGCTATATTTTATAATTAGTACTACATTATTTGTGTTACTTTTGTTATGGGGAAGGGGGTAGAGTAGAGTGAGGGGCAGGAGGTGGGCAGCAGTAGATTGTGTATTTCATAATGACTATTACTTTATCTTGGTGTTTTTGCTTTTTTTTTTGGGGGGGGGGGGTCTATATTTGTTTAGTATTTGCATGTTACTATATATCTATGTATATTATTGTAGTGTAGGAGGAACCCCCTGAAAATTAGTACACCTGTGCTAAGGGGACTATCCTCATTAAATAAAGTTATTATTATTATTATTATTATTATTATTATTAAGATCCTTAAAAGGGATGTTGGCCTTCTATGTCAAAAACGGCCGCCAACACTTCTCAATGATCGCAAATTCATAACTATTGCCCCAAATCTGATGATCTTGATGCCTATCCCTAACTTTTTGGGGGCAAGGAACATATTAAGACAACTTGAATTCATGACTTTCTGCTGTCCACTATAACCTAATGCACAAACACCCCAGGCCATAGAATAAGTTTCAGAGCGTTCTGTTTTGAGTGTCATCTTCCACCTCAGTACCGACCTATTGAGTGTTGTTTGAATTTTCACAATTTGCAGTTTTACGGGCAACATACAGCAGTGTAGGGGATTACATAGCGTCTGCAGCGTCATCGCTAGAACTTGCCACCCCCCCCCCCAACCGAACACAGTTGTAATGTATAAGTTATGTTTAACATTAATCCTTTCGGCATAGTATTGTTGACCTTAAAGCGGGTAACACCCTTAGTCAAAACATTTCAGAATAAATCTGCTACAATAAGATATAAGTGAAATTAAATCAGCTATGACAAAAGCACCGAGTGAAACAACAATCATCAGTATTCCAATATAGCCACAATACACAGCTGATGGACGTCTGTCTTCTGCACTTATCTTCCTTTGTATTGTTTTTGACAACATCGTCGCTGGTATAAGCAACTTCCTGCTTATTTCTACTTTATATGCCTCAATTTGTTTTTCGTGCTCCTGTTCTTGATACACCACGTGACAGAAACACCGACAAGAGGTGTTCATCGACCATTTTGTGGTGGTCAGGGTGTCATCTGTACTAGTTACGTCTTCTTCTGTAGTACTTACGTCTTCTGTGGCAGCTGCATCTTCTGAAGAAGTGGTGATCAAGACTTCTGTAGTAGTTACGTCTTCTGCAGTAATATTCAAGTCTTCTTCTGTAGTACTTACGTCTTCTGTGGCAGCTGCATCTTCTGTAGTAGTGGTGATCAAGACTTCTGTAGTAGTTACGTCTTCTGCAGTAATAGTCAAGTCTTCTTCTGTAGTACTCACGTCTTCTGTAACAGCTGCATCTTCTGTAGTAGTGGTGATCAAGACCTCGGAAGAAGTTACGTCTTCTGTTGTAGTAGACAAGTCCTCTGTGATAGTTACGTCGGCTGTAGTGGATGAACTATCACCAGTAGTAGATGAACTATCACCAGTAGTAGATGAACTATCACCAGTAGTAGATGAACTATCACCAGTAGTAGATGAGCTATCGTCTGTAGTAGTTGAACTATCACCAGTAGTAGATGAGCTATCCGCTGTAGTAGATGAACTATCACCAGTAGTAGATGAACTACCGCATGTAGTATATGAACTATCACCAGTAGTAGATGAGCTATCGTCTGTAGTAGTTACAGCAACGTCTGTAAAATACAAATATAGAATTTGATTTGGTTTGTTCCGCTGTCTCATAAATATTAGTTATAATAAGATAAACTCGTCTTGATAACAGAGATCAGTTTGATAAATACAGGATTTATTTACATCGGGATGGAATATCAAACATTTGCATCGGGAACTAGACTACGACAGGAACACACCAGGACGGTGCATTATAACTACATTACATCTACCATTCCGCCCCTCTACCAAGAAGCGGCTGAACTCGGGTGCGTCCATACGCTGGTCTTTCGTCTGTGTCTCTCTCCTGCTCCGCTCGTCTGTCGAACTGTCAACAAACTCCTGATTATAAAGCGCCGGACAGTAGATCATACATGCAATAATTGTATCTTTATAACCCTATGGTATGCTTACTAAACAGTGCATATTTCTTCATGTGGAGCTTGTACCCACGAGGTTGAGAAGGCGCCTCTATCTCAATCTTATATGCGCTCGCACTTGGGCTCGAAACCACAGCCGCAAGCCAGAGGTGACCGGCCAGCTCTTCATGTGGAGCTTGTACACAGACGATATGTAGTTTGTAAATGACATATAGGATGAATTACGTGTTAAATTAGCTCCTAGCAAGATGGTGCCTTAACAGAACTTTATAAAGAGTTGAAACTGGGATCATTAAGTTCTAAGAAGCTAAATGACCGTTCAATTGATGAAAGTTGTGGAGAACTTTGTTACCAGTGTTCGACACAAACGTCGGTCCGGAGGCCCGAGGCCGACTGATTTATCGGAGGACTCCTGCTTGCCTATTTCACTCGGGTCCGCCGGGCCTTCGCCTTCTTATCTCGCATAGCACGTCCACATACGACTACGCGCAAGCGAATTATTGAAATAAAATTGAACCATGTGTTGGTCCTGAAATGGCCTAGTTATGTTGAGTGGACGTTAAACCCCATTTCTCTCTCTCTCTCTCTCTCTCTCTCTCCAATAGTTTTTCCATATTGACTTGCGTAACCAGCCTCTGATTTGTAACTGGGTTTTTTTTGTCGGCTTTGTAAAACTATAAATTAATCTACTCTTGGACTAAATTTAACGGGTTAATTAATAATTTTTGATCAAGTAGTCCATCAACTCGCTTGTTGGCTACAATAACATTAACAGTCATACCGCGGCATGGATTGATCATCTCACTCGGGAATCACGCTTCTTCGACGCTCGGTATAAAATTGGGTCATTCGTTTATAATGGTTTCACTGACTAGTAGGGCCTACATGTAAATGAAATTTAAATCTGATTTGAATATAATCCTCTGATAGAACACCGAATACACCTAGAAACAATCATTAATAATGTATTTTTCCGACAAATTCTTACAAGTCAAATCCGCCGATGACACGTGACATCGGTTGGAATTTCTAGCCATTCTAGGTCAATAAATCGGCGATGCTAGTTTTTACTAGTTATAATTTTTTTTATTTTATTCACATGCTGTTACACTCCTAACAAAACTTGGTTTCGGGAAACCAATCGACAGTGCTACATATAAACGCTTCATTTACTATTAGAAAGGATGAAATTATACGGGGGTCACGTTGCTAAGTGGGTAAGACGCTGGCTCGCTAGCCTGGTGGTCGGGTGTTCGATCCCTGCGTTGGGCGAGAATGTGCATCCAGATTTTCCCCTGGTCAGTAAACCGAGGGGAGAGAGAGAAATGGGGTTTAACGTCCACTCAACACAAACCGAGGTCCTGCACACGTGAGCGTGTACGAAAAAGATCCCCTGACAGTTTGAATTCGATATAATAGTAGGCCCATAGCACACTGTACAGCAGTTAAAGAGGGAATTCAAATATAATGTGTGACAAAATATAATATCGTAGTGGTATTAGCTGTTAACGTTATAAGATATTGTACAGTTTACGTTATAAGATATTGTACTGTATATTATAAGATATTGTACTGTTTACGTTATAAGATATTGTACTGTTTCACGTTATAAGATATTGTACTGTTTATGTTATAAGATATTGTATTGTTTTACGTTATAAGATATTGTACTGTTTACGTTATAAGATATTGTACTGTTTACGTTATAAGATATTGTACTGTATATTATAAGATATTGTACTGTTTACGTTATAAGATATTGTACTGTTTCACGTTATAAGATATTGTACTGTTTACGTTATAAGATATTGTACTGTTTACGTTATAATATATTGTACTGTTTCACGTTATAAGATATTGTACTGTTTACGTTATAAGATATTGTATTGTTTTACGTTATAAGATACTGTACTGTTTACGTTATAAGATATTGTACTGTTTACGTTATAAGATATTGTATTGTTTACGTTATAAGATACTAAACTGTTTACGTTACAGGGTTGTGATCGGTTTAAGTTGTAAGATATGATACAATTTACGTTTAATGCCTATGCATCACTGACAAGGGGTAACCACGCATAACAATTAGAGATAAACTTTCTCGGCCAATGCAGGTATCGAACACTCAACCGTACTGTATCTGAATAAAGAATACTTAAACCTCGTACCACTAATTGACTTTCTACAGTAGATTGTACCAATAGCCCAAATATCATCAGTCGTCCAAATCATACCAGTGTAAAGCGATAACTGTGTAGCATTTCTCCAGTTCGTGTCGTCAAAACTATAATAATAAAATTGAGATTACATTCAGAATCATCGTTTATTTTAAATGTCTTCGAACGCGTTTATTTTCATAATCTCTCATAAAGCCTGTCATTGAGTAAACGGGCATGGTTTCGAATTCCTAGTTGTACGTGACAAGGAGTAGGGTCGCCTGTCCAGCCTCGCGGGTTTTCTCCGAGTCCTCTGGTTTCCTCCCACTGCGAAAGACCCATACGCGCACTTGGAATTGAAATACAAGTGATACCATATGTTAGTCCCGAAATGACCTAGCTGTGTTGAGTGGACGTTAAACCCCATTTTTCTCTCTCCCTTACAAATATACACTGATAATTTTAATCGTCGAATCATCTTACCTGACATAACTAATATTATACAATTTCAACTTACCTGACATTACTTATATACACTTTCAACTTACCTGACATTACTAATAATATACAATTTCAACTTGCCTGACATTACTTATATACACTTTCAACTTACCTGACATTACTAATATTATACACTTTCAACCAACCTGATATTACTTATATTATACACTTTCAACTTACCTGACATTACTAATATTATACAATTTCAACTTACCTGACATTACTTATATACACTTTCAACTTACCTGACATTACTAATATTATACACTTTCAACTTACCTGACATTACTAATATTATACACTTTCAACTTACCTGACATTACTAATATTATACACTTTCAACCTTTCTGACATTACTAATATTATACACTTTCAACTTACCTGATATTGGTCCAACCGTCCTCCTCGTCATCTGAACATTTCCAGCTTGTGTCAGTTGTAACTCCGTTACTTAAGTAAACTTCGAGACCACACTGTCCTCCCAAATTCTCACATTTGACTGCTACAACTTTTGTAGTGTTTAGAATGTTGATGGGTGACGTACGAAACCATTGGTCATCATAAGGATGAACATATCGAACACCATCAGCATAAAATTCCATTTTGCTAAGACATGTTGCATTTCCAGTTATATTTGGCCTGGCTAGAAAAATAAAATATAGAGTTCAATAGAAGGGGGGGGTGGCCTAGGGGTCTAGAGTGTCGCGCTTCGACCTCTAGCTGGCCGGTCACCTTTGGATTGCATCTGTGGTTCCGAGCCCTGGTGGGTTTCCCCTGGGCACTCCGGTTTTTCCCCGCTGCTAAAAACCCCTACGCGCAAGCGAATTATTGAAAAAAAATTAAACCATATGTTAGTCCCGAAATGACCTTGTTGTGTTGAATGGACGTTAAACCCTATTGCTCTCTCTCTATCTCTCTCTCTCTCTCTCTCTCTCATTAGAAGGGGCCACATGGCCGCTATATCTCGACAGCAGCTTCTCCAAACTTTGATGTTGATCAAATTCATAAAGATAAAAAAAAATCTAAACTCTATCGTGTTTACTAGGCGGAAACAATTTATTAGCAAGTGGACAATGTTTTCCGAGAGATTGTAATTTTTTAATTATTATTTTATAGACTTATAACAGACGAATGTATCATCAGTAAAAATAATAAATATTTTCACTTCTATGTCATAAAGCCATCCATTTTGTTGTTCGAGCTTGAATAAGGAATAACGAAACAATATTTGAATAATGAATAACGAAACCGAAAGTGTTTCGTTTTTCGGGATTTAGATGAAATTATATTTTTTTAGGAACTTGTTGTTATTGTCCATTTGCCAAGTAAACTGATTTAGTTTTTGTATTTGTTTATGTGATTTGGTGTGTTTTTCAGGCTTATTTAATATGCGTATAAGATGCTGTTCGTTATAATGATCGGAAATGTGGTTATTTACTGCCTAGGTAATTCTTCTTATAATTTAATTAGAAACGACGGTGGCTCAGTGAGTAAGACGCTAACCATGAGATCCCGTTTGTCCGAGAAAGTTCATCGAAATTATCCTGGCAAGGCTGGGGTCCTGGCATACGATATTTATGAATTGGTGCCAGAACACAATAAGTGCATGAAGTTGTTTTACGCGCATGTCAATTAGTAAGGTGTGTCTGACTGACACCACTTACAATCTTCAGTAACTTCATCGCCCAACACCATAATTAAACCCTAAATATAGATTATTTTACGCGTACTGATGGCAGAACAAACACAGCTCTATAAAACTCATACTGATCGCAGAACATACAAGACGCTTTATAACTATAAAACTCGGGTACATCATAACACGAAATATACTTTATAGACTATATACAAACATTTAAACTTACAGATTGCAGAACAAACAAATTTCTGTAAAACAAATAATATGAATACCACGTTTATTATCCAATATGTCATCTCTCTTATCGCCTGAATATAAAAATAAAGAACAATATTATTATGGAACACGGATAGAAATTGTTAAATTTTAAATTGAGAACACTTGAAAAGCGCAATAGAAACGTTAGTTTTAGTATTATGGCGCTATATAAATAGAGGATTATTATTATATTATCATCTCTACCTACCCGAGTATCATATATATATATATACCTAAACAAGGCTAATAGAAGTATAACTTACTCGTTTGTGTAACAGTCAATGTATACCCACGTAATAAAACACCCACTATTGCCAGTTGATACATACACACGACTTATTTTAGTATTACTTACCCCTGTATTATATAATCATACACAAGACTAATATAAGTTTTACCTACCAGTATATGTTACAGCCAATGTATACTCACGTAACAAAACACCGCTATTGTCAGTTGATATCAGAAAAGCTCTGGTTTTATAGATCGTTCAAGGACAATCAGAAAATCAAGAGACCAATTCATATTCAAAGTCGGCGAATGATAGAACTGGAACATGCATTATGCAAGACCTGGATAATGGTCCAGCCTTCGTTGTTATAATAGTTCATCAATGGCTTTTAAATTACTTCATTCTGAGCGAAGTTATGGTAGTCCAGTCAATTCATAAAACAAAATTGGTCAACCCCAAACATTTACAAGAAAAGATTTATTATGCTTTTTGCTATAGCGTTGGGTGTTTTGAATGATATCCTAAATGCTGAGCAATACTGGAGTACTCAACGGTCCGAAATTTTAAGGGGTAGAGTTCATGATTCCTTTAAAAGGTACAACTTCAGACAAACACAAAGTCGTCAATTTTTGAGAGAAACAAATTAAACTGACGCCATTCATTAGGTTGTGAGGATGCTACCCCGAATTCAAATGTATACAGGGGCATAACTGTGCATTATTTTATCATGAAATTACAATTTCCGGTCTCCAAATCAATGTTTTGGGGCCATTGTTTGATTTGAAGTGGTTCTTTATACCATTTTGGGGGAATCCCGGGAAATCCCGTACATCAAAACATATCGTTAACATAATGTATTTTTAATACTGTGTATCTTTAATTTTTGTGTATCTTTAACCTAATGTATCCTTAACATAACGCATTTTTAACATAACACAGTTTTAACATAACGCATCTTTAACATAATGTATCTTTAACCTAATGTATCTTTAACATAACGCATCTTTAACATAATATGTTTAATACGGTGTATCTTTAACATATTTTTTGTGTTAATACAATGTATCTTTAACATAATGTATTTTTTAACATAATGTATCTTTAACATAATGTTTCTTTAACATAATGTTTCTTTAACATAATGTTTCTTTAACATAGTGTTTCTTTAACATAATGTTTCTTTAACATAATGTTTCTTTGAAATAATATATCTATTAGTACAATGTATCTTTGATAGTGAGAAAAGAAACGTAAATATTTTCGAGAAATATTTGTTTGAAGGGCAGCGGCGGATACTCCCCGCCCCCCTGCACACCTACAAAAAAAATCTCACCTACATAAAACAACAAACTTTATGAGAAAAGTGTCCCCGTCGTAAGCTCTATCCTTTATAATCAGATGATCAGTTATAAAAATACAAATAGGGCCATAATATTTCTACCCAATTAGAGCCTCCTCTACCCCAAAAAACGATATTAGATACACTGTGTCCCTAACCTGACAAACCATATTTTTCTTTTAAAATGCCCTGTGATCAATAATTAATATAAAGAGTGTATAATCATGGATGTTAATTGGTTTCAAGTTAATACGTCCATTCACAAGTACATTTAAAAATGCATAATTGATGACATATAGAAATGTGATTATGTTTATAAGAACTGTTAAGAATCAAGTACAGACGAAGAGTAACTTAACAACCAATAAACACCAAGGTCAAGAAACCAATAATTGTACTTATGGTTACTTCGCTCCTCAATCTTAAAATCCTTAACAAGCCATAAAACACAAAGGTCAAGAAACCAATAATTGTACTTATGGTTACTTCGCTCCTCCATCCTTGGGGTTGGGATGGTCTAGTAGTCTAGGGTGCCGCGCTTCGACCTCTAGCTGGCCGACCACCCCTGGCTTGCGGCTGTGGTTTCGAACCCTGGTGTGAGCGTATGTAGCATGGAGATAGGGGCACCTTCTCAACCTCGTGGGTTTCCTCCGGGCACTCCGGTTTCCTCCCACTGCCAAAGACCCCTACGCACAAGAGAATTATTGAAATAAAATAAAACCATATGTTAGTTCCGAAATGACCTGGTTGTGTTGATTGGACGTTAAACCCTCTCTCTCTCTCTCTTCCCTCTCTCTCTCTCTCTCTCTATCTCTCTTCAATCCTAAAATCATTTTTGTTTATTCCTACAATGTTTAGATAAATTAACTGGGAAATGTCAACAGCAAAATAAAAGCGTCGACGGTTTTAGCTAACGGAAAACAAGGACCGCAGGGTAACTGTAATTTTATATATTTTTTATTGTTCTGTATCATCTCAGGCACAAGTCGAGACCAATATTTAGGCATTAAAGCTAGTTTAAATGACTTTTTGAGAGGAAAAACATTTCGGGTGTTGTGACAAAATGGTGTCACTTTACCTTGCCCTTAAGCCGTCTAATTTGACTATGATTGTATTTATAATGATTTTGTTTTAAATAAGAGAAACGAGAAACGAAAAACCTGATTTATTGTCATTAGGACATATCGTTCTCTATATAATGAAATTTGTAATTTTGTTGGTCTGTCACCAAATTAGGTAATTCCGGGCAAAATGATTAAACTACCGATAGTGACGCATTGATAAGGAAATTTGTACTTTGGTTGGTCTGTTACCAAATGAGGTATAATTATCATGTATGTTTCTAGCATAAAATAATTATTACATTGCTCCTACGAGCAGTCTAGAGTATAACAGAGACCATTTATAAATAATTAAGACACCTGACTTTTCAGGCAGACGGGTAAAGCGAGAAAAAATATTTCATCTTCTTGGCAAAATAAAGTGCCCGAAATCAAAACACTAATTTTACGGGCTGGAATAGCAGTAAAACCCGTTTGCGGCTGTCAAATATGCCAAAATGTTCTTGGGGGTCCATACAAGGTCAGCTCCGCTTCTTCGCCTGTCGTAGAAAACCGGTGCCGCTGTCTGTAAACCTTATTTTTTCCGGGCAATTCTAGTTTTGCTTCCCTAACTGTCACCGACCGCCAATAAAACACTAATTTAAATTTTCCCTTTCTTTTAATGGAATACCACGAATTCATACTGAGCATCGGTTATTATTTGTGAATGCAGCTGATTGGATGGTTATACCAAGTATAAGTTCATTAATAATAAAAATATCCGAATAATATATTTCAGACAAAGAACATGATGTTATACATATTTGAAATCAACAACACATACTACAGATTTTGATAATACAATTAAAGATAAATAAATTAGCAATATATACATTACTTGTATAAATCATTCAGTAAATGGACATGCATTTGGTTATCTACCCTGATAAAAAACGAAGGCGAAACGATTGGTTTGTTAACTGTCTTGGTTCGTAGAGAGGGAGAGAGAGAGGGAGAGTGGGAGAGAGAGAGAAAGACGAGCACTGTACATAACGGGGAGTTATAATAAAGAAAGGAAAAAGTACACGTCGTTGTTCTTCGCCACCTTTTAGCTTGCTACCCGACCCCCCGCTGCAAAGCGAGCTTTTTTACCATGTCCGTCCGTCTGGGCTCATGTCCGTCTGTTCACTACACTATAAACTTCAGAATGCCACGATGTGGAAGGAATCGGAAGGACCTGAAGAAAACCCACGGGGTTGTATAGGCGACCCTAATCATTGTCAGGTACGACCGAGGAATCGAAGCCAGTTGGCGGCGATTAAGAGCTAACAGGGTGTTGACCTTAAAGGGAGTAACACCCTCAATCAAGATAATTCAGAATAAATAGCGACACGGGTTTCAATTTATGACACCAAATTTACAATTCCCGAAATTCCCGGGACATTTACCCTGTTTGAAAATTTCCGGGAATTGTGCAACCCTAAACGCCAGCTAATGTAGCCAATATTATGTTTTAGATTGATCCTTTCGGCATAGTATTGAAGGCATTAAAGGGACAATAACACTCTTGCTGGCTTGACAGGTCAAGAATTTTTGTTTAGACTTGATCTAACTACAAGATGTTTAAGTGTCCTACCTGTTGTGTAAATTATCCATTACAACCCATCTTTCTTGTCCAGAGGGTTCGAAAATATGTTTAAATCCAAGTTTCCTTTGAAAGTGCCTACGTAAGGCTTTTCAAACCATGTTACCATGTAGTTGAATTTTTCGAATTTTTAAAATTAGGTGTGTTAAGATGAGATTTGTATCATTTATTAATTGAAATATTTGTAAAATAGTACAATTTGTTGACCAGAATAAAGATTGAGACATATTATTCAGTTACAACAAGAGTGGTATTGGGGCTTTAAATCGGGTTACACCCTTAGTCACAACATTTCAGAATAAATCTGCGAGAATAAGATATAAGTGAAATTAAATCAGCTATGACAAAAGCACCGAGTGAAACAACAATCATCAGTATTCCAATATAGCCACAATACACAGCTGATGGACGTCTGTCTTCTGCACTTATCTTCCTTTGTATTGTTTTTGACAACATCTTCACTGGTATTACCAACTTCCTGCTTATTTCTTCTTTATATGCCTCAATTTGTTTTTCGTGCTCCTGTTCTGGATACACCACGTGACAGAAACACCGACAAGAGGTGTTCATCGACCATTTTGTGGTGGTCGTGGTGTCATCTGAAGTAGTTACGTCTTCTGCAGTAATAGTCAAGTCTTCTTCTGTAGTACTAACGACTTCTGTGACAGCTGCATCTTCTGTAGTACTGGTGATCAAGACTTCTGAAGTAGTTACGTCTCCTGTTGTAGTGGACAAGTCCTCTGTGATAGTTACGTCGGCTGTAGTAGATGAACTATCACCAGTAGTAGATGAACTATCACCAGTAGTAGATGAACTATCACCAGTAGTAGATGAACTATCACCAGTAGTAGATGAACTATCGTCTGTAATTGGTGAACTATCACCAGTAGTAGATGAACTACCGTCTGTAGTAGTTACAGCATCTTCTGTAAAATATAAATATAGAATTCGATTTGGTATATTGGTTATAATAAGATAAACTCGTCTTGATAACAGAGATCAGTTTAATAAATACAGGATTTATTTACATCGGGATGGAATATCAACCATTTGCATCGGGAACTAGACTACGACAGGAACACATCAGGACGGTGAGTCTATACGCTGGTCTTTCGTCTTGATGTCTTTCTCCTGCCCCGCTCGTCTGTCGAACTGTCAACAAACTCCTGATTATATAGCGTCGGACAATACATCATACATGCAATAATTGTCTCTTTATGCTTACTGAACAGTGCAGATTTCTTCATGTGTAGCTTGTACACAGAGCATATGAAGTTTGTAAATGATATATAGGATGGAATTCATGTTTAATTAGCTCTTAGCAAGATCGTGTAGGTGAAACTGGGGTCATACAGTTCTTAGCAGCTAAATGATCGTTCAATTTGATTAAAGTTATGGAGAACTTTGTTACACTCCAAAAAAAAACTTGGTTTCGGAAAACCAATCGACAGTGCTACATATAAACGCTTTATATACTATTAGGAAGGATGAAATTATACGAGAAATTACGTTGCTAAGTGGGTAAGACGCTGGCACGCTGGCACGCTGGCACGCTGGAACGCTAGCCTGGCGGTCGGGTGTTCGATCCCTGCGGTGGGCGAGAATGTGCATCCAGATTTTCCCCTGGTCAGTAAACCGAGGGGAGAGAGAGAAATGGGGTTTAACGTCCACTCAACACAAACTAGGTCATTTCGGGACTAACGTAAACCGAGGTCCTGCACACATTAGCGTGTACGAAAAAAATCCCCTGGCAGTTTGAATTCGATATAATAGTAGGCCCATAGCACACTGTACAGCAGTTAAAGAGGGTATTCAAATATAATGTGTGACAATGTGTAATATCGTAGTGGTATTAGCTGTTTATATTATAAGATATTGTACTGTTTTCGTTATAAGGTATTGTACTGTTTATGTTATAAGATATTGTACTGTTTTACGTTATAAGATATTGTTTTGTTTACGTTATAAGATATTGTACTGTTAACGATATAAGATATTGTACTGTTTACGTTATAAGATATTGTACTGTTTACGTTATAATATATTGTAAGATATTGTATTGTTTACGTTATAAGATATTGTATTGTTTACGTTATAAGATATTGTACTGTTTACGTTATAAGATATGGTATTGTTTACGTTATAAGATATTGTATTGTTTACGTTATAAGATATTGTACTGTTTACGTTATAAGATATTGTATTGTTTACGTTATAAGATACTAAACTGTTTACGTTACAGGGCTGTGTTCGGTTTAAGTTGTAAGATATGATACAATTTACGTTTAATGCCTATGCATCACTGACAAGGGGTAACCACGCATGAAAATTCGAGATAAACTTTCTCGGCCAATGCAGGTATCGAACACTCAACCGTACTGTATCTGAATAAAGAATACTTAAACCTCGTACCACTAATTGACTTTCTACAGTAGATTGTACCAATAGCCCAATTATCATCAGTCGTCCAAATCATACCAGTGTAAAGCGATAACTGTGTAGCATTTCTCCAGTTTGTGTCGTCAAAACTATAATAATAAGATTGAGATTACATTCTGAATCATCGTTTATTTTAAACGTCTTCGAACGCGTTTATTTTCATATTCTCTCATAAAGCCTGTCATTGAGTAAACGGGCATGGTTTCGAATTCCCAGTTGTACGTGACAAGGAGTAGGGTCGCCTGTCCAGCCTCGTGGGTTTTCTCCGGGTCCTCTGGTTTCCTCCCACTGCGAAAGACCCATACGCGCACTTGAAATTGAAATACAAGTGATACCATATGTTAGTCCCGAAATGACCTAGCTGTCTTGAGTGGACGTTAAACCCCATTTCTCTCTCTCCCTTACAAATATACACTGATAATTTTAATCGTCGAATCATCTTACCTGACATAACTAATATTATACAATTTCAACTTACCTGACATTACTTATATACACTTTCAACTTACCTGACATTACTAATATTATACACTTTCAACTTACCTGACATTACTTATATACACTTTCAACTTACCTGACATTACTAATATTATACATTTTCAACTTACCTGACATTACTAATATTATACACGTTCAACTTACCTGACATTATTTATATACACTTTCAACTTACCTGACATTACTAATTATTATACACTTTCAACTTGCCTGACATTACTTATATACACTTTCAACTTACCTGACATTACTTATATTATACACTTTCAACCTACCTGGTATTGGTCCAACCGTCCTCCTCGTCATCTGAACATTTCCAGCTTGTGTCAGTTGTAACTCCGTTACTTAAGTAAACTTCGAGACCACACTGTCCTCCCAAATTCTCACATTTGACTGCTACAACTTTTGTAGTGTTTAGAATGTTGATGGGTGACGTACGAAACCATTGGTCATCATAAGGATGTACATATCGAACACCATCAGCATAAAATTCCATTTTGCTAAGACATGTTGCATTTCCAGTTATATTTGGACTGGCTAGAAAAATAAAATATAGAGTTCAATAGAAGGGGGGGGGGTGGCCTAGGGGTCTAGAGTGTCGCGCTTCGACCTCTAGCTGGCCGTACACCTCTGGATTGCATCTGTGGTTCAGAGCCCTGGTGTGAGCGTATGTGGCATGGCGATAGGGGCGCCTTCTCAACCTCGTGGGTTTCCCCTGGGCACTCCGGTTTTCCCCCGCTGCTTAAAAACCCCTACGCGCAAGCGAATTATTGAAAAAAAATTAAACCATATGTTAGTCCCGAAATGACCTTGTTGTGTTGAATGGACGTTAAACCCCATTTCTCTCTCTCTCTCTCTCTCTCTCTCTCTCCTATTAGAAGGGGCCACATGGCCGCTATATCTCGACAGCAGCTTATCCAAACTGAAAACTTGGATGTTGATCAAATTCATCAGGATAAATAAAAATCTAAACTCTATCCTGTTTACTAGGCTGAAACAATTTATTAGCAAGTGGTTGCCATCCAACCAAAGTACGCCTATGTTTTCCAAGAGATGGACGGCGAACTGAGTACGTTATTTAGAATTCAGATAAAATAATTATCATTATTGTCATTTTTTAATTATTATTTAATAGACTTAATAGACAAATGCATCATCAGTAAAAATAATAAATATTTTTATGTCATAAAGCGATCGATTTAGTAGTTCAAGCTTGAATAAGGAATAACGAAACAATATTTGAATAATGAATAACGAAACCGAAAGTGTTTCGTTTTTCGGGATTCAGATGAAATTATATTTTTGGTCCATTTGCCAAGTAAACTGATTTAGTTTTTGTATTTGTTTATGTGATTTGGTGTGTTTTTGAGGCTTATTTAATATGCGTATAAGATGCTGTTCGTTATAATGATCGGAAATGTGGTTATTTACTGCCTAGGTAATTCTTCTTATAATTTAATTAGAAACAACGGTGGCTCAGTGAGTAAGACGCTAACCACGAGATCCCGTTTGTCCGAGAAAGTTAATAGAAATTATCCTGGCAAGGCTGGGGTCCTGGCATACGATATTTATGAATTGGTGCCAGAACACAATAAGTGCATGAAGTTGTTTTACGCGCATGTCAATAAGTAAGGTGCGTCTGACTGACACCACTTACAATCTTCAGTAACTTCATCGCCCAACACCATAATTAAACCCTAAATATAGATTTCTTTACGCGTACTGATGGCAGAACAAACACAGCTCTATAAAACTCATACAGACATGACTCTTTATAACTATAAAACTCGGGTACATCATAACACGAAATATACTTTATAGACTATATACAAACATTTAAACTTACAGATTGCAGAACAAACAAATTTCTTTAAAACTAATAATAGGACTACCACGTTGGTTATCCAATATGTCATCTCTCTTATCGCCTGAATATAAAAATAAAGGACAATATTATTATGGTACATGGATAGAAATTGTTAAATTATAAATTGAGAACACTTGAAAAGCGCAATAGAAGCGTTAGTTTTAGTATTATGGCGCTATATAAATACAGGATTATTATTATATTATCATTTCTACCCACCCGAGTATCATATATATAGAGAATCTCCTATGAGTGTTTTTTGATATCAAAAAATATCAACACAAGTTGATAAAGTAAAAAAAACGAGGCTCTGCCGAGTTTTTTTACTTTATCAACGAGTGTTGATATTTTTTGGTATCAAAAAACACGAGTTGGAGATTTTATTTATCACCCAATCCTTTCTTACATGCACAAATAAATAAATATAATTCTTTGGTATAGATTTCACTTTTATAGAACCTAATTACATTACAGCGTAGTGATACATCATTTTTTGAAAGCAGTTTAGCTATTGTATAGTCCTATATACTGACCAAGTTTTTTCCTTCAAGGACAATTAATTAAAAGCAGTTTCCTCTTTTTTTATAAAAAAGTCACTCTTTACTTAAACAAAGTGGTTTCTTTAAAATAAAAGAAAGTAGTTCCTTTTTGATTGACCAATCAAATTTATGTAAAGCGATATCACCACTGTGTATATATCACAGTAGATTATGTAATTTATCACCCAAGCGATATCTACTGTCAAATGTATTATTAGGTGATAAATATATATACCTACACAAGACTAATAGAAGTATAACTTACTCGTTTGTGTAACAGTCAATGTATACCCACGTAATAAAGCACCCACTATTGCCAGTTAATACATACACACGACTTATTTTAGTATTACTTGCCCCTGTATTATATAATCATACACAAGACTAATATAAGTTTTACCTACCAGTATATGTTACAGCCAATGTATACTCACGTAACAAAACACCGCTACTGTTAGTTGATATCAGAAGAGTTCTGGTTTTATAGACCGTTCAAGGACAATCAGAAAATCAAGAGACCAATTCATATTCAAAGTCGGCGAATGATAGAACTGGAACATGCATTATGCAAGACCTGGATAATGGTCCAGCCTTCGTTGTTATAATAGTTCATCAATGGCTTTTAAATTACTTCATTCTGAGCGAAGTTATGGTAGTCCAGTCAATTCATAAAACAAAATAGGTCAACCCCAAACATTTACAAGAAAAGATTTATTATGCTTTTTGCTATAGCGTTGGGTGTTTTGAATGATATCCTAAATGCTGAGCAATACTGGAGTACTCAACGGTCCGAAATTAATTTTAAGGAGTAAAGTTCATGATTCCTTTAAAAGGTACAACTTCAGACAAACACAAAGTCGTCAATTTTTGAGAGAAACAAATTAAACTGACGCCATTCATTAGGTTGTGAGGATGCTACCCCGAATTCAAATGTATACAGGGGCATAACTGTGCATTATTTTATCATCAAATTACAATTTCCGGTCTCCAAAACAATGTTTTGGGGCCATTGTTTGATTTGAAGTGGTTCTTTATACCATTTTGGGGGAATCCCGGGAAATCCCGTACCTCAAAACATATCGTTAACATAATGTATTTTTAATACTGTGTATCTTTAATTTTTGTGTATCTTTAACCTAATGTATCTTTAACATAACGCATTTTTAACATAACGCAATTTTAACATAACGCATCTTTAACATAATGTATCTTTAACCTAATGTATCTTTAACATAACGCATCTTTAACCTAATGTATCTTTAACCTAATGTATCTTTAACATAACGCATCTTTAACATAATATGTTTAATACGGTGTATATTTAACATAATTTTTGTGTTAATACAATGTATCTTTAACATAATGTTTCTTTAATATAATGTATTTTTAACATAATGTTTCTTTAACATACTGTTTCTTTAACATAATGTTTTTTTTTTTTTTAACATAATGTTTCTTAAACATAATGTTTCTTAAACATAATGTTTCTTAAACATAATGTTTCTTAAACATAATGTTTCTTAAACATAATGTTTCTTAAACATAATGTTTCTTAAACTTAATGTGTCTTTAACATAATGCGTCTTTAACATAATTTTCATTTAACATAATGTTTCTTTAACATAATGTTTCTTTAACATAATGTTTCTTTAACATAATGTTTCTTTAACATAATGTTTCTTAAACATAATGTTTCTTTAACAAAATGTTTCTTTAACAAATTATATCTATGATGTTGGACTATTTATACCAAGGGCCTATGACCAACTCATACAATGATTCTAATAATGTATTTCTATTTCAGCACTTATCCGGTTTTCACAGTCCAATTTCACTTTGCCCATATCTTGACTTTCAGCACTTATCCAGTTTACAGCCTGAAGATATATTTCCCTTTCATTGATTTCAGTTGACTGGAGCATTATTATTTTTTTACCTTTATACATAGTAATAATATATTTACGGTTTCTTTCTTCCATGTTTACACTAAAATAATAGGTTTTTTTTCCCTCAAGCACTTCCTACTAATTGATCCCACATTTTTTTTTTCAGTGCCTACCCAGGTCTCATAGTCTTATTATACATTTCCCATACCTTTTTTTTCAGTACTTAAAACAAAAAGTTTTTTACAGCGGGAGATATGTTTCACAATGCTCTATTTCATTTTTTCAGTCTAATAATAACATACATTTTTTAATATATCTTTCATGGTGTTCTGTTCATTGAATTAACATATTTTATAAACTTGTTTTTAATTTTTAATTATCAATATCTTCTTTACACCAGCATCAGTGATCACTCTTGCTTTATTGTTTATCTATAGCTCAGGTTAATTGGTTTTCCATTAATAGTGTTAATACACTGATCTTTATATATAACAGCATTTAACAAGAGATTTTCGTTGTTTAGGTTTAGTTCTTAATGGCCCCATAATCAAAGGTGTTAAGATCTAATTGGATTGGATTAATGCCTTTGTTGCATTATTATTCTTTGTTGCATATTCTGTATATATTTGCCCACACTCATATATTTTGTATCATTTGCTTGATAAAGACGAGAGTATCCTCGTCGAAACGTCGCTTAGTATCAAACTCAGTAATTGTGTATTCATAAAATTGTACCTTGTGTTATTATCTCTCTCTCCTGCAACAGACTTTCCCTTGTGATTTTAATATATAATGAATGACTTTATTAACATAAACATAAAGAGTGTATAAACATATATGTTAATTGGTTTCAAGTTAATACGTCCATTCACAAATACATTTAAAAATACATAATTGATGACATTTAGAAATGTGATTATGTTTATAAGAACTGTTAAGAATCAAGTACAGACGAAGAGTAACTTAACAAGCCATACAACACAAAGGTCAAGAAACCAATAATTGTACTTATGGTTACTTAGCTCCTCAATTCTAAAATCGTTTTTCTTTATTCCTGTGAAGTTTGTCTTATATATCTCTTAGACTTTCTACATACATCAACTGGGAAATGTCAACAGCAAAAAAAATATCGTCGACGGTTTTAGCTAAAGGAAAACAAGGTCGGCAGGGTAACTGTAATTTTATCTTTTTTTTATTGTTCTGTATCATCTCGGGCACATGTAGAGACCAATATTTAGGCATTAAAGCTGGTTAAAATGACTTTTTGAAAGAAAAAAAACATTTCGGGTGTTGTGACAAAATGGTGTCACTTTACCTTGCTCTTAAGCTGTCTAAATACTTTGACTATGACTGTATTTATATTGGTCATTGGGACATGTCGATGTCTATATAATGAAATTTGTAATTTTGTTGGTCTATCACCATATTACCGATAGTGACGTATTGATAATGAAATTTGTACTTTGGTTGGTCTGTCACCAAATAAGGTATACTTATCTTGTTTCTAGCATAAAATAATTATTAAATTGCTCATCCAAGCAGTGTGGAGAATTTAATAGAGACAATTGCGTGGGAGTTTAGTCAGACGTTAGCCGCTATGGCTACAGCAATACAGAAACAAATGCTCGCAGTCTCCGTAGTTCAAATGACATTTATCGTCTCAAACCAAGATCTGCTAGAATGGTTACATATGGTGAAAGATCGTTTTCATTTCTAGCCCCAAACCTGTGGAATGATTTAAAACCATCTGGTTCTGATACTGATATTCGTTCTAGCCCTTCAGTACAATCTTTTAAATGTGCTCTTAAAACTTACTTATTTAAAAAGGCTTTTAATTAGATATATATTATTTTATTATATTGCATCTGTTTGTAGTCGTTTAGTTGTTTTATATATTTTCTGTTTTACTGGTATATGATTGTAAAGCGCTTCTGAACACCGTTGGTGGAATTAGCGCTATATAAATGTTTAAATAATAATAATAATAAAGAAGTTGAGGGAGGCAGGAAGACATATTTTTTTAAGTTCATCAGACTCGTTATATTGATGTCGTATTATTCTGGTGAAAATTCATGTTGTAGTATTCTTCGTAATATAACGTGAAGTAAAGAATTACCGGATATGAAGGGCACATCCTCGGTTACCCAGTGTACTCATTCCGTTCTACTCCACTATAGCCTGGGTTAATCCGCCGTTGATGATTGTGCTATTTTTATCGACCAATAAATTGTTATTTAAAAAGGAAGTGGGCAAAGGGAAGTAACTCTCTTCGGACAATGGTAGGAGTTGGCCTAGTCTAAATGTGTAATTATTAACAACCAATGATATATTGTGATAATGAAGACCAGGCGTTCATTTAATAATAAGTTTTATTGAGAATCCTTCGTTCGTTCCCGGAATTTTATGTCCACGTGATATCGTGGATAAGTTACTGTGAATGTTTGTTGTTTCCTGGTGTCCGGGGCGGATTGGCCCATAGGGCGATCGGGCAATCGGTAGGACAATAAAGAAAAAAATTATTTGTGTCCAATTCGTCTAAACAAAACCGTCTTCTGTTGAACATAATATGGGGGGCGGGTGTATTGGACCGGCCTCGGAGCGATGATGATCATGTTGTCACCACTGGAGTCTGGAAGGGGCTGGTATAATAGACTTTATGTACTGGGTGTGGGCCGGAATTTAGAATCCTGCAATGGGGATACCGAATTTCATCCGAAAACTCCATCGGTTTCAACTGACACTGTCGCCCGCAAATACAGTAATTATTAAGACACCTGCACCATGTTTGTGGGAATACGCTAGAAACATCTGCCGATTTTTCGTAACTCCCAAAAAGTTCAATTGTAAGGCCTCAGCAAAATTTGATAACAGCTAGTCTGCTGGCTGAATATGAGTGCGAGACGCTTTCCTGGGTTTACTAAGTTGACATTCCTTGACATTTTTAGTACAGAATTTGGATGTCGGGAATGGTCTCAAGACGGAATGGTGTCCTGTACGCCTATGCATGTCCGCTCCAACGTGACGTAAAAATCAGCGGCTGCCCCCCTCCCCCCTAACTTTCGGGCAAGCTGACTTTTCTGGCAGACGGGTAAAACGAAAATATAAATATTTCATCTTCTTGGCAAAATAAAGTACCCGAAATCTAATAAAACACTAATTTTAAGGGCTAGAATAGCAGTGAAACGCGTTTGCAGCAGTCAAAAATGCCAAAATATTCTTGGGGGTCCATACAAGGTCAGCTCCGATTCTTCGCCTTTCAAAGAAAACCGGTGCCACTGTCAGTAAACATGAATTTTCTCGGGCATTTCTAATTTTGCTCCCCTAACTGTCACCAAGCGCCAATAAAACACTAATTTTCATTTTTTAATTGAATGCCACGAATGTATACTGAACATCGATTATTATTTGTGAATGAAGCTGATTGGATGGTTGGAATTTAGAGTGGTGAACAGTTCATTTGCTGAATGCACCGGGGTGTTTCCATACAAGAAAGACCAGCGCCGGTGTCTTTAAACCCCCACAGCCCAAAGGATGTATTTACGAGATAACTTGCTCATGCAATGAAAAGTACGTGGGGGAAACGAAGCGCCCACTTGATGTAAGAAAACCGGTGCCGCTGTCAGTAAACATGAATTTTCTAGGGCATTTCTAATTTTGCTCCCCTAACTGTCACCAAGCGCCAATAAAACACTAATTTTCATTTTTTAATTGAATGCCACGAATGTATACTGAACATCGATTATTATTTGTGAATGAAGCTGATTGGATGGTTGGAATTTAGAGTGGTGAACAGTTCATTTGCTGATTGCACCGGGGTGTTTCCATACAAGAAAGACCAGCGCCGGTGTCTTTAAACCCGAATTTTTGTTTCGGGCATTTCGGGTTCTGTCACTGTCATCGAGTCCGTACGCCTATGTCTGTCAAGGCCACTTGTTATACGGCCTTGACCCAGCTAAAGAACGTTTTCTTGTTATCTCAGTCACCGTCTCCAGAAATCAGATATGCCACCAAATCGCATATTTGGGGTTTAATTTTCAAAACTCCCCCCCCCCCACCGTCTGGACTCCGCGGTCAGTAAAAGGGGCCGCTCCGACACAGGGGCCCTGACCGGTTCCCGGGCCCAATCCGTCCCTGTCTTGAGTTTAACGTCCACTTCCAACTAGGGTGATATCATAGACAAGTGATTGTGAATCAGATTACTAAGTATAAGTTCAATAATAATAAAAATAGCAGAATGACATTTCAGACAAAGAACATATAGATGTAATACATATTTGAAATCAACAACACATACTACAGATTTTGATAATACAATTAAAGATAAATAAATTAGGAATATATACATTACTTATATAAATCATTCAGTAAATGAACATGAATTTCGTTATCTACCCTTATATAAACGAAGACGAAACGATTGGTTTGTAAACTGTTTTGGTTCGTAGATTGTTCCTACATTCTAGGCCATGGCAGATAATTTGAAATCGTGGAAACCTTATAAGTCAGGTCAAAATATCATCTAACCCCCCAAAAATTGCAACAAAAGGGTTTTCAGTTGATTCTGGCAGGGTTTAAAGTTTACCCCCGGAAACGTGTTGTCTTCAAGATGGCGTCAAAGATGGCCATCGAAACGTCTTTAAAATGATCATAATTATGTATCTAACAACTCACATTTAATGATCTTGGGGTCTATTCCTATGTTCTGGGGATAACGAACTCATTAAGATCCTTAAAAGGGATGTTGACCTTCTATGTCAAAAATGGCCGCCAACACTTCTCAATGATCGCAAATTCATAACTATTGCCCCAAATCTGATGATCTTGATGCCTATCCCTAACTTTTTGGGGGCAAGGAACATATTAAGACAACTTGAATTCATGACTTTCTGCTGTCCACTATAACCTAATGCACAAACACCCCAGGCCATATAATAAGTTTTAGAGCGTTTTGTTTTGAGTGCCATCTTCCACCTCAGTACCGACCTATTGAGTGTTGTTTGAATTTTCACAATTTGCAGTTTTACGGGCAACATACAGCAGTGTAGGGGATTACATAGCGTCTGCAGCGTCATCGCGAGAACTTGCCCCCCCCCCAAACCGAACACAGTTGTAATGTATAAGTTATGTTTAACATTAATCCTTTCGGCATAGTATTGTTGACCTTAAAGCGGGTAACACCCTTAGTCAAAACATTTCAGAATAAATCTGCTACAATAAGATATAAGTGAAATTAAATCAGCTATGACAAAAGCACCGAGTGAAACAACAATCATCAGTATTCCAATATAGCCACAATACACAGCTGATGGACGTCTGTCTTCTGCACTTATCTTCCTTTGTATTGTTTTTGACAACATCGTAACTGGTATTACCAACTTCCTGCTTATTTCTACTTTATATGCCTCAATTTGTTTTTCGTGCTCCTGTTCTTGATACACCACGTGACAGAAACACCGACAAGAGGTGTTCATCGACCATTTTGTGGTGGTCATGTTGTCATCTGTAGTAGTTACGTCTTCTTCTGTAGTACTTACGTCTTCTGTGGCAGCTGCATCTTCTGTAGTAGTGCTGATCAAGACTTCTGTAGTAGTTAGGTCTTCTGCAGTAATATTCAAGTCTTCTTCTGTAGTACTTACGTCTTCTGTGACAGCTGCATCTTCTGTAGTAGTGGTGATCAAGACTTCTGTTGTAGTGACGTCGTCTGTAATTGGTGAACTATCACCAGTAGTAGATGAACTATCACCAGTAGTAGATGAACTATCGTATGTAGTAGTTACAGCATCTTCTGTAGTACTAACGTCTTCTGTGGCAGCTGCATCTTCTGTAGTAGTGGTGATCAAGACCTCTGAAGTAGTCACGTCTTCTGTTGTAGTGGACAAGTCCTCTGTGATAGTTACGTCGTCTGTAGTAGATGAACTATCACCAGTAGTAGATGAACTATCGCCAGTAGTAGATGAACTATCACCAGTAGTAGATGAACTACCGCATGTAGTAGATGAACTATCACCAGTAGTAGATGAACTACCGCATGTAGTAGATGAACTACCGCATGTAGTAGTTACAGCAGCGTCTGTAAAATACAAATATAGAATTCGATTTGGTTTGTTCCGCTGTCTCATAAATATTAGTTACAATAAGATAAACTCGTCTTGATAACAGAGATCAGTTTAATAAATACAGGATTTATTTACATCGGGATGGAATATCAAACATTTGCATCGGGAACTAGACTACGACAGGAACACACCAGGACGGTGCATTATAACTACATTAAATCTACCATTCCGCCCCTCTACCAAGAAGCGGCTGAACTCGGGTGCGTCCATACGCTGGTCTTTCGTCTGTGTCTCTCCTGCTCCGCTCGTCTGTCGAACTGTCAACAAACTCCTGATTATAAAGCGCCGGACAGTAAATCATACATGCAATAATTGTCTCTTTATAACCCTATGGTATGCTTACTGAACAGTGCAGATTTCTTCATGTGGAGCTTGTACAGATAGCATATAATGTAGTTTGTAAATGACATATAGTAGGATGAATTACATGTTTAATTAGCTCCTAGCAAGATCGTGCCAGCTCTTTATGTTGAGCTTGAAAACAGAGCATAATATGTAGTTTTTAAATGACATCGTGCCGTAACAGAACTTTATAAAGAGTTGAAACTGGGGTCATAAAGTTCTAAAGCAGCTAAATGACGGTTCAATTTGATAAAAGTTATGGAGAACTTTGTTACACTCCAAAAAAAGACTTGGTTTCAGGAAACCAATCGACAGTGCTCTATATAAACGCTTCATATACTGTAGGAAAGAATGAAATTATACGGGGGATCACGTTGCTAAGTGGGTAAGACGCTGAAACGCTAGCCTGGCGGTCGGGTGTTCGATCCCTGCGTTGAACGAAAACGTGCATCCAGATTTTGCGGCGTGGTTTCCCCTGGCTAGAACCGTGGTCCTTCACACATTAGCGTGTACGAAACAGATTCCCTGGCAGTTTGAATTCGATATAATGGTCACTACCCGGAAAAGTTCTCCCATAGCACACCGTACGACAGTTAAAGAGAGTATTCAAATATGTGTGACAAAATATACTCTCGTCGTGGTATTAGCATACGATAACTAGATATTGTACTGTTTACGTTATAAGATATTGTACTGTTTACGTTATAAGATATTGTACTGTTTACGTTATAAGATATTGTATTGTTTACGTTATAAGATATTGTACTGTTTACGTTATAAGATATTGTACTGTTTACGTTATAAGATATTGTACTGTTTAAGTTATAAGATTGTACTGTTCACGTTATAAGATACTGTATTGTTTACGTTATAAGATATTGTACTGTTTACGTTATAAGATATTACTGTTTACGTTATTTGATACTGTACTGTTTACGTTATAAGATATTGTACCGTTTACGTTATAAGATATTGTACTGTTAACGTTACAGGTTGTGATCGGTTTAAGTTGTAAGATATGATACAATTTACGTTTAATGCCTATGCATCACTGACAAGGGGAAACCACGCATGAAAATCGAGATAAAGTTTCTCGGCCAATGCAGGTATCGAACACTCAACCGTACCGTATCTGAATAAAGAATACTTAAACCTCGTACCACTAATTGACTTTCTACAGTAGATTGTACCAATAGCCCAATTATCATCAGTCGTCCAAATCATACCAGTGTAAAACGATAACTGTGTAGCATTTCTCCAGTTTGTGTCGTCAAAACTATAATAATAAGATTGAGATTACTTTCAGAATCATCGTTTATTTTAAACGTCTTCGAACGCGTTTATTTTCATAATCTCTCATAAAGCCTGTCATTGAGTAAACGGGCATGGTTTCGAATTCCCAGTTGTACGTGACAAGGAGTAGGGTCGCCTGTCCAGCCTCGTGGGTTTTCTCCGAGTCCTCTGGTTTCCTCCCACTGCGAAAGACCCATACGCGCACTTGGAATTGAAATACAAGTGATACCATATGTTAGTCCCGAAATGACCTAGCTGTGTTGAGTGGACGTTAAACCCCATTTTTCTCTCTCCCTTACAAATATACACTGATAATTTTAATCGTCGAATCATCTTACCTGACATAACTAATATTATACAATTTCAACTTACCTGACATTACTTATATACACTTTCAACTTACTTGACATTACTAATAATATACAATTTCAACTTGCCTGACATTACTTATATACACTTTCAACTTACCTGACATTACTAATATTATACAATTTCAACTTGCCTGACATTACTTATATTATACACTTTCAACTTACCTGACATTACTTATATTATACACTTTCAACTTACCTGATATTGGTCCAACCGTCCTCCTCGTCATCTGAACATTTCCAGCTTGTATCAGTTGTAACTCCGTTACTTAAGTAAACTTCGAGACCACACTGTCCTCCCAAATTCTCACATTTGACTGCTACAACTTTTGTAGTGTTTAGAATGTTGATGGGTGACGTACGAAACCATTGGTCATCATAAGGATGTACATATCGAACACCATCAGCATAAAATTCCATTTTGCTAAGACATGTTGCATTTCCAGTTATATTTGGACTGGCTAGAAAAATAAAATATAGAGTTCAATAGAAGGGGGGGGCTAGGGGTCTAGAGTGTCGCGCTTCGACCTCTAGCTGGCCGGTCACCTCTGGATTGCATCTGTGGTTCCGAGCCCTGGTGTGAGCGTATGTGGCATGGCGATAGGGGCGCCTTCTCAACCTCGTGGGTTTCCCCTGGGCACTCCGGTTTTCCCCCGCTGCTAAAAACCCCTACGCGCAAGCGAATTATTGAAAAAAAATTAAACCATATGTTAGTCCCGAAATGACCTTGTTGTGTTGAATGGACGTTAAACCCTATTGCTCTCTCTCTCTCTCTCTCTCATTAGAAGGGGCCACATGGCCGCTATATCTCGACAGCAGCTTCTCCAAACTGAAAACTTTGATGTTGATCAAATTCATAAAGATAAAAAAAAATCTAAACTCTATCGTGTTTACTAGGCGGAAACAATTTATTAGCAAGTGGCCAATGTTTTCCAAGAGATTGTAATTTTTTAATTATTATTTAATAGACTTATAACAGACGAATGTATCATCAGTAAAAATAATAAATATTTTCACTTCTATGTCATAAAGCCATCCATTTTGTTGTTCGAGCTTGAATAAGGAATAACGAAACAATATTTGAATAATGAATAACGAAACCGAAAGTGTTTCGTTTTTCGGGATTCAGATGAAATTATATTTTTTTAGGAACTTGTTGTTATTGTCCATTTGCCAAGTAAACTGATTTAGTTTTTGTATTTGTTTATGTGATTTGGTGTGTTTTTCAGGCTTATTTAATATGCGTATAAGATGCTGTTCTTTATAATGATCGGAAATGTGGTTATTTACTGCCTAGGTAATTCTTCTTATAATTTAATTAGAAACGACGGTGGCTCAGTGAGTAAGACGCTAACCATGAGATCCCGTTTGTCCGAGAAAGCTCATCGAAATTATCCTGGCAAGGCTGGGGTCCTGGCATACGATATTTATGAATTGGTGCCAGAACACAATACGTGCATGAAGTTGTTTTACGCGCATGTCAATAAGTAAGGTGTGTCTGACTGACACCACTTACAATCTTCAGTAACTTCATCGCCCAACACCATAATTACACCCTAAATATAGATTTTTTTACGCGTACTGATGGCAGAACAAACACAGCTCTATAAAACTCATACTGATCGCAGAACATACATGACTCTTTATAACTATAAAACTCCGGTACATTATAACACGAAATATACTTTATAGACTATATACAAACATTTAAACTTACAGATTGCAGAACAAACAAATTTCTGTAAAACTAATAATATGAATACCACGTGTATTATCCAATATGTCATCTCTCTTATCGCCTGAATATAAAAATAAAGAACAATATTATTATGGAACACGGATAGAAATTGTTAAATTTTAAATTGAGAACACTTGAAAAGCGCAATAGAAACGTTAGTTTTAGTATTATGGCGCTATATAAATAGAGGATTATTATTATATTATCATCTCTACCTACCCGAGTATCATATATATATATATACCTAAACAAGGCTAATATAAGTATAACTTACTCGTTTGTGTAACAGTCAAAGTATACCCAGGTAATAAAGCACCCATTATTGCCAGTTGATATCAGTATAATCCATCATATATACATTACATACACACGTAATAAAGTACCCACTATTGCCAGTTGATACATACACACGACTTATTTTAGTATTACTTACCCCTGTATTATATAATCATACACAAGACTAATATAAGTTTTACCTACCAGTATATGTTACAGCCAATGTTTACCCACGTAACAAAACACCGCTATTGTTAGTTGATATCAGAAGAGCTCTGGTTTTATAGACCGTTCAAGGACAATCAGAACATCAAGAGACCAATTGATATTCCAATTCGGCGAATGATAGAACTGGAACATGCATTATGCAAGACCTGGATAATGGTCCAGCCTTCGTTTTTATAATAGTTCATCAATGGCTTTTAAATTTCTTCATAGCTCAACCCCAAACATTTACAAGAAAAGATTTATTATTTCCTTTTTGCTATAGCGTTGGGTGTTTTGAATGATATCCTAAATGCTGAGCAATACTGGAGTACTCAACGGTCCGAAATATTAAGGGGTAAAGTTCATGATTCCTTTAAAAGGTACAACTTCAGACAAACACAAAGTCGTCAATTTTTGAGAGAAACAAATTAAACTGACGCCATTCATTGGGTTGTGAGGATGCTACCCCGAATTCAAATGTATACAGGGGCATAACTGTGCATTATTTTATCATGAAATTACAATTTCCGGTCTCCAAATCAATGTTTTGGGGCCATTGTTTGATTTGAAGTGGTTCTTTATACCATTTTGGGGGAGTCCCGGGAAATCCCGTACATCAAAACATATCGTTAACATAATGTATTTTTAATACTGTGTATCTTTAATTTTTGTGTATCTTTAACCTAATGTATCTTTAACATAACGCATTTTTAACATAACACAATTTTAACATAACGCATCTTTAACATAATGTATCTTTAACCCAATATATCTTTAACATAACGCATCTTTAACATAATATGTTTAATACGGTGTATCTTTAACATATTTTTTGTGTTAATACAATGTATCTTTAACATAATGTATTTTTTTTTTTAACATAATGTATCTTTAACATAATGTTTCTTTAACATAATGTTTCTTTAACATAATGTTTCTTTAACATAGTGTTTCTTTAACATAATGTTTCTTTAACATAATGTTTCTTTGAAATAATATATCTATTAGTACAATGTATCTTTGATAGTGAGAAAAGAAACGTAAATATTTTCGAGAAATATTTGTTTGAAGGGCAGCGGCGGATACTCCCCGCCCCCCTGCACACCTACAAAAAAAATCTCACCTACATACAACAAATTTTATGAGAAAAGTGTCCCTGTCGTAAGCTCTATCCTTTATAATCAGATGATCAGTTATAAAAATACAAATAGGGCCATAATATTTCTACCCAATTAGAGCCTCCTCCACCCCAAAAACGATATTAGATACACTGTGTCCCTAACCTGACAAACCATATTTTTCTTTTAAAATTCCTGGATCCGCCCCTGATTCTGATTCTGTATCTATGGGATCAATATATAATTTATGACTTTATATACACAAATATAAAGAATGTATAAACATATTATTATGTTAGTTGGTGTCAAGTTAAACAAAACATTACTTACAAGTACATTAAGTGAATATTGTAAAATTTGTTTTTAAACTGGCATAATTGATGACATATTGAAATGTGACTCTACATGTATTTATAAGAACTGTTAAGAATCAAGGGAGATTAATGTAGAGTATCTTAACAAGCCATAAAAACAAATAATTCAAGAAACAAATAAGTGTGCTTACGGTTAATTAGCTACTAGAATTTCTTACTAAATTATCAAGTAAGGGTCTTGTAAACTTAACAAAAGGTCAGTTTTGGTAACAGAACAGGGCCTAATTCAAATTAGCGTCAAATTAGCGTCCACGATTCTGGCTAATAGAAAATAGAGTGGGATAGCTATAGTAAACACGTGTATTTTTATATTTTTAACCAAAGAGGTTTAATCAAGCGAGTGAACATTCGACCCATGTCTTAGGGTTTTTTTTACCTCTGTCCGGTGTTTAAAATTTGGTAAACTTTTGGGATTGTATAAAGTGCATCTAATGCATTCAAACGTTGAACTTTTTTATCTTAAATAAAATGCATCTTAAATATAATGTATCTTAAATATAATGTATCTTAAAAGAATGCATCTTAAATATAATGTACACTGTAACAAAGGAATATGTGAAAAAACGTTAGAAATTTAGGAAACAAAAATTACCAGGACCATTTTATCGGTATTTGTTTTTTTTCCTGTAATTTACAGGAATTCCTTCAATTAACATAAATTCCAAATACAAAAAAAATAAACCTGGAATTTTTGTTTCAAATACAATGTTTCTTTGAAATAATCTATCTTTAATGCAATGTAAATGTATATTATACGTTTAATACACTGCTGTAAAGATAGAATGTGGTTTCGAGCCCTGATGTGAGCGTATGTGGCATGGATATAGGGGCGCCTTCTCAACCTCGTGGGTTTCCTCCCACTGCTAAAGACCCCTTCTCGCAAGCCAATTATTGAAATAAAATTAAACCATACGTTAGTCCCGAAATGACCTAGTTGTGTTGATTGGACGTTAAACCTTATCTCTCTCTCCTGCAACAGACTTTCCCTTGTGATTCTAATATATAATGAATGACTTTATTAACATAAACATAAAGAGTGTATAAACATATATGTTAATTGGTTTCAAGTTAATACGTCCATTCACAAGTACATTTAAAAATACATAATTGATGACATATAGAAATGTGATTATGTTTATAAGAACTGTTAAGAATCAAGTACAGACGAAGAGTAACTTAACAAGCCATACAACACAAAGGTCAAGAAACCAATAATTGTACTTATGGTTACTAAGCTCCTCAATTCTAAAATCGTTTTGGTTTATTCCCGTGAAGTTTGTCTTATATATCTCCTAGAATTTCTACATACATCAACTGGGAAATGTCAACAGCAAAAAAAATATCGTCGACGGTTTTAGCTAAAGGAAAACAAGGTCGGCAGGGTAACTGTAATTTAATCTATTTTTTATTGTTCTGTATCATCTCAGGCACATATAGAGACCAATATTTAGGCATTAAAGCCAGTTAAAATGACTTTTTGAAAAACACCCAAACATTTCAGGTGTTGTGACAAAATGGTGTCACTTTACCTTGCCCTTAAGCCGTCTACATAGTTTAACTATAATTGTTTTTATATTGATTTTGTTATTAATAAGATAAACGAGAAACGAACACCTGATCTATAGTCATTCGGACATATTGTTCCCTACATAATGAAATTTGTACTTTGGTTGGTCTGTCACCAAATTAAGTATAATTATCATGTATGTTTCTGGCATAAAATAATTATTACACTGCTCCTCCAAGCAGTCTGGAGTATAACAGAGACCATTGCGTGGGAGTTTAATCGGAGAGTAGTTCGGCGTTTTCTGACGTTAGTCGCTCTGGCTACAGCAGTACAGCGACGTTGAGGGAGACCAGAAGACATATTATTTAAAGTTCATCAGACTCGTTATATTAATGTCGTATTAATCTGGTGAGAATTCATGTTGTAGTATTCTTCCTAATATAACGTGAAGTAAAGTATTATCGGACATGAAGGGCACATCCTCGGTTACCGAGTGTACTCATTCCGCTCTACTCCACTATAGCCTGGGTTAATCTATGGGGGGACACGTTTTCAAGTTATCCACACTTGATGATTGTGCTATTCTTATCTACCAATCCCATCAATTGTTTTTTTATAAAGTATGTTGGAGAAGGGAAATTACTCTCATCGGACAATGGTAGGAGTTGGCCTAGTCTAAATGTGTAATTATTAACAACCAATGATATATTGTGATAATGAAGACCAGGCGTTCATTTAATCATGTAGGGCCATTAGTTTTATTGAGAATCCTTCGTTCGTTCCCTGAATTTAAAGTCCACGTGATATCGTGGATAAGTTACTGTGAATGTTTGTTGTTTCCTGGTGTCCGGGGCGGATTGGTCCATAGGGCGATCGGGCAATCGGTAGGACAATAAAGAAAAAAATTATTTGTGTCCAATTCGTCTAAATAAAACCGTCTTCTGTTGAACATAATAAGTGTGGGGGGGGGGTATTTGGCCGGCCATGGAGCGATGATGATCATGTTGTCACCACTGGTGTCTGGAATGGGCTGGTAAAATAGACTTTCTGTGCTGGGTGTGGGAGGGAATTCAGAATCCTGCAATGGGGATACCGAATTTCATCCGAAAATTCCATCGATTTCAACTGACACTGTCGCCCGCAAATACACTAATTATTAAGACACATGCACCATGTTTGTGGGAATACGCTAGAAACATCTGCCGATTTTTCGTAACTCCCAAAAATTTGATAAGAGCTAGTCTGCTGGCTGAATATGAGTACGAGACGCTTTCCTGGGTTTACTGAGTTGACATTCCTTGACATTTTTAGTACAGAATTTGGATGTCGGGAATGGTCTCAAGACGGAATGGTGTCCTGTACGCCTAGGCATATCCGCTCCAACGTAGACGTAAAAACCAGCGGCTGTCCCCCTCCCCCCCTAACTTTCGGGCAAGCTGACTTTTCTGGCAGACGGGTAAAACGAAAATAGAAATATTTCATCTTCTTGGCAAAATAAAGTGCCAGAAATCTAATAAAAAACTAATTTTAAGGGCTAGAATAGCAGTGAAACGCATTTGCAGCAGTCAAAAATGCGAAAATATTCTTGGGGGTACATACAAGGTCAGCTCCGATTCTTCGCCTTTCAGAGAAAACCGGTGCCGCTGTCTGTAAACATGAATTTTCTCGGGCATTTCTAATTTTGCTCCCCTTACTGTCACCAAGCGCCAATAAAACATTTTTTTAATTGAATGCCACGAATGTATACTGAACATCGATTATTATTTGGGAATGCAGCCGATTGGATGGTTGGAATTTAGAGTGGTGAACAGTTCATTTGCTGATTGCACTGGGGTGTTTCCATACAAGAAAGACCAGCGCCGGTGTCTTTAAACCCGAATTTTTGTTTCGGGCATTTCGGGTTCTGCCACTGTCATCGAGTCCGTACGCCTATGTCTGTCAAGGCCACTTGTTATACGGCCTTGACCCAGCTAAAGAACGTTTTCTTGTTATCTCAGTCACCGTCTCCAGAAATCAGATATGCCACCAAATCGCATATTTGGGGTTTAATTTTCAACGTCTACTTCCACCTAGGGTGATATCATAGACAAGTGATTGTGAATCAGATTACTAAGTATAAGTTCAATAATAATAAAAATATCAGAATGACATTTCAGACAAAGAACATATAGTTGTAATACAGATTTGAAATCAACAACACATACTACAGATTTTGATAATACAATTAAAGATAAATAAATTAGGAATATATACATTACTTATATAAATCATTCAGTAAATGAACATGAATTTCGTTATCTACCCTTATAAAAACGAAGACGAAACGATTGGTTTGTAAACTGTTTTGGTTCGTAGATTGTTCCTACATTCTAGGCCATGGCAGATAATTTGAAATCGTGGAAACCTTATTAGTCAGGTCAAAATAACATCTAACCCCCCAAAAATTGCAACAAAAGGGTTTTTAGTTGATTCTGGCAGGGTTTAAAGTTTACCCCCGGAAAAGTGTTGTCTTCAAGATGGCGTCAAAGATGGCCATCGAAACGTCTTTAAAATGATCATAATTATGTATCTAACAACTCAAATTTAATGATCTTGGGTCTATTCCTATGTTTTGGGGACAACGAACTCATTAAGATCCTTAAAAGGGATGTTGGCCTTCTATGTCAAAAATGGCCGCCAACACTTCTCAATGATCGCAAATTCATAACTATTGCCCCAAATCTGATGATCTTGATGCCTATCCCTAACTTTTTGGGGGCAAGGAACATATTAAGACAACTTGAATTCATGACTTTCTGCTGTCCACTATAACCTAATGCACAAACACCACAGGCCATAGAATAAGTTTCAGAGCGTTCTGTTTTGAGTGTCATTTTCCACCTCAGTACCGACCTATTGAGTGTTGTTTGAATTTTCACAATTTGCAGTTTTACGGGCAACATACAGCAGTGTAGGGGATTACATAGCGTCTGCAGCGTCATCACTAGAACTTGCCCCCCCCCCCCCCCAACCGAACACAGTTGTAATGTATAAGTTATGTTTAACATTAATCCTTTCGGCATAGTATTGTTGACCTTAAAGCGGGTAACACCCTTAGTCAAAACATTTCAGAATAAATCTGCTACAATAAGATATAAGTGAAATTAAATCAGCTATGACAAAAGCACCGAGTGAAACAACAATCATCAGTATTCCAATATAGCCACAATACACAGCTGATGGACGTCTGTCTTCTGCACTTATCTTCCTTTGTATTGTTTTTGACAACATCGCCGCTGGTATTACCAACTTCCTGCTTATTTCTTCTTTATATGCCTCAATTTGTTTTTCGTGCTCCTGTTCTTGATACACCACGTGACAGAAACACCGACAAGAGGTGTTCATCGACCATTTTGTGGTGGTCAGGGTGTCATCTGTACTAGTTACGTCTTCTTCTGTAGTACTTACGTCTTCTGTGGCAGCTGCATCTTTTGTAGTAGTGGTGATCAAGACATCTGTAGTAATAACGTCTTCTGCAGTAATAGTCAAGTCTTCTACTGTAGTACTTACCTCTTCTGTGGCAGCTGCATCTTTTGTAGTAGTGGTGATCAAGACATCTGTAGTAATAACGTCTTCTGCAGTAATAGTCAAGTCTTCTACTGTAGTACTTACGTCTTCTGTGGCAGCTGCATCTTCTGTAGTAGTGGTGATCAAGACCTCTGTAGTAGTTACGTCTTCTGCAGTAATAGTCAAGTCTTCTTCTGTAGTACTTACTTCTTCTGTGACAGCTGCATCTTCTGTAGTAGTGGTGATCAAGACCTCTGTAGTAGTTACGTCTTCTGCAGTAATAGTCAAGTCTTCTTCTGTAGTACTTACTTCTTCTGTGACAGCTGTATCTTCTGTAGTAGTGGTGATCAAGAACTCTGAAGTAGTTACGTCTTCTGTTGTAGTGGACAAGTCCTCTGTGATAGTTACGTCGGCTGTAGTAGATGAACTATCACCAGTTGTGGATGAGCTATCGTCTGTAGTAGTTACAGCATCTTCTGTAGTAGTGGTGATCAAGACCTCTGAAGTAGTGGACACGTCTTCTGTTGTAGTGGACAAGTCTTCTGTGATAGTTACGTCGGCTGTAGTAGATGAACTATCACCAGTAGTAGATGAGCTATCGTCTGAAGTAGATGAACCATCACCAGTAGTAGATGAGCTATCGTCTGTAGTAGATGAACTATCACCAGTAGTAGATGAACTATCACCAGTAGTAGATGAACTATCGTCTGAAGTAGATGAAATATCACCAGTAGTAGATGAGCTATCGTCTGTAGTAGATGAACTATCACCAGTAGTAGATGAACTATCACCAGTAGTAGATGAACTACCGCATGTAGTAGATGAACTATCACCAGTAGTAGATGAACTATCACCAGTAGTAGATGAACTACCGCATGTAGTAGTTACAGCATCGTCTGTAAAATACAAATATAGAATTTGATTTGGTTTGTTCCGCTGTCTCATAAATATTAGTTATAATAAGATAAACTCGTCTTGATAACAGAGATCAGTTTAATAAATACAGGATTTATTTACATCGGGATGCAGAAGGACACACGTAAAACCACATGGATGCATCCCCGATCCAAGCACTGGCATATGATAGGCTACCTTATCACTAGAAGTCAAGATAAAACGGACATCCACAGTACTAGATCCATGCGTGGGGCAAACTGCTGGACAGATCACTTGATGCTAAGATCAAAGGTGTCATTTTCTCTAAGACAAAAACACAACAAGAGAAGTACTAGAAAACCGACCAAACTCAATACAGCGAAGCTTCAAGTCACCGATGATAGACTGCGTCTTGAACAAGCGATGACTAGCAATCTGGAAAACCTTGTAGATAATGCAAGTCTGACGCTAGATGAGAATTGGACAGCCCTTCAAAAAGTTGTGTACAATACCGCGAAGTAAACACTCGGCATACCAGAAAGGACTCACCAAGACTGGTTTGATCCCTCCGACCAGGAACTACAGAATCTCCTAAATAGGAGAGACAGAGCCCACTAGAAAAAGTTACAATCAAGGACCACTAGATCCACTACTGCAGAGTATAAAAATTCGGGTAGACTGCTCCAAAAGTACACCCGAGAAATGAAATCAAACTGGTGGGAGAGACAGGCTGAGGAACTGCAAACAGCCGCAGATAAAAATGACACGAAAGGCTTCTACAATAGACTCAAAGAAGTGTGGGGACCTCAAAAAAAAAGGAACTGTTCATCTGAAATCGGAAGATGGACACCAAACTTTCACAGACAACAAAAGAGTACTGGAAAGGTGGAGCGAACATTTTCAAAAGCACCTAAATGCGGAGGGTGAAATAAATCCTGAAGCTCTAGACAAGATCCCACAACGAGCTGCTATCACCTGCCTTGATGATACCCCTACCATGGAAGAATTGACCTTAGCTATAAACAGACAAAAGGAGGGTAAGGCCCCTGGAGAAGATGGTATTCCTGTCGAAGTATGGAAAAACGGTTGAAGGGATCTCCTCCACAGGTTGCGCAACCGCATCAAAAAGGCATGGGAAGCTGGCGCTGTACCACAAGCATGGAAGGATGCCAACCTTGTGACCATCTTCAAAAAAAGGCGACAGAACAGACTGTGGAAATTACAGAGGAATATCATTGCTCTCAATAGCAGGAAAAATCTTTGCTAGAATACTCCTCAACAGGCTCACTAAACACATCTCACCAGAGGTGATCCCAAAGACACAATGTGGCTTCAGATCAAACCGGAGCACAGTTGACATGATCTTCTGCCTCAGACAGTTGCAAGAAAAATGTATTGGACTTTGTGGACTTCACAAAAGCATTCGATACAGTTGGGAGGACAGGACTATGGCAGCTGTTAAGAAAGTATGGGTGTTCTGAGAGATTTACAACTATGATTGAATCTCTCCACACAGGCATGATGGCCAAGGTCAGCGATGGGGAAGAAACCTCTGAACTGTTCGCTGTTACAAATGGTGTCAAACAAGGCTGCGCGTACTAGCCCCATCTTTATTTTCCTATTTCTTAGCAGCGATGCTGGAAGATGCATTTCGGGATATGGAAGATGGTATCTACATCCAATCAAGACAGGACTCCAACCTATTCAATGTAGCTCATTTCAAAGCAAAGACCAGATGCTCCCAAATTCTCATGAGAGAGCTATTATTTGCAGACGATAGCGCACTTGTTGCCCACACCGCGGAGGACATCCAACATATTGTAGCTGCTTTCTCCGCGGCATCATAGAAGTTTGGCTTGAAGATCAATATAAAGAAAACAGAAGTCCTCTATCAACCAAATACATCTAGAAGCCCTGCAACAGAAATCAGGGTGGATGACAACAGACTGAACCTAGTTTCGGAGTTCACCTACCTTGGAAGCACGATATCGCTGGGTGGTAAAATTGATGAGGAAATCCGAAGAAGAATGGCAAAGGCCAGTACTGCGTTTGGCCGTCTCCGCAAGAGACTTTGGAATAACCATCACGTCAAGGCCAAGATCAAAGGACAAATCTACCAGGCCATAGTCCTGCCCACTCTCTTGTATGGGGCAGAGTGTTGGACTGTGTACAGATGTTAGGTGAAGAAACTTCATGCATTCATGATGCGACACCTACGCTCAATCCTGAAAATCAATTGGCAGGAAAAAGTTCCCAATACGGAAATACTAGACCGTCTGTGCCTTCCATCTATGGAATCCCTTTTAATAAGAAAAAACCTACGGTGGGTTGGCCACATCATGCGAATGCCGGCAAACAGATTGCCTAGGCAAATCCTTTACTCTTAACTACCCCAAGGCCGGCGGAAAAGAGGGCGCCCAAGATTCCGTTTCAGAGATTCGGTTAAAAGAAATCTCAGCCAACGTGGTATCGAGACGAGAGAATGGGTGGAGCTGGCCCAAAATAGAGCCAAATGGAGAACAGCAGTCAAGTGACTATGAGAGTAGACATGGTCGCTACGACCGTCAGCTGATGACGTTATAAAATATTGTACTGTTTACGTTATAAGATTGTGTATTGTTTACCTAATAAGATAATGTACTGTTTACGTTATAAGATATTATACTGCTTACGTTATAATAATAATATTTAATAATATTTAGTGTTTTAAGCCCATTCCATCGTTTACATCATAAGATATTGAACTGTTTACTTTACAGCATAGTGTACTGTTTATAAGATATTGTACTGTTTCACGTTATAAGATAGTGTACTGTTTACGTTATAAGATAGTGTACTGTTTACGTTATAAGATTTTGTACTGTTTACGTTATAAAATATTGTACTGCTTACGTTATAATATATTGTACTGTTTACGTTATAAGATATTGTACTGTTTACGTTATATGATATTGTACCGTTTACGTTATAATATATTGTATTGTTTACGTTATAAGACAGTGTACTGTTTACGTTACAAGATAATGTACTGTTTACGTTATAAGATATTGTACTGTTTACGTTATAAGATAATGTACGTTATAATGTTGTATGTACTACGTATGCTATAAAGTATTGTACTGTTTACCCCATAACTTTACTGTTTACGTTTAAAAACATTGTACTGTGTCTGAATAAAGATTTATATCTGAGTATAAACTTACAACTAAATGACTTTCTACAGTAGATTGCACCAGTAGCGCAAATATCATCAGTCGTCCAAATCCAATCATTATTACCAAGCGATAACAGTGCAGCATTTCTCCAGTTCGTCTTGTCAAAACTATAATAATAAAATTGTGATTACTTTCTGAATCATTGTATATTTTAAACGTCTTCGAACGCGTTTTTTCATAATCTCTCATAAAGCCTGTCAATGAGTAAACGGGCGTGGTTTCGAATTCCCGGTTGTACGTGACAAGGAGTAGGGTAGCCTGTCCAGCCTCGTGGATTTCTCCGGGTCCCCTGGTTTTCTCCCATACGCGCACGCGAATTACTAAAATAAAATTAAAACCATATGTCAGTCCCGAAATGACCTAGTTCGTGTCGGGTGGACGTTACATCCGATCCCCCTCCCTCTCTCCATTACGAATATACACTGATAATTTTAATCGTCGAATCAACTTACCTGACATTACTAATATTATACACTTTCAACTTACCTGACATTACTTATATTATACAATTTCAACTTACCTGACATTACTAATATTATACACTTACCTGACATTACTAATATTATATACTTTCAACCTTCCTGACATTACTAATATCATACACTTTCAACTTACCTGACATTACTAATATTATACACTTTCAACTTACATGATATTGGTCCAACCGTCCTCCTCGTCATCTGTACATTTCCAGCTTGTATCAGTTGTAACTCCGTTACTTAAGTAAACTTTGAGACCACACTGTCCTCCCAAATTCTCACATTTGATTGCTACAACTTTTGTAGTGTTTGGAATGTTGATGGGTGACGTATAATACCATCGGTCATCATTAGGATGTATATATCGAACACCATCAGCATAAAATTCCATTATGCTAAGACATGATGCATTTCCAGTTATATTTGGACTGACTAGATAAAGAAAATAAAGATTTCATAAGAAGAAGCCGCGTTGCAGCTATATCTCGACAGAAGCTTCTCCGAAAAAAAGAAACTCGGATGTTGATCAAATTCGATAAGGATCCTTTATGCCTCCCAGAAATCTGAACTCTGTCGTGTTGTCGAACTGAAAACAACCTGTTGTCAGGCTAGTTTGAAATTCGGGTGTTCGATTCCTGCATTGGCCGAGAAAGATCATCCAAATATTCCGGTGTGGGTTTCCTTGTCAGTGATGCCGGACAGGGGGACTGGCAAGGACAGCTGCCTAGTCGTTTGAATGGAACGAAAAACCCAGGTCTCGTGTACATATTGGCGTGCACGTAAAATACCCCTTTACAGTTGGAATTCGATATAAGAGTAGGCTGTAGCAAAATACCCCTTATAGCTGTATGTCTTCATTAGCTTAGTTTAGGAGTAGAACAGTGGGACGTTAAACCCCATTTAATTTCATTTTTATAACCTGTATTTTAACAGATTTCTAATAATTCCCTTATTATATATACTCCCCGCATTCAAGGGATATAATATAGCAAAAATATTTTGTTCTTGTTTTTAAAATATGCTAAGCAGCAAACGAAACGTCAGTTCGGTATGTTACTTGTCAAATGTTTTTATTGTATATTTGTGACCACATATCCAACTTTACTCAAGTAATAATTAAGGCTCCTTCCCAAACACAGAATTAGGGAGACTTAATAACGTCGTACCGAGACCAAACAAGCCTATGGATTGCTCCAGGCTTTTCTGAGAGTGTGGTTCCAGGTGCAAATGGCGTTCATCAATAGTCTGTTGTAATTAACTCGCGGTGGACACACCAGGTACGGATGTATAGCCCGTGTATAGACCCTAAACCTTCTCGTAATGTCTTGGAATTGGTACGGATGTAAGACTGTGTATAAACCTTCTCGTAATATCTTGGAATTGTGATGAATTAATCACTAGTTTGGTTTAGCGCCCTGCTTATATGTTCCTGTTCCATCCAGGCTAATGAAGACTGGCATAAGATATGTAGTGTACTATTAGGAAGATTGTACCAGGACAAAAATGCTACAGCCTATTTTTATGCAACTGCCTAGACTTCATTTACATGCACAACAAGGTGTATGCGTGACCTCGGTTTTTAGTCTTGCACCAGCGACAAATACGAAAATCCTGAGCAACTTTCTCCCCCAACATCATACTCGAACGCTAAATAAATAGATAGGTTTAAGATTACAGGTCGCAGACCATACATGATTCTTTATAACTATAAAACTCAGGTACATCATAACACGAAATATACTTTATAGACTATATACAAACATTTAAACTTACAGATTGCAGAACAAACAAAGTTCTGTAAAACAAATAATATTAATACCACGTTTATTATCCAATATGTCATCTCTCTTATCGCCTAAATATAAAAATAAAGGGCAATATTATTATGGTACATAGATAGAAATTGTTAAATTATAAATATTAGCCGATAATGATCCGCATCAAGAATTCAAATTTTTTTTGGTTCTATAACGATTTCCCTTTTGTCAGTTGTGTAGGACGATGGGCCTTACAAGTTATAGCGTATAGTCCTTCGGATCGGACGAAAAACAAACGTCTCGGTTACAGCTTGGCGGACACATAAAAGACCCTCTAACCGCTGAATCCAATCTAAGAACAGACCGTAACGCCATTGTCAGGAAAATTTTCGTCATGGCACACTGAATTGCAAATGTCCGCCTTTCTTTACCTAGTCGATGTAGAACAGTAGGACGTTAAACCCCGTATCATTTTATTTTCATGTCTATAAAGGATGATATTTGTGATGATCCGTAGGGTTGATGGTTCACTTTGCAGTTTTCTAAACAGACTCAAAGACTCTTTCTCGTCCTATGCGTTTTCAAAAAGGATAACATATTTTGTCTTGAATCTTCAACGAGAGAGACAGAGAGAGAGAAATGGGGTTTAACGTCCACTTGACACAATCTATGTCATTTCAGGACTAACATATGGTTTAATTGTATTTCAATAAGTCGATTTCGCGTAGGGGTCTTTGGCAGTGGGGGTAAACCGGAGGACCTGGAGAAAACCCGCGAGGTTGGACAGGCGACCCCAGTCCTTGTTACGTACAACCGGGAATTCGAAACCACGTCAGTTGACTCAATGACAGGCTTTATAATACAGCGCACACGTGCTAACCATTCGGCCATCCAACCACGCTTTATTTTAATTTATTCTATCGCCCGGTCTTCTTTAACGTGGTTGATGCAGAAATGTGAGAATTTAAACACCATTTCCGGTAACATATTTATATTAAATAATAACCTGTTAATATAACTTGTTGTCGTATTCATATTGATTCACTAATATTGTTATCAATATTGCCAGGTTCATTATTACCTAACCGTATATGTTAGAGATAAAGGTATACTCACGTTATAAAGCACCGGTATCGTTAGTTGATATAAGTTTATATCTCGTACAGACAAAAACCACTATAGTCAGTTAATACCAGTAGAGATCTGATTTTTATATAGATCGTTGATTAAAACGAAATCTCAGATGAGAGAAACAGTGCATCGATTCATCTTAAAATCAACGAATGATATAAATTACACGACATGTATTTTTTAAGATTTAGATAGGGTAATTACCAGAGTTCACAAAACATTCTCAGACTTAACATTGTACTCGTGTTTCAATCACTGTTTACGATAAATATCTCTAATCCAGTAGACATGGTACAAGGGTTAATCAGCGAAATGGATGCATGAGATGTGTTGTTGACGTTTGGGAAAGTAGACGAGGGGAAATGTGTACGGAGTGGTAGTTAGATGTATTATGAATGGTTAGAGTGGCTGTGGTGTTACGGTGAAATACTATGCCGCCACCGTAACACCACAGCTTTATGATTTGTTAGACAGGAGTGATGTAATAAGTCCGACAATAATAAATAACATATTTCTGATTTTATTGTCGTCTTTTCCCACTTGCACTGGTTGTACGCCATTTTGAAACTAGCTGACGAAGACAGCTCGGGCGGCGATTGTTCGACTCCGGGCTGCTCTGTCAGTCGTACCATGTCACTCGATATTCACGCGGTAATTCACGGAATTCCACGATAAAAAAACATCAAACCACCGCGATGCGCGTACTGTATGTTTTAACCTTTACTCACTGATAAGCCTCCGCTGCAAAAGGAATTCTTGCCTTTTTATTATTAGTATAATGACTTCGTCATGTGCGGCAGGTTAGTTTGCTTCTAAAAACACTGTTTATAATTACCGTTCCAAAAAATACAAAAGTAATTTTCTACCAGACAACCATGGTTCTAGTCACCGAGACTAGATACTTTCTATCGGTGTAAGGATATTATCGCTATGAAATGAGTTCATACACTGTTGAGAAAATAATCCCGTTGGTTTGCTTAGTTACAATTTGAGCATGAATCAACACTGTACTGAAAATTCTGTGCGTAATAAATATGAACGGTCTTCAAACATTCGGTTTATAATTAGCGATACACAGGTACAGTGGCAAGTGTTATGCTAAACAGACCTAATACCTCAAAAGTACCTACGCGTGAAATCCCTGATTTTGGAATATGTAAAACAGAAAAAAAATAGTGCCCGTGCGCGTGCCAGTAATAGAAAAACTAAGAGTTCGCGCATATAAAATGCACGAACGTACCAGGCGCGATGTCATCCAGAGACACACAACTTTCTTCATAGTTTCTTGTTGATGTATTTGAATCCCTGATATCTCGGTTCAGAGTAAAGCAATTTGGCTGAAACGTTCAACATATTCTGGTTTCATTATCGTTTTTGAAACTATTATAGCGAGAACTGTCAGCTCGGTATCTAATCTTCCCCAATGCCGGTTTCTTTAATAATGACGTGTATACAATCCCAGAATAAACTTAAATCAGGTGTTTAGCGGCTGTCTGTGGTTTCTTTCTGAAATATGATAAGGAGACACCCAAATCTTGAATAAATAACTGTATTTAAGCTTAGTTAGCTCCTAAAGAGAGAGATAGAGAGAGAGAGAGAGAAAAATGTAGTTTAACGTCCCCTCAACACAACTAGGTCATTTCGGGACTAACATAAGGTTTTAATTTTATTTCAACAAATCGCTTGCACGTAGGGGTCTCTAGCCGTGGGAGGAAACGGGAGTGCCCGGAGGAAACCCACGGGGTTGAGAAGGCGCCCCAATCTCCATGCCACATACGCCCTACACCGGGGCTTGAAACCACAGCTGCAAGCCAGAGGTAGCCGGCCAGCTAGAGGTCGAAGCGCGTCACTCCATACAACTAGGCCACACCAACCCCCTAATTAGCTCCTAAACGATTTGATCTGTTTCTCTGGTTTTGGTTTGTATTATATAGGCCTATTTCCTATAGTCCGGTGTGTTATATATTTCCTATAGTCCGGTGACTAAGGGGGAGGGGGGGGGGGGGGCCACCCGAGCTGTGAATTTATGAGATCAAGTTTTTCCAGATCTGTTTTTGCTTATGTTCCGAATCTGGGTGGTTATCAGAGTCATGGAGGGGGAGGGGTATATTCCGAATCTGGGTGGTGATCAGAGTCACGAAGGGGGAGGGGTATATTCCGAATCTGGGTGGTGATCAGAGTCACGAAGGGGGAGGGTATATTCCGAATCTGGGTGGTGAATAGAGTCACGAAGGGGTATTTTCGAGATAATATGGTGGTCTAATGTCTACAATTAGGGGTGGGGTTGATTATGTTGATATACATAAAACATAAATTTCTAGGACTGTCCAACTCTAAAGAAGTGTAAATGATTTGTTTTGAATCGTGGCGAGGTCGGGTGGGTCGTTGCAGGTGTGTATGTGTGTGAGGATGGGGGGTAGGGGTGGGCTGAAATTGGCGGGAAATGAGTTCACGTTGATTTAAAGGATGATTTTCTTATAACTATTAAAATTTTACCAAGGATGCGTAAGGACGATATCTGGATATGATAGTGACAAAAGTAAAACGTAAACACAAGTGATCCTACTGACTGGCTACTCACTATTGTTTCTATTGAAGACCAAAAGCTGTAATGTGAGAATATAGGGGATATCTGACAGTTTAAAAAGAACTGACTGTTACTGACCAGCTCTTTACCTCAATCTTACATAATGTCTTTAATAGCAAGAACGACCAGCTTTTTAACTAAATATTACATAATGTATCTTTAATATATTAATTATAGCAAGAACGACCAGCTTTTTAACTAAATATTACATAATGTATCTTTAATATAATAATTATAGCAAGAACGACCAGCTTTTTAACTAAATATTACATAATGTATATTTAATATAATTATAGCAAGAACGACCAGCTTTTTAACTAAATATCACATAATGTATCTTTAATATAATAATTATAGCAAGAACGACCAGCTTTTAACTAAATATTACATAATGTATCTGTAATATAACTATTATAGCAAGAACGACCAGCTCTTCAACTAAATATTACATAATGTATCTTTAATATAATAATTATAGCAAAAACGACCAAATCTTTAACTAAATCTTACATAATGTATCTTTAATATGACTATTATAGCAAAAACGACCAACTTTTATAGCAAGAACGGTCAGCTCTTCAACTAAATGTTACAAAATGTATCTTTAATACAACTGTTATAACAAGAACGGTCAGCTCTTTAACTAAATCTTACATAATGTATCTTTAATATAACTTTATAGCAAGAACGGTCAGCTCTTTATCTCAATCTTACATAATGTATCTTTAATAAAATTATTATAGCAGGAACGACCAGCTCGTTAACTAAATCTTACATAATATATTTCTTTAATGAACCTAGAAAAACCGATGTTTCTAAAAAAAAAAAAGGATTCTTGTTTAAAGAGACCATTCGATATCCATAACACAATAAATATATAATGAATGACTTGTTTTCGGAATATAAAAAGTGTACAAAGATATATGTCAATTGGTTTCAAGTAGAAACGATCATTCACAAGTACATGAAGTATTGTAAATTAACTTGTTTGACTTACATAATTGATGACGTATAGAAATGTGATTATGTTTATAAGAACTGATATGTATCAAGTACAGACGAAGAGTACCATAAATAGCCATTAAAATACAAATATGATCATGACGTCATCCTTTGATGTTGGCGTACCATTATTTTCATATAATGCACGGGCAACTTGCCAATAGTACATTATTTCAATATCAGCGCACGTGCAGAGTCTGAATTTTAAGTAGTTTAATCGTCTCGGGGCTTAGACATTGCGTAATATACCTTAAAAACACTCGGAACTGACGGTCCTCTTGTTGTTACAATATATTACTTAATGTTTCGCCCTCGACCATTACACCACACTTAAACACAAAGGTTTCACTTATGGTTACTTAGCTCCTCAATTCTAAAATCGTTTTTGGTGGAGTTTGTCTTAAATATCTCGTAGAAGTGGACTGTTCTGCTCCAAACTGGGTTAATAAAGACGGTTCTTTAAAGGTCGGTCTTGAAATTGTCCAGGGTCCAATTAAATAAACTGGGCAAATGTCAACAACAAAAAATTAAAGAGTCGGCGATTCTGGCTAATAGAAATCATGGTCGGTATGGTAATAATATATTACATGTTCCGTATAAAATACCATCTATGTTTCGCACGGATTCTTCTTTTTTCGTCAAAAGGAAATCATTTCTCGTCACATTTTACACAAATTTTAAATAATACAAAAAACATAGAGAACAGGCAAAACAGAAAGTGATTTTTCCTACAATCAAAGGCTATAATTCATTAAGTTACAATTTGTATGCATAAATATCAAAAGGAACCAATGTCTTGATATACCATTTTTTTTTTATACTATTCGCGTACAAACGGTGGCATTTTTGTCGGCAATTTTTGTCCAATTTTCCCGAAATTCGAACTCAACGTTACTTCGGGTGAAACGGTGATGTAATCTAAGTTTTTTTTTAATCGGATAACAATTGTGACCTCCAGAGGGACCACAAGCTTAAAGGGGCGATTTTTCGGACAATCAGGGGCCATAATTCAGGAAGTGACGTTCCGATGTGCGCAAATATCGACAGGAACCAAGGGTTATAAATATGCATTTCAAGTTTCATCAAAATTGAATTAAAATTTTAACCTCTACAGGGTCCACAACCTTGATATACAATTTTTGTACACTATTCGTGTACAAACGGCGGCAATTTTGTCAGGCAAATTTTTAGATAACCAGGGACCATAATTAAGGAAGTTACGTTCCGATGGGCGCAAATATCGACAGGAACCAAGATCGGTTCACAATTATGACCTCTACAGTGTTCACAAGCTTAAAACGTGATTTTTTGTACATTCAGGGGCCATAATCCACGAAGTTACGGTCCGATATATGCCAATATCGAGAGAAACAGATCTTATGGTGATAATAAAGTTTCATTGAAATCGGATACAAATTATGACCTGTAAACTGTTCACAAACAATTGTGGACGGACGGACAGGGGCGACGACAATATACGTCCACATGAAAATATGGGCGTATAAAAAACACGCGGTCTAATAGCGGATCAGTTTAAACGTTTTTTGGTTATGTTTTTTAATCGCAGAATTCCTCTTGAAAATAGTGTTGAATTATTATTAATTGGTGTCAACTGTAACAAAACATGATGCACCTATAGCGGGTGTGGCGCCAAGAGGTAGGGTAAGATAACTAACTCCTCCGGACATTTGTTGCCACTGTTTGTCATGTATTTTGTACACAATGTTGGGTCCATTTGCTTATTAGACCATTTTGCCTATACCGTTTTTCAAGGGCTTCGAATTTTGTCTAATGCTTTGGATTGTTCGTACTTGGTTTTATTTTATTCCTCTGGCTAAGCAAAAAATCACGGCGAAACAAGCCAACAGTGAGAGGCTGATATCCCCCGCCTAAATCCAAAAATAAATAGATGACACATATTAATTAATCGCACATTTCTTTTTCAAAAGCATCGGGAAATCAAACTATACACAAAATGTTATCACTCTCTATCAGTTTGAACATCCTACCTCAATTAGGAGAGTTATTGTGTTCAAAAGCCTCAACCAATCAAAGTGCTTATCGCTCTGCTTACCCTGGGCAGAACATGTTCATTATCGCACTTATTAGTCAAGGTATTGATGTAATGTAACTATACAGCAAGTCTAAACATTCTCGCTTAATTATAACTAAAGATATCGTGTCAAAAAGCATAAACTAATCAAATTGCTTATCTCCGCTTACCCTAAGCAGTGCCCGCAAAAAAAAATCCATTTTGCATGAATGAAATTTTAAATCAAGAAATTATAAACTAAGATTTTAAAGCTTTGCCCTTTTTATCATAAAATTGCAAGCCCAGAAATTAATACCTCAAAATACAATACATTATAAGTGAACTTATGTTCCTGAAGCAACGACCGCGAGTTTTACAACATATAACTGTTACATTAATAATGGGCAATTCCCGAACTTTCGCGCTCAATGTGTTTACTGACTAATTAGCATTGTCCAATCAGAGTTTGTGGCACATAACACACTGTAAACAAATATGGCAGCCTCAACAGAAAAAGAAATAGACAAGTTTACAGCCGTTGAAAGTTTTTATTTTCAATTGAGAAACTCACGGAAAACTAAAAAAGGCAGAAGGAAACTCTTTGTTGATCAGCCATGATTTCCAACAACCTTGACATTGATCGAACCTTGAACTTTCAACTAGATTGTCACATGTAGACATTTTAGCTAGAAGCGCGAGACCTAATAATCGTAACGATATTTTGAACGAAGGAATCTGATTGTATTACAAGCTGGGCTTACACCCAATCATACTTAGTGTTGAAGTATACAGAAGAGTGTATTTTTGTACACGAGGAGCAGTCCATTTGCTGATTACACTATTTTGCCTATGACGTTTTTAGAAATTCGAATTCTGTCTTATGGTTTGGATTGTTCGTACTTAGTTTTTATTTTATTTTACGTGAAGGGCTTGATAAGAGATCAAGGTTTCTTTCGAATATGAAGTGAACTAGGAAGTCTTTATTTAACTGGTAGTCTGTATCATCCAGAAAAATATCTTACGTTGTCAACATTTGAGAAAAATTGGCCAGATAATCCGGTCTTTTACAGTATCATAAACAACGTCTAAGGGAAGTAAGCCCATCTTATAACAAGAAGTTTACGCCCATGAAATTAATTTAAGAATGTCATTTCAAAAAGATCCATTTGTTTGCGTGCCAATTCACTATCTTTACTCTTTTGTGTAAAATTTCTCTCTTCGTGGGCCATATCTATGCTTTTAATGAATGAATGAATGAAATGGGGTTTAACGTCCAACTGCCAAGGGATCTTTTACGTGCACTCCAATGTGTACACGGGACCTCGGTTTTTCGTCCCATCCGAACGACTAGGCAGCTGTCCTTGCCAGGCCCTCCTTCTGTATCACTGACAAGGGGAAATCACGTCGAAAAATCGAGATGAACTTTCTCGGCCAATGCAGGGATCGAACACTCAACCTCCAGGCTAACGAACCAGCGCCTTATCCACTTAGCCACCGTGATCCCCCTATGCTCTTAAAATTAATCCTAGTTCGTCGTCTGGATTCATGTTTGTTTATATCAATGCAAGAATTGTGGGAAGGGGCGCAACTCTTACTTGGCTTGGCTCGAGAGACTGGATAATCAATCACATTAAAAATCAAACTCCCGGTTACGCATGGGCAATGGACTTTACGTCAAACATTGATAACTGTCTCAAACCCTCCGTATGTTGAAAACTAGGAGGTTAAGGATGTCCGAGACTAACTTAATGGTTGATTACACCCTCAACACTAAAATAACAAGTGTGTGAAACAGGGCGAACAAAATGTTATAAATAATTTGTTACCAGAAATTGAAAAATGATATATTTTCTAAATTTGTTAATAAGAAAACGTATCCTTTCAAAACTTCCCAATTTTTTATCTCCAATTGCACTTGAAATAGATAGGATAGATTCATCCCATTAGAAGAAAACATCAATGAATTAATTACACGATATTCAAGATGGAACACATTTTAAAAACCCTGTATCCGGGTGCATTTGAGATTGTCAATGCCGTTTTTGGTGTATTTCCCACATCACAAATATTGTATCCTTTGCGCAGATCCCAAATAGATACTATACAGTCACGTTTTTCCTCTGTTTCGAGAAAGATTTGTGTAATGTTGGTCCCGAAGGTTATTTATAGATGACTGCGAGTTAAGTGAAATGTTGTTTAACTAAACGTCCTACTGTTCTGCTCCTAAACTGGGCTATGCCTGCAAGAGGTTTGAAAGTGAAGGCTTTTTGATTGATAGCGTAAAGCATAATCCTGTAAGGGAAATCTATTGTGGCGTGTTTGGGGTGTTCTCATCCAGCTCAAAATATTGATTAAGGGGATTAAGGGTTTAGGGCTGGGGGATTATGGTCTGTAGCTGAAATGTGTTCACCTAATTAGATATGGATTAACCGTTTAATAAGTGTGATGTGAACTGTGTTTAATAAGTGTCATGTGAAATGGTAGTTTACTAGCCCATATAAAATATATATTTTTAATGTTGATGCCCTTCGTACTGCAGAATGTTCTCGTTGTCGGGCTTTGCTCCTGTTAGCTCACTACATTTATTTTTTTAGCGTTTTCCGAGTTCTCTCCGGATTATCGCCCTTATTGTTAAAATTATTTGACGTTCTAACACCTGACGTCGATTGGCTGACTATCGCCATTTAAGAGACGACCACTTACAAGATCGGTCGCATTTTTTTGTTACGTCTTTTATGTAAATCATTTTAGTGAAGCCTGTACCAAGACAGGCCCGGGACTGTACAGCGCAGTGGACGCTTACGGCTGGCCCCCGGATCCATTCACTTGATTTGATAATTGTTTAGTTTTTGCAATGTCTATTTTCTGTCTTGTCCGCAGGTTTATCTTGTAGATTTTTTGTTTTGCGTGTAGTGCAGTCCTCCTGCATTTACTATTAGAGTAGAGTTTTAGCCCTTCGTACTGCAGAATGTTCTCGTTGTCGGGCTTTGCTCCTGTTAGCTCACTACATTTATTTTTTTAGCGTTTTCCGAGTTCTCTCCGGATTATCGCCCTTATTGTTAAAATTATTTGACGTTCTAACACCTGACGTCGATTGGCTGACTATCGCCATTTAAGAGACGACCACTTACAAGATCGGTCGCTTTTTTTTTTTTTTTTTGTTACGTCTTTTATGTAAATCATTTTAGTGAAGCCTGTACCAAGACAGGCCCGGGACTGTACAGCGCAGTGGACGCTAACGGCTGGCCCCCGGATCCATTCACTTGATTTGATAATTGTTTAGTTTTTGCAATGTCTATTTTCTGTCTTGTCCGCAGGTTTATCTTGTAGATTTTTTGTTTTGCGTGTAGTGCAGTCCTCCTGCATTTACTATTAGAGTAGAGTTTTAGCCCTTCGTACTGCAGAATGTTCTCGTTGTCGGGCTTTGCTCCTGTTAGCTCACTACATTTATTTTTTTAGCGTTTTCCGAGTTCTCTCCGGATTATCGCCCTTATTGTTAAAATTATTTGACGTTCTAACACCTGACGTCGATTGGCTGACTATCGCCATTTAAGAGACGACCACTTACAAGATCGGTCGCATTTTTTTGTTACGTCTTTTATGTAAATCATTTTAGTGAAGCCTGTACCAAGACAGGCCCGGGACTGTACAGCGCAGTGGACGCTTACGGCTGGCCCCCGGATCCATTCACTTGATTTGATAATTGTTTAGTTTTTGCAATGTCTATTTTCTGTCTTGTCCGCAGGTGTATCTTGTAGATTTTTTGTTTTGCGTGTAGTGCAGTCCTCCTGCATTTACTATTAGAGTAGAGTTTTAGCCCTTCGTACTGCAGAATGTTCTCGTTGTCGGGCTTTGCTCCTGTTAGCTCACTACATTTATTTTTTTAGCGTTTTCCGAGTTCTCTCCGGATTATCGCCCTTATTGTTAAAGTTATTTGACGTTCTAACACCTGACGTCGATTGGCTGACTATCGCCATTTAAGACACGACCACTTACAAGATCGGTCGCATTTTTTTGTTACGTCTTTTATGTAAATCATTTTAGTGAAGCCTGTACCAAGACAGGCCCGGGACTGTACAGCGCAGTGGACGCTTACGGCTGGCCCCCGGATCCATTCACTTGATTTGATAATTGTTTAGTTTTTGCAATGTCTATTTTCTGTCTTGTCCGCAGGTTTATCTTGTAGATTTTTTGTTTTGCGTGTAGTGCAGTCCTCCTGCATTTACTAATAGTGCTATTTAGTTAAAAAAAATTATATTAAGTTTTTCCATTCACATTAAAGGTGTTGGAATAAACATGTTTTACTATAATAAATGTTGAATAAAACATTATCAAGTGATTTTGTTTTACTATTAGGTTTAACCTGATGAAAAAAAAGTGCCCAATGTGAAACAGACTACAGCTAATCTTTCTTTAGAAATACCAATTAACACCTTAGTCACGCTAACATGATTATTTAAGTTTTGAGCTGGGTGAGAATGTACCGCGTGATTATGAGATAACTTGGACTCACACATTTTCAGAGAATTTGTTGAACGCTTTTCTGGAGATTATTGGTGTAGGTTTGGTATTACTAAAAAGATGATGTAAATGAACCAAAAGAGACATGTACTAAAACAGATATGATGAGGAATTGGAATATCTACATAAACATCCTCCAATTAAACTATTTAAAGGCAACAAAACAAAGTCCATTCTCAATGAGCTTGCCCAATTTCAAGCTATGGGACAGGATGTTTTTGAGGCTATATTCTCTTATGATCTGAAACTGTGCGCTGATTACTTTGTTATTCACAAGTATTTGGTTTCAAATTGAATGATGCAAATGACCGTCCATACCGACGTAGCAGGTACTATTGTTCAGTTATCATGCCTTCTTTGATTTTTCCCACATATATCGAAAATAGAGACGAGGTGTGAATTTTACTAATGTCAGATCACACATATCGAGGATCTACGTGTAACCATGAATATAACCGGCAGGGAAAGATGTTTCCCTAATTCAACTTTAAAACTAAAACGTAAACATCACTTCGTAATGCATTACCCAACCCGGCCATGTCAAACCATTCCAAACGTTTGAAAATATAGGACACACTTTATCAGAACAACACCAATTGCTACAAGACTTTTATAGTAGTGGTTCTTCACAAGATGAAGAAGTTTTAGACCAAATCGATGGTCAGACATTAATTCAAGTCGATGGTCAGACATTAATTAAGAACACTTTTAGTAATTTTAAAATTCTTTTAGAGGCATTAAGTAACTGGATAGAGCAATACCAGTAATTTTAATGTTCCCGAAATATTCGAAGAGAAAATATACCTTGAATCATTCAAAAGATCATCAGCAATGGAATCTAAGAACTGTTGTTACAGTTCGAGTAAAAACGAGATGGTGCTATGCGTCGTAATTACAAGAATGTGTGTAATCTTTCAATCAACGGTGTAACTGTCAACATGGATGATCTTATTTAATCAGCCAAACAGAACAGAAACCGAGCAAAAGCTAGTAGTCAACAAGCCATGATGATCATATTCCATCAGCCAAACAGAACAGAACAGGGGCCTGTTTCACGAAATTTTAACTAAGATACAATCCGATTTTAGTAATTCGATTGGATAGTATTAGATTGATTTTAGCGCTTAGCCAATCAGATTTTAAGTATGTACTAAAATTTGGATTTTATCTTAAGTTAACATTCGTGAAACAGGCCCCAGAACAGAAACCGAGTGACAGCTGGTAGTCAACAAGCCATGATGATCTTTTTCAATCAGCCAAACAGAACAGAAACCGAGAGGCAGCTAGTAGCTGATCTGATGAAAATCAACTATGGATGTATTCAGGCCGATATACGTAGGAAAACAAGCCTGACTGAATTAAAGCATTTATGCCCTTTTTTTATACCATGGACAAATTTTACTGAAGTGTTTAAATGAACTTACAGAATTTGATATATCCAGTGCAATTTCAACAGTTGCAGAAACTCAGATCTTCAAGCAGTGTAAGCTATCGAAAGCATACAAAACGAACCAGTTGGTCTATATTTTGTACTATGTTTATCACTTACTACAAGAGATATATATTTATCTAGAGAACAAGTTGAAGTAAAATCTTCAGATCCATTTACAATGAAATCATCCTTTTAACGGCAGATAGTCATCCATCATGGCCGGATTAAGCGATGCCTTGACAAAGATTTTCCATTATTCCGTCTTATTCCGGCGGATCCGGGTGCCTCGTTAAACGAGCAGGATCTGCACGGGGTCATACTTCCGGCTGAGAGCGAATTGGTAATTATTGGGATCCACTAGAAGAGGGAGGAATATTCGGTACCCAACTATCATGTAGCCAATCATGTGTTTATAATTGTATGTATATACTTATATATAGCGTTTTAACTTTCGTATTACACCATTTGTGCATGGCATGCGGTTTGGATACACGGTTGTTCACTTAATTACAGGTTGTGGGTTCTTAATAACACAATTGGTTTTCTCACGTTGCAGATGGCGTCGTCTGAGTCAGGAGTATTCCACCGCCAATGATTCCTTAGAGCCGCCAATGATTCCTTAGAGGAGTATGTCACTATCGATGAATCTTCGGTCGAGGAAAGTTACGCCCAGCATTTTCGACGTGGGCGACGATGTCCAATATGCACCAGGAAGTTTGCTCATCTAAAGCGACATGTGTTATGGGGTCATCTACCATGGTATGTTGCTCCTCAAACAGCGTACTTGCAATGTAGAACCCAACAAACCTCGCTATAATTCATCAGAGCAAGACACATGGCTTATTCCAGTGGTGCAGGATTCACAGACACTAATCTCCTGTTGTGGATCAGGTTGATGATGGGCATTCTTGAATTTTTTAAAGATCAGCCTCGTTTGGCCAGTATACAGGAGCAGCTGATCTTTGTCGAGGAGCATCTGTCTACAATGCAAACAGAAATCCATTTAGCTTAGGGGAGCGTTTGGTGTTACAACGAGCAGCCAAGGTTATGGGGTTGGCTGATTGTCTGGTGATCACAGCAACTCCGCCAAGGTGTATTTTGAAGTTGTTCCACTGGCGGGTTCTTTGCTCGCTGGTAGCTTTGTTGCCAAAAGAGACGATGAGAATTTTCCAGTCACATCGAGCATGTTTTCCGTCTCTCTGAAGGATTCCGTGGAATTTACATATTCACATTGAATTTACAATTCTGGAGAGAACAGGCTTCCTTGCTGCCTCCAGTTACTAAGCTTCAATTGATTCACCTCACCGTCTAGAAGTCGCAGTGGCTAATCATGTTTTCCCCAAATTTTGGAATAAAGCCTTCAAGCACGCTGATTGTCCAGCGATCGCATTGACCTTTGGCGTACATCCAAATGTGGTGAGGAGAATTTAAATAAACAGCGATCTGAAACATTTACGGCCCCTTGTTAAGAACCCTAAATGTGTAGCCATTGGTGAGGTGGGGATAGATTTCACATCGTCTTTAACATCAGAACATTTAGTTACGCAGGTTCGTTTCTTGGAGCAGGTTGAACCTTTGGCCACTGAACACCATAATTCTTCATTGCTGGGATCATAGGCCTGGGAAGGCTGTGTTGCATGTTCTGACTATATGTCAAAGCTTATAGAATACTGGTTAAAACTGTTAGAAAATCCAACTGACCGTTACCCCAAAGCCTGTTACAGCATTAGACAATGCAGGAAGAATAACCTTGGCAAATAAAGTTCGAAATATATTGTATACACATGGATTTGAATTAGTTTCGGAGCAGCAATGCATTGGGGACAAAAGTGTATTCTTCAGCAATTTAAGCAACGTTTTAAAAATGTACAATTTCAAAACTGGTGCAGTGAAATAGCAAATAGTTCTAAACTGTTTAATTACTCGGCTTATAAATGTTCCCTTTCATATGAAGCGTATTTATCGGATGTACATATTAAGGAACATAAAATATTAATGACAAAATTTAGATGCTCAAATCATCACCTTGCAATTGAAACAAGTCGTTGGACCGGTACTGACAGAGTTGACAGAATTTGTCTGTGTTGTAAAATGTTGTCAATGAATCTCACATTTAACATGAAACTTGGTTTATTAAATGTCAATTATTTAAGTTCAAATGATGTCTTTAAACTTATTATGTGTTATTGTAATCAGGTTCAGCTAGCAAATTATGTGTATAGTTGCATGAGGTTAAGATGTAAATATATCAACAGTTTATAATTATTTATAATTATGTATATATTTTAATGTTCTTTTGTAAATCATTGTATCACTTGTACTTTGGGCTTTGGATATTGAGTAAAACAATTATTATTATTGCAATGATAGTGATATCCAAAATATTCTAGTTTCTATGTCAGTGACGGCAACACGGAAGGAATCCATTGTCTATGCCGGGTATCTGCATGTATGTTAAATCTACATGTCCAGGTTATTCAGTGGCTGTTCCAGTGAAGTGTTTAGTTATGGAGATAAGGACCGCCAAGGCTGCTATGGTTTTACAATATGCGGCATTCTATATTCTTGGAATTCATATCCCCTTCCCTTAGATAGCTGACTCAACTAGGTCACTTCGGGACTTACATATGGTTTAATTTTATTTCAATAAAATAGGGGTCTCGAGCATTGGGAGGAAACCAGAGTGCCTGAGGTTGAGAAGGCGCCCCTATCTCCATGCCATAAAACCACAGCCGCAAGCCAGAGGTGGCCGGCCAGCTAGAGGCCGAAGCGCGACACTCTAAGCCACTAGGCCATCCCAAACCCCAGTACATGTATACCATCATTACCCACCCAGGCTACTTGTAGCAGGAAATAAAACTTTCCAAAAATTGAACGTGCGCGTTATAAGTTGATATAAGAAATAAAGAGAAGAAATAAAGTAAAGTACGAACAATCCAAACCATTAGACAAAATTCGAAGTCCTAAAAAACGGTATAGGCAAAATAGTGTAACCTGGCAAAATAGTGTAATCAGCATATGGACTGTTCACCGTGTACAAAATACACTACGAACAGTGGTAACAGGTGTCCGGAAGAGTAAGCTTACCCTGCTGGCATGTCACACCCGCCATAGCTGCATCTAATCTATTAGGCGAAATCTCGGTAAAAAAGCGTGATTGACCAATGGACTATCGGTATGCAAAATACACGTGATATGAACAGTGTTAACAACGCAGTTGACCAATATTATCAGGGATATACACCAAATTGGTTTTGGAAAGTATTTTTGTTTTCAAGAAATTTACAACAGTCGACACAAAGTAAAATTGCATAACCGATCTTTAGCTTACTTATTAGGTTTCAGTTGAATTCATTTTTTTTTATATTTGTAGATTTATCCTAAAAATGAGGAGCCCAGCAGGGAAAAGAACAATTAGTGAAAAGGGTTGACATAAGCAAAAAAACATACAAGTTTAAAGCAAAATATGAAATTGACATTTAAATTTTGTGAAAAACCAATATAGTGAATCCCTGTTTGTGTGAATTCCATTCATTCAGACTGATTACACTGTTTTGCGATATTACAATATTTTGCCTATACCGTTTTTAGGACTTCGAATTTTGTCTAATGGTTTGGATTGTTCGTACTTGGTTTTATTTTATTTTACCCCACCTTCTAAGCAATAATTTTTGGGAACAGATTATTTCCTTTGTAAATCTTTAAACAAGCCCTGGACGCGAGCGTATCGTTGTGCCGCCGTCCCTTATTGTATAGGGTTAGCCCAACCCTAACGGCGGCATAACGGGTCGGTGGCATAACAGGTATCTCCCGCCGTGGACAACGAGGTCCCAGTTAAAAGTAAATTTGTCTCAGTTTACTGGTCATTCAACTATTAAATACATATTGCTTTAATTATCAAATTGCAAACGATTAAAGGCTAATAATTTACAGTATTGTCTAAAATACGAGTGCCAGAAACTTTTTTGTAAGACTTTTGACCCTCTGGTTACTACGGGGGTGATTTAGAGAATAAGAATTGTTCAGGTAAATGAGACTCCGCTAAATAAAGTTGAAAACGTCAAAATAAGTAGTAGTTTCTGTTGTAAGTGATTTTGTCAGCATGCATGTGTAAACTAAAAAAAGACTTGACTTTATATAATTTTATTATACATTGTACAGGGCAAATTATAGTTTACCGATTGTCAGTACATGAAAATTTGCTTTAAAAGTAAAAAGCAGAATATATAAATTATTTTTGTTTTGTGCAATTGAGATATTTATTGATGATGGCCCTCTGGTTTTATAGTGGACCTTTAAATATTTTTAGTGTATTTTATGAAAGTAAAGTTAAGCTTTTAATCAGATGCCTGGTGCAAACATCAGCCTTGAAGGTCTTTTGTGAATGGATTCATGTATATTCTTTATTATGATGCCAAAACTTTTGACAAGATATAATGGTATGCGCTTAATAGTAACGTTAGTTAGAATTGCTATCTAATTTTAGACCAACTGTATTCTACATGGCACTATTCAAGCATTTTTATACCTAAAGCGTTTTTTTAGAAGCTCTGTGTTGATTTATTGTTTATTTAATCTCACTCCCTCTGCAGGATTTTAATAATACAAAAACAATCAATATAGAAATGAAATATTGTTTAATGGCACGTCAGCACAAGTAAAGTAGAAGAAAAGTTTTTTTTGTTGTAAATTCTGGTAGAGTGAACAAAAAGTTCAAGGGGTAAACTATTTATTTTCTGAAACTAGACCACATTGGCAACCAACATAATTAATCAAAATCTTGTATAGACCGTTTTTGAAGTAATGAACAATTAACATTTTTTATAACGATTTTTTTTTAAATTTACAAACAAGTACATACACACACATACCAGTACATGGCAATGTAGACATGAATAACATGATTATACCACATAGGTTTTTTGGGAGTTCAGGTGACATGTTTGAATTAAAATGTAAGAATCTAGCACTTTAAAATCATAACTATATAGAATTATTTAGTGAAACAGGCCCACATTACTTATCTATTTCTAGAGCAATAGGTGACAATGCATGACAATAGTTTCTGTCTTATTCAGGGGTGTCTTAGATCCCTTTTGTAGCCACTACTTGTTTGCTCCATAACCATAGCCCTCTGTCGAACAACCTTCGATCAAAGGGCGGACATAGCCTTTGTTAAACGTCAAATTTTAATTTCTATAATACCAAGAATTGGCTTATGTGTTCAATCACTGCGTGAACTTTGCTGGTGATGGGGATGCCTAACCTGCAATTTGGTGCCGACACTTTCAGGGTGTCCGGGTGATGATTGAATCCTCAAGAGATTCTTACACAATCTGATCATCTACATTTTTTTCTGGGAAACTTTGGGCTATTACAGCAAGCTAGCAGCCTATTGAGCTTTCCCGAAAAATTAAATGCATCTTAGCAGCTTCTAGGAGCGAAATGGTCGAACCGGTTTTGAAACAAAAATCATGTACTGTAGTATCTGGGGTTGTGATAGTGATAAAGACATACACTGTTACTTTACTACGTTTGAAATGGGCATTGTAACATTGTCGTTATCAAGAAGAAGTTACAGAACCTCATTTTCGAAAATCGGTTCGAACAACCAACTCCGGGTCCAGATACCGGGTGATCCGTAGCGATCAAGGTTTCTGTCAGTGGCCCATTTCATAATATTTGTTTTTATGTTTGTTTTCTTATGTTTAGTAAACCAGAATGGAACAGTAAATAATTAGTAAATAATGTTAATTGTTACTTTAAAAGCGGTCTATACAAGATTTTGATTTTTTTGATTTTTTATGTCGGTTCCCGATGTGGTCTAGTTTCAGAAAAAATCAGAAAAAATAGTTTACCCCTTGAAGTTTTTGTTCACCCTACTGAAAATTCACCATATACGTGCCCCAGTTAAGAATAGCATAATTATGTTAGTCGTGCCTGTGGTAGTGGCGGTAGTCAAATGCTCACGTAAATCACACGCCACTATATAACCAATAAACTATGCATTGTCTTGAATCGTCCTGGTGGGATTGATTACCGAATACCTTATTTGAAATGAAATAAAACCAAGTACGAACAATCCAAACCATTAGACAAAATTCGAAGACCTAGAAAACGGTATAGGCAAAATAGTGTAATCAGCATATGGAAAACTAAGGCATAAAAGGCTGTTGTCGAGTGTGCATAACGTTGTAATTTCTCCTACAGTACAGCTATTTCCTTTCACTTGTCGAATGACAAAGTGGAACTGAAGCTCGAGACGCCACTTAGCATGCGCGGCTAAGGCGACGTCTTCTCATTGGCTAGTCGTTCTCAGCGGGATCAGACCGCATTTGTTACAGGTCGACTTTTCACAACAGATCTAGTGTAAACCAATTTTCAATATGGTAAGGATATTACCGTGACTAAAAAAGTTGTAACTTTCACAACAAACTTGTTATAAGTTTGTACTTCAACAACAAAAGCAACCGAGACATATTCAATTGCATGTTACGAACATAACATAGGCCTAACTGTTTAAAAGTAAATAAAATAAAACCAAGTACTAATAATCCAAACCAACAGACAAAATCGACGTCCTAAAAAAACCGTAAAGGCAAAATAGTGTAATCAGCATATGGACTGTTCACCGTGTATAAAATACATGACTTGTAATCGGAACATAAAACCGATTATATTGCCTCTTGCTTTTAGCTCAACTCTACATATTAACCTCTATATACAGTGGTGTGGTGGAAACAAATTTTCGGCCATAATAATACTATTGTATGATTGCCAGGATTGCGACAGACACAGCACCAAGCAGCTTTTGTCGCTATATCCTCCCACAAAGAATCATAGACCAAGCTGGTTTGCTTGCCCATTGCAAAGATTTGACAAAACAGAATCTGTTTGTTAAAAAGTCATTTACTCAGTAACCGCATATATACAATATCATGCATTATATACAGATATAATTTTCCAAATAACTTCTCTAAACTGAACAGAAAGCAAAGTTGGGGTAAACAGCGCCCAACAATCTGAAATGAAATAAAATAGGGAGTGGCGGGAGGGAATTTTAAACAATGGACACGTAATCAATTAAGCTGTTTAACCATTAATACATGTAGTTAAAGTGAGAAAAATTCCTTCCTTGCTGGTTCAGTGTGATTGAAAAACCAAAAGACCTGTTTATAACTGAGCGGTAGTGAACTACTTACCAACCTAGGTGATTGGATAAGTGAAAAAGGACAACCCAATCATAAGTGCCCATTTGGGGTAACCATGCAGCTATCACATGTTTTTGACCTGATTGTACTAAAGACAGCTGTATTTTTCAGGCTGAAACATTGTATCCCTAAAAGCTAATAGTTGCAATGATGTAAGAAACATCGGAGAGTTGTACGGTTTTATTTTTATGTAGATGATTTTTGTACGCAATTTCACCTTTATTGTACTTAAAAATGCATAAGATGCTAAAAGAAACATAGCGGACAAAATTGATTGGTTAAAAGAGTTATTGATCACAAGAGGTAAGGCTTTACGCAGATCAACCAAAATAGCATGTGTAATAGGTAAACGAGTGTCAATTGCTCCTTTCTTCTTTTGAACCCCCTTTAGAATTTTTTTTTTATTATGAATGAACTTGTAGGATCTACATGTTGAACAAAACTTATGGCTGATCAATGAGATGCTATGGATGAAGGACTATAATTGGCTAGAAACAGCTGTGCAATGAATTCAGCAATCATAGACTGGGTGGATGGAAATACAGATGCAGCGTGGAAATGTTCTCTACAAAAACTATTATATTTATTGATCATTCTGTTATATGTTACAATTGTAGTAGGTGACAAGAATACCAGGAATAACGAAGAAGCTAGCTACAGATCGAAGAGGTGTGGCGGAATTGTTGTTGGTTGAGCTGCAAGCCAAGAGGCCAGTGAATGAGCCTTCTGTGGTGGTCGAGATATATATCTAAATTATAATATAGGCTAAACTCCCAGCTTAGCGCTCTAAGGCGAATCAATAAGCAATGTTACCTTGTTACACTGTAGTAAGAACTGTAGGCCGTAGCTCGGCTAACCCGTGTCTATATCTCCGTCAACCAGACGGTTTACCGGTTTGTCTCCATCATCCAGACGGAACAGGCAAAATCACAACACTTCTGAAAGGAGAAGCGAGATAACAAGTCACAGATGATGTTGGATTTACCTGAGATATGGCGGGCCCTGAAGTATATATTATAACGTAATTAAAGAAGCAATTACAAGACGACGAACTAATTTCATAACCATATTGTCCCTAGAAGATCTTTTGTTTATATTATCAGCTACGATTTGCCAACTTTGCCCCCAAATTTCAACCGCTTATACAATTGGAGATAATTTATTGAAAGTTATATGCAAGGCTTTCATATGAGTAGGCCAGTGACCCGTAAGCCAATGTTTACCAAAAACTGCTGCACCCGAGTATAGTTTAATAGTTTCTGAACCAATCCAATTACTAAACAGAAAACAAGATTTCCTATTAAAATGCGATACGAATTTGTCCCAAGCAGACAGATCTTCCCTGGTATCTGCATTAAGTGTGATGCGATAAGGACAAGTAGGACCAATGGTCATGTTGAATAAACGACGAAGCACGACTCGGAAGTATGACCGAACACGCAAAGTTAAGCAACCCCAACAGAGATGAAAGTCCTCGGAGAGATATAAATCGTTTCTTCTCATAAAATTGTAACATAACAGAAATTTGTCTGAAGGTAAACGTGCTTCCATTAAGTTTGAATCGATTTCAATGCCAAAAACTGTAAACACTGTTGTCGGCAAATGCGTTTATCATGCTTAATGGGTACGCCTAAGTGCTCACATAAATCAAAGAAGGCTGTCAAGGATGTCAGACAATGGTCAGATCTTGCCGAAAAATAAATCAAGTAAATGGCAAATGTTGTAACGATGAGTAATCTTATGGAGGATCTACTGAAGTGCTGTTGAAAAGGTTTCAAATAGTTGGCAAGACGATTAGCATGCCATGGGTTAGATCCGTTTGGAACTATTTAACAGTGGCTTCCATAGTTGTCTTTGGCCCCTGCAGGGGCGTTTTAAGGTTTATCATGGCGGAGGCTATACTATTTTGAGGGCCCTCTTTCGCGGAGGGGGGGGGGGGGGTGTCTGCCCCCGGCCACCAGAGGTCGAGGAACATTTTGGTGCATTCTTACATATCCTCGAGGCCTGTTTATTCTGAGGTCCGGTGCCTAATCCGATACTTGTCTGAAGCCTGTAATGGAATATGGTAGATTTCAAATAATATTTGACCAAAGTTCAAGGACGTTACACCTTCCAGTTACACGACATCCCCCTTTCTAGCCTTGCGGCTCGCGAAAGTTTTGATGATCTCATCCAAAGTAATCGAATCCAGATGATTAGCTTCAATGCACAATAAAGCCAGTGCACCAATATGCCCCATAGTTGAACTCAAGTGATTTTTTATCAGCGCTAAGGCGGAAAAAGAACGCTTACCCGAGCAATTGGTGACCATGATCGACAAATAAATACGCAATATCGTATACTAGTATATGTTCGGAAATTTCGATATTAACGCTGTTCCAGCATTTGTCTCTGAATCGAACATTTCTAGAATCTGGAGCTCGTAAATTATATCCTCAATGAAAATTTTGTCCTTGATGACGTTTACGAATTGCTGCATTTCATTCTCGAAATGTTCGTCTAGATCGTCTGTGTAGATGGCCAACAATGTAGATGCTGGTTCCGTCAGTTCATCACGGTTTAGATTCCCGAGTTTACCGAGAAATCCAAACCTTTGGCTTAGAACTGAATATGCATTTTGCCGTTTTGTCAGATAACTGTAGTAGTTATAATTCAGATAAATTATAAATTTTTCAGACGAAAAGCAGCTCGCGTTGTTACAGGAAATACAATTTACACCCCCAGACAATCTTTATATTTTGGAACTGCATGGTCAAAATTACGTGAAAGAAGAAAGATTAGACGTTTGAATCAGTTACATAAAATAATCCATGGAATCTGGCCCGTGTATTTTACTAATACTATACATTTTGTTAACGAATCCCAAGCACCTTACAATTTACGAAACTCCAATATTCGGGGATCCCGTTGTCGTGTTAGTATCAGACAAAATCATTCTTTCCGAAACTATACGTGAATATAATCATTTATCAAAAGATTTGAAAGGCATTGCAAGCGTTAAAGAATTTAAACAATCTCTAAAACCTAAAATAAAGCCACCAATATTCAGAAGTATTGGTTCTAGGCCATTCTCTATATACCACAATCGTATTCGACATGGATGTAGTAGTTTAAATTTTGATCTATTTCGTTCAAATATAATTGAAAATCAATACTGTAGTTGTGATGCTAAATCTGTCGAAAATTCGTATCACTACTTTTTTGAATGCCCTTTTCAGTAAACTGACATGGCTTGGAAATATTCCTTTCACTGAATTACACGAAATATTTCTACATGGTTCGTCGCTACAACCAAAAACATCAAATACAATGTTAATTATACTTATTCAAAGGTATATCAAAGACTCGAAACGTTTTACGCAAATTATAAACAAATACTATGATAATGTAACAATAAGTAAACGTATTAGTATTCATTAGCTAATATAATTTACAAGTAAGTTTTGTAAATAGATGTACGTATGCTTATGTTTGTTGAATAAAAAATAAGTTCGCCATACTATTTTTGATTGATATGTTCGGAGAAGATTCATAATCTGTTATTATCCCTTTGTAAAGAATATTTTTGAATTTAAAATATGTTTAGTTGAAAGGCCAGGCCACACTGGGCGACCTAGCCATCTCTTTCCTGAATAGCTTATTTATAGGTTTTCAGAAAAGGTGATTTCTTGATTGATGATTTGCATGCCAATGCAATGACTGCATTCTCATTCAGTACTGGATTCAACAGTAACAGTGTATAAAACGATTGACTCGCATTCAGGGCCCTTTCCCATGGTCCGGGGGGCCCTTTTGTCAGACGTGGGGCCCTTTTTTTCAACGTGAGGCCCTTTTGTCTGCCTTTAGGGCCCTCCCTAACTAGGGTACACTTCATTTTTCTCATCGGTTTTAGCATTTTTTTCTCCCGGTTTTTTTCATCTTCTTTGATTTTTTTCGCGAGGAGGCTGGCGCCTCCAGCGCCTCAATGATAAAACGCTACTGGGCCCCTGATAGTCCCTCGCGAGCACGCTTTACAACTAGTATGAAAATAAGGCTTTTCCCCATCTCGGTTAGAATCCTTACCGTCTATTTTTAACCGTGATTCTTCTTTGATCCCCAAAATAAATCATTTCCTGTCACAGCCGACACAAATTTATAATAATCCAACACTTTTTCATGGAGAATTCGACGTTAGAAAAAGATAAACAGCATTCGTTTAAATCTGACCGATATCGTAAACTGACGCCTAAAACAGATAATTGAAAAGTGAAAAATATCCTTAGCAAGTTTGCATGGATCAGTTGACTTATTTTTTCTCGATGACAGGTCATTGCCACCTATCTGTAGAAAAACACAATCATAATAATTAGAATTTTAAATGTACGTTCGAGAATAATTTTTTATAGATTTAGCATCCTTGCAAACAGTACCATCCCCAATACCATAAAAATATACTTGAATTTCTGTTCCATCAAGTCCTACATTTAACCATTGGAAATAGTTTTCTGCACAAACTTTTTCTGAACGCCGAACATAGGACTGACCAAAAACAAGAACATTAAGGACCATGATGATCTGTAAAATTAGACAATTCTACTCGCTGAATGAAGATCTAAATTTAAAAAATTCAAACAATGGATACGTAATCAATTAAGAGGTTTAACCACTAATACGTGTAGTTACAGTAAGACAAATTCCTTCCTTGCTTGTTCAGTGTATTTGGGGACACCATGCAGCTATCACATGTTTTTTGACAGCAACCTGTTTTTTGACCGGAGTGTACTAACTCTCTGTAGTAGACTCTAGTATCAACAGCTGAATCTGCACACACATTATCTTCAGGTCTGCGGGTGTCGTCTGCGACCTCTGAAAGACGCTGGTGTCTTATACACACCCCATGCACGTGCAATCCGTACCGAGTCTGCATTTGGGCGACTCGTAAAAGTGCATGAGTGTTAAGACGGCCACAGATCGACCTTACGACGCGACTCCACTGGTCGCCGACTGCTGGTTTTCCGGCGACTGCCGCCGATCGTCGCACGATTTCCGTCGCCGATTCTAGTCGATCTGAGTCTAGCTACGACCGTCGTGCGACAGTTTTTCACGATGTTCTACGACGCGACGGAACCAGTCGCCGACTCGTAATCGTCGATGTGTGCGTTTCTACGATCGGTTGCCGACTGCGCTATAGATTTTAACCAATCAGAGCGGCAAATGACAAATCAACATGGCGACCTTATGTTCCAAATTCGTTTTTTTTGCTTCTCTTCTAAGGCTAGAGAAACGGCCAACGCGACGGCCGTAGCTGCCTGTCTATTATGAATATAAATCATATCAAATAGAATCATAAACAAAAATTTGAATCCCTCGAGGTAATTTAAATTGCTTTCTCACTATAGATGGAGAGAATATGGAATGATTAGGCACATTTTTATTGGGGCAATTTGTGTGCACGTACCTGTATTCTTTGTGGCGCCATTTTGAACGAATCACATGATCTATTCGTGAAGACGCCACAAGTCGGTGTATCGGTGTCGATGTGAGCGCGCTCGCGTTCAATCGTACGACCGACAGAGACTGTTTGGCGATCATTGCTGAATTCGATCTGAGTGCAATCTACGATAGTCGCCGACAGTTGAGTCGCGTCGCAAGGTCGATCTAGGCCCGCCTTTAGGTGTTTTCTGAATCCAGTTGAGTTTAAGCAAGCCAAATCAACCTCTATAGTATAGAAAGTTTACTGTGGTTGTACAGAAGATAGATCCAGTTTATTATTATCTAACCAGTACAACAAATCACAACACACCTCCCAGTTTTAAAAGGCTTGAGATGGGTACAGGGCTAGATCCAAAAGGGTCTGCCCAACCAGTATGAAAGTTCCTCAGACTCAATCAGAATTCACTATAACGAATAACCAATATTCAAAATTACTCTTAACTATATCAATAAATAATATTAAAATAATAATAAAAAGGAAACTTTGCTTTAAATATTCTTAAACCATATGCGGTCCTTTGGGGACAGCATGTTAATGACGACTAGTACTCGCCAATGAAAAAACCCGGGATAACTGTATAAAGGACATAGAGTAAAGCGAGGTGGGATCGGCCAGCGAAACAGACGACAAGCTCGTTCCATTTCACGAATCGCTCCCGGAGCCAAATGATTCTTGTCGTTAATCACCCTGTACCGATTTACCAAAATCCACAAATTGGTTAATGACCCCCAACTCCTAGACACTCTGCCCAACTTCCAGCTTCCGATACAACCCCTAATCAGATGCCGATCCCAATCGGAAGACATCGGGTAAATGCGAAGTGATAACATGCCTTTTTATCGATTTATCGAAAATCCAGCATCCCCTAACCGGGCAGAGCTGTGCTCGCCCTAATTGCGATATATTTCTTCTTCATCTTGGTTCAACTTGACCCGGAACCCTCTCTGGTTGGACTACTGGTGAAGCACTTAGTTCCTCAAGGATCGGGATGGATGGTTGAATTTGTTGGATTATAGGTTGTAACCCCACCCTAGGCCCCTCCCCCCCCCCAATAGAAACTTTTTAACAACAGTTCGTTCGGAGGAATCTCCATTTCCTCTTCTACGGGGTCTTCGACTACGGGCTCGGGCTCTTCGACTACCACAGGCTCCTCTCCCGAGATTGCCAACAACGCAGTTGCTTGTCCACTCTGACGCCCAGCTTCTGGGTCTGTCTCCGACAACACGGCCAAGGTTCCCATGGATACCCTACTACACTCTCTGGCCTCCTCCACCTCTCCCCGTTCTAGCGTAATGCTTATAAGCTCCTCCTCCCAGCTTTCAACCCTCTCAACCTTCCTCCGTCCATTCCTCTTCTCGACCCTATACCAATCACTCATCTAAAAAAAACATCCAACAGAAAAAACAAAACCGAGAGTTAATCCGTAAACTGGGCGAGGTCTAACTGCCCTGTACACATAAGTATTGAGCCACCACTAAGGTCTATCACACTTCGGACTCTAGTATCAACAGCTGAATCTCCACACACGTTATCTTCAGGTCTGCGGGTGTCGTCTGCGTCCTCTGAAAGACGCTGGTGTCTTATATACACCCCATGCACGTGCAATCTGTACCGAGTCTGCATTTGGGCGACTCGTAAAAGTGCATGAGTATTAGGTGTTTTCTGAATCCAGTTGAGTTTGAGCAAGCCAAATCAACCTCTATAGTATAGAAAGTTTACTGTGGTTGTACAGAAGATAGATCCAGTTTATTATTATCTAACCAGTACCACAAATCACAACAGACTGGCCAATTGATAAGATTTTCTCATCCTGCATCATAAACTATTTTATTTACATTAAAATATGTTATAAGAGCTTTGACTGAAGAGTTTGGTTCTTCATACCTCGCTGTTAAGCTGGCCAGCAAAAATTACTACCACTGATCATGCTCTCCAATCCTGTCTTTTTTGTTATTCTCTAGTTCCGATTGCCACGTCTGTCTGTTCGCGTGGCTCATCAGACATTAAACAACAACTAAATGTTTTATAAATGGTGATATTGTTCTGGAATATACAAGCATGGTGCTATAGTTCGTGCACGACACTGAACACTCGCTATTTTACAATCAAACCTAAGAAAATTATTAAAGCAACATTTTGAAAAGTTCTCTCCTTTCGGCGTGGTGCCCTGGATTGTACTCAGTGTAACAATAAATGCAGGCTTGTGAGCCCCACCCTTGGGGTAATATATGTTGTAATATTCCTCAAAGATCTTGTAAAAGTCCTTATCTTCCCGTAGTCGCTCATCATCATTGTCGGTGGCACTACTCGAAATGGTTTGTTTTTGTTTTATAAGTCTGTATCCCGTCTTCCATTAGACCAGGTTAGGTGCATATTAGTAGGACGTTAAACCACAGTCTGTATTCGGGAGGTTGAGATGGTCTAGAGTGCCGCGCTTCGACCTCTAGCTGGCCGGCCACCTCTGGCTTGTTGCTTTGGTTTCGAGCCCTGGGGGGAGCGTATGTGGCATGAAGATAGGGGCGCCTTCTCAACCTCGTGGGTTTCCTTCGGGCACTCCGAAATAAAAATTAAACCATATATTAGTCCCGAAATGATCTAGTTGTGTTGAGTGGACGTTAAACCCCATTTCTCTCTTTCGTTCCCTAGTTTCGTTTGCAAATCACGTATTTGCTGTGATGTATAACTAAAATTGTAACACTATCGTACAGATAACACAAGATCAGCATAATATATAAGACCTTTATTGAGAACATGAAATAGACATACACTGTTAGAAGTAATTCTGTATTTTTACATATATAATGACGGGCAGCAAAGTTGTCAGGTACCTGTATTTTTAAAATACTTGACATAGTAAATCTACTGTTGCATGTAAAATAACTTGCAGTCAAGTAAAATTACACGAAATTTCAACATGCTACATTTGTTGGTAAAACTACAGTTATATTAACTGGCAACTTTGCAGCCAGTTATTGTATATGTAAAAATACAGTGTAACATTATAAATTAAAAACATATTTTTAAAAATTTTCACAATTTTATTTCACTGATATTTTAACAAAATCACTTCAAACATTTTAACCATGAATAAAAAAAGAACGCTCCAAATAAAATACTTTTATTGAATGAAATTAAGTATAATCCTTAGTTAGGCCTACAACATTGCTTTATATAGAATGTAAGCCCTCCTAACTCAATGCTTGTTACGATGCTCACATTGGCAAAATTGCAGTATTTGTAAAATAAAATACATGGTCTAAGGGCAAGTTCTCTACGCCTCTCTCTACCTCTGTCTACCTGATTTTTTAGAATTGCAGGTAAAAGTGATATATCAAATCTCATTTAAAGATAATTTAGTCACCCATATGTCTGTCTGTTAGTCCCGAAATGACCTAGTTGTGTGGAGTGGAAGTTAAACCCCAGTTCGCTCTCTCTCTCTCTGTCACTAGGCGTTTGTCGGTTATTTTATCATTGCTAAAAATATTGTTTGCATACCTAGGCCTATAATAAATAAAATATTTAAAAAATAAGCCCATTTCATTTAGGCTTTTTTAAGTCTACTTACATTTATGTTGCTAATAATTATAACATGGTTTTATATTTCTTTAATAAGGGTTTCCTAATGTAATAGGATGCATTGATGGATGTTTGATAAGAATTAAGAAGCCATCTGTAAACACCCAGGAATTCATCTGCAGGAAAGGTTACCCGTCCATCAATACACAGGTAGTTAAATAAAAATAATATGTAATTACAGGTATTATATATTAACGTCTGACTATGGCGTAGAGATGAGCAATTAACACAATTATGTTCCAGTTACGGTATAAAAAAACCGGACTCAAATTAAACCCAAGCTTTCTCTTTTGTTATGACGTCCCCTTTGATTTAAAGAATCTCTTGATATTGTCAGTTCACTTGTCTGCCAGATCACAGATTTTCTAGTGTTGTTGCCAAATGGCCTGGAAGCTGTCACGATGCTCGAATATTTAATGAATCAGCTTTGTTGACCCACATGTCAAATGGTAAGTCTTAAACTTAAAACATGATCAAATTTGTGCCTGTATTACAGTGATACAGTTTATTATTTATTTTTTATTTTATTAGGAACGCATGGGATCCTTCTTGGAGATTCTGGCTACCCAAATAGGCCCTATCTTTTGACGCCTGTTTTGGGTCCTCATGGACAACCGGTGGACAGATATAACAGCGCTCACTGCCGGACAAGAGTTAAAATTGAGCAGGCTTTCGGGATTCTCAAAAATCGATTTGGGTTAGTGTAGAGTGTAGCTTTAATACGTTTGATTTCAAATCCACTACTTATATGACATTAGGTTCCATAACTGACGTTTACTATAATATAGTGAGAACATTATTTTACATATGATATATTTTCACCTGAGTCAATTCATGCATTTATAAGGTTGTTTGAATTTCCAGATGTCTTTTACTTGGACTGAGAGTAACACCAGAGAGAGCAGTGACTATCATAAATGCAGTGGCAGTTCTACATAATATTGCCATTATCAACAGAGATAACTTTGAGCCACTTGTGATGGTTGACGATGCCCCTGAGCCTACTGCAGATGTTCCAGATGCCCAAGCTGGGTTGGCAACACGCCAATATTATATCAACCCATATTTTTAATTAGAAGAAAACTATCCCATGGCATCAGAATTTATTTGTATCAGTGACTGGTTTTGGGGAGAATCCATTTTAAGTTTCTATTTGTCATTCGGCTGTCCATTTACCATAAATTAATATCCAAACCAAAGTAAATTACTAGATTATTCTTTTAGGGATACCCTCACATTTTTGTTTTTTATTTTTCTAGTATGATTGGGTGTCTCTACATATCCAAAAATTGTCATAATTTTTTGGGAATGTATAATTAAAGATGCATTATATAATATTGTTTTTTAAAATAAATAATTCAAAATCAATATACTGACAATTTCATTCAAACAACTTTATTCTGAGCCAAGTTATCACTGTTTCACAAGATGTGTCAAATATTGTTTCCTACTCAATGTTGTGTGTTAATGAGACTCCGCCTAAATTTTTCATCTTGAAATAAAATAATTAAATGTTTTAAATCTATCATTCGATGGGCTACAGACTTGATTATAAGCTTTCCATGTGAATAAATAATAGTTTATATAATATTTAAAGCCAAAATAACAATCTGCAATAGGCAGGCAGATTAAGCTCTTACATAATGCATTAATTTATTTATTTTTTATAAATAAACACACTTAACCATGCATTTTGTTTTATTGCTCAATTTCTAATTGAAGTTTTCTTTGTTTCAATTTTAACACTTTAATATTTTCTTTTTAAGAATTCTTCGTAATAGTCGACCTTTTTTCTTTTACCTGTAATATATAAACACACATATTTAGTTCCATGCCAATTACACTAGATCAAAGTGATTAAGTTAAAAAAAATCTGTGATTCCTTGAGCCAATATTATTCCATGTAAGATGTTTATTTGTAATATAATCGTTTCCTTGTTTGTATCTTTAATAATCGGACAGGGTGTGTAAGTATTAACCATTTCTTACCTGGGGTAGACTTGGCAGCTCTGGGGGTGTTTGAAACTTCTTCACTTGTATCTTAATGAAAACAGTAATAAATTAGAGCTTTTGCCAGTTGATAGTGTTAGAAATAAGATGTAATCAGTGCTTTGTTTTAATGTTCCATTTATCTGGTGGACAGATATTGATGTTTAGTCAGACCAATTGACCAATCTGTTTCACAGCAGTATTGCAAAAACCTTCTTTTAACTCTATACAAGGTGACTGACTTAATAAGGTCTCATGCATTATATGTCTACATAAGCTGTAACAACACATAGCACTGATGTGCTTTGTTTACATTGGACCTAGTAATACACATTTGTCCTGACAGAATAGTGATGACTTGTACTCACTGTAGGTATTGGATTTTATGTTCTCATTTGAACAGTAGGACGTTAAAGCCCATTTCATTTCATTTCCATATACCCATTTACACTAAATTGGAAATATTATTTATCCAGATGTACTTCCAATGCCTTTATTTTTTTTTCTAATAATATTAGGAACTAACCTGTAAGTTTCGTTATAGATTCTACAGCCGAACAAGCCTCTATTACTTCTGTATTTTCTTTGATAAGAAAAAAGTAAAAACTGTACATTTTATTATTATAATTATTATTATCGGTTAATCTTGTAGATTTTTGTTTTGCGTGTAGTGCAGTCCTCCTGCATTTACTATTTATTGTTGAATAAAGTATATCCTTTGGGCACACTTCAGGGGGCTTTGAATTTGCAGGGCCCTTTTTCTAAGAAATGTGATAGAAGAGGGTTCACAAGGATCTTTGTCTGCCAATACCACAGGGACACTCTAGCTCGAAATATATCTAAGAAAGTTGTAACTAAGAAAAGATATTAACCCGAATCCTGGTTTTTGCTAAAAATACTGAAAATGTCACTGGAGTCTGAAAATAAAATATGAAAAAAATGTTAGACAAGCACAACATAAAAACAATTGCATAAGGAACACTTGGCACAATAAATTCATGTTGTGAAATCTTCTTGACTTGGGATTTGGTGTGGGAGGTAGGTGTGTGTGTGGGGGGGGGGGGGTATGCGTTGATTTCTTTTTATATTTGTTTTTATAATTCCTACTTAAGCCCCTTCCTTTCTTTATTTTCAGATTATGGTTTTTGTAATTGGTAGTCTACATAAACTAAACTGCCTGGTGTTTGTCTGGAAAACTACATTATAAATCTAATTGTTGAAAATTAACCTACCAGTGTCTAATGTTGAAAACGAAGATATACCGGTGGCGGTAATGGTTTGAAGATTAGGACTAACTACAATAGACAATATCAACATAATTTTAGTTTGTTTCTTTGTATAGTCTATATCAAAATAGGGATCACGGTGGCTAAGTGGATAAGGCGCTGGTTCGCTAGCCTGGAGGTTGAGTGTTCGATCCCTGCATTGGCCGAGAAAGTTCATCTCGATTTTCCGGCGTGATTTCCCCTTGTCAGTGATGCAGAAGGAGGGCCTGACAAGGACAGCTGCCTAGTCGTTCGGATGGGACGAAAAACCGAGGTACCGTGTACAAATTGGAGTGCACGTAAAAGATCCCTTGGCAGTTGGAATTCGATATAAGAGTAGGCCGTAGTGCCGCTGCCCGGGCAAAATTTCCCTCATAGCACACTGTTGGCGTATGCCCGTCTTCAATTAGCCCAGGTTAGGTGCTTAAGCGTAGGACGTTAAACCCCATTTCATTCATTCATTCTATATCAAAATAGATCATACATGTAGCAGGCAACTTCATGATACCCATTTTCAATGCTTAATGTATTCAGTTATAACAATTTTTACATACAGATAACTCACTTTGGGAAGAAAAACCAATGTCTGTTCCAGATTGCACCCCATTTATAGAACTACTATTTCTGTTCTTCAACAGATTAAGGTAAAGTAGTTCGGCTTCACTTAGTTGACCGCCTTTCCCCCCTCCAGTCTCAGTCAGGTTTTTTATGTTCTTTCTAAGTGCTGAAAATAGAAAATATTCAATAAAGCAGCAGTTCATATATACAGTGGACGAGAAATAAATGAAATGAAATGGGGTTTAACGTCCTACTCTTCTGCACCTTACCTGGGCTAATGGAAAATGGGCATATAGGCCATACAGTGGGCTATGAGGGAATTTTTGCCCGGGCAGCGGCGCTACGGCCTACTCTTATATTGAATTCCAACTGCCAAGGGATATTTTTATGTGCACGCCTGTGTACACAGGACCTTAGGTTTTTCATACCATCAGAACGACTAGACATTGTCCTTGTCAAGCCCACCATTCTGCATCACTGACAAGGGAAAACCACGTCGGAAAATCTAGATGAACTTTCTCGGCCAATGCATGGAATAAGAACAAGAATAAGTTTATTGCAGTAATTTAGGTCAAAGACCAAACGTTACAAGTTTGAATCAACTAGAGAATGATATGTACAATTATATTTTAAAAGATGCGATTCATTACAAAATTATCAATCATTGACAGTTGGAGGTTTATATACAATTCTGATATATTTAACATATAATACTATAAGAAACGTATGTTTATGTTATTGAATTTTAAAATATCTGAATAAATAAGTATAATTCTGCAGTTGCAATTGGGTTGGCTATATTTACAAATGATCAAAAGGCTCGGACATAATTATTTACAGCAATTTATGTGGTACTTCGTGACCCTTTCTATATAATTAGACATCGATAATAATGTACAAGGTTCGCTAGAATTTGACAGATTAAGGAAGTTACAACGACTGATATTTACCAATTGTACAAATTCAAAACAAACGTCTCTGATGTTCTTTGTTTCTATACATTTAAACATAAAATGAAATAAATCTTCATCACATTGATGGCATAATGGACATAATGGAAACGTAGTTCGATTTCGTCTATGCAAATTCACACATGTTGGTAATAGATTTAGCCTAAATTTTGTAATATTTCTTCTGTGTTTTAATTGAATGTTCGACAATAAATAAGATTCCTGAACTAGATTTATTTTGAATTTGCCATAATCTATTAAACTTTCGCTTTCTGATAATTTAGCTGACCATTCTTGTAAGTTTATATCTGATAATCGTAACTTAATTTGACTTATAAACATGTTAAAGCTGCCGATCATTTCAGTTTCAAAAACATAACCAAATCCTAAGGAATATAACATAATTCTGACTTTTGTAACCCAATTAACCCTGCCGGCTTTGTCTATTTTTTTAACATAATAAATACTTGTTTAGAATAACGATTTGTGGGCATACGCAATAGTTTACACCAATATTTTATAACACACAGAGTATAATCTATGCTTAAACTATGTCTTCCACATTCCCCTAGCGTTCCAGCATTTGAGGAACTCTTATGAATTCCAAAAATGAACTTGCAAAAGTTGTTGTGTACTTTTTCAATTTCGTGCCGATATTGAAAACCCCACAACTCGGCTCAATAGATGAGGACAGGTTTTATAACATGATCAAGTATCTTAAAACACAGGTTGATATCAAAATATTCCGTCTTTCTAATAAAACTTCTTATGGGTATCAAGGCCTTCTCAGCTTTAATTGATAAGTTAGAAATGTTTTTATTCCAGTTCAATCTGGAGAAAAATATCAGGCCTAGATAATTATAATAAGTTACAGTTTCTATTTGTTGGTTATTAAAAAAACATTTCTCATTTTTCTTTATTACACCACCATTTCTAAAAACAATTATTTTGGTTTTATCTGGATTTACTTTAATATTAAAATTTGAACAAAATTTCTCTAACAAATTAATTTTATATTGTAAATCTCCGACTGTATCAGAGAGCAATGACCAGTCATCAGCATATAATAACGAAGCAATTTCTGGTGCTTCTGGAATGGTAAATATACCCCTATAGTTTTGAAGAATTTAGCATCTCAACAAGATTGTTAATATATAAACAAAATAACAATGGGCTTAAAATACATCCCTGCCTAACACCGGAATCACAGTTAAACGATCGTGTTACATAAGAATCAAGTTTTACACAGGGGGTAACAGATTTATACATAGAAGTTAATGTAGAATACATTTTCCCATGGAGACCCTTATTTATTAATACAGATAGCAATTTAATTCTGCTTAAACAATCATATGCCTTACTAAAATCAACATAAAATACAAATAGCCTCCCTTTGGATAGGTATTTTTGTACTAGACCTTGGAGAGTAAACGCATGATCAATTGTAGACCGACCTTTGCGATATCCAGCCTGGGCTTCGTCAATTTTACCCTGTGATTCTGACCAACTTTTAAGCCTCGAGTTTAATACTGAAGTATATAGTTTACCAATGCATGGATCGAACACCTGACCTCTAGGCTAGCGATCCAGCGCCTTACCCACTTAGTCAGGTGATCCCCTCGACGAGAGGACGAGTTAAGATACCAGACGTAAAGATACCATACGATATAAAGAAAAATCTAAGTAAGAACACTCAGTTTTATGTGCCATACAAAACGTACTTGTAATACACATTGGATTACCTTAGCATTTTATCTGGGCGATCTTTTTTTTCAACTGATCAACAGTTCTCAGATTTTCAGAGGTACTGAAACAGAAATTAAGAATATCATTTAGAATATATTATGCAAACTCGTAAAAACTCATGATTTGCAGACTTGACTTAGTAGAGAGCAGGGTTTCAGCCAGTGGGGGGTACAGGGGGTGCACGTACCCCCCTTCGCTTGGAGAAGGGGGGTGCATACCCCCCTTCAGTCAGCTGAGTAATGTTTTCAAAAAGTGTGTTTTGTGTAAGAAAAAGAGTGTTTAAGTGATATGTAACTAACGAAATATCATATTACATATTATAACTTGGTTTATTCAAGTTATTCTTTGCTCCTTTTTGTTATTAATTAAATCATCGATCGTAGCTAATTCTTGTTCACGTAATCACAAAAATATGAAAATTCCCCGAAAACTAACGATAGGATTCACCAATGAAGTGAGTCGTAGCAATGGAAAATCTCGGTCCGTGTGAGGTCAGAGCGGTATTCTCCCGCGAGCATCTCTTGTAAACAAACGGTGATTTCGCTTACATTTCCATACTTTTTTAGCCTAAATCTTTGCAGATATTGAGATTGATATTAAACTATTGAAATACAAGTGTTAGGAATGTATTTACATAAAATAGTAATTCAGAATCGTAGATTGAAGTGGGCTATATTTCGGCTGCTGGTTGTCCTATTTCACACTAAGTTACGTGACCTGAAGTGAAACCCCTACTTTAAATCTGATTTTAACATAGGAAAAGGTTACGAATCAGCTGACATCCGTATAAAACTAACTTAGCTAGGCCTAACTTCAATAAAATTCAAACCATAAAATATATATGTTATGGAATGGGTTGTTGACGGACATTATATCAGTGTGTCACTATCGTCAATTACTCGGCTCTGCTCTATATAAAATAGTGGATTGAGCATGCGCAGTCTGCCATATGTCTGCACATAAACAAAACACATGGCGATGGTAGAATCGGCAATTAACATCTGAACAATCCCGCTTAGCTTAAAGATAAGTGAACTTTATTGGAGAATGACAATGACATGGAAATAATATATTAAAACGTTACTTCAACTTGTGGGTCTATCATGCCGAATTTGCGGTGTTTTCCTGCTGAAACGATGGAATTAGGTCGGCGAAATTTCTTGATGGAGATACTCGGTAAACCGATTTACAGCATTCGGGACGAAAAAATTTTCTGGGGGAGAACCCCCAGACCCCCTTTAATAGCTGTGACTGTATGGCTAATGGGTCGCCTTCGGCGACCACATAAATTGTACCCCCCTTCAAGATTTTTCTGGCGGAAACCCTGGAGAGGTATTTATGTAGGCCTAAACTATATTCTAGACTAGATGTTAAGTATCTCATAACTGTTATCTTATTATAATAATTTGCTGCTGTTGATCAGTGCTGAATAGAAAGGCCTACTCTCAGATAAAGTGAATTTTTAAATACAATAATAGCAATAGGCCTACTGAGAGCTAGGCCCACCATATTATGCATTGATTAGAGCCTAGGGCCTATGGAAACACTCACCTGTTAACAATTTCTTTGATGGCATTCCATGCCTCCTCTTTGGTGGCATAAGAAATACCCCTACTGCCTCCCACACCACACCCACTAACTCGATATAGGCAGTTTGGCTGACGATCTCGTTTCTCGGAAGTCATTTCTAACGAATTGGTACGATTAAATGATCGTCTGCTAAATTAAATGCCAAGGCCGTGAAACCTACAACTTAGTCAACTGCAACTTCACAACGTGACACGTCACAAACAAGACTGACAAGAGTGCAATCCATCTCCAACGTTTTCTATGGAATAAAACACAATAAACTCACCGTCATAATATATTTCATATCTCCGCGACTGTCTGATAATACATCCCAACATTGTTACAACGAATGAAACAACTCACAATACTTATGTATCCATTAGATCTACCTGTCAACAGTTATAACGTTCCGAGGCGTATTTGTTTACAACCTTAGTGTCCGCACCGGAAATGTGCACTGCGCAGACGCAAACAATTTTAACTAAAATCTATTAAAATTGTATTTTAAGTAACAATCGATGTTCGTGAAACGGATAAAATTTAAATTCTCATTTTGATTTTAGTTAAAAATCGATTTTAAAGATTTTAGTTTAAGTTTTCTTGAAACAGGGACCAGGTGGCGAATATGTCGGAAAATTAAGAGTTTCTAGTCGACATTAACTATCTCTCGGCCGAATTTCAGAGAATATGTCGTACTCAAACTCTCTCCCGGCGAAAATGCGTGTCAATAACAGCAGCGCAGCGTCTGTATATGGGGTGGACCAGACAATTGATGACGGCCATTACATCGCCACCTGGAACCACACTCTCAGAAAAGCCTGGAGCAATCCATCGGCTGTGTTTGGTCTCGGTACAACGTTATTCGGTCTCCGCTTAATTTCATCCCCAAAATGTTCAATCGCGTTTAAGTCCGGACTAAGGGCTGGCCAGTGCATAAAGTTGACACCGTTCTTCTGGGTAACTCTGGCGGTATGGGCACGGGCGTTGCCATGCTGGAAAACGTTGTTTCAATGACATGCTAAACGTGGTATTCCTATTTAGTGTGAATGGTTACAGTAAATATGCGCAGAATTGTATTACGTAACGTTGTACTTATATTAAAGGCTGCGTGCGCAGATATCGCTGTCTGCTAGCAAGCCGCCATATTGGTGTCGGCCATGTTCTACTCTTAAGTGTGGGTTAAACATAACAAAGGCGGTGGTACAGCATACAGATAGTGTTGTTTGGTCTACTATCCCCTTTTATCGTCCTATCATAACGACTAGGGGGATCACGTGGCTAAGTGGGTAAAGTGCTGGCTCGTTAGCCTGGAGGTCGGATGTTCGATCCTTGCATTGGCCGAGGAAGTTCATCTCGATTTTCCGGCGGGGTTTCCCCTCGTCAGTGATGCAGACGTTGGGCCTGACGGGGGCAGCCACCTAGTCGTACGGATGAGCCGAAAAACCAAGGTCCCGTGTACACATTGGCGTGCACGTAAAATATCCCTTGGCAGTTGGAATTTAGATGCTGCCCGGGCAAAAATTTCCCTTATAGCAGACTGTATGGCGTATGCCAGTCTTCAATTAGCCCAGGTTAGGTGCAAAAGCGTAGGACGTTAAACCCCATTTCATTTATTACGATACTATACGTGCGGAATGTTCTTGGCCAACATCACCTTGTCAATAAGCTGATTAAAACACGGATCCTTTTTCGTTTCGTTTTTAATGATTATGATTTTACACGAGGAGCAAGATCCCACGCGGGCACCTAATAGGCGTAAAATACGGGGAAAGAGGGGTACCTCCCAGTGCCGCCGGGTAATATCGGGATGTGTGGTGGAGCATGCTAGAGTCGGTTTGTAACCAATATCTGACCCCACAGTATATGTTTCACACATCTTTGTACATTGTGATTATGATTATAATGTTGAAAACCGCATTGAAACAAAAGGTTTACACCACGAAGAAAGGGTTTTTCGTTGGGGGGGGGGGGGTATTTATCATAGGCTTCGCTGCGATTTCTCATATGAGGTAAATTCCAATAAAAAGTTAATAAATGAATGTATATATGTATCCAAAATTATTAGCACAACCGTAAAGCTACACTACTTTGTTTCACGGTAAATGATGAAAAGATAAAAGGTATGCCGACACAAACTGATTTCAACACTGGTTTAATTAATAACATGCTAAAGTACTTTTCGTCCGTCTGTGGACTATTCATAAATAATGTATAATATATGTATGTATCAACGCTGGTCAAGTGTTCAATCTGCGAGACTAATTGTAAACCAGCCGGAGGTCATCAAAACAATCATGTATTTAGTGCATGACAGCCACTACCCACCATGAATGTATCTGTATTTATTTATCTGTATTTACCTCTGTTAATCCAACGTTTGATTAGTCAACCGAGCAATCACGTTTAGGTTCTACAAGTATAACTTCTTGTCAAAACAACTATTCTCAGCCTCCCCCCCCCCCCTCTCTCTCTCTCTCCCCCTCTCTCTCTCTCTCCCCTCTCTCTCTCTCCCCTCTCTCTCTCACCCTCTCTCTTCCTCTCCCTCTATCTCTCTCTTTCTCTCTCTCCCCCTCTCTCTCCCTCTCTCCCCCCTCTCTCTTTCTCCCAACCCACCCCCATACACACAAAACGCCAGTTTCAGCACAGATGATTGGGGGGGGGGGGGGGGGGGGGGGGGTGAGGACATTTACCGATTTGACGGGGGCTATGGTCCAGTCGTTCCTGAGGCCCCACGTACGTAATGGGTTGCCCATAAAACCGAGGCCCCTTGTACACGTTGGTCTGCAGGTAAAATAGAGAAGAAAGAAAAACATTTGACACACATAACATGTTCACTGTCTACAAGCCCCAAACCTTCACATCCTTGTCCTTGAAACCAGGTGACAATTTGATGCACTGGTTCTCCTGTACTCACTGTAGACCTACTAGTTATTGCCGACAAATGTGCCAGCAGAGGCTATCCGGAACATCGAATGTTTTTAGCCTTTTCTAGCAAATACTTAACGGAATTCATCTTATTGTGATCGTACTCAAGTTTGAGAGAGGGAAACAGGGTTTAACATCCACTCGACACAGACTTTGTCATTTCCGAACTAACATAGGGTTCAAGTTTATTTCAAATAATTCGCTTAGGCGTAGGGGTTCTTAGCATTTTGAGGAAACGGGGGGACCCGGAGAAAACGCACGAGGTTGTAAAGACGACCCTACTCATTGTCGCGTACAACCGGAAAATTGAAACCACGACAGTTAACGGAATGATAGCGCGCATGTGCTAATCATTCGGCGATCCACCACACCCCCGTCGATTATAGACGAGAAATCATACACTGCACAAACACGATATTGGTCATCTTACTGTTACTGTTCAGTAAATAAAATGATATGAAATGGACAAGCAAAAAAGCTACAAACGAACAAACAAATAAATAAATGATATTATTTTGGTAGAATTCATTGTTTATTAAAAGTTTCACAATTCCCAGATTAAAGACTAACCATGTTGATCGAACAATTTTCCCTGTGGATGAGTTTTCTGTTTAATACAATACCTTAATGACGGGGTTTAGAGAAGATAAAGTTTGCTATAAACCCTACTTAAAACAAGAAACTAAAGTGAGCAACTGATGGGGAAAGATAGAAATCATCTTTATATAGTGGTTTATTTAACCGTAAAACGCAATGAACGTCATCGCGGGGAAAGGACAGATCCATTAGGACAATAAATACCAACATAATTAAAAAAACGAAATAAAACCTCAAAATAAACCTTGACCCCATATTTGGTAATTAAAGAATACAATCGGTTTAAAGATTAAAATTCCCACCCTTTCTGGGTCTATATAAAGGCTTAGGATTGTTGCAGTCGTCAAACTGTGTTCTGGTAGATAGTAGACATGCATCGTCTACTTCTTCTTGTTGCTGTTACGGTCGTCGCTGTTCAAGGTAAGATATAGATTTTTGTTGTTTGTCGGTCATCGCTGTTTAGGGTAAGATATAGATTTTTGTTGTTTTACGGTCATCGCTGTTTAGGGTAAGATATAGACTTGTGTTGCTGTTATGGTAATCGCTGTTCCCGTCTTCCATTTAGGTGCATAACAGTAGGACGTTAAACCCCATTCCATTTCATTTCATCGTAGGATATAGGTTATATTGTAAAACAAGTAGATGTTATTTTGAAGGGGCATTATTGGAGATTAGATAAAGAGCTATCAGTTCTCGCTATAATTGTTAATTTAGTTTGAACAATATTTTATTCGATAAACTGAATTGGATTGGATTAACCAATAGATAACGTATATAGAATATGCTAAAAGTTGGGTAAAATTGCGCCAATCTGAACTAAGAAAATAGGGACTAAATTTTCGGCCTAGCTTCAATCATTATTACAAAAGCCAGTACGATAAAAACAAAGACGCGATTATCTATTTTGACGTTAAATCATCCCTCACAAATATATCCAAATCCAGTAAATATCGCAGACTGACGATGGCATCGAGTGGATTATGGTCTGGATATGTTAAATAATGTCGGAATAATAATTTAGATAACATTTAAAGCCTAAAGAAAGACCTGCAATAGGCCTTTAATATTATCTTAATTATTAATTAGACATTAATTAACTTATCCAGACCATAATCAACTCTCGATTGCATCGGATTTCTCCGATATTAAATAGATTAGAAAAGTTCAGCGATATTTTGATTTAATCTAAAAAGGTAGGAGCGAGACGTACCTTCAAGCAATCAGTACGGTGGTTGAAATTATTGCACACGTCTTGTCAAACCTCCGAACTATTCATTTTACATCGTCTATTTTCGAACTATTATAGCAAGAATAGCTAGCCCTTTATCTAAATCTTACATAATGTATCTTTAATTATATGAAAACATATATACCATAGCCGTTGAGTGAACGACTGTAGCCATATATTATAGTATACAAAATCTTATCATTTGATTATTTGAAATATTTTTTTAATGCGTTTTATGTTGAGACACATTATGAAAGTTGACACCGTAATCAAGAACGAAATACAATTACATATTTTTCTTTCAAGTTAAAATTTAGATCACGGACAAAAAATATTATAACCGGTAATTGATTTGATAAGATAAAGCATAATTTGTTAGCTAATAAAATCGAGATTTTTTTCAAATATTCAAACATTCATTTCAAGAGCAGCACTTGCTCAGGATTAATTAATTTCTAATTATTAAAGATTATATTATAAATGAGTATTTTTTGGGCGTACTAACCCTAACCCTTTTGGAAGAGTGAACGTGTATCCAATTTACATTTACCTCTTTTAAAGGGGTTTTGTTAGTATGTCCCAAACTACCCATTTATATAAAGCGGTCTACAATTAGCATTCCCCAATTTTAAAACCCTTGTTTATTACAAAATTATCCTGTCATTAATGATAGTGACCCCCCCCCCCACCCACACACACACACACACAAACACGCGCGCGTATTTAAATAAAAGCCAATATAGCAAGGAAGGATTTTGTAAGTAAAACTGCTATTACAATGCTGTTGTGTTTTATAATACGGTTTTGGCAGATAAAATATTCCTGTTGGCGAGAAAAATTACAATCTATTAATTTATAAAAAAAAATATATCATGATTCATTTTGGTTAAAAAAAACAAAACAAATGGAAGCACTAGTCTTTAACTGTATTCCATTTCTTATTTAACAGGTAGACGATATATCTTACCTCAAGATGAAGAGTCTGAACTAGAGAGGTAAAACATTTTCACAGTAAACCCGTTTTTATATTACAGTGACGGTAAAACCTCTCCAATCCTAGGGGGTTGGGATGACCTAGTGGTCTATAGGGTGTTGCGCTTCGACCTCTAGCTGGTCGGCTGGTCGGTCACCTCTGGTTTGCGGCTGTGGTTTCGAGCCCTAGTGTGAGCGTATGTGACATGGAGAATAGGGACGCCTCCTTATCCTCGTGGGTTTCCTCTGGGCACTCGGGTTTCCTCCCACTGCTCAAAACCCCTGTCCGATCGTATTAGGTTATTATTACAGTGAAGACACATCAATTTGACAATATGCAAAGCATTATGGACGACGAATGAGGAGATGGAGGGTGGGGGGGGGGCAGTTTGTATATTTGTATATACATCTTGTGCGCCGAGGAGGGTGGGATGGCCTAGTGGTCTAGAGTGTCGTATAACTCCTGGTGCGAGTTCATTTGGCGTGGCGAAAGGGGCGCCATTTCATCCTCATGGGTTTACTGCGCGCGAACTCTGGTTTTCTCCTACAGAAAAGACCCCTCTGCGCGTGCGCTAAATACGACGACATGTCTGTAATATCACAATAGGTGGAAGTGAACGTTAAACACTAATAGAAGAAGCAGACGGACCCTCTGAATAATAACCAAATTACACGTAACAAGGGATTTAGTTGCTGATAAACATAATATTTGTAATAAATATTTCGTGTTGATATATTTTAGTTTTTTTATTCATGATAAATTATGTGGACAGCTGTCTAGTGTAGTCGCTCTTTTGGTACAAAAAACCGAGGTCCCGTGTACACATTTTGCGTGTACGTAAAAGATCCCTTGACAGTTGGAATTTCATATGTAAGAGTGGAACGCATTGCCGCTATCTGGGCAAAATTCCCCTCATAGCACACTGTATGGCGTATGCCCGTCTTCATTATTTCAGTCGAACAGGGGCCTGTTTCACAAAATTTTAACTTAAGATAAAATCCAAATTTGAGTACATACTTAAATCTGATTGGCTAAGCGCTAAAATCAATCTAATACTATCCAATCGAATTACTAAAATCGGATTTTATCTTAGTTAAAATTTCGTGAAACAGGCCCCTGAACAGTAGGACATTAAACCTAATTTCATTTCATTTTATTGATATAGGAGACAACTGAGTAGTGATTTTGCTGCTGAATGTACCCAGTTTGATACGACAGATCCTATATATAGAACAGCCAATGGTCAGTGTAACAACGTCGCTCAGCCAGACTGGGGCGCAGCAGAAATAACCTTTCAACGACTTCTCACAAACAACTACGAAGATGGTAAGTACAGAAAATTCTCTTCCAAATTCATATTTGAAAATTCCATGTTAAAAGACTTAAATGGGCTCAATCGATAACATTTGGGACCTAGAAAGTGACACAAAGGGTCGCAACGCATTTAATAATGTAATATGAATGTATATAAACAGATTTACATTCATCGTTTTTTTACTCTAATTTCAAATACACCAGATGTCACAATCGAATGACAATCTATAGCGTCTGGTTATTCCAGTCTACATAATGCTTTCCAAATAATAAAATATGACGCCACCGTTTGACATGACTTGTGGAATATGTCTATCCTCGTTCTTCTGGCCACTTACTAATGCTAGCTGAAACGCATTATGGTACACGATGTGTTCACCAATGGTAAAATGTTTAATTTGTCTTCAATATTGGATATAGCAGAAGCAAATCTTTTCCCGTTAAGATCACAACATTGATTGAAATTGAAAAAATAATTCGTGTTTTCAATAATTCAATAAAATGGATTTGATTTATATTTTGAAGTGTCTATATTCTGTGTTCCCCACAGGTTTATCCTGTAGATTCAATCCAATTAAAACGCAGATCCTATTTCGTTTCGTTTTTATAGTTCAAAATTTCGTTTTACTGGTCTTTACTATGCTACGACCTGGAAGAGTTGTTATCATTGACGTGCTCTGGATGGCGTGAGGTATTAGCCAATGAAACGGTATGTTACGGCGATCATTAGGCGTGTTTTCAACACTGACCTGTTGGTAATCCGCTAGTAACATCGCTGCTGATATGTTAATTAAATGCCTGACGTCATTGGGTCAAAAGCCTCGCGTATGGCCTCTGACGTGACATATCGCAACAACTGGTCAGACCTCTATGTACTGTAGGCCATCGAAAGTAAAAAAAAAACGAAACGAAATGAAGATCTGTTTTTAAATCAGATTGCTTGTAGATTTTTGTTTTGTGTGTAGTGCGGTCCTCCTGCACTTACTATGTAAGGTCAAGAAATGCCGAGGATTTAACATTGATCGTAATGGGGAGAACATTGTTGGTTTGATTCCTCTAGGGGTGGCCTAGTGGTCTAGAGCGCCGCGCTTCGACCTCTAGCTTGCCGGTCACCTCTAGTTTGCGGATGTGTTTTCGAGCCCTAGTGTGAGCGTATGTGACTTGGAGATAGGGGCGCCTTCTCAACCTCATGGGTTTCCTCCGGGAACCCCGGTTTCCTCCCACTGCTAAAGACCCCTACGCGCAAGCGAATTATTGAAATAAAAATTGAAAACCATACGTAAGTCCCAAAATGACCTAGTTTGTGTCGAGTGGACATTAAACCCCACTTCTCTCTCTCTCTTGATTCCTCTGCTATATCAGCCAAATCAGATCCGAAATTACAATTATTTTATTGGTAATAAATCTCCACTGAGTAATGGCCCACATTGCTGGCCACAGACCACTGGAGCGTACAATAGATAAACAAAATTATCTATAAATGACCAAAAATCATCAACTACCGCCTCTGACCCTAACCCAACCCTAGAATTAGCTGATAGTTATTTAAGGATACAACAGACTTTCACTTATTAATGACCCGCATGACTGACCACGGATCAATGTACCATAACTAAACAAAATAATCTGTACATCAGCACAAAACACCAACTAGCGTATCTAATGTTCATGGCTATTTTGAAGTATAAAGGAATTGTTTTGTTGTTTGTGTGGTTTCTCGTGATAACTTAATTAAACCCTAAAGTGGCGCATCTAATCCCCCTAAATAAACACACCCAGACAAATCAGATGTTCTTTTATTTCTATTTTTAAAACATGTTCCAGTTGAGTTACTGTCGGAATTTCCCACACATAACAACAACATTAATGCTAATAGTACATTGCTATTAACGTATGCTCTCTGATTCTGCGAGCGAATTATTTGACGTCATAACGTTCGAGGTTATCAGTCAAGCTTGGCTTTTCTGGCCCAACGCGTACTTTTAGATCATTAGATCTGGTATGGCTGAATGGTTAGCAGGTGCCCGTTGTATCATGAGGTCTGTCACTGAGTCAACTGGTTTTGATTCCCCGGTTGTATCCGACTAGGAGTAGGACCACCTGTCCAACTATGGGGATTTTCTGCGAAATAAAATTGAACAAAATTCTAGTCAATTTTGTGTTCAGTCGACGTTAGACACCGTTCATGTTCAGGCCCTTCGTCATATACTAGCAAGGGGCGACATGGGTGTGTGTGGAGGGGGCGGGAGGGGGGTATGGGCATGATCCAGAGAAATTGTACCTTTTAAGTGAGCCTAAATGTTTATTTAGAATACTTTACTTTACCATCTACCCGTCTTCATTTCCCAATCGTAGCAGAAAAGCTGGACATTAAACCCCATTTTATTCTATTTCCAATCAGCCCCCCCCCCGCCCCCCCCCCTCACTTCCCCACTCCAGATGAAAAATTTTGACTGGTAACCTCATTCGGCAGATTCTACGAATCTAATATGTAGGGTACCGGAATCTGCCGAGGTTTGCCGAGTGTGGTAACCTTGAACGTTATGACGTCACAAAACCTGTAAGTCTCATTTTTGAATAATTAAAATATTACTTTATTTTAAGATGTCAAGGTACCCAGACTAACGGGCACGGATGGTAACCCGCTTCCTGGTGCAAGAACAGTCAGCACAAAAGTCCATGTGTACGACCCGGCTATCGACCTGGACCGGCGATGGACCATGATGTTTATGCAGTGGGGCCAGTTTCTAGACCATGACATCACAGCCACGCCCCTTGTTAACAGTAAGTGTAGGACAGAAAGAATTTCTCTTTTTCATATTTTCGGCGTGGTTTCCCTGTGTCAGTGGTGCAGGAACGAGAACCAAACAAGGATAGCTGTCTAGTCGTTCGAATGGTACAAAAGAAACATGTCCGTTGTACAAATTGGCGTGCACATAAAACATTCTTGACCGTTGGAATTCGATATAAAAGTACTTCTTACAGGGCCAAATTGTCATCATAGCACACTGTATGGCCTATGACCGTCTTCATTAGCCCAGTCGGAGTTGAACAGTAGGACGTTAAACCCCATTTCATTTCATTTTGAGACTAACACGTTGTCTGTTTTGTTTTGAAAATTAATCATTAGTAGCCTACAGTGGGGTGTTGGGTGGTCGAATCGTTAACGCCTGCCCATTAAATCATAAGTGGAATGATTTCGATTCTCCGCCTGTACGTGACTATGATTAGGATCGCCCTCTAGCCTCGCCGGTTTTTGCCGAGGTTCCCTCCCGCTGCAAAAAACCCCCACGTACAAAGAGTTAATGAGATAAAATTCAACCATTATTATTATGTTGGTCTCGAAATGAATGACCATGTGTCTGTCATTATGTCTGCTCTCTCTCTCTATCCCCCTCTCTCTCTGTCCCTCTATCCCACTCTCTCTCTATCCCTCTCTATCTCCCTCTCTCTATCCCTCTCTATCCCCCTCTCTCTCTATCCCTCTCTATCCCCCTCTCTCTTTATCCCTCTCTCCCTCTCTCTCTCCCTCTCTCACTCTCTCTTTCCACTCTAAGTAAAATGGGTCATTTCGAGACTAACATATGGCTGTGGAGGAAATCTGAGAACCTAGAGAACCCCCCTGGGGTTGAACAGGTGACCCTACTCCTTGTAACGTACAAGCGGAAGCGGGGAACCTAAACCCCGCCATTTGACACACACGCGTTACCCCCCCCCCGGAAGTTATATAAAGACATGTATATTTTTATTTCAGCAACTGAGGTTTGTTGTACTGATGAGGTCATTGCTGGCGCGCAGCATCCAGACGTTCTTTCTGGGTAGGTTTAAACAGTAGTCATAACCCACGAGAAGAGTATCTTCAATAAAAGGCTTTATCTCGCTTTAACTGTAAATTACCCTTTTCTTGTATAGCTGTTAAAACGGTGAATAAGTTTTAAGACTGTGTATGATAATAACATTTTAAAAATGTACTATTTGTTTTTTCTAGAGGGCCATGTTTCCCTATTTCTATACCGGAAAATGATACTTATTTTGGAGAAAAGGGAGTTCAATGTATGGAATTTAAAAGATCCCTTGACGCATCAAATAGTAAGTCGAAGAACTTTTCATTATTTAACTAAGTTATAAATTATATATATATAGAGAGAGAAAATTAAAAAAAATGGCAAAAGAAAACTAGATATTTTTTAAGCTAACGCTTTCACCAGTTACGTTTCTCGTCACATAACGTCACTTCCGACGGCCTCTCGTTTGATGTTTGTTGGTCGTGCGCTTTAGATCGTACGATCTATCATTTAGTCACGTGATGTGGTTTATATTCCATAATTGTACGTGATAGATATAGTTTCCTACTGCGCCCGTTTATTTTAATTAAGATATACCACATGTTAGTCCCGAACGTTAAACTCCCAAATTTGATTATTCTGTTATGGCACGATATTTGCATATTTTATTTTTACTACAGATCCACGCGAACAAGAGAACGTTATCACAGCTTTTGTTGACGGATCTCAAGTTTATGGCAGCTCAGCTGAAGAACAGGCAGCTTTAAGATCTGGTGTTAATGGTAAGTTATGTTGAAAACCATGTCGTGAATATTGGACGTATTGAGGGTAGAGAGTGGAACCAGTTCTCCCGTTTAAATTTGTAGTTACTAGGGTTGTGTGCTTCCTGTTGTTGTACTAGATATTCCAATCTTTTGATTTTGTAAGCAGTAACACCCATGCCACAACCTAGCAACTACTTTTATTTGCCTAGTATGCCACATACGTTTTCCTTTGTTTTCTCAATATAAGAAAAAAGTGAGTTACTGGGTGTTGCCATTTGAAGGGAGAGTGTGTAATATCTTAAAGGAATGAAATGGGGTTTAACATCCATCTTCTCTTAATATTTTACTCATTTGAAAAGAAAAGAAAAGCTTACGGAAAACATTTTGACTCAACGACCAGCTGTTCTTGTTCTCTTTTACTCCGTGTTTAATCCTATCCGGAAGACAGGCCCTCGTTCGTGCAAGACCTCCCGACTTGCCCCGCTGACAAGGGGGAACCACGCTGAACAACCCGGAGAAATTCCTTGCCTAATACCAGAATCGACCGAAAGGAGGGCCTGCAGGTTTTTGAGCAAGTGAGCGAACATCTTTCTCTGTAAGCAACAATGGCTCACATTGTAAGATCTTGGTATGAATAACGAGATGATAAGCTTCCGGTGTCCGTTTTTGAGGCTTAGATCTAATTCTTAAGACCATCTCCAGATTTCCTCAATGTCCCGGGAAGTAATTAGGGTTAAGTCACGTGATTGTTGTCGAGATCGTTTCTTAGGGTATACGATAGGGCTCGTTCCAGGGTTAGGGTTGGGATTGGCGCTAGTCTTGTTTATATCTCGTGACCTTTGACCCAATCTATAGATGACCTTATGAAATAGATCCAATCGTTTATGAGGTTGAAATGACAATGGTGTTTGCAGCAAATTTGTTTTATTATTAAACAGGTCAGATGCAAGTTGCTAATGGTGAGCACTTACCCGAAGATGTTAACGGACATTGTAATAAAATTCTAGACACAGATTATTGTTTACTAGCTGGTAGGTTTTATTAAACAGAGTTACCTCCCTCAGGTTTTATTAAACAGAGTTACCTCCCTCTTACTAGTGGGTAGGATAGAGTTACCCCCTCTTACTAGTGGGTAGGATAGAGTTACCCCCTCTTACTAGCGGGTAGGATAGAGTTACCTCCTCTTACTAGCGGGTAGGATAGAGTTACCTCCTCTTACTAGCGGGTAGGATAGAGTTACCTCCTCTTACTAGCGGGTAGGATAGAGTTACCTCCTCTTACTAGCGGGTAGGATAGAGTTACCTCCTCTTACTAGCGGGTAGGATAGAGTTACCTCCTCTTACTAGCGGGTAGGATAGAGTTACCTCCTCTTACTAGCGGGTAGGATAGAGTTACCTCCTCTTACTAGCGGGTAGGATAGAGTTACCTCCTCTTACTAGCGGGTAGGATAGAGTTACCTCCTCTTACTAGCGGGTAGGATAGAGTTACCTCCTCTTACTAGCGGGTAGGATAGAGTTACCTCCTCTTACTAGCGGGTAGGATAGAGTTACCTCCTCTTACTAGCGGGTAGGATAGAGTTACCTCCTCTTACTAGCGGGTAGGATAGAGTTACCTCCTCTTACTAGCGGGTAGGATAGAGTTACCTCCTCTTACTAGCGGGTAAGCCATTCTGCACACCGAGATCCATTTACTCCATACTTTAAGAATAGATCTCTGCCCTAAATGGCCGCAATATCCAATAAGTATACTGTATTGTAATGTGGTCCTAATGCCTTTATTTCAATTTCATTGAATGGAAGCAGAATAAATACTGAACAAAAATAGAACGAAGTATACTTAGTGTTTTAGGGTTAGCAACCCTCGTTGTCAGGCTTTGCTCCTGTTTGCTCACTACATATTTATTATTTTAGCGTTTTCCGAGTTTCTGTCCGGATTATCGCCCTTATTGTTAAAATTATTTGACGTTCTAACACCTGACGTCAACTGGCTGACTATCGCCATTGAAGAGACGACCACTGACAAGATCGGTCGCATTTTTTGTTACGTCTTTTTTGTAAATCATTTTAGTAAAGCCTGTACCACAACAGGCCCGGGACTGTACAGCACAGTGGACGCTTACGGCTGGCCCCCGGATCCATTCACTTGATTTGATAATTGTTTAGTGTTTGCAATGTCTATTTTCTGTCTTTTCCGCAGGTTTATCTTGTAGATTTTTTTGTTTGTTTGTTTTGTGTGTAGTGCAGTCCTCTTGCATTTACTATTAGACTAATTAGTAAGTGCGGGGGGGGGGGGCGGGGCTGCACCACACATAATTTACACAAAAACAAATATATGGACCAGATACAATACGCAGAAATCACAAACAAACGAATAATTCAAATAAAATGAATGGATCCGGGGGCTAGCCGTAAGCGTCCACTGCGTTGTGCGGCCCGGGGACAACAATTCAGGCCTTAAATGTCAGTCTAATGACCATGGTAACGACCGAGATTGTCTGTATCAATAACATTATTAATATATTTTTGATGTTTCGTATAGATAATTGTATCTATTACAACCTAAATGTTTGTGAATCTCGATGACCAATATTGCATTTTCTGTGGGATTGAGTGCTGTTTAGATATTTTATGGTGTGTCCATATCTTTTTTCCCTAACCAGGTGACCATCGAGTGAACGTGTTCCCGGGTTTAGGTGCTCTACACACAATTTTAGTTCGATTCCACAACCAGATTGCCACCAGGATCGCTGAAGTCAAAGATTGGACTGATGAACAGATCTTCCAGGAAACTAGGAAAATCGTCAGTGCTGTTCTACAACATATAACATACAACGGTAAGATTCTACAACACTTTGTTATTCAACCGGTTGCTTAGTGAGTAAGACGCGGGCTCGATAGACTGGAGCTATCTCAGTGTTGACCGATAAAGATCATTTGGATTTTGCGACGTTTTTCCCCTAGTCAGTAGTGCAGGACAAAGGTCTGACAAGGACAACTGTCTAGTCGTTCTGATTGGACCAAAAAGCGAGGTATCATGTACACATTGGCATGCACGTAAAAGATCCCTTGGCAGTAGACTGCCCGGGCATAATTTTCCCCAAACCACACACTACGTTGCGTATACCCGTCTTCATTAGCCCATTTACGATATATTTGTTGGTACGTTATACGTGGTATTTACGATATATTTGTTGGTACGTTATACGTGGTGTTTACGATATATTTGTTGGTACGTTATACGTGGTATTTACGATATATGAGGTGGTACGATAAACGTGGTATTAACGATCTATTTGGTATTACGTTATACGTGGTATTCACGATATATTTAGGGGTACGTTATACGTGGTATTTACGATATATGTGTTGGTACGTTATACGTGGTATTTACGATATATTTGGTGGTACGTCATACGTGGTATTTACGAATTATTTAAATATATAAATTGAAAATCATACGTTAGTCCCAAAATGACCTAGTTTGTGTCGAGTGGACGTTAAACACCATTTTTCACTCTCCCTATAATAACTTCTTATATACTTTCTCAAATTTTAATAATTTTCAGAATTTCTACCTGAAGTTATTGGTATAAACGGAGCTGCAGAACATCAACTGAATGAGGGCAATTACACTTACGACCCTGCGGTCAATCCCAGTATGTACAACGCCTTTGCTACGGCTGCGTTTAGATTTGGACATTCCACCATCGTTAAGAGTCTGGAAATAAATGGAACTGTAAGAGCTACTGAAGATCTCTTCTTTACGCCCTACTATGTCCTACACCAGTTACAAGAGTTGGTTGAAACGTTAATTAGGAATCCCGGTGCTATAAGTGACAGGTGAGTGACGTGTAGTAGCAGCTAATCGGCGTCCTCGCTAGAGATAAAAGGGCATAATTTATAGGCGAGGCGTTCCCACGTGAGGTGAGTGACGTGTATTAGCAGTTTCCGGCATGGCAAACTGAACACAGGATTTTTGGTTTTGGTTTGTACTACACACAAGGGAGGAGGAATCACGCAGAAAAATCCGGATGAATGATAAATTCGTCTCTGCCAATACCGTGGTCGGGGTTTAACGTCCACTCGACACAAGCTAGATGATTTCGGGACTAACGCGTAGGGGTCTTTAGCAGTGGGAGGAAACTGGAGGACCCGGAGAAGGAGAAAACCCACAGTGCTCGACAGGCGACCCTACTCCTTGTCACGTACAACCGTGGATTCGAAACCACGCTAATTGATATGATGACAGGCGTTATCATGCAACGAGCACTTGCTAACCATTCGGCCACCACCCCACCCCAAACCGAGATCGGACACGGTACCACAAAGTGAGCGAACCAACGCCCTACCCACTGAGCCACCGTTATATATTAAAGAAGTACCACATGGGAATCACGTCTGCCGATTACAGTCTGCTTTCTCCGAATGATGTTTAAACTATTATTTAGACATTTATTTACATGTCTAGCCCGAAATTAACTATATGGGCTTAGATATTGACTGAATGAAATCAGCGTTAAAAGCTATTATGGACTTCCATATGCATTGAAATAAATGGGGTTTAACGTCCTACTATTATGCTCCCAACTGGGCTTATGAAGACGGGAATACGCCATACAGTGTGCTATGAAGGACATTTTGCCCGGATAGCGGCACTATGGCCTACTTTTACTTCGAATCCCAACTGGCAAGGGATCGTTTACGTGCACGCTAATGTGTACATGGGACTTCGAACGACTAGATTGCTGTCCATGTCCGTTCTACATTACTACCAAACTGAAATGGTCCTTGCTATAAAGGACACTACCTCTGATAGAGGCCCGACCGCTTACTTTTATTTTCAATCCATCTGACAATATAACTATATTATTAAGGGTTATACGACAAATAATAATTTCAATTTGCTTTTCGTTTCAGATATTTCGTAGAGGCCATCACAAACAAGTTATTCATAACAGAGACTGGAAGTTTGGATCTGATAGCCTTGAATATCCAGCGTGGTCGAGATCACGGTTTGCCTTCCTACAATGATTTCAGAGAACATTGTGGTTTAGCAAGAGTTCGTAATTTTGAGAGTCGGGTCTTTAGAGATTTTGGACACATTCTCGAGGATGTTTATGCGTAAGTAATTCGTGAATTTGATTATGTTTGATTTTGGAAACATTCTCTTCGAAGTTTATGAGTAATTTATTCGTGTATTTGATTTTGGAAACTTTCTCTTTGAAGATAATGAGTATATTATTCGTGTATTAGATTTAGATCATTACATACCTTTGCTAACACAGTGACGTATAAGTGTTTATCGGGCGCCAAGACTTAAGCAGATATTTTTATGATTCAAGTACGACTGCGATAATTTGAAATGTGAAAAAAACCTTCAATTGACATTTGATGCATTTGTTGGCTGTTGCATTTAAAGTACATTTCCCGCGATATAACTCTCTATTTGTGTAAAAACATCATATGATATGTCTATGTTGCATCTTATCTTGTAGTATCGGGTGATTATTATCATGTCGGAGTGACAATCGGGTGTTGTTGGGTAGTATTGGGTAGTATTGGGTAGTATTGGGTAAATCGTCCCGCCTCAATTCTATAGAATACAATGTCAGGTTGAAGCTGAACTCCGATTATAAAATTACAGAAATAGCTAAATAAAAAAAAAGTCAGTTTCTCTGTTATTTTTAGACCAAAAGTACACCATGGTTGACTTATTTCGTCTAATTAGTAAACAATAATATAAAATAACATATACCTGATCAGACATAATAATTGTGTAGCAATAATATTTTCTGTGAGCTGATAGTTGAGAAACTTCAATCAGTCAGTCAGAGAGCTGGCTATTATCTAACCGGGTGTGGACACTTCGCTTGATACGGTTTACACTGACAGTGGGCGGAGCCTGCCTGTGTGTTTGTCGCCCAAATCGACGGCCATGTATGTTAAAGAAATTTAAACAAGTATGGCGGATGTTTTGGGCGTAACTTTTTTTTATTTAGCTATTTCTGTAGTTTTATAATCGGAGTTCAGCTTTAATTTCAATTTTCACTTTGTTGACAAAGACTACATAATTTTATTCCCAATTTACAGGAGTGTGGATGATATAGATCTGTTTACTGGAGGGGTGGCAGAAGCTCGTGTACAAGGAGGAACTGTTGGACCAACTTTTAGTTGCATAATAGGAAAACAATTCCACAATTTAAAATTCGGTGACAGTTTCTGGTACGAGACCGAGGATAGTCGTAGAGGATTTACAACAGGTAGATATTAACATTGGATGCAAATAAAGTAACATGATTGACTTATGAAAGTAGCATGATTTACTTATGAAAGTAACATAAATTACTTATGAAAGTAGCATGGTGTACTACTGAAAGAAACAAGATTTACCTATAAAAGTAACTTGATTTACTTATGAAAGTAACACGATTTACCTATGAAAGTAACATGATTTACCTATAAAAGTAACATGATTTACCTATAAAAGTAACACGATTTACCTATAAAAGTAACATGATTTACCTATAAAAGTAACACGATTTACCTATGAAAGTAACATGATTTATTTTTTAAAAAATAACATGATTTACTTGTGAAAGTAACATGATTCACTTATGAAAATAACTTGAGATCCGGTTTCGGTCTAGGGATTATTCGGCTTGGTTTACTGGGCTTGGTATGAAAAGACATCTAGTCCCTCGCATGGGAAGAAAAAGACGTCTAGTAAGATGTTAAACTGCATTTTATTTAATGTAGTGTCAAATGGTGGGATTATAATTATGTATTTATTAAACTTTCAGCACAGTTGGGAGAAATTAAGAAGATATTTTTATCCCGTGTTCTTTGTAACACTGTTTTCCCGTTTAACCGAATTCAGCCGTTTGTAATGATACCTCCACGAGTAAACGGGTAAGTTTACAAAACGATGGGACCCACGGTGCCTCGGCGAGTAAGACGCTGGCGAACTTCTGTGAAAGTCGCGTGTTCGATCACTGCTTTAAACGAGACAGTTCATCAGGGGTGTCCAAGGCAGAGAGCGCTAGATCGGAGACTATTCTGTGCATTTTATGACGTCATGATTGGAGTATGGGTTAATGTAAAGGTTAGGCTTGACCTAGGGATAGGGCTAGGGCTAGTCCTGTCTACATCTCGAGTGACGAAATCTGCAGGTCCTAGCCCTTACCCTAACACTTATCCTAACCCCAAAGCCACATATGACGTCATAAAATGCGGAGGACCGTCTCTGATCTGGCCTTTCTCCTATGTTTGCTCATTTAGTTGCACACATGGATGGACCTAAAATGGTGGCAATATTTCGCAGTTTAATTTGTTCAACGCTTTTTTAATAAATATAGTAGATATGAAATTTTCCAAAAACACCAGATAGCGGGACAGACCCAAAGTTGGGCAGTTGGATATCAGAATTATAGTACAACTTACTCTGGACATTATCTCATGTTTTTATTTGTTTTTATTTACAGTAATGAGCGAAGATCTTGCGACGAAATTTCTAATTTTGATCTGGATGTTCTGATAGACCACGTCGAACCTAGCAACCAAGTGGCGGAAATCGCCCCAACGCAAAATGCACCACAAATCGAGCGCCCATTCCGACTTAATCAGGCCGATAGACCACCTAGGAACCGCAATAGGGCTGTAGAAAGCCGAAGTATCGCCGACAACACTCCAGATGAGCAGCAAGAGCTCCTGAATTTATTAAATGGAGAAAAATAACCCCAGCCCCAGCCCCTGGACCATGACCCCCACCCACAAAAGAATGGCGACGACGACTATTTCGTAAAAGACAAGGGGTTAATCACATGTTTTACTTTTAACATTTTCTGATATTATTCCATTATTGTTAGATAAAATAGATTAACCGTCCAAGGTATCCTTGGCAACCAGCTATGCATCCCTAAACCCCTCTCACCTACCCAAACGACCTATAATAATACTTGGTTTAACACATAACAGTTAACTACCACAATTCGGCCCACCAATAATTATTTTTAACGGTGATTACCGACTGGCTAACACTGCATGTTCATGTTAAGGTGGGGTAGTTCTGTTTTTAGTATTTGTTTGTAATAAAATCTTTAATGCAATTTTTTGTGTTGGTTATAATGTCACAGAGAGAGAGGGAGGGAGGGAGAGAGAGAGAGGGAGAGAGGGAGGGAGGGAGAGAAAGAGGGGGGAGAGAGAGAGGGGAGTGGCATGATTTCAATTTTCCGCTTGTACATGACAAGGATTGGGATCGCCCTCTAGCCTCGTGGGTTTTCTCTGAGGTTTCCTCTCACTGCAAAACAACCTGAGGCGCAAGAGAGTTAACGAAATAAAATTCAACCACATGATGGTCTTCCTTTCTCCCCCTCCCTCTCCATCTCTCTCCCACTCTCTCTCTTCCCCTCTCTCATGAGTCACATCTTAATCTGACTTTTAAATGCAAAAAAACCCTGCAAATCACTATTCAAACGATAAAGACAACAATGGTATTAAAAATCTTCATGTATATGTAATGATTAAGAAAGATATAATAAACGAAGAATTAATTCTACAGTGATGTAGGGGGGGGGGGGCAGGTATATAGTTGTCATCACTGAGACAAATATTCTACGAATATTAATCTGGATGGGTACTCATTATTAATTTGAGGATAAGTATGCCATTGGCTAGATTCATTTCGTTGAGGATTCTCTTAACGTTTTCAAGCTAATGTAATGTTTCAAAGCCATTTTACATACTGTATATTAGTGGGCAGTTTTTTCACATTCGGGGAAGGTGTTTTAAAATTAACACTAGTGGAAGAATGTGTTTTCAAATGTCTCTTGTAGTCAATGTTCAGTTTAAAACGCATGCCACAGAACCTACACCGGTGAGAAAATCTTGGACTGGCTTCTTCTGGACCAATACATTTACGGCTTTTCCAATGTTTTTGAAGTTCACCGTATTGCTCGAACTTTTCTCGACAAAGTGTGCACTTGTGCCAATCCTCCCTTTTACAGTACGAATGTTCCAGCATGCCAATATGCATGATATCCATAGGGCTAAGGAACTTGCTGGAAACGCTGTATGAGTGTTCCTCGGTATCGAAATTCGGTCGAATGTTCTGTTCCCCCTCTAACCCCACAATTTCTGCAGATTTCCCTTCGTCAGCAAATGTCTCTTCTTTGAAATCCAGATCCTCTTTCTTCTCCCCTTGAATATGTATCTTACAGTGTTCCTCTAAATCTGTGTAAAGTTCGTATTGTTCATCACACACCCGACACTGGTAAAACGAACCGTTGTGGAGACATATTCCGTGTATCTCACGATGTGCCTCCAGATCACAGAATCGTTTAAAATCAACATAAGGCTTACAAACTAGACATTTATAGACATAGCTTTTCTTGTGTACCTTTAAACGAACAGTCCGACTAAATGATTTACTACAAATATCACATTTAAAGAGGTTTTCTTCTTTGTTGACATTTTCTAGTCGTTTTTTACAGGCGCATATCTCCATAACGATGTCACTGAATGGTGGTATGCTCATTTTAAAAACTGTACATATATGTAAAGTACGGCCCTGCGACAGCTCGTCTTCGAGGTGCATTTCACTATGCGTCTCTAAGTCAGCTTTTTTAAACTTAAATTTATCACTGCACAAATTACATTGAAAAGATCCATCACCCACAAGTTCCTCTTTCTCAGCGTCATGGCCCTGTAGGTTGTGAATTTCTAGATCACAAAATTGTTCAAAAATCTCATCGCAAATGATACACTGATGGAAAACATTGTCATTATCTTGTTGTTGCGTTTTCTCTTCTCCAACATGTATTATCTTGTGAATTTCTAGGTCCTTGGACTCATCGAAAATCTCATCACAAACAACACACTGATATACAGTAGTAAAATCGGATTTTGTCTGAAATTAAATAAAAAAGCATGTAATGTTAAATTTGATCAAAGTAGAAAAATTCACACCTGGATTTATTGCTCTTCATTTAGACAATTGGTTTGGGTGGCTGAATGGTTAGCACGTGCATGCTGTATCATAAAGCCTGTCATTGGGTCAACTGGCGTAGTTTCGAATCTCCGGATGTACGTGACAAGGAGTAGAGTTGTCTTTCCAACCTTGTGGGTTTTCTCTGGGTTTCTTCATTTCTCTCCCACTGCTAAAGAGCCCTGCACGAAAGCGAATTATTGAAATAAAATTAAACCATATTTTAGTTTGTGTCGAGTGGACGTTAAACCCCATTTCTCTCTCTCTCTCTCATAGACAATTTGAGAAGGCGCCCCTCCAGGGCTCGAAACCACAGCCGCAAGCCGGAGATGGCCGGCCAGCTAGAGGTCGAAGCGCAGCACTCTAGACCACTAGGCCAACCCCCCAGACAACTGATTACTACTACTCATTGACAAGATCCGGATTATCAGCCAGTTGATGGATTTATAAAATCCGACGGCACATGATTGACACTCAATGTAATGGTAATAGTTAATCTACTATAAGTATGATAAGAATTTTAAGATTTTTTCCGCAAGTTTTTAAAAAGAATAGCCACTAGCCAGTACCACAAAACGTATCGCCAAAATAAAATTTTAAATAGCCACTTTCATATTTTTATCGCAAATTGCGATATAAATTGCGACCGACAGTGTGAGCCCTGTGTAGGCCTACAACCAATGTACACATGCACATAACAAGAAATCTTCGTTATTGCAATCCGATAAAAGATTTGAGTGTAATGCCATATTGTTGAGACAAAATTGTCTCATAGCACACTGTTTGGCGTATGCCCATCTTCATTAACCCAGTCAAATCTCGTCCAAACAAATTTACATGTCTCATCAATGACATCACTTCTTATGGAGTCAATGAAAATCATTTTCACACTTTTTTGTTCTTTTTTAAACCAAATTAATCGGTAATTTATCAAACACTCGTACAATTTAAATCTTATCTAATTCCTAAATTAAAAAGGGGTTGGGATGGCCCATAGTTCAGCTCTGAACGTCGGTCTCATTACACTCACTCTGAACGTTCAGGGATCGTCCCATTCAATAAATGTCGAAAATAATTGAAACCCCAGTCAATTTTACTGGGCAACTTTTCACTGTCCAACGATGGGGTGTCAATTTGTGTGGGCGCCTGTACAATGTAAACGAACATCTAAGTGAGAAAATAAGACCTTGCTTACTTCGCTAGAGACAGTATGAGCGACACAATTTCAAAATACGTCCCCTCCCATCAAGTTACATTTCCCCGCCATGGCACTCTAACTGCAGGTCAACGTCCATATTCAGGAAACGTGTACGCTTTCACACAGATTGATACCCTGTCGGTTAGCAGTGAAAAGTTGTCCAGCAAAATTTACTGTTCTCCAATTTTTTTTCGACATTGATTGAATGGGACAATCCCTGAACGTTCAGGGTGAGTGTAATGAGACCGACGTTTAGAGTTGAACTAGGATGGCCCAGTGGTCTAGAGTGTCGGCCACCTCTGGCTTGGGGCTGTGGTTTTGAGCCCTTGTGTGAACGTATGGGCATGGAGATAGGGGCGCGTTCTTAACCTCATGGGTTTCCTCCCACTGCTCAAGACCTCTACGCGCAAGGGAGTTATTGAAATAAAATTAAAACCATATGTAAGTACCAAAATGACCTAGTTGTGTTGAGTGGACATTTAACCCCATCTCTCTCTCTCTCTCTCTCTCTCTCTCTCTCTCTTTTCTCTCCTAAATTAAAATCAATTTAGTTGAAAAAAAATATTTTTTGCATCATTTGAGAAAGTTTTGACAACACTCAACTTTTCACTTTATTCACAATGGCTATTACATATACTGTACCTCGTATGTAGTCATGTTTCATATTCCTTCAAGTTGAAAACCAATTATTAATAAATATTAATAAGAGTTGAACTTCCATTATCGTCTTTTCATCACAAAGGAATTATGGGTAACATTTTTATTAGTTGTATCTGAATGCAAGAATGGAATCCGACCATCCCTAGTAACTCACAATTTGAACCAACAGACAAAAACCACGCAGCTTGAACAAAAAACATGCCTTATAATCCAAATCTTAAGTCTCCCACCTCCCCCTTTAGTTGACTTCCAATAGAACCAATGATAAACAAACACTTCGGTGGGACAAAATAAACATGCCTCTATTAGCCATCAACCATGCGTATATTTAAACATGAATAATCTACTTTCGCTTTAGATTTAATAGATCTCCAAAACCTGGCTATATTTCGATTCTAAACCAAAATTTCAACAAAAAAATGACATAGGAGTAGAATAATTGCTTTAGAAATATCAAAAAGAGAAGTGGAATTCGGTGCACTCGGAATATCTCGAAGGTTCCGATGTACCCTACATCTAGACTCAGCTGTATGACGAATTCCGCCATTTTGGAACACAAGGGAGACATTCCTGACAATGTTACAACACCGGCCATGATAAATTGACGGAATCGCGCGTTCATAAACTTAATGATGGTTTATTTTTAGCGATCCTGACTGGCACCGCGCGTCAGGGTAGGGGTTAGGGTTAAGTTTGTTCCAAAAATTCTAACGTCATGTGCAATACAATATCAAAGTGATTAACACCGTGAGGAATGTCTCCCCGACGACCAACTCGTTGCTGAGGGTACCGGAATCTGTCACGGTTTGCCGAATGGAATTTAGTGGTCTGCTTCCGCGGTGTACATTTTGTGGTCTGAATCCATGATTTTAACGGAAGTTATAACCCGAATGGGAATGCCCTGTAGTAACAAAAGGAATTGTAAGTGCATTTGATCGACTAATTCCCATGCTTTTTATTATCATTTACTTTACCCATTCCTCAGATCTGTTACACGTTTGTTAAAGTACCGTATATATATAATATCTATTCGTTATGGTTACCGGTATATGAAATACGTACCGGTATAGTGGCGGTACATATAAATATAAGTGCATTTGTGTTGATTCAATGTTTGACCAATTCTACGGCAGTGGCTAAATACCACGCCCCAAAATACCACGCTCGTCCCTATGGCTTCTATAGTAATGTAACGTGGTACGAGATTTTGTACCACGTTCTTTTTTATTATGGTGATTTTACCTGAATAAAAGCTAATTTTGCAAATGAAAATAATTATTTAATCAGTTTTGATGTGTTTAGACTACTTATAGACCATATTCACACTTAATATTTAATATATAACACAACTCAGACAGTCGATTAGTCGGTTATTATGATCGCCATTTACATACGGTGTAATAGTTATTATAGCCCATTTAAAAACACCCTACGTGGTATATTTAAACAATAGATAGAAATGGAATGAAATGAAATGGTGTTTAACGTCCTACTGTTTTGCTACTAAACTGGGCTAACGAAGACGCACATACGCCATACAGTATGCTAGGAGGAAATTTTGCCCGGGCAGCGGCGCTACGGCCTACTTTTATAATTCCTTCTTGTCTAAATTCAAAACAAGACTTCATGATATTTATATTCAATCTTGGAAACAGCACGATTTAAAATCAAAAACATTGCAGAATTTAAATTTTAATATGTCATCGAATACCAAGCATGACTTTTATTATCAAATCAAAACTAATTATTGTAAAGAACCATATCTTGATTTGTTAAATGGCAAAAGCAAACAACATATAACTAACTTAAGGTTATATAATCATAACCTTTTAGTACAAACAGGAAGGCATGAAGACCCCCTATACCCCATGATCAAAGAATATGTACTAAATGCAATCTCAAGGAGGTGGAGAATGAGATTCATATTTTGTTACATTGTCCTTATTACAAATCTCTAAGAGATGTATTTTTCAGTAGTACAAATATTAAGTCTGCTTTAACAGAAAAACAACAATTAGTTAAAATGTTTGTAAATGATAACAAGCAGGAAGATAATTTTTTTCAACTGCTTAGTAACTTTATTAAAAATATTTTTGAAAGAAGAAATGACAAATGATATGATTATGCATGATTTTGATTTTAATTTTAATGTTCAAACGTTGTCATACTCATCTCATGTTGATATTTATATTTCTTACATGTACTATGATGTAGTTTCACAATAAACTTTATCTTATCTTATCTTATCTATCTTATCGAATTCCAACTGCCAAAATATTCCTTAATATAATCAGAGACTGAGATAATCGTACCACGTTCGTCTTATTGGTTTTATACACACGGAACGTAGTACGCGACTTCGGTTCAAAAGCGTGGTATAATAGAATCAGAGATTGAGATAATCGTACCACGCTCGGAACGTGGTATAATAGAATCAGAGACTGGGATAATCGTGCCACACTCGCCTCACTGGTTCTATACAAACGGAAAGGCGAGGGTGGTACATCTCAGTCTCTGGTTATATTATAACACGTCTTTGAACCGGAGTCGCGTCCAACGTTCCGTTTGTATAGAGCCAGTAAAAAGAACGTGGCACGATCATCCCAGTCACTGGTTCTATTATACGACGTGTTTGAACCGAAATCGCGTACCACTTTCCGTTTGTATAGAACCAGTAAGGCGAGCGTGGTACGATTATCACAGTCTCTGAATCTATTATACCTCGTTTTTTAACCGAAGTCTAGTACCACGTTCCGTTTGTATAGAACCAGAAAGGCGAGCGGGGCACGATTATCCCATTCTCTGATTATATTATACCACGTTCCGAAGGTGGTACGATTATCTCAGTCTCTTATTATACCACGTTTTGGAACCGAAGTCCCGTACCACGTTCCGTTTGTATAGAACCAGTAAGACAAACGTGGTACGATTATCTCAGTCTCTGTTTCTTTTATTTCACGTTCCGAGCGTGCCACGGTTATCTCACTCTCGGATTCTATTATACCAAGTTCTTCAACCGAAGTCGCGTACCACGTTCCGAGCGAGGCACGATTATCCCAGACTCGGATTCTATTATACCACGTTCTTTAACTGAAGTCGCTTACCACGTTCCGGGCGTGGTACGATTATACCACGTGTTTGAACCAAAGTCGCGTACCACGTTCCGTTTGTAAAGAACCAGTAAGGCGAGCGTGGTACGATTATCTCAGTCTCTGAATCTATTATACCACGTTTTTGAACCGAAGTCGCATACTACGTTCCGAGCGTGGTACGATTATCCCAGTCTCTGATTTTATTATAAAACATTTATTGTACCGAAGTCGCGTACCACTTCCCGTTTGTATAGAACCAGTAAGACGAGCGTGGTACGATTATCTCAATCTCTGTATCTATTATACCACGTGTTTGAGCCGAAGTCGAGTATCACGTTCCGTTTGTATAGAACCAGTAAGGCGAGCGTGGTACGATCATCTCAGTCTCCGAATCTATTATACCACGTTCCGAACGTGGTACGATTATATCAGTCTCTGATTCTATTATACCACGTCTTTACACCGAAGTCGCGTACCACGTTCCGTTTGTATAGAACAAGTAAGACGAACGTGGTACGATTATCTCAGTCTTTGGTTCTATTATACCAAGTTTCGAGCGTGGCACGGTTATCTAACTCTCGGATTCCATTATACAAATTCTTAACCCGAAATCGCGTACCACGTTCCGAGCGTGGCACGATTATCTCAGACTCGGATTCCATTTTACCACGTTCTTGAACTGAAGTCGCGTACCACGTTCCGAGCGTGGTACGATTATCTCATTCTCGGGTCCTATTATAAAACATTTTTTGAACCGAAGTCGCGTACCATGTTCCGTTTGTACAGAACCAGTAAGACGAACGTGGTACCATTATCTCAGTCTCTGAATCTATTATAGCACGTCCCGAGCGTGGCACGATTATCTCATTCTCTGAATCTATTATACCACGTTTTTTAACCGAAGTCGCGTGCCACGTTCCGAGCGTGGTACGATTATCTCAGTCTCTATTCTATTATACCACGTTTTTGAACCGAAGTCGCGTACCTCGTTCCGTTTGTATAGAACCAGTAAGGCGAGCGTGGTACGATTCTCTCAGTTTCTGATTCTATTATACGACGTACCGAGCGTGGCACGGTTATCTCAGTCTCAGATTCCATTATACCACGTTCTTAAACCGATGTCGCGTACCACGTTCCGAGCGTGGTACGATTATCCCAGTCTCTGATTCTATTATACCACGTTCCGAAGGTGGTACGATTATCCCAGTCTCTATTCTATTATACCACGTTTTTGATCCGAAGTCCCGTACCACGTTCCGTTTGTATAGAAACAGTAAGACAAAGGTGGTACGATTATCTCAGTCTCTGTTTCTATTATATCACGTTCCGAGCGTGCCACGGTTATCTCACTCTCGGATTCTATTATACCAAGTTCTTCAACCGAAGTCGCGTACCACGTTCCGAGCGTGGCACGATTATCTCAGACTCGGATACTATTATACCACGTTCTATAACTGAAGTCGCTTACCACGTTCCGAGCGTGGTACGATTATACCACGTGTTTGAACCAAAGTCGCGTACCACGTTCCGTTTGTAAAGAACCAGTAAGGCGAGCGTGGTACGATTATCTCAGTCTCTGAATCTATTATACCACGTTTTTGAACCGAAGTCGCATACTACGTTCCGAGCGTGGTACGATTATCTCAGTCTCTGATTTTATTATAAAACATTTATTGTACCGAAGTCGCGTACCACTTCCCGTTTGTATAGAGCCAGTAAGACGAGCGTGGTACGATTATCTCAATCTCTGTATCTATTATACCACGTGTTTGAGCCGAAGTCGGGTATCACGTTCCGTTTGTATAGAACCAGTAAGGCGAGCGTGGTACGATCATCCCAGTCTCTGAATCTATTACACCACGTTCCGAACGTGGTACGATTATATCAGTCTCTGATTCTATTATACCACGTCTTTGAACCGAAGTCGCGTACCACGTTCCGTTTGTATAGAACAAGTAAGACGAACATGGTACGATTATCTATGTCTTTGGTTCTATTACACCAAGTTTCGAGCGTGGCACGGTTATCTAACTCTCGGATTCCATTATACAAATTCTTAACCCGAAATCGCGTACCACGTTCCGAGCGTGGCACGATTATCTCAGACTCGGATTCCATTTTACCACGTTCTTGAACTGAAGTCGCGTACCACGTTCCGAGCGTGGCACGATTATCTCACTCTCGGGTCCTATTATAAAACATTTTTAGAACCGAAGTGTGCGTTAACCCCCGTCGTGACTGCGTGCCATATCTGGACGAGAATTTTGAAATGTTCAAAATTTTTGTCACGACAAAATCGGCAAACGGGTCGTGAACTATGCGAAAACTGTTCGGGAACTCGTCGTGAACTCGTCGGGACGATGTGGGAGGATGCGTGCCAGTGCGTGACAGTGCACGCCATGCCACGACTGTCACGAACTGCCACGAATAGTTCACTATAGTTCATGAATATGGCGTGTCCAAGTCGGCAAGACATCGTCCAAATTGCGCAAACTCGTCGGGCCAATGCGGGAAGTGTGTAAACAATGCGCAAACTATGCGTGAATTCGTCGGGCCAGTTCGCGTCAATGTTGACACTGATGGGCACGCATTCGTGAACTCGTAGTAAACTATGCGTGAACTAGTCGTGAACTATGCGTGAACTAGTTGTGAACAGTGCGGGAGCCTCCCAGTTCGTGACCAAAAATGGCACGACGTGCCACGACAAAATCGTGGCCAAAAGTCGTGCAAGTGTCAGTCTGGCTTTAGTCTCTGATTTTATTATAAAACATTTATTGTACCGAAGTCGCGTACCAAGTTCCGTTTGTATAGAGCCAGTAAGGCGAGCGTGGTACGATTATCTCAATCTCTGTATCTATTATACCACGTTTTTGAACCGAAGTCGCGTACCACGTTCCGTTTGTATAGAACCAGTAGGGCGAGCGTGGTACGATTATCTCAGTCTCTAAATCTATTATATCACGTTTTTGAACCGAAGTGGCGTACCACGTTCCGTTTGTACAGAACCAGTAAGGCGAGCGTGGTACTATTATCTCAGTCTCTGATTCTATTATACGACGTTTTTGAACAAGATTAGCGAACCAATAAAAAAAAAAAATTATGGGGGTGGTACGATTATCTCAGGCTCTGGTTCTATTATACCACGTTTTTGAACTGAAGTCGCGTACCACGTCCCGAGCGTGGTACGATTGTCTTAGTCTCTGATTTTATTATAAAACATTTATTGTACCGAAGTCGCGTACCACGTTCCATTTGTATAGAACCAGTAAGGCGAGCGTGGTACGATTATCTCAGTCTCTGAATCTATTATACCACGTTTTTGAACTGAAGTCGCGTACTACGTTCCGAGTGTGGTACGATTGTCTCAGTCTCTGATTTTATTATAAAACATTTATTGTACCGAAGTCGCGTACCAGAGACTGAGATAATCGTACCACGCTCGGAACGTGGTACGCGACTCCGGTGCAAATGTTTTATAATAGAACTCGAGACTGAGATAATCGTACCACGCTCACCTTACTGGTTCTATACAAACGACACGTGGTACGCAACTTCGGTTCAAAAACGTGATATAATAGAACCAGAGACTGGAATAATCGTACCACGCTCATAACGTGGTATGCGACTTCGGTTTAAAAACGTGGTATAATAGATTCAGAGGCTGGGTTAATCGTACCACGTTCGCCTTACTTGGTCTATACAAACGGAACGTGGTACGCGACTTCGGTTAAAAAACCCCTTGGTATAATAGATTCAGAGACTGAGATAATCGTACCACGTTCGCTTTAATTGTCCTATCAAAACGCAACGTGTTGCGCGATTTCGGTTCAGAAACGTGGTAGAATATAACCAGAGACTGAGATAATCGTACCACGCTCGGAACGTGGTACGCGACTCCGGAGACTGAGATAATCGTACCACGCACCTTCAGTTCAAAAACGTGGTATAATAGAATCAGAGACTAAGAAAATCGTACCACGTACCACGTGCCACGCCCGGAACGAGGTATGCGACTTCGATTCAAAAACGTGGTATAATCGTACCACGTTCACCTTACTGGTTCTATACAAACTGGACGTGGTACGCGACTTTGGTTCAAAAACGTGGTATAATAGAATCAGAGACTGAGAAAATCGTACCACGTTCGCCTTACTGGTTCTATACAAACGGAACGTGGTACACGACTTCGTTAAAAAAAAAAGTGGTATAATAGATTCAAAGACTGAGATAATCGTACCACGCTCGCCGTACTGGTTCTATACAAACGACACGTGGTACGCAACTTCAGTTCAAAAACGTGGTATAATAGAACCAGAGACTGGGATAATCCTACCTCGCTCAGAACGTGGTATGCGACTTCGGTTCAAAAACGTGGTATAATATAAACAGAGGTAATCGTACCACGCTCGGAACGTAGTACGCGACTCCGGTTCAAAAACGTGGTATAATAGAATCAGAGACTGAGAAAATCGTACCACGTTCGCCTTACTGGTTGTATACAAACGGAACGTGGTACACGACTTCGTTTTAAAAAACGTGGTATAATAGATTCAGAGGTAATCGTACCACGCTCGGAACGTAGTACGCGACTCCGGTTCAAAAACGTGGTATAATAGAATCAGAGACTGAGAAAATCGTACCACGTTCGCCTTACTGGTTGTATACAAACGGAACGTGGTACAAGACTTCGTTTTAAAAAACGTGGTATAATAGATTCAGAGACTGAGATAATCGTACCACGCTCGAAACGTGGTACGCGACGTCTGTTCGAAAAGTGGTATAATAGATTCAGAGACTTGGGTAATCGTGCCAAGTTCGTATTACTGGTTCTATACATGAGGCGAGCGTTGTCCGATTATCTCAGTCTCTGAATCTACTATACCACGTTTTTTTAAAACCGAGGTCGCGTTCCGTTTGTATGGACCCAGTACGGCGGGCGTGTTACGATTAACTCAATTTTTGAATCTATTATAAAACATTTTTTGTATCAAAGTCGCGTACCACGGTCTGTGTGTACAGAACCAGTAAGGCGAACGTGGTACGATTATCTCAGTATTTGATTCTATTATACCACGTTTTTGACTCTTAAGTCGCGTACCACGTTCCGAGCGTGGCACGATTATCTCTGTTCTGGTTCTATTATACCACGTTTTTGAACCGAAGTCGCGTATCACGTTCCGTTTGTATAGAACCCGTAAGGCGAACGTGGTACGATTGTCTTGGTCTCTAATTCTATTATACCACGTTTTTGAAACGGAGTCGCTTTCCACGTTCTGAACGTGGTACGATTATCTCTGGTTATATGATACCACGTTTTTGAACCGAAATCGCGCACCACGTTCCGTTTGTATAGAACCAGTAAGACGAGTGTGGCATAGTTATCTCAGTCGCATACCACCGTTTGTATAGAACCAGAAAGGCGAACGTGGTACGATTATCTTAGTCTCTGATTCTATTAGACTACATGTACATTTTTGAACGGAAGCCGTGTACCACGTTCCGAGCGCGACACGATTATCTCAAGTCTCTGATTCTATTATACTACATTTTTTAACTGAAGTCGCGTACCACGTTCCGGGCGTGGTACGATTATCTCAGTCTCTGGCTCTATTATACCACGTTTTTGAACCAAAGTCGCGTACCACTTCTCGTTAGTATATAACCAGTAAGGCGAACGTGGTACGATTATCCCAGTCTCTGGTTCTGTTATACCCCCCCCCCCCCACTTTTGAAAATCATGGCCATCCCAATTTTGCTAAAAATGACATAAAATTTAGGAGGGAGGGGGGTAGGATCGCTTTGTTGTGCATTATATTATATTAAAGTGCAACATCACATGTTAAAAAGGGCTTTTCTCGACCTAAAACGGGTGTGTTCAATAGCTGGAGAAGAGCGTTTCCCTAAGCAAAAAGGGCGTGGCTAAAAAGAAAACCCATAGCTTTTTACCCCCCCCCCCCCACCCAGCACCGGCTGGCGCCGCCGCTGGTCGCGTATCCCGTTCCGATCGTGGTACAATTATCTCAGTCTCTGGTTCTATTAACCACGTTTTTGAACCGAAGTTGCGTACCACGCTCGCAAAATTTACTACAAATAATGAATGTAAAGTCCCTATAAATAATAAGGAAGTGGTACCGAAGTCGCGCACCACGTCCCGTCTGTATAGAACAAGCACGTTGAGCGTGGTGCGGTTATCTGATCTCCACCCCAGAATAACACTTTTTTTTACTTTCAACATATCGTCCTTATTTTATCGCCCCTATGTAGGATTATACCACATTAGTTTTTACTTTCAGTGTTTTGTTTCATATCTACGCAGTACGCCAATATACCACGTAGGGTCTTTTTGAATGGGGTGTAATAATGGTTACACCGTTATATAAACCGTATAGTATAGGTACAGCTCGATTCATTAACCGACCGATCGGCTATCTGTATTGTAATTTATTTTAAGATATAAAGTGTAAATATGACCTATAAAATAATCAAAATTGATTAAAAGATCGACACAATTTGCAAAATTAGCTTTATATTATGTAAAATCCCTATAATTAAATATAAAGTGGTACCGAAAAACGTACCACGTTTCGTGTGTATAGAAGCAGTAAGGCGAGCGTGGTATTTTGAAGCGTGGTATTTAGCCGCTGCCCAATTCTACCCTAGCCTATAGCTATTATGTAAAGAATTAAAAGAAATCCAGTACTCTAAGTCTAAGGATTTCTTTTGATCATTTAATTTGGCTACAAACAAGTTACTGGCCTATAATTCCCTTAATTTCCAACTAAACTGACACCAATAAACCAATTTCCATTGGAATAAAGGGAAATCCTTGTACCAATTCGTTAAAATCAAACTGCTGCTCAATATATTTCTCTCCTGTCGAACTTAAAATGTCCGCTCAGCCAGAAATATCATTCACGCTCTATCACACATGATTGATTATACATCATTTTCTATATATAATGGGATTCATGTTCATATTTATATATGCTAATATTCTCTCAGGGTACGGTAGTAAGTACATGTACGTGGTACAGTATCACTTTCAATGCGATGGGCAGGGTTAACGCTTCGCGATGGGTGTAGAGATTTTACCTAGGTGATGTTGACATTAGAAATATCGCTTCGAGAATGTAGAACACATTACCACAAAGAAAAACTGTTCATTAACCCTTTGAAACCGTAGCACCGGTAAACCGGTGGAGTTCTTATTTGACCATAGGCCGTAGCACCGGTATACCGGTGTGAGGTCATGCATTGAACTATGAACTACATATGTTCATTTCTTTTTAACCAATCACAATGCTTTTCCGTATTTAGCTCTCGCACATGTAAACAAAGATGTCAGCGCCCATGCAAATTGTTTTTGTTTGATATTTATGCGACAATTCGTTGATTGTTAGCATAAAACGAGCGAATCCAGAACCCGGAAGCTCGAAAGGAAAACAGCCTTATAAACAACGGTTTACTAGGACACAGGTTCTTGATCAATTCGAAGATTTTTCGGAATTAGACACTGCAAACGATCAAGATTACCCAGAAAGTGATTTAGAATATAGCAGTGAAGAAAGCGAAGATAGTGATGTAGAATCGGCTGGCCCATCAAGTGGGTGTGTCCGCCCTGGTCTTTCTGGCGATGCAACCAACACACGTTTTACGCCAGGTTGGAGTAAAACCTACAAAGCTGCTAATGTCTCTTTTGATAATTTTGTTTGTGGGCCTAAGAATATTCCTCCAGAAATCACAACAATCTAGGCCTATAAAATGTTTAAAAGTATTTTATTTGTGTTTTCCTTAATTTGACGTCATATAGCCCAGGAGCCTAGGCCTGACGTCAAATAAGCTCCAGGAGGTCAGGGCTCTAAGGGTTAAACATTCATTATGCAAGAGCTAAATCTGTCTATGTAGGTCTTTCTTTAAGTTTAGGCTGAAATGCTATATAAACTATTACATGTAATTAGACATTAATTAACTTATCTAGACTATAATCAACTCTCTATGTCTCATTTAGCCTGCGATATTTGTTGGATTATGATCTGATTTGCTGCATAACTTTCCTTCTCGATTTAACGATGAAATGGATAATCAAGACTATGACATTTGACTTTAGTCATGATGACGGAGGCTATACCGAACTTTCGATCGCTTGTTTCTCGGTTCTATTAGTGGATCAATTTGACTGAATTTACATTATCTAATTTTTAACTATTATAGGGAGAACTGCCAACTCGTTATCTAATCTCCCATAATGTATCTTTTCACTATTTTATTGGTCCAATCTTCACTATTTGTGATAATTGTGCACTTGAAGTTGAAGCTTTTTTTACTAGCCAAAGACTCTTAGACTCGATCAATTGTAGCGCTGAACACAAGTATCACCACTACAAATATGGCAAAAGGTCCTGTGTACACATTGGAGTGCTCGTAAAAGATCCCTTGGCAGTTGGGATTCGATATAAGAGTAGGCCGTACCGCCGATGCCCGGGCATAATTTCCCTCATAGCACACTGAATGGCGTATACCCGTCTTCAATTAGCCCAGGTTAGGTGCATAATATATAGTAGGACGTTAAACCCCATTTCATTCATTCATTTGCTCCTAGTACACTGCATAGCATAGGCCTGTCTTCATTAGCCCAGTGGGATGTTAAATCCTTATACATTTCATTTTTGATTTTTCTAGATTTGAAGGAATCTTGTACTAGAATATTGTGGAATAAATGTTGTTAGTGGTTTGTCTTGTTAAAGATGACTGGTACGGAGAAAGACTCAGTTAAAGAGGTTTGTAGTGTTATGTGTCATTAAACTACAAGAGGGAGGGGGCGCAAGGTGGCTCAGTGAATAAGAGAGAGATAGAGAAATGGGGTTTAACATCCACTCAACACAACTAGGTCATTTCGGGACTAACATATGGTTTTTAATTTTATTTTAATAGTTCGCTTGCGCGTAGGGGTCTTTAGCAGTAGGAGGAAACCGGAGTGCCTGGAGGAAACCCACGAGGTTGAAAAGGCGCCTCTATCTCCATGCATCATACGCTCACACCAGGGCTCGAAACCACAGCCGTGCACCAGAGGTGGCGGGCCAGCTATAGGTCAAAGTGCAGCACTCTAGACCACTAGGCCATCCCAACCCCCTTCAGTTTAAAAGACTTTGGGTCAATAACCTGGGGGTTCCATGTTCGATTCCAGTGTTGGCCGAGAAAGTGGTTCCCCCTTGTCAGTGGTGCAAAACAGAGGGCCTGACAAGGGATGTGTTATCGTTCGAAAGGGACTAGTATAAACCAAGGTCCACACGTTGGCATGCACGTAAAAACCCTTGGCCTTTGGAATTCGATATAAGAGTAGGCTGTAAGTGCAGCTGTCCAGGAAAAATTTCCCCTCATAGCACATCTTATGGCGTATACCAATCTTCATCAACCCAATAAGAGCATAACAGTTAGATGTTAAATCTAACTTTATTTTTTTTATGTGCTTTAGATCATTAAGGTCTGTTATTGAGCGAAGTGTCATGGTTTCGATCCCAAGTATGACTGTACCAGGCTCTGTTTCCCCTCCCACTGTTAAAGAGTTCTACGCTCTAGCCACATGTACTAGTTATTCAAATAAAACTGACGAAAAGACATATTGATCCACAGCTTTTACGTGTCAAAGAGTAGGGTCTCCTGCCAAATCCCCAACAAGTGGTGTTTCTCTGGGACTTCCTTTACTGAAAACTTCCATGTGCAAGTGATTATAGGAATTAAACTGTACCAAATGAAAGTCCTAAAATGATCTAGTTTGTATTCAGTGATCTCTCTTTCTATATACCCCCCTCTCTCTCTCTAGCCCCTCTCTCTCCCCTCTACCCCTCTATCTCTCCCCCTTTCAGTTAAAAAGACCAGGTATTATCACTCCATGTGCAAGATTATATGTAGGTTTTATGAATTAATTGAAGATGCATTTTATTATCAATTCAGGAAAGCAATAATGATGAATCAGTTCATCTGTGTATGGTTACAGACAATGCCCGCGAAAAAAAACAAGCAGATGAGCTGCATGACAAAATACAAGATGCCGAACGCAGCAAAATACAAGATGCCGAACGCAACAAAATACAAGATGATGACCGCGAAAAAATACAAGACACCGAGCGCAAGAAAACAAAAGATGACAGCGACAAAACCGAAGACGACGACTACAACGATAAAACACAAGATGGTGGTCTTGATAATTCACAAGGCGGCAAGTGGGATAAATTTCAAGCCAAAGAGGAGAAAACTGTTCATAAAATTTCTGATCAAATTAATTTAGAGAAAACCGATATCGATAAAAATTCTGATCATGAAAAAAATGATAAGACAGAAGTAGAGGATTGTGCTGTACATTTTATTGAAGGAGAAAATGGCGAGATCGAAAAATACTTTGAGTGTAAAGTGTGTCTCGAACTATTCAAAATATATCCAGATTTAGAGAAACATTTAGAAAGCCACACAGACGGTGATTTATCAGCCGCTAGTAATACTATACAGTGTACGGTCTGTACGATGGATTTTAAACAATACAGTGAATTTGAAATACACTATAACGAAGTCCATTTGGGAGACATAATGGATGTTTCCGATAATTTTTGCGAACAGGATTCTTCCCTGTCCGGGTCCGGTGCGTATTATTCCGACGAGAAAATATATAAATGTGACTTCTGCGATAAATCATTTACTAGCAATAGTTATCTTCAGGCTCATATCCGACTTCACAGCGAAGAAAAACCGTTTCAGTGTCACTTGTGTAGTAATACGTATGCTAACAAGAGTAATTTATTCAGACATGTCCGACTCCACATGAAGGAAAAGAAATTTAAATGCGATATATGTGACCGAGATTTCTGTGAAAAGTATGCGTTGCAACGACACAACAGAATCCACACGGGAGAAAAGGCTTATCAATGTAATGTTTGTGGTAAATCATTTACACAGGGTAGTTGTCTTACTGCTCACATGAAAATACATACCGGCGAGAAACCTTATAAATGTGAGGAGTGCGGGAAATCGTTTAACGATCGCGGGACCCTTCATCGACATATCAAGATCCACACGGGCGAAAAACATTTCGAGTGTGGGGTGTGTACTAAACTATTCGCTAGAAGTAGTCACCTTGTCAGACATATGAACGTCCATATTGGAGAGACACCTTATAAATGTGAAGGGTGTAGTCTTACATTTAAATATAGCAGTACTCTGAAAAAACACGTCAAGGAACATCATGTGGTTTGAAGGAGGAGAGGAGGGTTTGACGACAGCCGCTCATCAAGTTAGACACATGGATTAAAGGAGAAGGATTCAACAAGGGTCACTCATTGAGCTAAGACGCTGTGGATTGAAGAAGGAGAGAAGGGTTCAACGAGGGTTGCGTTATTGAGTCAACTGGCGTGGTTTCGAATCCCCGGTTGCGTTATTGAGTCAACTGGCATGGTTTCGAATCACCAGTTGTTCACGTACGAGACAAGGAGTAGGGTCCAACCTCATGGGTTTTCTCTGCGTCCTCCGGTTTTTCCCCTCTGCTAAAGACCCCTACGCACAAGAGAATTATTGAAATAAAATGAAACCGTTTGTTAGTCCCGAAATGACATTGTTGGTGTCGAGTGGACGTTAAACCCCATTTCTCTCCCTCTCCCTCTCTCTCTCTCAAGCTTAGTGTCCCCTTGTCAGTGGTGTAGGCTGAAGGACCAGACGTCATTCGAATGGGAAGAAAAAACCAGGTCCTGTGTCAGCGTAGGTGGACATGTAAACAGATCTCTTTATCAGGTGGAATTCGAAATAAGAGTGACTGGCCTGGCAAAATTTCCCTCATAGCACACTGTATGGTGTATGCTCATCTTCATTAGCCCGATTGGCGTAGAAAAGTAAGATGTTAAGCCTCATTTTATTTTCATTTCACAAAAGAATCAATATTTGACTGTCTATTCTGGATGGCTTCAATTGTTTAACTGCTGTGTGTTTATGTTTTATTGCTTGGCAACTTATATTAATATATGTATATTGACCATATATTTATATGTCATATGAAGGATTGTGATTATTGTGAATATTGTGAATCTCCAAAAAGAATATCTTTCCAACAATGGTTCAATTGATTTCAGTACCGGTATTTACAAAATTGGGACGAATTGAAAACTTGTCAAAACTTAGCATCCTCTTCTGACAATATATACAAGGTACTTGCATGTTTCAAACGGGAGGGTTGAGGGGCCGAATGTGTATTTATCAAACGGGAGGGTTGAGGGGCCGAATGTGTATGTTTCAAACGGGAGGGTTGAGGGGCCGAATGTGTATGTTTCAAACAGGAGGTGATGGGCCGAATGTGTATGTTTCAGACAGGAGGGTTGAGGGGCCGAATGGTTAGCACATGCTCGCTGTGTCTTAAGGTCTGTCATTGAGTCAACTGGTGTGACTTCGATAGCCTGTTTGTACATGACAAAGAGTAAAGTCACCTGTCCAATCTTGTGGGTTTTCTCCCGGTCCTCTGGTTTCATCTAACTGATAAAAGACGCAAACAGTGCCATACTTGTAAGCAAATTATTGAAATAGAATTGAACCATGTGTTATTCCCGAAATAACATACATGTAGTTTGTGTCGAGTTGAGGTTAGACCCTCTGTCAAAACAAGCCAGAGCCACCTACATGTACATGTATGTTATTTGCTGAAGTATTTAGTGGGCCTCTTGTTAAATTAATTGAATCCAACCTGTGAGATTATCTACCATGAAGAGTTTTATTTTGTTAACGTAATGAAATGTTTAATAATCAATTTGACTGAGTAGACGCCTACTCGTTGTAGAATAAGCAATGAGAAATTAGATTTTGAATGTTAAATAATTAACATGTTTGTGTGGAATAAACTGTAGCTTTAGGCTATGAGAAATTAGACCTTTTCTGATCAACAACTTTAATGAATTATTTACCATTTATATGATTTTGTATATTTATATATATTTTTATTAAAGCTTATAAATCAGAAATCTTTGTACTTATTTACGGCGTGGGGGTGGCTGAATTGTTATAATAATCGCGTCATTTTACAAGGGTAGCAAATTAGGCCTGAGGCCTTTTTCCAATTTGGCCCTTGGCACAGATCGTGCGAATGATTTCGATCATTACTGCAGGAAGAAACCGAAGAACTCGGGGGAAATCTGTCCGATCGGACGGGAGACCGAATATCCCTCTCACTTACAACAATAAAGTTCATGCCCTGAGCTGGGATTGAACCCTCGTTGCATTGGTGAGAAGCCGCCTCTCTATCGCCATGGTTATCCGATCAGTTAGCATGTGTGCACTGTATCATAAGGTCCATCATTGAATCAACTGGCGTGACAAGGAGAATGGTCACCTGTCCAACCTTGTGGGTTTTCACAGGGTCCTCTGGTTTCATCCCACTACTTAAAGACCCCTATGTGCAAGTGAATTATTAAAATAGAAATGAATCATGTATTAGTTCAGAAATGACCTTGTGACATATCTCTCTCTCATTTCTTCCTTCTTGCATACAATAATGCATCATGAAGAAGATTGACTCTGTCCTCCATTCCTGAACCAACCAGGTTCAACCAATAGGATCCCGCTTTCACAAACCATTCTCAGACTGAAGTGTTGTAATATACCGAGTATTACTTGAAGGCTACATAGTTAAAGCGAGATCAACCCTTCTATTGAGAGAGAAATGGGGGTTTAAAGCGAGATCAACCCTTCTATTGAGAGAGAAATGGGGGTTTAAAGCGAGATCAACCCTTCTATTGAGAGAGAAATGGGGGTTTAAAGCGAGATCAACCCTTCTATTGAGAGAGAAATGGGGGTTTAAAGCGAGATCAACCCTTCTATTGAGAGAGAAATGGGGGTTTAAAGCGAGATCAACCCTTCTATTGAGAGAGAAATGGGGGTTTAAAGCGAGATCAACCCTTCTATTGAGAAAGGGGGGTTGGGATGGCCTAGTGGTCTAGAGTGCCGTGCTTTGACCTCTAGCTTGCAGTTGTAGTTTCTGGACCTGGTGTGAGCGTATGTAGCATGGAGATACATGTAGGGGTGCCTTCTTAACCTTGTGGGTTTCCTCGCACTGCTAAAGACTCCTAGGTGCAGGCGAATAATTGAAATAAAATAAAACCATATGTTAGTCCTGAAATGACCTAGTTGTGTTGAGTGGACGTTGAACCCCATTTCTCTCTCTCTAACTAGGTCATTTCAGGACTAACATTGTTTAATTTCATTTCAATAATTTGCTTGCCCGTAGGGGTCTTAAGCATTGGGAGGACCCGGAAAAAACTCATGAGGTTGCAAGGCGACCCTACTCATTGTCACATACAATTGTGGATTTGAAACCAAGCCAGTTGAATGACTCAGTGACAGGCTTTATGATACAGTGCTAACCTTTCGGCCATCCAACCCCCAACCTTCTATTGAAGAGGCTAGCACCCACCACCTTTGAATAGTTTGGAGTAAACCCTTCGATCTACATGCCTTGATTATTACCAATAGTTGCCTAGTAACTGAAGTATAAAGAAAGGTTAATTATCAAAATGGATATAAATTAGGCCTATATATTATTTATTACAGTATTGAATTGTAAAAATAATGGAGAGTTTGTTTTTATTTTACAAAATGGTTAGAATATGGGCCGCCATTGTCATGTAAGGTTTATATTTGCAATTTAAAAGCTTGTCACATTATTTTCCTGTAATGAAATGCCCGGTCGCAACATGGATAGGTCCATGGTCACAATCAATTCACAGATAATTTATCAACACGAGTAACTCATAATCAGTATGAAATCCACCGGTAGGATTTCAAAAAATGTCTTCTGACGAATAAAACCCCACTGACCTACTTTGTTTATCAAAGAACATTAGGGTGTTTTAACTTCATCTTATAAAAATGTATAATTCAAACATTAAATCATTCGCAACCGATCGCCATCGTTATTATCTGACCTAGTCACCTACATCAAAATGTAGTCGACAAATTGTGTCTGGTTAATCGAGCCAGATCATGTGACTTGCCTGCAATCGGGAAGGCGTGTAGATGTTTACATCAAGCAATGGTTTACGCTTTCCTTATAAATACGATAGTTCCAGGGACGCCGAGACTTATCTATTACGATGTTTATGGACAAGACGGAGTCGCTGACGAGAGTCGGGATATTACAGGCGATGTCTTGAAATCTATTCGTAAAGCCCAGATTCAACTTGTGTCAGAACGTGTGCATTCGGAATACCAGTTTCGTCGAGCGATTAGTGGCCGTTCAGTCGAAGAGGATGTTCTCCGAGTGAGTAACGATGACACTTTACCTGAATTTGAAGTCGGGTTTTTCAGACTCGGAATGGGTGACATTTTTAACAGGGAACGTCACGTGGTGTGGCTTGGGGCAGGCTACACGGCTTTTTCGGTTGTCTGTGAAATCTCGGAAAATCGTCTGCTCGCGGAGTCTGTTCTTAGATTATTGATCCGTTACCTGCAAGAACATGTTCGAGTGCTAACCCAACCCTCAGAGACTGGACTGCGTTCAGAGCGAGTTGGGGTCGTTTTAAATACTTTTCTTCCGAGTGGAAATCTGTTATTTTTAAATCATCGATTAATTCGTCAGCTGGAGAAAGAAGTGGACAATCAAATTAAGGCTTGAAACTTGAACCAGACTCGACTATCATGGTTAAAAGACAACATTTTGACTTTTACAGGCATTTTTAAAAGCGAGGGTGTGTCTATTTAAACAACAACAAAAATAGTATTTTGTATAAATATAGTTTGTTTTCTGTATATTAAAGTTACAGTTTCATATTTTTAAGTTATATTTTTTAAATGTTTTAAAATAAAGCCCTAAAATAGATGGTATCTATAAACAGTCCTACCATGTTAAAGAATATTCCTATAATTCACTATTGCCAGTTAAGAAATTGGCAAAAATATCATTTTCAAATTCAAACGTGTGAAGATAGCTATTCCGTGGTGGAGAATAGGAAAACAAAAAAGGGAGGTAATTGCGTTATTACTTCCGGTGTAAATGAATGAATGAATGAAATGGGGTTTAACGTCCTACTGTTATGCACTTAACTTGAGCTAATTGAAGACGGGCATGCGCCATACAGTGTGCTATGAGGGAAATTATGCCCGGGCAGCGGCGCTACGGCCTACTCTGATATCGAATTCCAACTACCAAGGGGTCTTTTACGTGCACTCCAATTTGTACACGGGACCTCGGTTTTCCGTCCCATCCGAACGACTAGGAGAAATCACGTCGGAAAATCGAGATAAACTTTCTCGGCCAATGCAGGGATCGAACACCCGACCTCCAGGCTAGCTAACCAGCGCCTTATCCACTTAGCCACCGTGATCCCCCCGATGTAAATGAGTTTTAAGTGTGGAAATGACACCTATGATCGTATAATAGTGAGTTGACCACCTACTGAGCAAATTACAGATCAAAATACAGATCTGTATTTCGTTTCATTTTTTATACTTGCGATGGCCTACACTTACATAAAGGTCTGACAAGTTGTACTGGGGGGGGGGGGGGTCACGTCAGGGATCAAACGGGCGGCTTTTGACTCTATGACGCTACACATTGATTAATCAATCAGCATTGACGTTTTTAGTGGTTACCCACAGTTCCGCGCATCAAAAGGCCAAGGAGTCGCCGTAACATACCGTTCCATTGGCTAATCACTAACGTCATTCAGAACACGCCAATGATAATAACTCTTCTAGATCCTAGTGTAGTAAAGACAAGTAAACCGAAATTTGGAATTATACAAACGAAACGAAATAGCATCTGTTTTTTATATCAGAATGTTATATTAAACTAAAATTATTATATATTATATGACATATCTAAATATTTATATTTGCACACGATTGAGATGGCTGGCTTATTTCGCCGAACAAAACTGATTTGAAATTGGAGTAAAAACGAAAACCATTGAATGTTAATCAATTTATATACATTCAATTCATATTACGGTTTATATGCGTTGCGACCCACTTTTGTAAATTTCTAACTATATATATATAGCAATAGTATAATATAATCAAGCAATGGTACACTATAATATAGCAATGGTACAATATATAGCAATGGTACAATCACTACAACCTATTATAGTTGTGTTGTTTAGGAGGAGTTTCTGTATTTCATGTTTAGTCTCAAACCATTGAGGGGGGGGGGGGGGCTGGTGTTCTACAGTGCCGCGCTTCGACCTCTAGCTGGCCGGCCACCTCTGGCTTGCGGCTGTGGTTTCGAGCGCTAGTGTGAGCGTATGTGACATGAGGATAGGGGCACCTTCTCAACCTCGTGGGTTTCCTCCGGGCACTCCGTTTTCCTCCCACTGCTAAAGACCCCAACGCACAAGCGAATTATTGAAATAAATTAAACCATATGTTAGTCCCAAAATGACCTAGTTGTGTCGAGTGGACGTTAAACCCAATTTCTCTTTCTCTCTCTCTCTCTCTCTCTCTCTCTCTCTCTCTCTCTCTCTCTCTCTTCTCTCTCTCTCTTCTCTCTCTCTTTCTCTCTCTCTTTCAAGCCATTGTTGGAAAATTATTCAAATCCAATGAGGATCATAGACAACTATTGAAAGACAGCTTCTTAGAATTTATTTCCAAGGACTCTGAATTGTTATAACCGAATTGGGCTCATAAAAGCCCCCCCCCCCCCCGGCGTATTACCTATAAAAGTGCCTTTATTATATGAATTATTCCATATCTGGTGAATAACGAACCACAAGCTATCTGCGCGTCACTGATCCATGATAATATATCCAACAACCGAATGATAAATGATATAACCAGTGCTGGATCTAGGGGAGGCAAAGTGGGACATATGTCCCGGGCCCCCCACAATTCTGGCTCATGCTAATATTTTATCCCGGGCCGAGCTAACCAGTAGCTGGGCTGAGGGGGCGAGGATTAGGGTCCTAGGCAGTAATTAAGGGATATTGTGGGCCCTAAAATTAACTAAATTACGGTACATAATTTAGAGGTGCTATCAATCAATATATCCTAACCAGTTCCGGGGACCACATCCCGCGATGTGATTGCTTGGGCCCAACCAGTCCCGGGAAATTAACGTAATCATAGTATAGTAGTTCAGACAACAGAGTTTAATATTTTATGTCATCTAAAATAATTTCACTAAATAAAGCAAATGAAAACATCATGAGAGAAAGGTTTAAAATACTTAAATTGTCAACGAGTTCTAAACGTCAATGAAATCGATGCCTAAATTGTCTTAGATGCACTGAAATTAATCTTAATTTTAAACAAATAAACTCTGGAGAAAAACACCCCACGCACTTAAGGGGGCGGAGTACAACATACTGGTACGATCCGCGGTCAGCACGAACAATTTGAAATGGGGCCCCGCACAGTTGGTATGTGCCCCCCACCCCCCAAGGTTAATCCGGCCCTGGATATAACGTACCGGATTTTCTCTTTTCAGCAAATAATTAACTTTTCTGTCAATTCTATCATTTCATTGGTCAGATTTGAGTAAATGACGTTTTACAATCAGGTAGATAAAAGATTTATATTTAAATATCATCTTTTGTGTTCTGACGGTCACAAAGCACACGTGCTAAGGAGACGGAAGAGGATGAAAGCGACGATTAAATACCGGTAAAATGATGACGTCACTTTACTTTACTTTATTTAATTCTTTAAGTCATACGACTTATCAGATACAATGTGATACAAAAAATACAATAAATATAATATACATATATATACAGTTATTGTTTAGTGTTGATATATAGAAAGACCTAAAATATACATTTCATTTGTGGTCGGAAAGTGAAGGATATAAATAAAATAAAATATATATTGAACTTAATTCAAAAACTGTGTAATAACTACACACAAAGCTTATAAATCTAAATGACTTTTATTATAATATAATTCTATTTTGAAAGAGAACAGATGTATTCATTACGTTTTTTATCGGTAAGAGAAAGATATAAGCCAAGATTATTCAGTTCTTTAATATTTTGTACCGATGGCGATAATAACTGAAAAAATTTAAAGACAATAGGGTTTACAAAATAGTAAGCTTTTATATATCATTTAAATATGGACATATAATGGTTACATCTCACTGTGCCCACTTTTGATTAATCCAATTAAGGTCTAATTAGGATTAGTGTATTAAGCGGATTAGGCTTAGGTGTTATGGGTAATTAGATGGAAAAAAACAAATATTGAAAGTGACTAAATATTCAGTCTTGTAATTGGTGAGATGAACTCACTGAAATCGTTAAAGTGATGAATTTTATTCAAAAAATGACCCTTGAATATAATTTGAATTATGTTCAGTAAGCCTACACATTACACGGTCTTTATAAGGACACACAGAAGTCAGTCTGTCATATTTCATCATGGCAAACGTTCAAGTAAACATCCAGTACATCCCAAATGCTCAAGGTGGAGACAACTTAGTCCATGAAGAATATAAATTCCGACTAAGGTGAGATGATCAGAGAGATTCCAACATTCTATAGTTGCTGTGCTTCCCTGTATAGAGCCTGAGCAAAGATCCTCCCAGCACTTCCTTAGACCCGCAACGATATCCAACTTCCAGATTCTTACACCAAGACCAAAACCGGAGACGACTTCCTTCTCCACGCAGCAGCCGACAACAGAGTTCTAGTGTTTTTTCACACAAGAAAATCTTTACCATCTCGCCAATGCAGACACTATATACTGTGATGGAACATTTAGCATGAGTCCTACCTTATTCACCCAGATCTACACTATACATGCTTTTGTACACAATAAAATGTTCCCTTTGGTGTATGCACTATTACCCGATAAGAAAGAGGCAACATATGTTAAGTTCCTCAGATGTGTTAGAGACAAAACATTGGCACTTGTCAATGTTAATCTTAACCCAGGCCATGTGTTTTTACAGATTTCGAAGTTAGTATGCAAAATGTTGTGAGAACTGTGTTGCCGAGGTCAGAACTAAAAGGTTGTTTTTTTCACTTTGGTCAGTGTATTTGGCACAATGCGCAGAAATATTGACTACAAGCAGATTTTTCTCGGGTGCCAGAAATCAATAAAATCGTCAAGCAAGCAGCAGCATTACCATTAATTCCAATACAACAGGTTGAAGATGTATGGCTGCGTGCACTTGATGATGCACCACTCCAAGATGCCAGAGTGTTGCAATTTGCAGATTACGTAACTGAGTTCTCGGTGGAGGGGCAGCATGGCAGAATGATGTGGAACCATTTCCACACTGAAGGTCCACGCATAACGAACCATGCTGAAGGATGGCATTCCAAGATAACATCCATTATTGCCACCCCTCACCCAAATATTTTTAAGTTGGTGGCTTTTTTTAAGAATGAACAAGCTTACTCCGAAGTAACCATTCTCCAGTTAGGTTGCCAACGGAAAATTACGGCCTAAGAGAAGAAAGTACAGGCAACTAGAAACCCGACTCATAACTCTGTACAGATCTTCAGAACGGTATAAAGACTGTAAATTTTCATTGTTTATCTTGTTTTTGTGTGATGTATGATATATCCATGTATGTTATACTTTTATTATATATTTTATATATAAAACATCGAAAATTGTTATATTTTCATTAAATTATAAAGTGCTAATGTGATGTATGGTATATGCATGTATGCTAATTTTTATTAAATATATATAAAACATCGAAAAATAAAAAAAAAATACATAAATATTTGGGGTTTTTTTTCATCTAATTACCTATAACACCTAATCCTAATCCGCTTAATACACTAATCGTAATTAGACCTTAATTGGATTAATCAAAAGTGGGCACAGTGAGGACACACTCATATAATAATATGATGGTATTCCTCTTCAATCTCTTTTAAATTGCATAATCTACAAACTCTCTTTGCACGCTTTCAAAACGACCAGTTTTTATGTACAAATTGTGGGATGATAAACGTATTCTACATATTAATCTTTGATAGTTATAGTGTAAAGGTTTTCTCAAATAATATTGAAGAACAAAATTTGAAATAATATTTTGATATAGAATACCTTTAGCTGACTGACAAATATCTTCTGTACACTTTTGTTTAAAAATGTCTATAATTCTATTTCTGATAATGGGAAGATATGATATATTATAATTAAAACGCTCCCAGATATATCCCAATCCAATTGCGTACAATTCGCTTTTTACATTGGTCAACCATATATCATTCTTCATAACCATTTCATTTAAACACGACTTTAACAATTTATTTTTGGTACATAATAACTTTAAAAAATATTTAAAAATGTGTATTTTTCTATGGATATACAATGGGTATCGACCTAATTCATAATATACCATGCTATTGTTAGTTGCCTGTTTTACGCCCAATAGCCGTTTACAAAAGTTTAAATGTACCTTTTCTATGTCATACGATTTATGAAAGCCCCAAATCTCAGATCCATAAGTCAGAATACTGTTTACATATAAATATCAAAAATCTTTAATTTCGTTACAACATTAAAATAATTTTCATTGCAAACTTTAATAATACTAAATAAGGCTTTTCTCCCCTGCTCTGATATATGTTTTTGTGTTTTAAGAAACTTCCCGTTAAAGTTTAGTAATATTCCAAGATATTTAAATTCGTCTACTATTTCTATTTTGTTATCGCCAAATTTCCATGTTTCATTTCCAGATATTTTACCCCCATTTCTAAACACAACAATTTTCGTTTTATTAATATTTACTGACAAATTCCACCTCTCAGTATACGTATATAGAGAATCTAAAATATTTTGTAGACCGTCGGGTGTTTCTGAAAATACAGCCTTATCATCTGCATATAAGAGCAAAAATAAACTTAAATCTTGCAAATCAAGGGGACAACAGTTATTTAAATGCAAATGAGATTCAACATCATTAATAAATATCGAAAATAATAATGGAGATAAAATTTCACCTTGAAAGAGACAATAATCAAGATTGAAGGCTGACGAAACCTCGCCATTTAGCTTGACAAAAGATTTAACTTTGTCATAAAGGGAGCGAATAAGTTTCAATATTCTTCCATCAATACGTAAACATTCAAACATAGTAAATCTATTTAGTTGATTGATATCATTTCATTTCCCCATTTAACAACACAGTTGTGTAATGATCCACGTCAGTTATTTTTATTAATAAAGTAAAATCCCTGCCATAAGTTCAACTATTGGTGTTAATCAGAATAACAGTAGTCTAAATATATTAACATCTTGTGATGTCAGTTATATTATTAATAAAGTTATCTCCCTTACACCGTAAAGCACACATTATCTAACAATGATTCAGCCATAAGTTCAATTATTGGTGTTAATAATAATAACAGTAGTCTAATTATTAACATCTCTTAATGTCAGTTATTTTATTAAGTGTTACTTGAATTGTAAAGTTTCTATCATCATCAATAAATCCACTGACAGGATTATAGAATGTCTCCCAGTTAATAATACCAGTAGAACAGTATGGCCAACTACCACCAGGTTCAACAGTCCCATTACATTGTTTAGCCATAGATTGTCTATCATCTCTTTTATTTATAAGTTTATATGTAACGTTAACTTTACATGACGTAATACTTGCATCTTCTACGTCATGCAGGTATAATGAAACAACTAATGAAGAGGAGGAGTTTTTATACACAGCGATACGCCATGTAAAACCTGAAACTACTTGTTCTTTACCATCCACTCCACCACGTCTCACAGTATCCACATTCAAAATATCTTTAAACATATGCTGATGACAACTTACAACTTTACCAATCATATTCTGATGACAACTTATAATTTTACCGAGTTGATTAGTTAACAAAGTTTTATCTATCTCTGCTACTTGAAATGTTGAATATTTAACATGTTCTATATCGAATTTTCTACAACAACTTTGATCTTTCTCCTGTCTAACTTTAGATATTCGTTGTAAAACTCCAACAATGGATGAATCTTCTAAAACATTCACTGAATATTTAACACTAGCTTTTAAATCTTCTGTTAGTCTTTTAATGTCCCCCATTAATTTCCTGAATTTGGATTCTTCCTCTTTACTAGTTTCCTGCATTTCCTTTTTAATATTTTCTCCGATTTTATGAAATTCTGAGCAAATTTTATTCACTTGCGCATCTATTTTGTCGCATTCAGTTTTTGTGCAGTTTTTGACTTCAATTAATTTACTATTTAAATTATCATAATGTTTCTGAAAATTAGTGATTTGTTTTTCTAGTTTATCATTCAGTGATTTTAATTCGTGTCTGATACTTTGTCTGACGTCATCCTCCTGTAAATCTAAATAATTGTGTCCTTTATGATCGGCCACAAAGCATTTCCAACAAACGGCTACGGTACAATCTTTACAGTAGATTTTTACGGTCATTTCTTCATGTCGCTGACAGAAATCTTTAAGATTTGTGACCGACGAAGCTGAAGTTTTGTCCTTTATTGGTTTGTTTGAAGGAGGCGCTTGATAGATGTGTGATTCATCATATCGACAAACAACGTGGTCTTTACACGATTTCAACTTGTCGTGCATGGTTTTACATGATTTACATAAATTTTGATCACAGTCTCGACAGAAATATTGACATCTATCTTCAGTACATACATCGCATTGAGGAATATTAATTGGTTTAGGTTTAAATCGATCCAGACCCCCGTCACTTAGATTTATACAACTACGGCATAATGGGCATTGGAACTGTTTTGTGGTTGAGGTTTTGTTCACATAATCTTCTAAACAGATAAAACAAAAAGAATGACCACAATCGATTATTACAGCTTGATTAAAATCATCCAAACAAATACTACACACTTCTTTCTCCGCCATCTTGAATTATCACACGTTACACTAGTTGTATAAAATACGACTTGAAACTAGACAAAACAACAACAAACAATTAGGTCAATATAATATACGATATAGGTCAATATTATATACGATATCGAGACAGATCAACTAAAAAATCAAAAGTATTAAATTAAGCCTAAATTCAGTCAACACTTGAAGTGTAGGATATTAACCTATCCGAGGTTGCTATGTTTTATAGCGCGCGGGCGCAGCCAAAGGGTGATAAAATATATCAACTGAGGGATAATGGGCTTATATCTCACATATACAACGCCCACCCTTAAATTAAATGGACTCTTCCATAAAAGGTCAACAACGATTGGCTTCCTACTCGGCTGTTTCCGTCAAATAACGAAAATTACCGAATTAATCACGTGCAATTACGTGGTTGTTGTTGTTTATACGGTGCCATTTTAAAGAATTGAATAGCAAAAGAACAAACAAAATGGAAAGGAATACGAAGTCCGACGAATAATCAACCCCTTTAGCCAACAAATTGACGATGGAATTGATGTGGATGCAACTATCGATGAGGATCTATTCAAACTTAAAGAAAATTTGGATCAAAAAGCGTTCTTTCCCGATAATTTTGACAGTCAGTGAACAATAAGTTTAGAGAAGGATTTGACCGACTGTTTTATAAGTGCATGGACTGTACCCAAAAATACTTTATAATGGAAATCTTGGGCGATAAATACTTTCAAATCTAGGAGTGTGTGGACGGAAAGAAGATTCTGAAAGATATCTTAGACATGGTCGAGTATGGATAACCGATTTAAATATGCCGATAAGTACGCCGTCTATTTCGGTTTTGAATTTAACAAATTGTACCGTAATAATTTTTAATTGTCAAAAGAAAAAAAATCTATTTCTGTTTTGTTTTTTTGTATTATTTCGATCATCAGCGGTTGATATGTATCGAATACATCGACCTGAGATGACGTCATTAGCGGTTGATGTCACGACGTCATCAGCGGTCGATATGAACAGAATATCAACCTATGATGACGTCACGACAGGTTGTTATGAGATATAACTGCTATACACATCAAAAAGGAAACTACCGCCAGTTGTATAAGTTCCATAGAAAACCACGCCTGTCCTCCTCTCGCACCGTTTATACTCCTCTGACTGTTGATTGTACTTGCAGAAATCTTAGCCAAAACTTCTAATAAATAAAGAAATTAGTTTATCGTCCTCGGACTGTAGACTGTACATGCAAAACCTCTAGATCCCATAGAAATCGTCTGTCATCGTCTTGCACAGTTTATCTTCCTCGGACTGTAGGCCGTACAGACGTATACCTGCTACAGTTTCTCGGAAATTATAGTCACTTCTAAATCACAACGAAAACCACGCCTATCATCGTCTCACACAGTATAATGAGTATAGTATATGAGCTGTTGGTTGACTGACCATGCATAAACATACTACAGTTTCTTAGAAATTCTATTTTTATTTGATATAATGACCTTCGACACTAGCCTTTGTCACCCAGACTATAACGTTGTTCGTCGCCTACCACATATTTTGTTATGGTGGGTAACAGAGGCTACAGATATCCCACTAGATCTACCCTAGATCATATTGACACTATATTTAGGGTGTACGTCTATAATATCATCGTCTCGCACAGTTTATCTTCTTCGGAATGTCGACTGTACAAGCGTAAATTTGCTACAGTTTCTCGGATATTCTATCCAAAACGTCAGTTATCGCCCCACACTGTATATAAGGTGTCGGTTGACTGCACATGCATAAACGTGACACAGTTTCTTTGTCACCCAGACTATAATGGTGTACGTCAACTACCACGGTTATTGTTAGAGTGGATAACAGAGGCTACCACTATCACGCTAGATCATATGGACACTATATTTAGCGATGCATGAACATAATATTATGAATGTATGTATATGCTATGACGACGGATATTGTTAGTGTTGGTGACACAGGCTATTAATAGATTTATCTTTACAATAGTATTAACAGGTCTCGTTTGATAATATTTAGAGAGAGAGAGAGATAGATAGAGTGGGCCGTGGAGGGAAAGAATAGATTAACGTCCACTGGATACAAACTAGGTCATTTCGGGACTAACATATGGTTCAATTTTATTTCAATAATTGGCTTGCGCGCAGGGGTCTTTGGCAGTGGGAGGAAACCGGAGGACCCACGAGGTTTGGGAATCGAAGCCACGTCAGTTGATTCACTGACACAACGCGCACGCGCTAACATATATAGATAGAGACGAGGGCTTGAGAGAGTGTGTGTGAGAGAGAGAGAGAGGGAGAGAGAGAGGCGGAGCTGTGAGAGGGAACGGGGTGGGGCTAGGACCCGGAAAACCCCACGAGGTGTGACAGGCGGGCATATTCTTTGTCATGTACATGCGGGAATCGAATCCACGCCCCTAGACTATATGACAGACGTTACTCACTGAGTCATCACGGCTACCTTTATAATAATGTCATGGTTCATTTACGTCCGCTTCCATTGAGATGATATCGTAGACAATAAATCAATGTCTAAGTAATCTAATAATAGTATATAGGGGGTCAGGGAATTAAATTCTATTCTCGAGAAGGACCTTGAGATTTGTCGAGTCAGGTAACGTCCATTTGGCTGACTAGTCCTTCGGATGGGTCGTCCGTCTGTACATTGGCTCGCACGTAAATTCTATATTTCTGTCTGTCTGTCTATCTCTCTTTCTTACTTACATCATATATTATTCATATTATATGAACTATAATAGATGACCAATTAATACTAAACCAAGTACATCATTGGTTTGGGGATCACGGTGGCTAAGTGGATAAGGCGCTGGTTCGCTAGCCTGGAGGTCGGGTGTTCGATCCCTGCATTGGCAGAGAAAGTTGATCTCGATTTTTCGGCGTGATTTCCCCTTGTCAGTGATGCAGAAGGGGGGCCTGACAAGGACAGGTGCCTAGTCGTTCGGATGGGACGAAAAACCGAGGTCCCGTGTACACATAGGCATGCACGTAAAAGAACCCTTGGCAGTTGGTATTTGCTGCCCGGGCAAAATTTCCCTCATAGCACACTGTTTAGCGTATGCCCGTCTTCAATTAGCCCAGGTTAGGAGCTTAAGCGTAGGACGTTAAACCATTCATACATCATTGGTTTATGAGATCAATATATTTATAAGCTATGATATATAGATATTAACTTTTGTAGTTAGGATATTTCAGGTGGAATGAAGTGGATATTAACGGCCTACTGTTCTGCCCAGAAATAAATGTTGTCTAGACAACAATACTACGGTCTACTCTTATTTTGATTTTTAACTTCCAAGGGTTCTTTACGTGCACGCAAATGTGTACACGCGACCTCGGTTTTTCTCCCATCCTAAAGACTATACATTGTCTTACGCCACTGACAAGGGGGGTGGGTTTTTGTCACCAGATTGGCGAGCTAACGTCTTACCCACTCACCCACCGTGGCTGCTATGTGGAATGAATCAGAATTGAAACAAACGTTAACCTAAGCTGTGACTATGATGTACTAGTGATGTATATATTACTTTTTAATTGGTATAACGAACTTCGTCTGTCCAAATGTTACCCTAAACTATAATATACTAGTGGGGTATTTATTTATAATGGGTAAAACGAACTTCTAATCAAATGTTACCCTAAATTATAAAACACTGGTGGGGTATTTGTTTATAACGGGTAAAACGAACTTCTAATCAAATGAAAGGAATCAACATTGAAGCAGCTGCAAACATAAGACGAGTAATGGCTTCACAACCCTTTGATGAAATCCAGATGATTATCTCTGATTGTATATAAATGTTTGTCTTTGTTCCATATTTTTTATATATATATATATCTTTATTGTTCTATGGTTGTCATTCTTTGCTTGATAAAGACGAGAGAACCCTCGTGGGAACGTCGCTGATACAAACTCTTCAAGTAACTTGTGTTCCATATAAGTGTATCATACTAAATGCCACTTAAACAAATCATATTATCACCCAATAATAATACATTCTACAGTAGATATCGTTTGTGTGATATATTTCATAATCTACTGCTAGATATTCGCTTTTCAATGAATTTGATTGTCAGTTGTACATAACAAAGGGTCTGGCAAGGAGCCACATATAGTCGCTCGAATGGTACAAAACACCATAGTCCCCAGTAAACGTTGGCGTGTACGTAACTTAAACCTTGACACAATTTCCCTCATCCCCATCTGCATTATCCCGGTTGGTGAAAACCAGTAGGACGTTAAACCCCATTTTATTTCAATTTATATTATTAAAACAGAATGGTAACTGTAGAATCCAGTTTCATTTCAATTTATATGTTTAAAACAGTAGGACGTTAAACCCCATTTCATTTCAATTTATATGTTTAAAATAAATGAGATGATATTTTTGCAACTGTTTGTGGGTTTTTGTAAGAACGTAATTTACGATATGGTAAATGAAATGAGGTTTTAAGCCCTACTGCTTCAACTGGGCAAATGGAAACGGTAATACGCCATGCAGTGGGTGGTGAGGGGCGTTTAGCCCAAACAGTGGCGATACGACCTACTCTTATATCGAATGTCAACGGCCACGGGATATTTTACGTGCATGCCAATATCTGCAAGGGACCTCGGTTTTTCGTCTCTTCCGAACGACTGTACGTTAATGCCCGTGATTTTTTAAGAGCTCTACCTAACAAAATTGCAATGGGAAGTTCTCGCGTTTACCGTGAATACTGGATACTCAAACTCAGCTACTTGCATTGATAAATACTATTAGTAAGTGCAGGAGGACTGCGCCACATATGATTTACACACACATTCGTGTTTATAACATCCTAATAAACATGGGCACTTGGTCTGATTTTTGGCCAAAAGACGACGCGTGGACACAATACAGTAGTAAACTTATGTCAAATCTGTATGCTTACTATAGAGCCCAGTGAGCGTGTTGAACCAACTGTGTCACTTCCGGTTTAAATACAAATTAATTTCTCGCTTACAAAACCCTTTTTCGCTGTGTGTTACAGAGGGGATTATACTTTATAAATATTAGTTCAGATTTATGGAAACCTTGTTTAAAATCGTTGGACTTCCCCCAACGCCGGATTAACCATGGTTGGGGCCCTGGGGCCTGGAACATGTGGGGGGCCCCTGATCACCGACCGGGAGTGTCGAAGGTGTGAAGCCCCATACGGGGGTCTGGGGTAGGATTGTAAAATAGGGGGTGCAGCAGAATGTTGGGGACGGCAATATAATGCCCGAGTTACTGAGCGCGGAACGGTACGTGGGTGTGGGGGTCGAACATTTTGAAAATTAGACTGTCACAAACGCGTTTTCACCCACTTGGAGCTGCAATCAATGTCGATCCCGTGTGTCAATTTCGGCAGCGCTATTTCTCATTTTGATGTTAAGCACACCAAAATGATAAACTTCTTATCCTCTAAACTAGAACTAGTCCGTAACACCATAAGGCGACGTGGATAGGGTGGCCAGCACGAAAATCTCTAATCATGTAATTTGGTGGCGGCGCCTCCAAAGACCAACAAGGTCCTGTCAAGTGAATAAGGGCGACCACAACGAACCCTTTAATGTCATGTAGTGGGTCAGACGCCGACCCAGAAAGAGGGGCGTCACCCTTTTCTGGGGTCCTCCCTCAAATTTTGAAAAATAACGATGCAGGAAACACGTTTTTCTGCCATTGGGGTGATATCTGAGTGGCAATTTTGTATTTTATTTGGCGGCAGATTTTTTGGAGACGTTTGCTTCTGGTGCCCGCACTTTGGGTCCGCGCCTGTGGTGGCGCCCGATTGCCCCCACATAAGAGATATAAGAAAGTTTGGATCAGGTGTAGGCGCCATTAAAACCGACCGACTCCTCAGTGCCTTAGGATTATCACTATGTGATCATAATCAAGTGTATTATTTTATAATTGAAAGGTTGTCAATTTTTTTTGGGGGGGGGGGACGCCTTATTTTTCTGGAAATTTTCAGAAATTGGAGGCCGGAAACATGATTTCCTGGCATTTCAGGCACTTGTGGAGCCATTTAGAAGTACCTCCCCCAGAAAAAAATAAAATTCTGCCACAAAATTAGCGCATTCTGGCGTTATTTCAGTGGACCAATCCATGCGAGTGCTATGAAATGATGGCATTTCTAGAGGAGAGGGCTGAACACAACTGAGATTTTTTGTGGGGGGCCCTAATGTGGGGGCCCTGGGGCCTGTGCCCCATGGTTAATCCGGCCCTGGTGATAAATGCGAGTACTATGAAATGATGGCATTTCTAGAGGAGGTGGCTGGACACAACTGCGATTTTTTGTGGGGGGCCCCCAAATGTGGGGGGCCCTGGGGCCTGTGCCCCATGGTGCCCCATGGTTAATCCGGCCCTGACTTCCCCTTTAACTATTCGATAGTTAGGCCTTCTATATTATGTTGCTTTAATTCTGATTAAGTTGAGTTTTAAAGTATAACATGAAGCCTTCTATCTAATATAAACCATACTGACTGTTTTATATCATCAAACAGTTTGTATAAAGTGAAAGTAGATTACAATCAGGTTCTATTTATAGATGAAATTAATCTTAATAATATGTCAATCAAACTGACAGACACGTAATTACTTCCGACAAATTACAGCTAATTTATTGGTCAAAGGGAAGTAACTACAGTTAACATTGTTTCACTGTGAGATTTCTTTAAAGAGAGGGCGGATTAATGTACATTGTTCCTTTCAAATGTAAATACTTATTTACCTCAAAACTAAATTAAATGTCGTTGGTGGGGGTATTTAAAGTAAAAATACTGGTCTTAAGACGAATTTCCAGACATTATGTTAGGTATCACTGAAAAGCATGTTTCACGTACATTCGTATTAAAAATGCGGGACTTAATCCAAAATGACGTATACTAAAAGGCAGGCCCGTAGCCAGGAAGTTGTTTTTTGGGGGGCAAAGATGTTTTCGGGAGGGCCAACTAGCATGGGCATCTGCATGAATTTGGCGGTAAAGGCCAGTTTTCTTGTGATATTGGGGGGGGGGCAAGACTCAGTATTGGGAGGGCAGTTGCCCCCCCCCCCGTGCCACCCCCAGGCCACGGGCCTGCTAAAAGGTATAGTCATCCCCCTGTAAGTATATTCATTATTTGTTGAGTATAATACTTTTTGTTTTCAGAAGGATCAAAGTAAATTGGCCTGTAGGCCTGTAAGAGAAAGGCGGTGGGGTTAATTGGCCTGTAGGATTACTAAACTCTGTTTAGAGAGAAGGAGAGAGACAGCGGCGGGGTTGGGGGAGAAATGGGGTTAAACGCCAACTTGAAACAAATCAGGTCATCGCGGGACAATTGTTCAATTTTGTTTCAATAATTTTCTTGCGCGTATTGGTCTTTAGCAATGGGAGGAAGCCGGAGGCCCCGGAGAAAATGTACTAGGTTTGACAGGCGATCCTATTCATTGCAACTAAAACCGAGAAATCAAAACCACGCCAGTTGACTCAATGACATACCTTATGATACAATGCGTGCTAACCATTCGGCCATCCAGCCTGTGGGGATTAGGGTTGGGGGATTCTTGGGGTCAGTGTTAAAAAAATGTCAAGTTACGGGTCTTAATGATAAATTCCAGTTTTTACATCAATAGAAAGGGGTCTTTAGCAATGAGAGGAAACCGGAGGATCCAGAGAAAACCCACAAGGTTTGGCAGACGACCCTTCTCCTTCTCATGTACAACCACAGCTTTTCAGTGGATGTTAAACCTAATTGTCTGTACTCTTACAATATCCATGGATATATAATTATTTACTTTACTATTGATGGCTGCTGTTATTTATAATTTATAAAGCGCACACGTTCCAGCTAGTATGCAAGATAAATACTTTAAAAAATACATTTTAAATTTATAATTATTTTAAAAAACATACAAGGCTTAAAATTACTCAACAATTTTAACTATATATAAATCTTAAAAGTTAATCATCAAATCATAACATGAATAAAGCATATAAACACGATTTACACATTGTTTAAAGGGACAATCCCGAATTAAACAGGGCTTAAAAATAAAAGTCTGAGAATGTATAAAAATTAAACACCAAAATGTAGGGGAATGGTGCATTTACCTTGTCTCAAAATTTCAACTCAAAATATTGAGTGGGTGACCTTATAACCGATTACGGTTACTTGAGAGGGTTATGCAGTGAATAGCCCATGTGCCGTACTTGATAGAGAAAGGCAAATTTCAACTACACATTATTTTTATAAAAAAAATTTTGGTTTAATCCAGATACCACAAAATACACCTTGGGGCACCGGTCTCCAAATTCCAGATGAAGACTGACGGATTTAAGTCGTTTGAAAACGTATCATAAATACTGAAGTAGTTGCTCGGCCCTTGACTCGAATATTTCAAGGGATTTTAACACAAATTTAAGCAGTTTTATTCCCAAAACAAATATCGGGATTAGCCCTTTAAAAGCATGATTAAAAGTTCTACACAAAGGCAATGTGTCTGTATTTGAAGCACCTTAAAGTAAATAAAATGGGGTTTAACGTCCTCCGGTGGTCAACCATGTAAATATCTACACGTTTATCTTTAAAATATGTCCTGGAAACTTAACCAAACAAAACATCGTGACTTTACAGAATTGACCTTGAATACCCATGATACCATGGCGAAGGTCAAAGTAAATCTCACGATTACAGAATTCGAAGACGAATAATACTAAATAAAACGACACTTTCTTGACGGTGTTGCAAGTTGATACAATTTTGAAGTTTGAAAACTAAGATTTTCCTTTCCTGCATGGCGGGGTGGGTTGGATCGGTAGGCATGTGGTGAGTGACGGGCACAGTGTAGTAAAGACGCTAGGATGGATTAACACCCCCCCCCACACACACACACACACACACACCCATGCACAAATTGGCGTACACGTAAAATAACCACTGCCAGTTGAAATACGATGTGGAAATGCCACTACCCGGGAAGTATTCTCCTCCCTAGTTAGTCTCTTAAACTGATTGAAGTAATGTGTAGCCGATGGGACAACAGATGTGATCTCTAGTGGCTTACACGTGAAAGAACCCTGATAGTTGGGTTGCAATGGGGAGTATGTGGAATCGCCGAGTTACCAGGACAATCTTGTGGAATTTCTCTGTGTCATTTGATTTCCCCTGCACTGCTAAAACAAATTTAACCATATGATAGTCTCCCCTCTCTCTCTCTCTCTCTCTCTCTCTCTCTCTCTCTCTCTCTCTCTCTCTCTCGCCCTCTTTCATTTTGATTCTTACTGGTAACTTCTACTATGTCCTTCTAACGATTTCTTTTAATTCATCTTTGTCCTTGTGACCTATTTCTATTTTACATGTAACAGATAGCCGCCCTGTACAGAATAGGATGGTATTATGACGTGTATATGACCCAGTTATTCACCCACCCAGCGTGCTGTATAATATTGTAAAGAATAATTTATCAATGAATATGATATTAATACTATAAAACGTTTAAAGGGCCAACATCAGAGTGGGCTATTTAAAGGGACAGTCAGACTGGGTGATTTATTTAAAGGTGATCTAACAAAGCTGGATGATTTATTTAAAGGCGGGAGAGACTCGCCAGGAAATATTGTCTACGATATCACCCTAGGTAGAAGTGGACGTTAAACCCAGATACGACGTCCAGAAATACACTTGAGTTTAGCGATCTATGTCTTGTCACTGACGAAGCTATATGCAGTGTATTACTACTATTTCATAAGACCATCTGCATATTTAGTCATGGGTCACGAGAAATAAACAGGGCTAGCGCTAACTCTAACCCTACCCCAAGACCTTACAAACCCTAACCCACACTATTCGGCAAGAATCACGTGTCCTAACCCTCTTTACATTTCTTGACTTTCGATAAATCTGCAGATGGCCTTGTGAAATAGATCTAGCCATATGCAGTGTGCTAGGTGGGGAATTTTGCCATGGCGGTGGAGTTTCCGCCCATTCTTTATCGCATTTAACAGCCAAAGGATCTTTTATGTGCATGTAACACCCCGTCCTTCACCATTTACAGTGATAGCGGATATGCCACGCTAAAACAATTCTAAACTAATTTTTCTCGAACAACCCAAATGTCTCCTTTAAAATTGACATTTTTTTAAGGCGTAAATGTTTGTTAGCTGTTAATCTCCTCTATAAATAGTTCCGATTGTATAGTGACAAAACTCGGGTGTTGATAGTTTTAATAAAAGGGTTGAAATATATGTCTTGTACATACTTTAAACGAATATATAATGTAGAACTTGTTACATCACATGCTGTTATTATGTTATCAAAGAGGATGTGCGACCACGTGTTGTATATCTATTAATAGACGAGGGTATTTCTATAACGTGAGGATTAGAAGAGGATAAAGAGTAATCTCCTGGTGACTGGGACAGGTAGGATGTTTATAGTTATTATGCCTTTTGGTCTGTGTATATCTCATGCCCAGTGTTAAAGCTTCGTGAACAATTATTCCCCACATTGTTTCAACTTTGTGTACATTCATTCACCAGTTTAATCTGACCACATCTAAAGTCTTGTTTTTATGAGTGTTGACCAGCTTGACGTATTTAGTTATTTTCGTCTTGTTGCTATGGTGAATTATATTACGTGAATTCGCCATCTTGAGACTGACATGTGTTCATAGTAGCTCTGGGTTTGTTTGGTTTTAAATAATAATTATGTTATTTCGTTTGAAATTGGTTTATGAATCTGGCCTATGTTGACCCTATCAATGGATTGTTTAAGACCAACCATATACGTCATACATACTGGATGTCTTCCCTATGAATCGAATCACGGAAATTCACACCGACAGTTTTCTGTTGTGTCATTTTCACACAAAAGGCGCATCATCTATATTAGTGTGTATTTTTTGAAGGGCACCTTTCTAGTATTCTTTGACACGGGTGGGTGATAGCGTTGTTCGTCAAGGGCACCTGGCGTAATAAAGTCACCTATTTAAAGGTTTTGTTGTCATATTCTCACTGAGCTACGTGTGGTTATAAATAGCCGCACGTGCCGGTACACAATGTCAAAATTTATAAGTACTGACTAGGACTATATAAATACTAGTGTAGGCCTACGTCATACAAGAATACAACCCTGTTGATGGGCGTTTAAATTTATCGTTCACTTTCTTGGAGCTCATTATACCGATAGTTACAAACTACCTAACATTTTACCAGGGCAGTTATCTCCCTTTAACTACCGATTTGAAAATGAAAAAATGAAATGAGATGTAACGTCCTACTTTTCGGTAGTAACCATGCTAATGGGAGAGAGAAAGAGAAGAGAAATGGGGTCTAACATCAACTCGACACAAAATGGGTCTTGTCGGGACTAACGTATGGTTCAATTATTTCGATGATTATGTTGCGTTTAGGGGTCTTTAGCAGTGGGAGAAAACCGACAAGGACGGACGGGCGATCCTACACTTTATCATAATACCAACGGGCAATCGAGCCACACCACTTGACTCAATAACAAACCTTCTAATACAGCGCTCACGCTTTAAACCCCTCATTCCCATTGTGGCATGAGGAACATTTTGGCCGGACAGCGGCGATTCCGCCAACCCTCCATCGAATTCCACCTATTAAGGGTTTCTTTTACGTAAACGCCAATGTGTATACTGCACCCCATTGTTGTTCCATCCGAACCACTAGACACCAATCCCTTGCTCTCAGAAAAAAAAGTTATAACATGAACCAAAGACAATTCTTGGATTTAGAAATATGGAATCATATTTTTGTAAAGCGCGGTTCGTCTTCATAGCCCCGTCAGTAAAGTAGTAAGTTAACGGTGCTAAATCTAAAACATTTGGGACCTAGAAATACACAAAAGTGGGTTCGCAACGCATATAATACTGTAATATGAATATATATAAACTGATTTACATTCAATGGTTTCCGTTTTTACTCCGATTTTAAATCAGTTATGTTCGACGAAATAAGCCAGCAGTCGCAATCAAGTGCACATTTCTTGCGTCTAGTTATTCGTGTACCAATGTTAAAAAAATTATTTCATCTTAAATATCGGATATCAGAAGCTCATCTTTTCCCGGTAAGTTTATATCATCAATTAAAATCCATATCATTTCATGCTTAAGTGAAGGATTCGTACGTCTTTAATATGTATTTCTAGATATCCGTGTTGTAGATTATCGTGTGTGTATAACATTCATGGGTATATGTGACAGCTAACCAGCAATACAAATACTGAGAAACCTAGTTTGAAACGCCGTTTATTGACAAGTAGTCGATCTTAAGCAGGAGTGTAAACTATGCAATACAGTTATAATTTGGCGGGAATTCTAAGGGAATTTATTCACGAGCAGCCATTACATGAAAGTTTTAACACAAATGGGACGGCCACATTAATCTTACAATTTCAAATGAAACCTCTGCTCCATACGTTTAATATATAAAACAGTACCTAATAACCTAGCATGTTGCCTTGTCGAGTTCTTCTCTCTCTCTCTCCCTCTCTCTCTCTCTCTCCCTCCCTCTCTCTCTCTCTCTGTACCTAAGAACTTAACAACATGTTGCCTTGTCGAATTCTTCCCCTTCTCTTCCCCTCTCCCTCCTCCCTCTCTCTCCCTCGTCCTCTCTCTCTCTCTCTCTCTCTCTCTCTCTCCCTCCCTCCCTCTCTCTCTCTCTGTACCTAAGAACTTAACAACATGTTGCCTTGTCGAATTCTTCTCTTTCTCTCCCCTTCTCCCTCCTCCCTCTCTCTCCCTCTCTCTCTCTCTCTGTACCTAATAACTTAACATGTTGTCTTGCCGAATTCCTCTCTCTCTTTCTCTGTACCCAATAATCTGTAGCATGTCGAATATTCTCGTAAAAGATATGATCAGATACTGGTTCCGTTTATTATGTTAACAAATGATATTATAGACACCAACTAGACTAAACAGGGTTGGTGGGTCATTTCGTTCTAACCTTTTTAAGGACGAAACAAGTGCAACTCTTTGGCTAAGGTCAAATTTTCACTCTAACCTAAGATACGATCAGATACTTGTTCCGTTTATTATCTTAACAAAAAAAATCATAGACACATTTGGAAGAAAACCGGATTTAACGTCCCGCTGTTTTGCACCAACTAGACTAAACAGGGTTGGGTCATTTCGTTCTAACCTTTTAAAGGACGGAACAAGTGCAACTCCTTGCTTAAGGTCAAATTTTCACTCTAACCTTCAAAAGGACAAAGTACTTAATTGGGTTACTAGTATTTCCATAGGTGACGGGACAAGCTCCACCGCGCAATTTCTTAATTTTTTTTGTTCGAGATCAAGATCGAGTGAGAGAGAGAGAGAGGCGGGTTGGGGTGGGGGGTTCAAACGTCCACTCGACATTATGTTATTTCGGAACTAGCATAATATGGGTCATTTTTTATTTAATAATACGCGAGAGAGACCGCATTCATTACCCTTGTTAGTACGAAAACTAGTTCATTTCGGGACTAACATATGGTTCAATTTCCGTTGAGGTCTTTATCAGTGAGATGAAACCAGAGGACCCGGAGAAATCCCACGAGGTTGGATAAGCAACCCTGTTCCCTGCCACGGCGAGTTCTCGGGCCCCTTTCCCTGCTAAAGATCCCAGTGCCTACAGTCTTTATTGAAATAAAGATATATCCATTAGTGTTCGTTTTAATCCAAAAATTACTAACTCACTCTCTCTCACTCTCTCTCTCCCTCTCTCCTCTCTCTCTCTCTCGTCCCCCCCTCTCTCGCTCTCTCTCTCTCTCTGAACAAAATCTCCCATATGACGAGATTAATTTTAATATTCTATCAGTTGATTCCACAGGCACTTGAACTAAACAAATTCAACATCAATTCAACTTCAAACATATTATTATTTTTTTAAAGATAAAAAACATTACTTAAAAGATATCAATCAAATAATCTTACTCGTTACAAGTATACTCGTTGGGTAAGACGCTGGCTCTCTAACTAGGAGATCTCGGTTTCTCTCCCGATGACGGCCGAGAAAGTTCCTTGAACACGTTAACGAAGCCCGGACAGTTGGAAATGAGAAAAGGCTGCAGTGCCCGGTTTCATTCGCCCCCTTGATGCAGACAAATAGGACGTTAAATCAATCCCATTTCATTTCCAATATATTTTGGAATTGGAGGGCCTGCTCTTAATGTCCACTGGAAAGCTCTTGGTCATACGTTAACGATCCCTGCCAGTTTAAAATCGAAATACGAGTGTGTTGAATTTATCCGAATGTTTTAAAAAGCCTAAACTTGTCATAGCGACCCGTGGTGCCTGAATTTGTTACTAATGGACATTGTTTGATACAGAGCCCATGTTTAATACATTAGTTCTGTTTTATTTTGTGTTCGAATCCCCGATTGTACGTGACAACGAGTAGGGTCACCTGTCCAGCCTCGTAGGTTTTCTCCGGGTCCTCCGATGTTCTCCCACTGCTAAAGACCCCTACGCGCAAGCGAATTATTGAAATAAAATTAATCCATATGTTAGTCCCGAAATGACCTAGTTTGTGTCGTGTTGACATTAAACCCTATTTCTTTCTCTCGCTCTCTATTTGTGTGTTATTGTATTGTAAAATTCACTGTAAAAAATCTACTGGTTTGAAAGTGAAAATCCGTATTCATTAGCCCACACTATCACTATTTATGGAATAACAATTATTGGTTTATTAACATGCGAGAATATATTCGTCCAAAACATTGCATGTGAATAAACCAGTAATTGTTAATCCATAAATAGTGTAAGTGTGTTACTGTTCAATTACTAAATGCCACTTAATTAGCCCAGCTGGAGCAAAACAGTGGGATGTTAAAGGCTCAATACCACTCTTGTTGTAACTGAATACTTTGTCCCAATCTTTATTCTCGTCAACAATTTGTACTATTTTACAATATTCCAATTAATTGGTGATACAAATTTCATCCTAACACACCTAATTTAAAAAACTAAAAAAATTCAACTAACTGATTTGAAAACCCTAACGTAAACATTTTTAAATTTTTTCGAACCCGCTGTACAAGAATAATACGATGTAATGGATAATTTACACAACAGGTAGGACAGTTAAACATCTAGTACCTAGAATAAGGCTATTATTTATTTTCTGGAGCGGTCAAGCCAGCACGGGTGTTTTGTCCCTTTAAACGCCATTTCATTTCATTTTATTTTGAAAGTGAAAAACGATTTTGAAGGGGCACATGAAAATTCTCACCAGTAAAATAAACACATTCGATACACGAATATATTTTTAGCCAGACCCCGTGAACTGTTAAAAATTTTCCACCCCGCACCGAACTTTAGTCGTTCGGATGGGTCGAAAACCCGAGGTCCTGTGCACATATTGGCTTGTCATCGGAATAGCAGGACGTTACAACCCCATTTCATTTCATGTCCTCTGCTGCATAATAAACCCAATATAATTTTGGCACCAACTCTGTCCTTGTAAATGATCGTGGTTATTTTTATCTCCCACGTGATATAATGACGTATAATTAGTGGTGATGTAACAGGTGTGAGTGAAGTAATCTTGTTTTCTTCGTCTCACCTGTTTTATAGATCGAATTAACCTGAATAAACAAAATCAATAAACTTCCGCTCTCTAGCCTCATATATTCTACAATGTCGTGTATTATATAGAATGTATTAGGTATAAATGTTTTAGTTTACGAACTGAGAGCGATCCCGCATGGAGTGCTTTCGTTCCTGTTACGCCTAAGGTTACTTCGTACTTTATTACTTTTAAAATGGTACCGTAAAATTATCATCTTCACACACTGAACTGAACCAGGCCCGAAGCCAGAAACCAAAATTTAGCCGACATAGGGGGGCGAGGAAGATAAATTTCCGACAACAAAAAATCAATGAACGAAGGTCATCGCCGACTGTCGAAAGCAGGAGGGGAGAGCACGAAAATTAGAAGCTGTGAGAGTGAATTTAGACCTCTATGACATGCAGGTGGCGATTGTGTCGGAAAATTAAGAGTTTCCAGCCGACATTAACTATCTCTCGGCCGAATTTGAGAGGATATGTCGTACTAAAACTCTCTCCCGGCGAAAATGCGAGCATAGCTAACCAGCGATTTTTTTCCCACTAGCCTCGGGCCTGAACTGAACAAATATTCTATTCTTGCAGAACACGTTAAAACCCCCCGAAAGTCAATGTAAATAGGCCTATATATTTATACCTGGAAATGTATTTGATATAAATATTTAACTATAATAATTCCACCATGGTATATGTCATGTGTGTTATCGTATATCGCCCACTGAAAGAAACAGAACGTTGGCGTGCGTTGTGATTCCACCGACCACTACTAAACCAGTCTTCTATTACTGGCCATAGAACAAAATCTGATCGATCAATCGGTTTGTCCGTACACAATTCTCAAGTGGAGCAGAATCAATCGGAGTACTTCGTGTCCTTCAGCACACGTTGGCAATGTCATACTAAGGAAATAAACATTAAACTGTTTACGGTGCATCTACAGTGCAATTATAAACATCGCGTGTGATTCTAACAGAGGGCGTGTTCTAGTGTGTAAACATCTGCCAAAATGTAGCAGTATCGTGACGTCATGTAAGTATAAATCGCTATAATATGTTATTATAACATGGCGAGTTTCTGATATTCTGTAAACATGTTCAGAATTCCTGTCTATTTCTAGAACAGTAAAAGAGACATACTGGTTCCGACCGAAGTTTATACTGTTGTTGTTGTGTAATATGAATTACTCGATCCTAAAATCATTTTTCTATCCAGAATGTCGTGGGTTCGATCCCTGTGTTGATTGTGATATTACTGCGTATATTCGGCGGTAAGTAGTGCACGACGGGAATATTTAATGAAGCTATGTGTACGTTAAATAAACCTTGAAAGATGGAACTCATCAAAGAGTGGGTGGAAATGCGCGCTGCCGGGGCACAATGTCCTTCTTAGCACAATAAGCACGATGATTAGCAAGGTTGGCACAGAGCGTTAAACCTCATTTCATTTTATTTTTTCTAATTGCGTTTCTAATAACAACCTGTTGCTTTGCACCTTTGCGTTGAATGCTTATTTACAATGGGACAATAAACGGTCAGGGGTCGGTTGCTTAAAACTAAGTTATTTTAACGAACCGTTAAACTCTAACGGACATATTTTGGTGACGTGTTGTTCGTTAACTTTGCGTTAAATTTACTACAGAAATCACTATAGCATACTTTATTTTTTTATATTAGCATAAATCTGTAGGAAAGATTTGCATCATAGAATGTTCGGGGCCTTTATTTCCAGCAACAATCTTTATCTCCGTTAAAGTTAAGTGAACTGAGGAAAGGGGACGGGGGGACGCGCGTTGTGTTATGGGTTTAACGTAGTTTCAAGGCTGTCGTTTGCCTGTTTCGTGAACAACTAGATTGATTTCTTCATCTTCTGACTACAACTTTCATGTTCTGATTCTCATCTTCATAGGTGTATTACCCAACTAGTGGCAAAGATTGGGAGAGAAATGGAGTTTAACGTCCACTCAACACAACAAGGTCATTTCGGGACTAACATATGGTTTAATTTTTTTATTTCAATAATTCGCTTCTGCGTAGGGGTCTTTAGCAGTGGGAGGAAACCGGGGTGCCCGGAGGAAACCCACGAGGTTGACAAGGCGCCCCTATCTCCATACCACATACGCTCACACCAGGGCTCGAAACCACAGCCGCAAGCCAGAGGTGACCGACCAGCTAGAGGTCGAAGTGCGGCACTCTAGACCACTAGGCCACCCCAACCCCCCAACTACTGTCAAAAAAAATCTCATAACTCAGTATGCTACACATTTCGTAGCTCAGTATGTTACAAATATCGTAACTCAGTATGTTACGAATTAATTCGAGCATGTTCCAATTAGGCCCAAATTTATCGAAGACATTAGCTTTTTCTTTGATTAGCATTTCGTAACATATAAACACAAGGTGCAATTTTATGGATGTAATACACAAATACTGCGTTTGATACCAAGCGACGTTTCGATAAGGATCGAAACGTCGCTTGGTATCAAACTCAGTAATTGTGTGTCCATAAAATTGTACCATGTGTTTACATTAGCTGGTGTTAGTGCAGAATGTAATTAATTGACACAACGTAAATCACTGTATAAAATAGTTTATATATTATTTTAATCCTTATTATACAAATAGATTTCACTAAAAATAAACAAAACTTGTATGGATATACTACTTTTATTAACATGCTACATGCTTGATAACGATACCTGTATGTGTGTTGAAACATAGCATGTTAATAAACTTCAGAAGTAGTTTGTATATCCATACAAGTGTGTTTATTTTTAGATTATTTATTAAAAGTTAAATTAACAAATGCTTATCCAAGAATCCTCTTTATTAGGGATGTAGAATACTTATATCCGTTTAATGTAAACATAATTAATTGACTGTTTCCTATTATATAATTTACAACGCGACTTGTACAGTCATCAGGCGTGTTCGAGAGGCGTCTGTAATTTTACAATTTGGCAACGAATCGTCATAAGTAGGTGATACGTGTGTCATAAAATATGGAACGAAATTTACGACATAATTCTACTCTTAGCCTGGTGATGTTTATGCTAATAGATGGTTCATTGCGCCGTCGCCATCTTGTATGGCAACTAGCGGTTACTATTTACGCTGTCCTTGTATCGCTGCAGCACTATACAACACAAATTAACTGTCAGGCGTTCTTTAACGCGCACAACCATGTATATACATGACCTCGGTTTTTCGTTCTACCCAAACGACTATCCGCTGTCCCTTGCTAGGCCCTCTGACCTACACCACTTATAGGGAAATAGTAAAACATTATGTCCCGTTTTATATTATGTTTTATAGTTTGCTTATCTTATACATGCATAAATACATGTATGTCCTCGCCAAATGTTTACATATCATTAATGTTGTGTAACTATTTTGGATATAAACTCATCGGCTTGTTTTATCGTCCAGGGGCCGATTGCTCAAAGCTCCATGATCTTTTAACGATCCGTTAACTTTAACGGAGAGAAAGATTGTTGCTGGAAATAAAGGCCCCGAACATTCTGTGGTGCAAATTTTTCCTACAGATATATTTCTAAAGGAAGAAAAAAGTATTATATAGTATTTTCTGTAGAAAATTTAACGGAAAGTTAACAAACAACACGTTACCAACATGTCCGTTAGAGTTTAAATTGATCGTTAAAATAACTTAGTTTTGAGCAAGCGACCCCTGGTTATGTATTCGTATTCTTAACAGAAAAATCTAAATCTGAGTGTTCATCTATACCAGTCGTTCTCAACCTTTTTTTAGCCAGTGGCACTGACCTTGGATTACATGAATAAATAGCGGCAAACATGGCTAAATATATATGAAAAATATTTGGATACAACGGTGGACATGGACTAGTCGTGTAGACACATAGAATGACTCAAACTTAATACAGAAAAAAAACAGCTATGCACCAGTGAATATTCTAAAAAATTACCATCGTGTGATATTTCACATTTTCTTATTGTGTCGTTCAAATTTCGCGGCACACGAAGGAAAATATCCAAGCGCATCTGTGTGTCGCCGCGCACTGGTTTAGAATCTCTGATCTACACTGTCTCCGTCTCTCCGTCTTCATTAACCCAGTCGTAGCAGAACATTGGGGTTTTTTTTTCCATCCACTGGAGTCGGGCGTTATGACGTCATATGTGGATTGTGGGTTAGGATAAGGGTTAGGGTAAGGGCTGTGTCAAGCAGATTTCGTCAGGGTCTCGAGATGTAGACAGAGCTAACCCTAACCCTAACCCTGGGCCAAGCCTAACCCACAATCCACATATGACGTCATAACACCAGGCTCCAGTTGATGGAAAAAAAAACGCTCACCTGGCAGAACAGAAGGCCGTTATATCCTATTTCATTTCATTTGTACACTGTCTCCATCCATAGTCTCTGGTTATGAAATCGTAGGGGCTGGAACTATTGTACCCAATATCCACACTCTTCATTTACACTGAAAAAAAAATATTTAAAAAATGAGATTCCTCGCAAATAGATGTTAACAACTTATATTGATAAGTTTCATGTTATAACCATGTTGTCTGAGTACATTGGGTAGCCTTTTTATTTCCATTTACAAACCCTCTCTCATAGCGAGAGAGACAGAGGGGGATAGATAGAGAGAGAGGGAGAGGGAAATGTGGTTTAACGTCCACTCAATACAACTAGGTCATTTCGGGATTAACATATGGTTTAATTTTATTTCAATATTTAGCTTGCGCGTAGGGGTCCGAAGTGCCCGAAGGAAACCCACAAGGGTGAGAAGGCGCCCCTATCTCCATGCCACATACGCTCACAACAGGGCTCGAAACCACAGCCGCAAGCCAGAGGTAGCCGGCCAGCTAGAGGTCGAAGCGCGGTACTCTAGACCACTCTAGACCACTTAGCCATCCCAACCCCCTCTATCATAGCACACTGTAACATATTAGTCTGTCTTTATTAGCCCAGTTGATGTAGAACAGTAGGATGTTAATAAACTCTATTTTATTTGTGATTGTGTGTATGTATATGCAAGGAATTCTGGTAATTAGGCCTTGTAGATTATTCTGATGTCAAGATTCGGGTCAAATCACAATGAAACAAGGCAATCACCACAGGACGAAGGGCCTGACAAGGATATCTGTCTAGTCTCTCGGGTGGGAAGGAAAACCGAGTTCCCGTGTACACATTGGCGTGCACGTAAGATCCCTTGACAGTTGGAATTCAATATAAAAGAAGACCATATGGCCGCTGTCTAGGCACAATTTCCCCCATAGCACCCTGTATGTTGCATGCCCGTCTTCGTTAGCCCAGATTAACCCAGTTTAGGAGCCGAACGTTAAACCCCATTTCCTATCTTTACAGTGCCAACTCGTATTTTGAGCCGAATCTACGTCTCCGGTCTTTGGTTATTATAAATGACTTTTAACACATTTCAGTGTGAGCTCGTATCTTAAAATGAAATGGTGTTTAATACCCATTGTTTCCCCACCAATACATTTATCCGTGATCTCCGCCGTTATTAAGTAGGAATGATTTATGACGATTTATGACCGATGGTGTTTTATTTCTAACACTGGTGTTTCCCGACAAACATGCTACTATATTATATTGACACGTCTTAATACCACGTCTGACACGTCATATCTTTATATATCACATGATTGACAGCTGTCACGTATCAATCAATATCACCTTTGAACCCCCCCCTCCCCCCTGCTGCACTTGGAACTCTTTATACTACATGGTGTGAGATAAAAGGCGGTTTGTTCCTTCACGACCTCGTGTTTCGTTCACAGCTGATAAATGGCCTCTTTGACCTCTCTCTCGCTCTCATCAGTCAATTTCATCGGTCAATCAACCTCTATTTTTATTTCACATGCCGTTGACCCATATTTTGTAGATGACATGAAATAACTGCTCTGCTCCCAAACTGGGGTAATGAAGTTGGGTATACGTTATACCGTGTGCTATGAGAGGGAAATTTGTCCAGACAGCGTCACTACGGCCTCCTCTTATATCGAATTCCGTCCGTCGATGGTTCTTTTGCGTACACGCAATTGCGTAAATTGTGCCATTGCGTCACGTCACGTCATGGTGAAAGATTTGAAAGTTCTAAGAGTTAGTCAGGGATTTTACTAGATTACTATTCAAAATGAGAGAGAGAGAGGGAGAGAAATGGGGTTTAACGTCAACTATAGGTCATTTCGGGACTAACATATGGTTTAATTTTATTTCAATAATTCGCTTGCGCGTAGGGGTCTTTAGTAGGGGTGTGAGCGCCCTGATGTTGCCATGTACGCTCACACCAAGGCTCGAAATCAAAGTCGCAAACCAGAGGTGGCCGGCTAGCTAAAGATCGAAGCCCGGCACTCTAGACCACTATACAAAATAACTTGATTATGTTAAACCGTATATTGAAGATTTACTGTTTATCCTAGTTCAATCCTAGTTCAATAATAGCACATGAATATCGCTTGACTCAAAACCATGTACGAAACTATCGCTCGAAAACCAAATGATACTGTCTCTTAGTTCAGAAGGTCACAGATCACCAGTGGTTTCCCCCATTAATGTTAATTTTCGTCTCTTAGACAGGCGCTTACTTTTCCCAATTCTGGTTAAGTAGCTACATGTGGCAACATCAAGCCCAAACGCCTCAAAAGATGGAGTCTAAAAATAGCTAAAACGACTACCCCAGGAGCTTTTTATTAGGATTCAGACGGGTAATTCTCTCGCCATAAAACACCATGTTAATTTCATTCCGTTTCGTCGTCTCGTCTCTAGCTTATTTCGTTGTCTGGGGCCTGTTTCATAAAATTTTAACTAAGATCAAATCCAAATTTTAGTAATTTGATTGGATTGTGTTAAATATATTATGTTAGTGCTTAGCCAATCAAAATTAAAGTATCTACTACAATTTGGATTTTATCATTAGCTAAGATTTCGAGGAATAGTGCCATGGCCTGTAGCATATTTGAAACTTTCCAATGATAATAATCTTTATAAACAATATGTCAGAATCATCTGATATGGGCGGAGGTTATTAAGTTCTATGCACCTAAATCATATCTCTTTGTTACAAGAATTATCTGATATGGACGGGGGTTATTATTAATAGATACTGTGTTTTCATCGAGATCTTTGTCAGGGGTTTGGGGTGGGAATTCGCTTTGTAGATCCCGTCACTTCAATGTAAACAAAACAAATGTCCCCGGGGCAGTATTTGGTCAGATGAATAGAGTTTGTTTACAGGTGGGAATAATTGAATATTTGTGATTAGTTAGACAAGATAAAGTTGATCAGAAAAACATGGTTGAACTTATTGTTTGTATCTTGGAGACACGCATCGCCCAATCTCTAACAATTTAGTTAGCTTTACGATGGTGCTATAACACCCCAATTCCCTACCTGCACAAACCGACACCGCAAAGTCTACTACCTTTAGTCACCTCTTCGGTCGTGATTTTACCCCCCCCCACTCACACACACACCCATGCCTACTCTAATATACCTTCACTGGACTCGAGGTCCGGGGGTCGATCAAGAATTTGTCCGCTGTTCCCCACCACCACCCCCTTGTCAGTAGTGTAGAACGGAGGACCTGACCAGGGGCAGTGTCTAGTCGTTTGTAAGGGACGAAAAACCAAGATCTTGTTTTCACGTTGACAGTTAGAATTCGGTGTAAACTGAGCGGGAACTCAGCTGTCGATGCAAAATTTACCTCATAGCTCGTCCGTTTTTATTATCCCGGTGGATGCATGGACGTGGGACGTTAAACCCCATTTCATACATTCCAAAGTGGGGAGGAATTCGGCAACAGCCGTTAGATTTGAATAACGAGACATAATCCCCTCGTGTATTGTTTGTTTATGATTTTATCCGATAAGACGTGTTGTTCTTGTGGTCAAGGAAGTTTAACACCAAGGGACAAGTCCAACATTGGGACAGGTCTTGACAGGGCTCGTTCGTTCGTTATTGGGGTTTAACGTCCACTTCCACCTAGGGTGATATCGTGGACAACTTGACATGTCCTACCAATCTACAGACCGAGTCGTTGATTGACAGCTACTATATATCTTGATACACGATGTGATATATAACAGAACACAATTGTTATGGGAAACAATCACTGGTTTTATTCTATAGAAGCACAACGTTTCGACAAGTATCCCTTTATCGTTATTGTTCTTAATAAAGACAAAAGGATACTTGTCGAAACGTTGTGCCTCTATAGAATAAAACCAGTGATTGTTTCCCAAAAAAATTGTGTTCTGCTAATGTGTTCCCCAATCACTAAATGCCACTTCAAGATGATGTGATATATGTTAAATTTTTATATTATAACTATGTACATGCTATGTGTCCTTTGTTTGTCTATTTTATATTATAATTTTATCTATATTCGCACATAACCTTAAATGTTTTTTTATGCAATAAAGTTTCACATTTCAATTTCAAGTATAAACATCTGTCTGTGGCTCTATTAGTATTAGGTTTTATTTGTATATCCGTGACTCTATTAGTAGGCCTACTAGGTTTTATTTTTAAATCTTCTTAAGTCGACAGATGTTATCTTTAAAGCGGTTTTCAAACTTGAATAGGGTTTAGCGTCCCGTCCACACCAAACGTCAGTCTTTGTGAGACTAACACGTGGTATTTGTATTGGTCTATAGTTATGCGAGCAAAGTGACGTGGGAGAATTGTGCCCGGGTAGCGATTGTTCTGACTATTCTTCTTTGAATTAAAACTATCGAGGGTTCTTTAACGTGCACGTCAATGTGTACACAGGTAGAATCTGCACCCCATTCTGATAAGTGAGCATCCGGGTTCTTCTCATACTGATAGACCCGGCCCCCACTCCCAATCCAGCTTTCTTTCAACCAGGGGGTCAACACGGTGACTAACTCGGTAAGACGCTGGTGCGCTATCCTGGGGGTCGGGTGTTCGATCCTGGTATTGACGTGGTTTCCTCTTGTCATTGATGCATCATGGAGGGCCTGACAAGGACAGCTGTCTAATCGTTCGGATAGGACGAAAAACCGAAGCTCTGTGTACAGATTGGCGTTGGAATCGGATATAATAAGAGTAGCCCGGGCAAAATTCCCTCATATCCCATCTTCATTAGCCCAGAGCAGTAGAACGTTAAACTCCATTTTATTTCTGTCAACCAGAAAATAATCTTCGACTCAGCTTATTACAGACTGACCAACTAAGATTAAAACACGTTCGACCCCAGCTTGACATCCGTGCTAGATTAACAGCTAACAGCTTACAGTGTAATTAGACCATTCTTGTAACTGTTTAGTCAAATCCAACTTTTGAACCTCGGATAATCTCGCTGGAGGTCAAAATAAAATGACATAAGATTTGGTTTAAACGTCCAACTGTTCTGCTCCGACTGGGCTAATGAAGACGGGCATACGCCATACAGTGTGTTATGAGGGACATTTTGCCCTGACAGCAGCGCTACGGTCTACTCTTGTATATGCACAAGATGTACACTGAACCTCGTCTCATCCGAACGAATAGACGCCGGATAATCACGATGAAATTTATTGGCCAAAACCGGACGCAAACCCACGACACCCAGGCTAGCGAGGTCTTACTCACTTAGACAGTTGTTGGTCAAGGGTTCCATCAAATCGGGAATGATCGACATACAAGATGGCTGCGAGAGAGAGAGAGAGAGAGAGAGGGGCAGAGAGAGACACGCACACAGAGAGACAGAGAGAGGGGGTTTAACGTCCACTCGACACAAACTAGGTCATTTTGGGAGTATAACACACGGTTCAATTTGATTTCACTAATAGTTGTATTTAACAGTTGGAGAAAACTGGGGGTTTCGGAGAAAACCCACGAGATTGGACAGCCGACCATACTCATTGGCACGTACAACCGGGGAATCGAAACCACGCCGGACCTTATGATCCAACCACCCTAAGATTGCCGGGTCGGTTACGGGTTGATATAGTATGCGCATGCTTGTTTGTAGTGTTGTAATTCCTCTTTATAATGAATGAATGAATGAAATGGGGTTTAACGTCCTACGCTTAAGCACCTAACCTGGGCTAATTGAAGACGGGCAAAGCCATACAGTGTGCTATGAGGGAATTTTTTTGCCCGGGCAGCGGCGCTACGGCCTACTCTTATATCGAATTCCAACTGCCAAGGTGTCTTTTACGTGCACTCCAATGTGTACACGGGACCTCGGTTTTTCGTCCCATCCGAACGACTAGGCAGCTGTCCTTGTCAGGCCCTCCTTCTGCATCACTGACAAGGGGAAATCACGCCGGAAAATCGAGATGAACTTTCTCGGCATATGCAGGGATCGAACACTCGACCTCCAGGCTAGCGAACCAGCGCCTTATCCACTTAGCCACCGTGATCCCCCCCTCTTTATAAATTTATGATGATTGATAATTTGTCATTAAGAAGAGTTGTATAGTTATACTATCTCTCTCTCTGTTATCTCAACCAACAAGTAGATCTACAAAAACTATATTTATTACATAATAAAACTGTCAGTTCAATGGGGTATATTACATAATTTATATGACAATGCTACTGTAAGGAGGAGGAGCTGTGTGTTTTTCTCTTGTCAGTGTTGCAGGGCCTGTCAAGAAAAGCATAGCCACTCGAAAGAGCCATAAATAACCGAGGTTCACTGTGCATGTCGACGTGCGCTTAATAACACCATCGCCAGTTAGAAATGAGATTAGACCCCAGGAGAGAGGTGCTGGGGTCTAATCTCATTTGTATGGCGTATGGTCATTTTCATTGGCCCGGTTGAAACCGACAAGAAGGAGTCCAAACCCCGTTTAATGTCATCAAACCTAACTGTATTTTGTATTTTTAAATCTATGATAACGACTCAAAGCTCGTTTAATATTTTGATCTTTTAGAGACATTTAGTAACTGGGTAGAGCAATAAACTATAACACATACTGATGGAAAAACAGTATTATTTATTTAGGCGACGTTTCGAAGAGTATTCTCTCAACGCTTTCTCTCACTTGCTTGAAAACAGTGAAAGAATTCTCTTCGAAACGTTGCCTGAAAAAATCAGTAATTGTTCTTCCATAAGTATATAATATAGTTTAATATTTTGTATATTTTTGATGAATGTATACTGTTGACAAACTGTAAATAATTGGAACATCTGACGTTAGAGCCGCCAGACGGAGAAAGTCAGACAATGAAACTATTGTCTGTGCAGCTCTCACATAAACTTCTGGTTTTATTAAATTAGAAATATTTATAATTCTCCAAAGCCGTCAAAGTCGAGTAAATTTGGTTGAAAACCTGGGCCCTGTTTCTCGAAATCTTAACTTAAGATAAAATCCAAATTTAGTAGATACTTCAATTTTGATTGGCTAAGCGGCTAAGCACTAAAATCAATCTAATATTATCCAATCAAATACTAAAATTTAGATTTAATCTCAGTTAAAATTTAATGAAACAGACCGCGGCTTCCGGTAATACGTACGTTGATTATTTTAATAGATCACAGACTGTAACAGGATTATATTGGTTACATATTATAGACTGTAACAGGATTATATTTGTGACGTATCACGTACTGTAACAAGATTTTATTGATGGTTTAACCTCACTTTCCCCACATTTGATTGTTTTGATAAAGGATTAGGAGGTTAGTAGACCGTCGGTAGAGGACTTTAGTCTGTTCTATTTAAAGTATTGTTGGTGTTAACTTCTTACTCTAATTAGTGCTAATAGTGAACACTTCCCACTATCAGTAGATTGTGGAAATTAGTGAAATCAGTTTACTAATAAATATATTAAATTATAATGGTAATTTTCTGGAAATGTAAATCATTAACACAATTTATTAGTTTATTCTTAGTTTTTATCAGAAGATTCAAAACCAAAAGTTCATATGAGCGAGATAGATATTTTCTTGGTTGCTGGCCAACAGCTTGCATATCATAATCTTTTAGTGGCATTTAGCGATCGGGAAACACATTAACAGAACACAGTTTTTATGGGATACAATCACTAGTTTATTCTACAGCACGACGTTTCGACAAGTATCCTCTTATCGTTATCAAGCACAATGACATGTAGTAAACTTGAGATCAATATATATGAAATTTATAATGAAACCATTAAGGTGGATTGACATAACAATAACAACAAGAGTAAAGATAAAGGATATTTAACAAAGAACAACAAGCAACACCAAGGTAATTAGCTTACTAAATAAACACTAATACACGATTAGGGGTTTATTTAAATATTGTGCTTGATAACGATAAGAGGATACTTGTCGAAACGTCGTGCTGTAGAATAAACTAGTGATTGTATCCCATAAAAACTGTGTTCTGTTAGCTTGCATATCCTTTGGATATGTTTCAGAAACCAATTCACATTGTAAATCTTTATTCCAGCAAAGCAGCAAAAGACCACGTATCTGTTATTTTTTCACCCAGAAAACCTTTTTTTCTAGCGTCATCTAATGATGTTAGTCGCCTTTATGATATTTTCTACCTTTGCCAGTCTCATTATCGATCCAAATTTGTATATTTGGATCATCGTTTGCAAAGAGAATGATTGGCATGTCTATTTCGCCAAAGCAAGAACACATAATACAGTGTGTTTAAGCACCTCCATTAATTTGCAATGCAAAGAGTAGGCAAGATATTTTGGTGTCCTCGTGGTTGGTTGTCAGTTCTAGAATATCCAATCAAGAATAGTGTTTAAAGTTTCGAGAATATCTCGCTCTACGGTACATGTACATGCTTTCAGTGGTAATGACTATCTGTCTTTCTTTTTCAAGATAATCCCAACTTTCTCACAATATTTAAAGAGCTGAGAGAGACCAATAATGTTTCTGATGACACAATTGCTTGTTTAGAAAAAAAGGTTTGTACCTTGTCCGGTGAAAACAGACTTACACCAATAGTTGACACTAGACAAAAACATCTTCGGGAGGAATTTTAATTGTTATGAAACATAACCAAACTTTCTTTCTTTATTACCATCTTGCCTATATACTCTTGTGTGTACATTAAACGCAACACAATTGTTGCAACAATATGGAGACAGACTGCAAAATCAATGATCAAACAAAAGTACCCTGCAATATTTTACAATATGAATTAGTATCTGGAGCGTATCCAAAGGATATATTATGCGAGTTGCTGATCAGCTATCAAGAAGATATCTTATCCCGCTCATATTATAAGAATAAACTTATATATCTAAACATGTGTTTTTGTATGTACATTTCCCCCAGATCTCTGGGAAAGCACCTTTATAATTTAATATTTTGAATGACGATATTGGTACCGAACTAAAAACTTGAGAAAATACTTTTCAGGTTAATTTTGAACCAAGTGATTTCTGTCCCCGAAAATACATTAACCCCCCTCCCCATACAATGGTAATCTTATACACATATTTAGAGGTGTGCAGTGGATTTAAAAAGTTATGTTTTTACCAAGCTCTTAGAAAATAAGCATTTAAATCAATACACTAATTTAGAGATGGGCAGTCCTAAAAAATTATGTTTTATTATTAATATATCAAATGATCATCATTTATGTCAACATAATGGGACCCCCCCCCCCCTACACATATACAGGTACACCTACACCTGCTATCCCCCACCCACATCCCCACAATCAAAATACTTGTCCAGAAATTATACCAACTATAATAAAAAGCTTTTTCATTTTAAAAATCAAAGTGTTGTCATTTGATACCCCAATAGCAGGCAGGTTTATAACTGTCAACATATAAGGGTAATAATGTTATCAAGTCGGACATATTGTTTAGATTAACATACCAGCCAATTAAATGTCAGTGAACTGGACACAACACAAACATCCAAAATTTAGCCACTTTTCAGGAGCTAGTCTTACCACTGAATAGACACCGGAGAATCACGGTAAAATTTATGGGCCAACCCCGGGCGCAAACCCACGACACCTAGGCTAGCGAGGTCTTACTCACTTAGACAGTTGTTGGTCGAGGACTCCATCAAATCGGGAATGCTCGACCTACAAGATGGCTGCGAGAGAGATAAAAGGAAGGGGGGCTGAGAGAGAGACACACACAGAGAAACAGATAGAGAGAGGGTTTAACGTCTACTCAAAACAAACTAGATCATTTTGGAAATATAACACATGGTTCAATTTGTTTTCGCTTGTACGTAGTTGTCTTTAACAGTGGGAGAAAACTGGGGGTCTCGGAGAAAAACCCACATTATTGGACAGCCGACCATACTCATTGCCACGTCCAATCGGCGAATCGAAACCACGCCGGACATTATGATTCAGTGCGCACGTGCCCAACCACCCTAAGATTGCCAGGGTCGGTTACGGGTTGATATAGTATGCGCATGCTTGTTTGTAGTGTTGTAATTCCTCTTTATATAATTTATGATGATTGATAATTTGTCATTAAGAAGAGTTGTATAGTTATACTATCTCTCTCTCTGTTATCTCAACCAACAAGTAGATCTACAAAAACTATATTTATTACATAATAAAACTGTCAGTTCAATGGGGTATATTACATAATTTATATGACAATGCTACTGTAAGGAGGAGGAGCTGTGTGTTTTCCTCTTGTCAGTGTTGCAGGGCCTGTCAAAAAACGCATAGCCACTCGAAAGAGCCATAAATAACCGAGGTTATGATTTTTAAATTTTGTACATTATATATAAATATAAACAAAACGTAATAAAACCGTATGTATACATGTAAGTCGGGGTTCTGCAAAAACATGCTGTCTTCACAGGCGCAGAAACATACTGTCTTCACAGGCGCAGAAGCATACTGAAACATAAGAGAGTACTTGTTGAAACGTTGTGCTATAGGTCAGGGGCGGATCCAGAGGGGGGGGGGGGGGTGAAACCCCCCTGCTCAGCCACAAAAAAAAATTCAACACTTTTTATGAGAAAAAATTCACGGCCGCTCAGGCTTGAAAATATGAAGGGTGCGAGTTTGTATACATTGAGTTGAGTCATGACTTTCATTCCATTGTGGACAAAAACAAATAGTCACATACAGCTCTGGGGTTGCTCAAAACTAAGTTATTTTAACGATCCGTTTAACTCTAACGGACCTATATCTTGGTAACGGGTTGTTTGTTAAATTTACTACAGAAAACTCTATAGAATAATTTATTTTTTCCTTTAGAAATACTAGGATAAACCTGTACGAAATTTGAGGTCTTCATTTACAGCAAAAATCTTTCTCTCTGTTAAAGTTAACGGATCGTTAAAAGATAACGGAGCTTTGAACAACCGGCCCCGGGCAATTATCCAAAATCGTCGACAGCATAAATTGCCGTCGGGACCAATTTACCCCACGGCAAATCGCCTATTGACGACGGCAAATTTTTTAATACCGTACAGTATGAAAATATAAGTTTATTGAAATATAAGTTTTTGCTTTTTAATTTTATCGACAGCGTTGATAACTAGCCTAATTGTCGAATTCCCTTCCTTTCGTTTCTCCTTTTTCTCGCACACCAAGTAACGCACCAAGTTTGGAATAAAACACATAATGACGTCAGTAGGGTAAATCCTATCATTGATTTTTGTATCTGGAGATATTTTGTTCCTCATCTTTGAAGGGAGTATTCCCCATCAATATTTTATCGACATTTTATGGACATTTTATGCGATTTTATTGTCGATTTTTAGACCTGTAGTCTTGGAATTTAGCTACCGGAAATACGTCAGAATGCACCAAATTGAATCGGGGGGGGGGGGGGGCAAACCCCCCATTAAAACGTTTAACGCCTTTGGCAATTAGTTAAGCAGTTATCCAACCTACCCCCCCCCCCCCTCCCTGCAAAAAATCCTGGATCCGCCCCTGTAGGTGTATAAACCAATGATAGTTGTGTTGACTTAAACAATATTTTATTCAAAGGATGGATCTTATATATACACTGTCAAAAGTTAAAGGCACAATAACACTCTTGTTGTAACTAAATAATATGTCCCAATCATTATTCTGGTCATCAAATTGTACTAATTTACAATATTCCTATTAATTGATGATACAAATTTCATCTTAACGAACCAAATTTTAAAAAATTCGAATAAATCAACTACATGGTTTGAAAAGCTTTACGTAAACCTTTTCAAATGTAACTTAGATTTTAAAATTTTAGAACGCTCTGGACAAGTAAAATAGGATGTAATGGATAATTTACACAACAGATAGGACACTTAAACATCTAGAAGTTAGATTAAGGCTATTTTCTTCTGGACCTGTCAAGCCAGCAAGAGTGTTATTGTCCCTTTAAGGATTCAAAAACTATGTTAAAGGCTTATATTAATTCGTCTCCTTATTTAATAAATATACTAAAAATTAAATTATAATATAAACATTTTACATACAAAATACATTTAACAGTAGGGTATTTTATATTTACTATTCATTTATCGTGCAACATGCGTACAAGTTTATATTTCATCGGGGTCACTTATGATGTTTTGAGAACGTCAGATTTATATTAACCAAAATATTAAATTACCAGTATTTCAGTTAGTATTTTACGATGGTTATTTGAATCTTTTACATAAATTTATAAATTTGTGGACTATTTAAAATGTGCATATTCATTTGCAAGGTATTATTACGTCGTATGTATATTAACCGAAATATTATATTACCGGTATTTCAGTTAGTAATTTACGGTGGTTATCGGAGTCTTTTAGATAAATTTATAAATTTGTGAACTATTAAAAATGTGTATATAAATTTGCAATGTATTATTACTATCACCGTTGGTTATAGTTTGTAAATCAATAGAAATATTCGGTACCGGGTAATGGATTTATATAGCGCCACTTCCACAGTACTGTGTTCCAGTGCGCTTTACAATATACCGGGTAATGTATTTATAGTTTGAAATCTATGATTAGTAAACTTTAGACAAATGGTGTTGTGTTTATAAAGAAGATTGTTGTATATGTATTTAATTTATAGAGTTTGTCCAGTGTCCAGTAAGGATCGTCATTGGACCATATCAAAACAACATTAGCTGGACAATGGTCATTTAATATTATATAGTCTCGTGCTACATGGCACTCACTGGGACGGACACATTTTATTTCCCAACGCTTAAATTATTACAAGCTCTAATCTGCGATAGACTGCAACCAATCCTCAATTGATGATATTATATAGATAAGACCCTGGCATGTACGTGAAACAGAGTATGGTCGCCTGTCTACACCCGTGGGTATGCTCCGGCTACTAAGCATAATATATCTTATGTCATGTAGACCTGATGGTTTGTGCCATTTATTCAACGGGCGTGGTTTCGAATCCTCGGTTGTATGTGGCAAGGAGTAGGGTAGCCTATCCAACCTCGTGGGCTTTACCGGGTCCTCCGATCCCCCCCCCCACACACACACACACTGCTAAAGACCCCTACGCCCAAGCGAATTAGTGAAATAAAATAAAAACCATATGTTAGTCCCGAATTGACCTTGTTTGTTTCTCTCCGACTCTCTCTCTCTCTCTCTCAAATGTGTTCATTCATCCATATCAAAACAAGGATTAACTGCATGTCGGTCATTTACTATAGAATTCTTCTTACAATATTTATTAGGGATTTTTAGATAAGGGCTTGCCATCTCCTCAATAGATTCGCTCAACCAAAACATTATTTTTATTAAAGATGTCCACGTCCACTTAGGATGTCACTTGATTCTATGAAAACAATGGCGTTTCCATTACACGGCCAGTGGTCACCAAAATAGATTTCTCCTTTCATTCTGTCTCTTTGATCCGCTCTAACTTGTCCTAAATGTTGGCCAAGTTGAACTCACAGGTCACTAATTCTTTCCCGATTGACTCTAATGTTAATTATCGTCTCTTAGACCGGCTCTAACTTTTCCCCAAATTTTCGTTGGGTAAAAGGTGGAGCAACATGTGGCAAACTCTTGCCCAAAAGCATGTATGAGGTTGACCATGAAAAAATTGAGATACACAAGCTGGAAGTAGAGACAAGAAAATATGCAATTTCAGGCCCTACATTTCATCGTAACCAACATCACATCTCTTGTATCCTTCCGCCTCAAAATCCTAGATATTCACCCAAACCTGGCAGAAAATGTATTTTCAAACCCTTTTTTTCGATTCTACACCAACAATTCAACAAAAATCGCCTTGCAAAAAGGAGAAAAGAGAAAGGGGGGGGGGAGACTAAAAATAATTTTCGCCAGTCGATACGATAAAAACAAATTCTCGATTATCCGTTTTTACGTTCTATTATCATTCGTAAAATGTATTCCTGCCCTCTAAATATCACAGGCTGGCGATGGCACCAAGGGTTGATTATGGTTAGGAATGAATGAATGAAATGGGGTTTAACGTCCTACTATGATGCTCCTAACCTGGGATAATTGAAGACGGGCATACGCCATACACTGTGCTATAAGGGGAAATCTTTGCCCGGGCAGCGGCGCTACGGCCTACTCTTATATCGAATTCCAACTGCCAAGGAATCTTTTACGTGCACTCCAATGTGTACACGGGACCTCGGTTTTTCGTCCCATCCGAACGACTAGGCAACTGTCCTTTTCAGGCCCTCATTCTGCATCACTGACAAGGGGAAATCAAGCCGGAAAATCGAGGTGACCTCCAGGCTAGCGAACCAGTTACTTAGCCACTGATTATGGTTTGGAAAAGTTAATTAATGTCTTATTAATAATTGAGATAGCATTGCCTAAAAAAAGACCCACAATAGAAATATTTAGCTCTTGTATAATGTATGTTTAGATTAACTAATTATGACGTGGTACGCTTATGACGTATTTTGTCTATGCTTTATTATGAAGTTTGGTCTTTTTATGTTTAAAAACGAAGTAATTTGACCAAGTATTTTTTTTCGTCTTTAAGGTAGGTTTATTTCTAATAACGTTTTGAACAGCCAATACAGTTATGTTTTCTATTTGATATTTAGTATAATACTTTCCTGAATTACTAAGATTATTTTATACCAAGAATGATGCGTGAGTTTTGATAAACGCGGATCAAGAATATTTAAACAATGTGGTGTGGACATTGGAACGCGACAGGAAGCTCGTTGATCAATTTGGGGTTTTGGGAAATACCAACTACCCCAAAACCTCCCCTTGTCGGCAATTAAAATCACGCATGAAAATATCATTTAATTTTCTCATGAACGAGTTTTTAGTAAATATTCTCTGTATTTACATGTTTTACAACTTTAGATTGTAACCCGGTCAGTGGGACCACAGTGGAGCAATGAGTAAGGCGTTGGCTCACAAGACAGATCTTTCGGGTTCGACCCCTCGGGTTTTCCAGCGTGCCCCCTTTTTTTAGTGAAGGAACTAGGTAGTTGTTTGGATGGTACCAACAATATCATGAAAATTATACTAAATAGTAGGTCGTAGCACCGCGGTCCAGTCTTCATTATCCCAGTCGGTGCAGAAAAGTAGGACGTTAAACCCCGTTTCATTTACGGTAACACGAGTGGGAACTTGAATTAGTTTACCTCTTTCGTAGCCGTCTTTATAGTCGTCCTTGGATTTTAATTGTATATCATAGAATTATATAGAAGAAACTTGCATAAAAACCTAACAAGGTTATATGCGCATATAGATAAAATTTATAATATAATATAAAAGAGACATTTTTATTTGTCATAAGTATTCAAAATTGTTATAAAACATTCATTTTATAAAAATTTGGCTCTTGAAATACAATTAATCTAAACAGGTCTATAGCCCGTGTGTTTCAGTTGAATGTCTGATTAGATCAATCCATCTGTTTATTTTTGAAGTTTGAAGGGGGAGACCCACCCTAGACTGAGACATCGATGCTGTTAAAGCTGTCGTGAGAGATCAGTGTTGACCCGTCTATTATTATACTGTCATCTTCACTGATCAATGATGATGATAGTGATTACTGTATCATCATGTTGTTGTCATGACTACAAGTTTACTGTCAACGGGTGACATGTTGTTGTCATGACAACAAGGTTATCTTGAATGTTCATGGTCTAGAGGCCAATCTTGTCAAAAGATTCCAAATACATGTCAGACGTCATTGCTTGATTACGTCATCTCCCATCCGTGTCATGTAAATATTGTGATATATCGGCCTACTTCCGGTTTGTTCATCCATCCATCTTGTGGCCATCCATTGTTTGCGATTCCATTGAAAAGCAATAAGTCTAAATCTCCTGTATTTTTAGTAATTTTATTTTGGCATTGAAATGTTTTAATACTGAGATATATTGTGTCGTAAATATGAAACTTTCTTCGTGCACTTGTATGTGCGTGTGTGGTTGGTGGGTGGGAAAGGGTGGGGGTAAATATATATACCGGTACTATAATATTATGTTCTTTCAACGTTGGCTAATTAAGACAGATTTTTGCGTGTCTGGTATTATAAAATTAAAACTGAAATTCGCCCTCGTCATTAATTAAGCAATAAATTCCGCGTTACAGGGGCGGATCCAGGAATTTTTTGCAGGGGGGGGTCTAGGTTGGATAACTGCTTAACTAATTGCCGAAGGCGCTAAACGTTGTAATGGGGGTATGGGGGCCCTCCCCCAGAAAAATTTGGTAATTTATATTCAATTTGGTGCATTCTGACGTATTTCCGGAAGCTAAATTTCAAGACTATAGGTCTAAAAATTGCCAATTAAATCGCATAAAATATGTCCATAAAATCTTGATGGGGAATGCTCCCTTCACATACCATATTATGGTTGTTCTTAACATTTTACAATATGAAGAGCAAAAACCAATAATCGAACTTACCCTCCTGGCGACATTTTGTGTTTTATTCCAAACTTGGTGCCTTACTTGGTGTGCAAGAAAAAGGAGAAACGAAAGGAATTCGACAATTAAGCTAGTTAAATAAATCGATTGATGATGAATTTAGGTTATTGTTAATCTCTTATTACCCGATTTTAAACACACCAGGTGTTTCGTCTCACGCAGCAATAATTGTTTTAAATGCTTGATAAAAAAGTCTTACGAATGACGACCTGTCGAAAGTATTTTACCTGCACTTGATCGCTGTAGTGTAGGCCCACCTTCCACTGTTTCGCGGTAAGGGCATGTTCAAGTGACTATATGTTTTTGTCCACAATGGAATGAAAGTCATGACTCAACTCAATGTATACTAACTCGCAATTTTGGGGTCAGATTCAGGCTTTTAGTTTTAAGTTTATCGGCCCCTTCATATTGTCAAGCCTGGGCGGACGTGAAATTTTTCTCATAAAAAGTGTTCAAGTTTTTAAAAAAAAATTGTGGCTGAGCAGGGGGGGGGGGGGGGGGAACCCCCCCAAACCCCCCTCTGGATCCGCCCCTGCGTTAGTGATCGATTATTGAAATACGGCCATTGATACACCAGTGAAACGGAATATTCCTAGTCAGTGATCGATAATTGAATCATATTTCCCAATAATAGATTATTGATTCGTGTTCCTCAGACGTAATCGATTATAAAATCTTTTATTATCCGATATAATACATCACAAGATCATTTTACAGATAAATAAGATTGTAAGAAAGCAGCCATTGAGATATTGTTAACTTTATCTACCATCACTTGTAATGATTTATATTAATATAAACGTTGTACTTGCCTGAAGATAGACGTTGTCAAACTTCTAACATAGAGTATTGTTGTACCCCCCGACAATCCACCCGAGGCCATAACATGTACAGTTTGTTCAAATATGAATTGTGTATTTCTAGCTGACGGGTCCTGGTAGAGACAGCTGACTATTCGTTCGGATTGGACGAAAACCCGAGGTCCCGTGTACATATTGGCGTGCACGTAAAAGAACCTTTGACAGTTGGAATTCGATATAAGAGTAGGCTGTTAAACCTCATTTCATTTCATTTCATTTCTACCTATCGGGGTAAAATGATCTGAAATAGCATTGTATCCCGGGTACTGGCCCAGGAATTCTTAGGCTGCTGGACTGATAAGAAAGGGGTCCCTACTGGTTCGGGTGGGACAAAAAACCTAGCTTGACACATTGGCGTGCATGTAATAAATATCTCTGCAGTTGAAAATCGAAAAGGTGGAAAAGAAGGTGTCTAGGAAAAATTGTCCTATAAAATAACCATATGTTAGTCTCATAGTGTCTTTAACTTAACGTGTACACGAAATCTCGACTTTTCGTCATCTCTCTCTCTCTCTCTCTCTCTCCCACCATCAGAGAGAGAGAAAGAGAGAGAGAGAAAGAGACTCTCTCTCACCACCAGAGAGAGAGAAAGAGGGAGAGGGAGAGAGAAAGAGAGAAGAGAGAGAAGGGGGTTAAAGTCCACTCGACACAAACTAGGTCATTTCGGGACTAGTGTATAATAGAATCCGTTATCTTTTATTTGATGTCTTTGAATATTAACATGTTCTATTAGTCTGTGGACACATTCATTTATTAATATAACATGCATGATTTAATAGTGTGCTTTGATTCCTACATCTACGTGCAGCACGTGCTGGCTACCATGTCTCGAGTATTTATATGTATATATCTATAAACATATATAACGGTCTTTAACAGTTTATACCATACTTTAATTTCTTTATTCAAGATTAGCTTCTGATTTAATGAGTTGTAGATTACATACTTGTGATCAATAAACTTTGATCTGGAGAGCTTTAGATTAGCCTTTAAACTGGGCATCAAGGGATTTTTTTCAAATACAATCTTTTGGTCTTGAGAGTTGTTGAGTAGCCTACCACCTTGTGTTCTAGGGAGTTGTCAAATACGACTTTTCGTCTTGAGAGCTACGGATTAGACAACCTTTAAAGGGACAATAACACTCTTGCTGGCTTGACAGGTCCAGAAAATAAATAGCCTTATTCTAACTACTAGATGTTTAAATTATCCATTACAATAACACCCTATTGCTATTTTACTTGTCCAGAGGGTTCGAAAATATTTTTAAATCTAAGTTACATTTGAAAAGGTTTACGTAAGGCTTTCAAACCATGGAATATCGTAAAATAGTACAAATTGTTGACAAGAATAATGATTGGGACATATTATTCAGTTACAACAAGAGTGTTATTGGGGCTTTAATGAGTCGGCAAAAGGCATAATTCAATTAAAAATACAGATCTATATTTTGTTTGTAATTAGATCCAACATGGTGATAGAAAGATAAACAAAAGAATAAAAACAACACGAAGAATGGATGGGATTAACGTCGTTATCCAATATCGCACAGCGTAGTGATGACAAGTTACATAACGTCTAATCAGTCAATCTTAAAGTGCAGGGTTAATCAAACAATAAATTATCTTCTTTGAGCGGCATTTAGCAATTGACATAGAAAATAATTATATTAGCCATCGGCGCATTCTCACATCTTCTTGATCTCAATTACATTTGACGTCATTAGGCTATATTCAAATACACCGAAACTTCATTTGTTTCGACTATTTTACGGACTGGGTATAGGCCCTATTTGTTTTATATTACGATAATTAACTGCGATAAGTATATGGTGTCACCCGATTGTTAAATAAAGAATGTGTCTGATTGCCAACACAGGATTTCGAGTAATAGATAGTCATCGTGCCGTAGACCAGTCGCCATTATCTTCCACTTCAAATAACGTGGTGACGTAAGTAGATATTAATGACGTAACTTCCCGTCAGTTTAACCTCTGAACTCAACCCCGTACAGCCCTTATCTGTTCCCTTTTGGTCTTTAATTAAACAAGTCTTATCTATCAATTACTCCCAACTGGTGAAACAAGCAAACCACTTGCCTAATTTCCTTTATTCTTTGTAGTTAGTGCCTGGTTGTTTATTTTTCAATCGTTGCTGGGTGCCGTATCTAACTACACACCCAGACACCATGTGACGTAATTCTTATCGCTTATTACGTCACTAGTTCATGACATTGTCGACTGTTCATTCATTTCAGTGTGTTTAATGAACCAACTAGCGGCCATTTGAAAGCTTATCCGAATAGAAATACAGAATCTGACGGAGTCTAATTCAACGTTTGTTTAGGTAATAACTCATGCCCGCAAAAGACAGGGGCCACGGTGGCTCAGTGAGTAAGGCGTTAGCTCGCTAATCACAATGTTGAATTATGAATTTCCTCTCGATTTTTCAGCCTGACCCCCCCCCCCCCCCCCGACACACACACACAAACACAACTAAGTATTAGCCCAGCCAGAAAATGCATCTAGAACTGGCATTGACAATATTTTTGTTATTAGATAAAATAAGTTGCGGGGACAATTCCGAAAGAGGACATCATTACATGTATGTGGTTTACGTCCGCTTCCATGCAGAATGATATTGCAGACTTCTAATAACATTATTTTATCTAGTCCTTTAAACCATTATACAATTTACGATTGTAATTTAAACCTTTATATAATTTATGATTATAATTTCAAACACTGTATTTAAATTGTTTTAAATAGGGAGATGAATTTATATAAACCCCGGTTTGTTTTCAGATCCCAGATTTATATATAGTATATTTATATTATGTAAATGTTTACTGAATAAGTCCTATAAATATTTTATCGTGTTCTTTATATTCATTCAGCTCGCTATTAATAACCCAAGAGTAATGACCTAATAAGTCCCATGGAAATGAGATGTTAAAACGGATTGTGATTTCCTGTTGTGATTCAAGAGGATATCGTGATGTTTGTTTTATCCTTTCAGAGACTGAAATAAAAATATTCTCTAAATTTGTACAGACATTATATGTCAATCTTGATTTCAAGTCAAGGTCAATTTATACCACACCCTCCGCTTAGATATATCTTATTTTGCGACGATGACTTTCTCACTGCTCGTTTTGCAACGATGTTGTTTCACACTGTTTGTATATAGCGACGATGACGTTCTCGCTGTGTGTGTGGCGACGATTATTTCCCCACTGCTTGTATATAGCGATGATGACGTTCTCGCTGTGTGTGTGTGTGGCGACGATTATTTCCCCACTGCTTGTATATGACGTTCTCGCTGTATGTGTGTTGCGACGATGGTTTTCTCGCTGTGTGTGTGTGGCGATGATGGCTTTCTAAATGGTTTGTATAATATAGCGACGATGACGTTCTCGCTGTTTGTGTTAGCGAAGATGACGTTGTCACTGTTTGTATGAAGCGAAGATAACGTTTCACTGTTTGTATGTAGCGAAGATGACGTTTCACTGTTTGTATGTAGCGAAGATGACGTTTCACTGTTTGTATGTAGCGAAGATGACGTTTTCACTGTTTGTATGTAGCGAAGATGACGTTTTCACTGATTGTATATAGATAGCGACGATGATTTTCTCGCTGTTTGTATATTATAGTAAAATTATTGAATGAATGATTAAGCGTATTTATAGAATGAACGTCGTGCATATTTATAGACTTGAATAAATTATTTTAAAAATACATTCCCTTCTATTTATTTAATTGTCAAGACAAATTATAATAATTCGCAAACTGCGTAGGTAGGTAGTGTGGTAAGAAAACGGGTTTCCTGTTCTTAACTATTGTATAATTAAACTAAATTAAAAACAATTTGTGCATTGTACGGACTGTCAAAAACAAGGAAACGAACCAGACGTGTTTTAAAAATATGTTATTCAAATTTAGTTTTTAATTTTATTTTATGAATGAACTAAAGAACGAGAACACCCTTTCCATTGTTGAATATGGGACTAAGCTTGGTATGCATATAGATATGTAGGGTCTAAAATAATCCCATTAAAATAGAATACCTATGGTGACGAATTCATGCGTTTATATCCATTTGTTTTATTAATGGCTAAAAATGGCAACCAAAACTTTAATAAAAAACTAGTCGTTGGACGAAGAAGATGAATTTATAAGACTGTGTCTGCATCTCATTACGTCAATGACGACATTGTTGTCACACAATTTTAAATTTATCTAGAAATAAAAAATAGTTGACAATTTAATCCACGTGCGAACAACACTCTAAATATTGGTTAAAAGAAATGAAATGGAGTTTAACGTCCTACTATTCTGCAGCTAAACTGGGTTAATGAAGACGGACATACGCCATACAGTGTGCTTTGAGGTACATTTGGTCCCAAAAGCGTCCCAACTGCCTACTCTTATATCGAATTCTACCTATCAAGGGTTCTTTTACGTGCACGCCAATGTGTACACGGGACTTCTCCGTACCACCCGAACGACTTGTTACATACACTATCTGTGTAATCGGCCGATAATATAAGGGTGTAGGTACGTAGAACCATGGTTTTTCATGCAGGCCTGAGGGTCAGAGGTAGGGTTGGGGAGAAAGGGTACCTCTCTTCAGTACGTGGGGGCAAGGCTGCATATGGGAAACGGTGTGTCGCCCTCTACCCTCGCCAAATGAAGCGACTCGGTGTATTATTGTCACTTCTTTCGACTCTTTTAAAGATGTTTAAACTTGTCAGTTGTATGATTTATTTTGAGACTAATAAAGTGAAATTTATAGGCTATTATTTTTTTCGTTTTGGGTTCGCTTGTTCGATCCATGCATTGACCGAGAAAGTTCATCGGAATTTTCCATCTTGGTTCCCCCTTGTCAGTGATGCAAGGCGGAGTGCTTGACAGGGAAAGCTGTCTAGTTATTTGTATAAGATGAAAACCCGTGGTCCCGTGTACACATTGGCGTGCACGTAAACGATCCCTTGGCAGTTGGAATTCGATATTAGAGTGGGCCATAGTGCTGCTACCCGGGCAAAATTTCCGTCATAGCACACTGAATGGCATAATATGCCCGTCTTCATTAGCCAAGTCGGGGCAGAACAGAGGGGCGTTAAACCCCATTTAATTTTCATTTTATTTTCTTTGTGTTGTTTTTGATTTCATGAGAACGTATCCCGACTTATGACATCCTAACTTATTTGAGATCAGGGGGGTTGGGATGGTCTAGTGGTCTAGAGTGTCGCGCTTCGACCACTGGTGTGAGCGTATGTGGCATGGAGATAGGGGCGCCTTCTGAACCTCGTGGGTTTCCTCCGGGAACTCCGGTTTCCTCCCACTGCTAAAGACCCCTACGCGCAAGCGAATTATTGAAATAAAATTAAACCATATGTTAGTCCCGAACTGACCTAGTTGTGTTGAGTGGACGTTAAACCCCCATCTCTCTCTCTCTCTCTTCCCCTTCTCTCTCTCTCTCTATCTCTCTCTCTCTCTCTCTCTCTCTCTATTTGAGATCACTCCTAGTAACAACAACATATTGTGACTAGCTTAGTTCTTATAAAAACATGTTTTATCAACTAACGTGAAATCTCTTCTCAAGAACTCGTAGAATAAACACACGAACAACGTCATACCATATGGTAAATTAGGCTACTCTATAACAAGTCAAGATAGATTTTGCTAAATCATACTCTTAGAGTCTCTCCGAATTGAACACATAATAATCGTTTGTATAGGAGTCTTAGTTTTATTGTTTATTATACACAAACAACCGTGGTGAGTTTCTCGTTTTATTATTTATTATAAAAAGAAAGTTTTAACCAGTTTAACGTTTTGTGTGATCGATTTTATTACATCTACGTGTATATTGCTGCTCGGATTTATAGATTTATAGTTTTGGGTTTGATATTATGTCTAACAATATATTTTATAAGATCAGTTGCTAGCCACCTTACACGATGACCCAGTAGATCGTTAAACCTCGTGTATTTATTTATTGAGAATGTCACCACATATCTCGTTGGTGAATACTGTCTCATGGTATACGGCGATGTACACACTGAAGTACAAACTGGCTAACATTGTACAATATATGAATATATCGATATATGGCGTATAGGCCTACATATAACTTGGCAATATCATTTATATATGGAGTATATATATACATTAACTAGGCATTACCATTTAATCCGTGGGTATAAATTATCTAATAAGAGGGGCGGTAGATATGATATAAATTCTGGGCAATAACATTTATATACCATGGATATATACACGTAACTGGTCAATATCATTGATATATCTAAAAAGAGGGTTGATATAATATATGATATCCAAGGTCAATAAATATAATCTTGTGGTCGTATATATTAGATATAGAATGTATATCGTATATGTATATCTAATAAACATGGGGTGAATATGACAAAATAGACCGGGAAATATAATTTATACTGTGCGTATATCTGAAATGAAATGTGGTTTAACATCCTATTATTCTGCACCGACAGGCATAACGAAGACCGGCATATCTTCTAGTCAATGAGCCAGCATCTTGTCCATTAAGCCACGGCGTCTACCATGGCTATATCTGATAATTATTGTGATATAGATGAAATTAAGACATGTTTAAATCTTATTATACCACACATGGTTATTTCTCATACACGTGGTGGTAGATGAAATATACCCGGGTAATATAATAATTAATATATTGCACGTGTGACCAGCATGGGTGATGAAATGTACACCCCATTAATATAATTTATACCACGGTCGTATAATTCATAGTATACAAAAAAAAAACCGATACGCTTGTGGTCAAATGCGGGGCCTGTTTCACTAGATTTTTACTAAGATCAAATACAAATTTTAGTAATTTGATTGGATAATATTAGAATTAATTTAGTATTAAACTAAACAAAATTAGAATTAATTTAGTATTAAACTAAACAAAATTTAACTATCTACTGAAATTTGGATTTTTTTTTTAGTTAAGATTTGGAGAAACCGAACCCCGTTAATTATAAATACCCAGATAGGAGCTACAGTTTAATTACCTGTTATTTGGTTTAAACAATATTTTATTCCATAAAATTACATACAGTCATACAAGCAGCATATACTTATGAATATTTAAAGTGAGGTGTATTATTTCTACAGTGCTTTTAAACACTTTAATACAAAACATTGAAGGGGGGTCGCGCACTCAATAAATCAAATGTCCAGTTTTTGTACGTTGATGGTGTTAGGGTTTTGATAAAGGCCAGATGAAACCGCCACTGATATAGTCTGTACATAAAATCCTCTCCACCACCGCACACTGCGTGACGTGTATCCGCCAATAGTCGTGTTGATGCTCATCGTCTTTTACCGTTACAAAACATAAGCTTCGTCTACACTAGGCTAGTAAAAGCCGGCTTTTTCAAAACCCGGTTTTTTCAAAACCCAGCTTTTTCAAGTGTAGCGTCTACACTGACCGAAGTTTTGTAACGGTAAAAGACGATGAACACCGACCTTCGTTATTTGTGCCAATGTTATGAATGTACGGAAGTTCGGGAAGGGTGACATCCGGGTACCCGATAAAACCCGGTTTTTACCGTCTACACACATAAAATTGCCGTTTTTTTTGAAAAAGCCGGCTTTTTGATTTGAAAAATCCCTCAATTATTGCCGGATTTTAAAAAGCCGGCTTTTACGATTGAGAAATTGAAAAAGCCGGCTTTTAGGAAAAAACCGGCATTTAAAAGGCTAGTGTAAACGGTGAATGCTGCTAGTGTAGACGTAGCTATATTTTAATATTATTATTAAGATTGTAATCGCCTAGGAATATAAATATGTATATATAATTATATGTTGTTTATCTTGGTCATATGTCTGTTGAATATATTCATCTTCTTTCAAGCGCGCCGACCATCACTTCAAACTAAAATCTTATTTTTAAAACTGTAAAATATAGGTATTAAGGACTTTGTAATTTGATATATTTCAAAAGTACCCCATGACGCTAGGTGTGTAATAAACTAGTAGCGGGTTGATGTAGGACGCTCTAGGAACTCCTGCACCCCTCCACCCTTCCCACAAACACATAACAGCAGCCTATATACAACACATTTAGTCCTTTTTATGTCGGTCGTCTGTTCCGCCTCAAGGGTTTACTCCGGGTCCTCCAGTTATCTCCCATTGCTAAAGATCCTTACGCACAAGCGAATTACTGAAATATAATTGAACCTTGTTTGTCCCGAAATGACCTAGTTTGTGTTGAATGGACATTAAATCATTTCTCTCTCTCTCTCTCCTCTCTCTCTCTGTCTCTCGATCTCGAACACGTGTAAATTGGAGATTTTCGTTGTTCGGGGCAAAAAGCCTGAGGGCTGGGGATATGCGACACAAATGACAATTGACACCTCTCTACCCAAATATTCCCCCTCCGTCGCTATCTATTATTAAACAATATGACAAGGACCCGTCCATCAATCATCCATCACACGGTGTAACTATTATACATACGGCTATTGTCTATATGTCTGTACGTTACATAGATTAACCAGTCACGTGATCAACACATACAGATCAAGTCACGTGATATGTGTATATATATATGTTTACAGGTTGATCGTGAAACCAGCAGACGATTCATTGATTGTTAAAGTAGCACGAGCTCAGGAGATTTGAAGGACAAGTTTAGCAGACGTTGAAAGGAATACCAGTATTTTAATACATCATCACTATGTCTACTTGGGGATATGGAAAAGATAACGGTAAGTTCAAGTTTTGTTTTTTTATATTTTTGGGGTAAGAAACAAGATAATTTCCAATTTCTATTCCAAATCCATTCAACGCCTGACATATTATGTATTTTTTTTCTGACTGAAGGCAAATACCACTTGTACTAATTAATTAAACCCATATAAACAAGTTCTAAGATTTTGTTTTTGTCACGTAACACATTGGTGTGCATGTAAAAGATCCCTTGACAGTTGGGATTAGATATAAGAGTAGGTCGTAGTGCCGGTCTCCGAGCAAAATTTATCTCATAGTACAATGACGTACATCCGTCTTCATAAGCACAGTTCGGAGAAGAACGGTAGGGCGTTAAACCCCATTACAAAAGATCCCTTGGCAGTTGGAATTCGATGTAAGAGTAGTAGGTCGTAGTGCTAGTGCCTATGCCCGGGCAAAATTAGTACATGGGTATGTCCGTCTTCATTAGCGCAGTTCAAAGCAGAACAATAGGACGTTAAACCCCATTTGTTCTTGTAAAACAAACAAAAATTTTTTTTCCGAAACGAATGCCTTATTAGATAGACGTGAACTGAAGTACCACGTTCCATGTTGCTATCATTTGTCCTTGGTGCGATAGTTGAACTAATTTAACCTATATCACTCTTAACATTTTTTTCTTGTAAAAAAAATAGAAATCATTTTTCCGAAACGAATGTCCATGCAATAAAACGCGATTTAATGTACCATACGTTCCATGTTGCGACCATCTTGAACGAGGGTAGTAAAGACAACTGCACCACGAAACAATGACGGGACAAACTACCCAAACCCGACTATAGATGAAAATTAAATAATTCTTGAAATAGATATATCCTCAGAAGACAAATAAATACAGCGGAAATAGATTAATTTAGTATTCCGGGTATATTTATAGTCTTGAATTTGGAAGGAAATAAATAAGTGTAATTTAGATATTTAACGGGAAATAAAGAGGTGATAATTCTCGTCAATACTGAGATCATATTCCATCCAATACCCGTACATAACGCTAGAAAGTTGAGAATTAGGAAAACTATTTCTTTATTCCGAAAAGCCAAATGACAGTTTCGATTGTATTAATATGTTCTCCGGGATTATGTATCTGATTGTGTTCCTGTTTGGTTAATTTTGTTCGTATTTTGTTCTATTGTCCAATTCTCTAGTATATTAGGGTGACCGAGTGCGTGGTCGCGTGGTCTTCGCGTACTATCCAGACCACAAGGTCAGTCAATTGAGTCAAGTGCCGGCGTTTGTATATGCGAGAAAGAGTGGGTCGTATTCCTAGCCTCCGGATTCCCCCCTTCTGCAAGCCAATTATTGAAAAACATCATCGTATTACTCCCAAAATGTTAATCTCTCTCTCTCTCTCTCCCTCTCTCTCTCTCTCTGTTGTGAAGACAGTGTATATTTTTTTTGTATTATATCAACCTCCCTCCCTCTAGAATCCTAATCTTTGTAGATCGTTTATAATAATCGTGTGTTTATATAAAAGATATAATGTTAAATACGTAACCTATAAAGATAAAATTATGACGGGTCATCAAATTGGTCAGGTATAATATTGGTGTAGATATTTTCAACAAAGACAAAATTATATTATTATCAGATATCTCTTAAACTACGTCAAACTAAACAGTTTTTATATTTAATAACTAAATTGTATGGTATAATATAGGCCACAGTTTACTTTCCATATTTGTAGAAGTGTAGAATTAAATTTCAATTGGCTGGTACCTCGCCTCACTTGATATTAAAGGTTTATGTGTTCATTTTATTTTCTGTCAAACTTTGACCCCCTTATTCACATGTATGATATTGTGATCTTCTGGCATTCTAAATATGATGCGAGTTGTATTTTTATTATGAGTGAAGTCAGTAGGACGACTATAGGCGCGGGACTAAACGCCGTTGTGGAGGATTACCGCTGACTGCCGGATCCATTCACCGGGCCACGCTTAAGGCTGGGTGTGGCTCTGTTTGTTTTATGCATTTATAAGAATATTGTAATATGAAATATTGATCCAATCTACGACGTGTCCTGGTTAATCCAATCTACGACGTGTCACACATATTAATAAAACTCTCAACTTGTAAATTTACAACTTTATTTCATGTCAACATATTATAAATTATAAATTACGGTGGTCGTGACACCCATCTCGCATATTTAACATTATGTTGTGAGGGTGAGAAATGCGGTTTAACGCTTACTCGACACAAACTAGGTCATTTAGGGACTAACACACGGTTTAATTTTATTTCCATAATTCGCTTGCGCATAGGGGTCTTTAGCAGTGGGAGGACCCAGAGAAAGCCCACGAGGTTGAACAGGCGACCCTACTCCTTGCCACGTACAACCGGGAATTCGAAACTACAGCAGTTGACTCAATGGCAGACTTTATGATACAGCGCGCACGTACTAACCATTCACCCCCCCCCCCCCGAATGATGTTGTATATCGGACATATTGAAAGTCAAACCTGCTTAAAGTAGAAATATTCCTGCTCCGATTTCACAAAACATTCTCAGATTTAAGTTAAGAATTCACTCATAATTTTTTGACTCATTTTAAACTAAATTATAGCCTTTTGTTTATAAAGCTTTTGTTGTTCAATGTATCAAATACATCAATAAGAAACTATGTGCAAAGTTTTGTGTTTGTAGATCTAAGATATTTCTCATAAAGAGTGATTGAAAGTTGGTAAATTTTTAACTTAAAGGGAAATATTGGTGTTAGTCATTATCACATATGATAGAACTAATGACTCGTGTTTTCACTTCCGATTCAGGAAACCTGTATTACTCAGCTTTCGTAGCAATGATCTCTGTGTTAAAATTATATTTGGGATGTGTTTAACCAGCTCTGTCACATATGTGATAATGACTGGCACCATTATTGTCCTTTAAGTCTGAGGACGCTTTTTGAACTTGGGGCCTGATAAATTTATAAAAACAAACCAACAAACTTTCAGTCATTGTATTAAGCAGTCCTGAAAAAACTTATTGAATCTTTCAAACCTCCAAATTTATCAAATATGACGTTCGAAAACTCTAGGGGTTGGTATGGCCTAGTGGTTTACAGTGCCGCGCTTCGACCTCTAGCTGGCCGGCCACCTCTGGCTTGTGGCTGTGGTTTCGAGCCCTGGTGTGAGCGTATGTGGCATGGAGATAGGGGTGCCTTCTCAACCTCGTGGGTTTCCTCCGGGCAATCCGGTTTCCTCCCACTGCTAAAGACCCCTACGCGCAAGCGAATAATTGAAATAAAATTAAACCATATGTAAGTCCCGAAATGACCTAGTTGTGTTTACGTGGACGTTAAACCCCATTTCTCTCTCTCTCTCTCGAAAACTCTAATTCTTAAATTGATTGACAACCAAATTAACGTCAGTTTTCGTTGAGATAAATAATGAATATTATTGAAACAGATTGTAAGTACACGGTATTTTACAAAGTACGATTGCGGCTTTAGTTAGGGGGTGGGGGCGGGGTGTGAATTACCCTTTAGTTAGTTAATATGATGGGAGGGGACTGCGAATTACCTTTTTGTCACCCCAGTCCACCCCAAAATTAGCTTACTATATAACTCTCGCTGGGAACGTCCGTACCTTTACTGATGACGTGGAGAAATGGGGTTAAACGTCCACTCGACACAAACTAGGTCATTTCGGAACTAACATAATGGTTTAATTTTATTTCAACAATTCGCTTTCGCGTAGGGGTCTTTAGCAGTTGGAGGAAACCGGAGGATCCGGAGAAAACCCACGTACAGGTCACCCTTGTCCTTGCCACGTACCGGGAATTCGATACCACGCCAGTTGACTTTGACACAGAGCGTGCACGCTAACCATTCAGCCATCCAACCCCCCGATATGACAGAGTAATCGTATGGCTGCCTGTGTCACCCTAGTTTAATAAGGCCATGTTCAAAAGTGAAAGTTGTAAAAGCTCCTATATAAATATTACCATGATAACCAGTCGACATGGTGCAGGGGTTAATCAGCGAAATGGATGTATGAGATGTGTTGTTGACGTTTGGGAAAGTAGACGAGGGAGTGTAGGGAGTGATAGTTTATGAATGGTTAGAGTGGCTGTGGTGTTACGGTGAAATACTATGCCGCCACCGTAACACCACAGCTTTGTGATTTATTAGGCAGGAGTACCAGACATAGTAATAATATCCTTGCGTGGGAATGTTATAGGCCAGTATCAAAATAAGAATGACCTTGATCAGGACAAAAACTTGAAATTCTTGTAAATAAAAGAATTAAAACAGATACGGTATGATGAATGTAAATGATATGACGTATCTTCTTCTAGTAGGTTAATTATTCATAACATTTGATGTCATGCAGTAAATAATAAATATATACCATATACTGTATGTAATTCTATATAATAATTATTTATCAAGTGTATTCATCATTAAAATAAGATTATTAGATTAGAAATAGTAGAAGTAATAAGACACATTTCGTCTTTTTATATAAAGTTTGATCAATAGTAGATTAGAATTAAAAGAAAATACAACCAAGTACGAACAATCCAAACCATTAACATGTAACTATAAAGCTATTGGGTTTCAGTTAACCTTGAGCACAAAAACATCCACCGAATTCCTAACAAATATTTTTTTTTTTTATGCATTTTTTCATAATTACCAGTAATGGGAAACGTTCAATCTCTTCATGTAATATTTGATCCTTAGATTAGGAGAATTTGAATCCGGTTTATTTTTATGCAGTATTTGTTCGTCAATTTTGGGTTCATTCATGCAATACACCATCTTTATTCAGCACGATGACGTCATCAATAGAACGCTTCGTCATGCGTATTCGTCCAATAAATTTTTTTAAAATAATTTCTGGATTTTATCAGAGTATTTATCCATTCAAACCTTGTATTATATTTTCATTTAATTAATTTCATCCACACCTAGACATTTTTTTTTAAAGAATAGAATTAGGAAAAACGTTTGAATGTCATTCTAGTAATATAATATAATATGATATAATCAAAATAAATTTTAGAGGATTGAGAAGCCAAATAGTTTAACAGATGAGTTGTAGATCTTTGAGCGGCGTGGTTTCGATTACCCGCTTGCATCTAATCACCCCGGTGGCCATGGGTTTGCTGAGGGTCATCCTGTGTCCCCCATACTACCAAACAAAAACAAATCTGTCAGTGGCGTTGTGTCGATTCCCCACTTGCATATATTAATTATCCTCGTGGCCGTGGGTTTGCCTAGGGTCCTCCGGTGGCCCCATACTGCCAATACAAAAACAAACCTCACGCGCAATTTTTGCGAATGACTGAAATAAAATTGAACCATACATTAGTCTCGAAATGACCTAGTTTGTGTCGAGTGGACGTTACACTCTCCTAATATTAACGGTATTTGATACAATTTCACCTTTTAACCCGACTAAAACCGTATCATATTGATAATGTGGTTAAAATGGTGTTAAAATGGTCTGATATTGATAATGGTGTTAAACTGGTTTGATATTGATAATAGTGTTAAAATGGTGTTATAATGGTCTGATATTGTTAATAGTGTTATAATGGTGTTAAAATGGTTCGATATTGATAATAGTGTTATTATAATGGTAAGAGTAACATGATTGTGTTAACTACCAGTAGGACAACTTGAAACAGATCTTATTACATATTGTAATATATATACTACTACCAGTACATATTGTAATATATATACTAGTACCAGTACATATTGTAATATATATACTACTACCAGTACATATTGTAATATATATACTACTACCAGTACATATTGTAATATATATACTACTACCAATACATATTGTAATATATATACTACTACCAGTACATATTGTAATATATATACTACTACCAGTACATATTGTAATATATATACTTCTACCAGTACATATTGTAATATATATACTGCTACCAGTACATATTGTAATATATATACTACTACCAGTACATATTGTAATATATATACTACTACCAGTACATATTGTAATATATATACTGCTACCAGTACATATTGTAATATATATGTTACTTTACTTATATACATAGTAGTTCACCACGTGTTCAAATACTTGACCTTTTATGTATCAAGGAACCACGGTGTCTCATTGAGTAGGACGCTGGCTGGTTATCGTGGAGATTTCGAGTTCGATTCCAGCGTTTATCAGGTCTTTCAAGTCGGGATCCACCACCTACCCCTCTCGCTGACAAGGAGCAACGTGTAGTAGTTCGGATCAAACCGAAAACATAGGCACGCGTGTGCACATTAGCTTGCACGTAAAATATCCCCTAGCAGTTACTATTCGATATAAAAGCATACCGTGGCGTCATGCGTTTGCCCGTCTCCATTAGCCCAGTGGGACGTTAAACCTCATACGAAACTTTCACATTTATAGTAAAAAATACTATAAGGGTGGACATAAATGACTTAATTCATCTGTTATAGTCCCAGCTGTTTACAGATTAACTCGACATAAAAACAGCTGACGCACGAGTAAAAAGAGACAATCAATTCATATAGACAGAATATTAATATTAAAACACGTGTTACCTGTTGTTTGACAAGGGGGTTTAACTTATTATATAGATGTATAAAGTCGTGCCGGGTGTTGTACACAAGATGCTTAACTAGAACCAATCTAGACTGTCTACAATTCACACAAAGATAATTAAGATATTATTTGGTTTTGTTTTAATCGCTTGTGTGAGGTGGAACTAGTAACTTTATGGGGACCACGTTTCGCATCATTAAGACTGCTCTTCTATTAAGACCGCTTTATATCGGTCACACAACTGGGCGTAATAGAGGGGGTTCACTGTGTCTTGTTTTAAAAGGTGACGCGAAGTCTACATTAAGATTATTTTGTGTTTTGTCGCATGTTATCAACCGATTGATAGAAAACTAATATCAATACCTTAAGTTTAATACTTATCCTCTATTATAAAACTAATACCAATACTGCACTTAATTTGATAATTGTTTATTTTTTGCAATGTCTTTTTTCTGTCTTGTCCGCTGAATTATCTTGTAGATTTTTGTTTTGCGCGTAGTGTGGTCCTCCTGCACTTACTATTATCGTGCATTATAAAGCTGATATCAATCATTATGTTACATACTTATCCCGTATTATCAGTCAAAAAGTTTAACACTTATCCCGTATATTATAAAGATTATTAATAGTTAGAACTGTAAAGAAAATATAAATGTCACTGACGCATCACCTTGACATTTCCTCTATAAAAACCAATAGTTGACCTTTAAATTATTAACCGGTAGTGGAATTAATTACACCAGGCTTGTATCTCATTAATACCAGTCTCAATTAATATTGTCTTCCGGCTATATATTAGCAAAACGAATCCAAAACGCATTTATATGACATTTTGTACTCCCAGGAATATAGAATTGATTGGTACTCTCAGAGACGCAGAACCAAGTACGAACAATCCAAACCATAAGACAGAATTCGAAGTCCTAAAAAACGGTATAGGCAAAATAGTGTAATCTTGCAATATAGTGTAATCGGCATATGGACTATTCAACGTGTACAAACAGAAAGGCAGAATTCGTTGATATCTATGAAGATAGAATGCATTCATACTGTCAGGAAGGTAGAATTCATTTATACTCATGAAGATAGAATTCATTTGTACTCTCAAGAAGGTAGAATGCATTTATACTGTCAGAAAGGTAGAATTAATTTATACTCCCAGGAAGGGAGAATTCATTTATACTATCAGAAAGGTAGAATTCATTTATACTCATGAAGGTAGATTTCATTTGTACTCTCAAGTAGGTAGAATGCATTCATACTGTCAGAAAGGTAGAATTAATTTATACTCTCAGGAAGGGAGATTTCATTTGTACTCTCAAGAAGGTAGAATGCATTCATACTGTCAGAAAGGTAGAATTAATTTATACTCTCAGGAAGGGAGATTTCATTTGTACTCTCAAGAAGGTAGAATTCATTTATACTCATGAAGGTAGAATCATTTGTACTTTTGTACTCTCAAGAAGGCAGAATTCATTTATACTGTCAGGAAGGTAGAATTCATTTATACTGTCAGGAAGGTAGAATTCATTTATACTGACAGGAAGGGAGAATTCATTTATACTCATGAAGGTAGATTTCATTTGTACTCTCAAGAAGGTAGAATTCATTCATACTGTCAGGATTCATTTGTATTCTCAGGAAGACAGAATTCATTTATACTCATGAAGGTAGATTTCATTTGTACTCTCAAGAAGGGAGATTTCATTTATACTCTCAAAAATGTAGAATTAATTATTACTCTCAGGAAGGTAGAATTAACTTTTGCTCGCACCATTAGTATATAATTTTTTGTATTCCCAGGGACGTAGTTTTCATTTGCACTCTAAGACTCAATGTCTGTAAATTGACCGTGAATTTGTCTATTCAAGAGGAATGCTTACTATGTATTGGTCTAGGAGTTTATTTATAGCAATACGGTAAATGAATTGTTCTTGGAGTTTATTTATAACAATACGGTAAATGAATTGTTCTAGGAGTTTATTTATTACAATACGGTAAATGTATTGTTCTAGGAGTTTATTTATAGCAATACGGTAAATGTATTGTTCTAGGAGTTTATTTATAGCAATACGGTAAATGTGTGTTTTATAATAGATTTACTCAGTAATATCTCCAAGTGGTGTATTGGCAGTGATATTTATATTTTTGGGGTGTTATTATGAGTGTTACATCATCACCGCCATGGAGAATGTAAGTCGTATTAAGTGACCTTCAGTTGACTGTAGTGCCGACCCTGAACTACTTTCTCGACTCAATACACGCCCAGTTGTCTGAAGTACCAACCCTGTACTACTTTCTCGACTTAACACACGCCCAACTACCATATGTTCTTAACACACGCCCCACGGCCGGATGTTCTTCTAAACAACCGCCCAACTATGATTCATGTGTACCAACTACCACCTGTGCTCAACAGTTATATAGAAAATAGATCTTTTAGACAGTCGGCGATCAATATTTGGTCGGGCGGATACAGGGGTAGGAGTGAGGCAGGGAAGGGTACGCCCGTCACCTGGAATAACCAGTAGGCTAAGGGCCGGTAAAGCGGACATGAGCCCTTTTGTGACAGGCTACGTTATCCCCACACCTAGTATCACCATCCCCCCCCCCACACATACCCATTACTTATGATATATTACATAGTAACAGAGGCAAGCGAATGGTACATGTGTGATCGCCTTGTTCTTTATATTGCACAGTAACCTACTAGTATGTCACCTCCTGACTCCTGTCTTAAAATGGTGGCTGGCTAGACCACGTGTGTTTGTATAATAACAATAAGAGGAAACGACCTTGAGAGAAACATACTTGATCTGGTTAACATGCCATATTGTAAACCACATTCAACTAATAACAATGTAAATAGAGGTGTGGTATCATCTGTCTTGGATATCTGGTCGATCATCATTCTAGTTCCAGATTCTGCGAGCCAACCTCCAAGTTTTCTCTAGCTTCCCCCTCTCTCTCTCTCTCACCAACCCCCTTTGTGGTTCTCAACGGTTCCCCGCCTTATTGTGCATGCAATATTTTATTTTGTGGTTCTGTAGAATGAACTGAAGTTTTTAGATCTCTTCTAGTAATGACGTAAACTGTGCACCAACTGCTTATTGACACAGCTGGTTATTGAATAATATCGTCCCGTGAGGCACCCTGATTATATTATATATATCCCTGGCTGCAGAAGAAGACATTTGATATTGGTAAACATAAAAACTTCAAACTAAGCTAATCCCTTTCAGCTTTATTTATTTAAATTTTCAATAAACCAGCTCCATTACAAGTTAGACTTCCTAACCCGCATTAAAGCACATTACGTCTCTTGTGTGAGCTTATTTATCGTACATGCGTAGAAGTTAAAAAAATATATGATTTTTTTTATCTCTTAGTCCGCCCGGGTGACTGAAAACAAACCAGCTAAAAGACGAAACAAAGATGAAGCGTTCTTGATTTAAAACTGCGTCTGAGCGGTCGAGTGATCAACCACCACCGCTTTACACTCTATTGTCTGTCTGAGTTGGTAGTGCACGTTAAATATCCCTTATATTATTAACTTCTTTATGTTTAAACATAGTGGCACAGTAGGAATAAAATAAAACCAAGTACGAACAATCCAAACCATGAGACAAAATTCGAAGTCCTAAAAAAACGGTATAGGCAAAATAGTGTATTCAAGCAGATATGGACTATTCACCATGTACAAAATACACGACAAACAGTGGTAACAGGTGTCCGGAAGAGTAAACTTGCCCTGCCTGGCGCCAAACCAGCCATAGCTGTATTCAAACTATAAGGCGAAATCTCGGGGAAAATAGAGTATAATTTATTTGTGGCATGGTAGGAATACAAGAGTATGATTCACTGTACGTTGTTAATGATAAATAAACAAATGAAATTAAATTGGATTTAACGTTCTACTGTTCTGCTCCAAACTGGACTAATCAAGACTAGCATTCGCCATACAGTGATAATAATACGATGGGTGCGCATGATAGTGATAAAATCGATGTTAATCACTAATCAATGAATATAACCTTGATCTGGTAACACCTAGATACAGGTGTTTAGTAAATAAACATGATTCATTAAAACACATCTTGATACAGGTAGCACCATTATTCATTCCCTTACACCTCAAATATCAATAGTGATGATTCTTATATTGCCATAATACAATTACCCTAATTGACTTTTGAAATCCAGATCGAAATCTGCGTTAAACTGATACGAATTATTAATACAGCTGTCATCTCATTTGATAAATGACCGTTCTCATTGTCACGTACAGGCCTGGAATGAATGAATGAATGAAATGGGGTTTAACGTCCTACTGTTATGCACTTAACCTGAGCTAATTGAAGACGGGCATACGCCATACACCACATGTGCTATGAGGGGAAATTTTGCCCGGGCAGCGGCGCTACGGCCTACTCTTATATCGAATTCCAATTGCCAAGGGGTCTTTTACGTGCACTCCAATGTGTACACGGGACCTCGTTTTTTCGTCCCATCCGAACAACTAGGCAGCTGTCCTTGTCAGGCCCTCCTTCTGCATCACTGACAAGGGGAAATCACGTCGGAAAATCGAGATGAGCTTTCTCGGCCAATGCAGGGATCGAACACCCGACCTCCAGGCTAGCGAACCAGCGCCTTATCCATTTAGCCACCGTGATCCCCCACAGGCCTGGAACCGATACACACGGCTCATTGACGGTGCACGGGTAACACCACTATGTCAATCCCCTCAGGAAATATTTTTTTGTATCCGTTCAGATTATTTCCTATAATTGCAAATTACCCATGTTGTTGTGTTGGGAGGTTGGGTAGCCGATTAATTAGTCCGTACGCGCTGTATCACGAAGCCTATCATTGAGTCAACTGGCGTGTTCTCGATTCCACGGTTGTACGTGACAAGGAGTAGGGTTGCCTGTCCCACCTCGTGGGTATTCTCCGGTTTCCTCCCACTGCTAAAAGATCCCTTCGGGCAAGCGAATTATTGAAATAAAAATTAAAGCATATTTTAGTCCCGAAATGATCTAATTTGTGTAAAGTGGAAGTTACCCCCCCCCCCCTCTCTCTCTCTTTCTTCTCACTGTTAAAGACCACTACGCGCAAGTGAATTATTGAAATAAAATTAAACCACGTATTAGTCCCGACGGTAAACCCCCCTTCCATTAACTACGATGTAACAGTAACCAAGGACTAGAATACACCATCGATATTTTCCTTAATATAAACGAATCGTCCATAATCTTGATGAACTTTTATTCATTTGATATGGATTGTAAATATTTAATCTTATAAAAATACATCGATATCTGTCCATAATAACACATTACCACTCATCAAGATATAATATTCTAGTTTATACAAACGTGGACATTGATTTTAATTGCGTAATATATCACAGAATTGTTTAATGCATTAGCACTCATAGTTTATACCAACATGGAAATTGATTTTAATTGCGTAATTTCTCACAGAATCGTTAATTGCCTTGACAACATATTCCAGATAAACAAGGGGTTTGTTTGTCATTGATATTGTCAATATAGGATCGACAGGTTTTCCATGTTCCACCCAGTCTCTTTCATCCAGAAAATTTTTCTACGAATATTAGTCTGGGTGCGTTGTCAACATTTGACAAAAATTGGCTTATCATAAACACCGTCTAAGGGAGTTAACTCCTCTTAAAAAAGATGTTTACGCCATGACTTGGCTAAAGAGACTGGATAATAAGACACATTTAAAACCAAACTCCCGGTTACGCATGAGCAATGGGCTTTGCGTCAAATATTGAGAACGGTCCCAGACCCTCTGTATGTTGAAGACTAGGAGGTTCTGGGTGATCGAGACTATGTTTCACCGCGTGTACAGATGAACTGTATGGTGGGAACGAAATTGAAGTGCGTCCGTTCCGCGTAGAAAAGGTTCGGACACCGTTTCGTTGTATTTTACTTTAAACCTTTCTATATTTTGTATATTTTCAGGACCCTGTACCTGGGCTCAGTCATTTCCCATAGCTGCAGGTGCCCGTCAATCACCCATCGATATCACTCCAACAGCTGCTGTATATGACGCTGCCTTGGCTTCAACACCATTCTCCATTCAATACGAGGCAGAAAACGCCATGGAACTGTGTAACCCCGGTTTAAGTGTTAAAGCTAACATCACAAAAAAGAGTGGTATGTTTTATTTTATAGAAAAATATTATTGATCAGTCATCGATCTATTATAAATATTATTGATCAGTCATCGATCTATTATAAATATTATTGATCAGTCATCGATCTATTATAAATATTATTAATCAGTCATCGATTTATTGTAAATAATATCAGAAGTTGGCCATCACATCCACAGTCCATCGCACGGGCGAATTGTTAAAAAAGTCCCACCGTGCACACCCCCATATTAACAACTCAATTAGGCATGTTATCTACTGATTTATATCGGGACATCGCAATACGCTGCTTAGACGTCATCCTCGCAGAACTGGTGCCTTGGAAATCATCCTCGTAGAACAGTTGGCTTGAACATCATCCTCGCAGAACAGTTGGCTTGGACATCATCCTCGTAAAACAGTTGGCTTGGACATCATCCTCGTAAAACAGTTGGCTTGGACATCATCCTCGTAAAACAGTTGGCTTGAACATCATCCTCGTAAAACAGTTTTCTTTCAATTCTATAGTTTAGAACAGGATTGACTAGCGGATCGATGCCAGAAATTATAGGACAATCGATCGAGCGCTCCGGAATTAAATCCTCTCAATCCCCTGATATAGTGAAAATTGAGTGACCCCTAATATAGTGATAATTGAGTGAAAAGGGGACATCTGAAATTACGCCAAGCTTTGTCGGGATTGGCAGAACTGTAACGAGACTGGATTCCACGTCACTCGATTGCAATCCTCGACTTTCTGTAATCACTTACGAGCATTACCAATTCTGATTGTTAAAGGGAGATAACTCTATATTATGATTTCTTTGTTTTAACAGTTATTAAGGGTGGTCCACTGGAAGGAGAATACAGACTGGAACAATTCCATCTTCACTGGGGTTCCGATAATAAACAGGGATCAGAACATACTATTAACGGAGAGATGTACCCTGCTGAGGTAGGTATTTTATTTATTTACACCCCTCCCTCCAAAATGACCCCCCCCCCCACCCAAATAAAAAAAAACAGCCTTTCATTTAAACCAAGCCTAAACAGCCTTTTTCTATTTACCCCAACCCCAACCTGTGTTATTTATTTACCCCACATCACCGCACACTCAATCAAACCCAGTCTATCTACACCCCATGCGCCCAAATAAAAAAAAACCAGCCTTTCATTTGAATCCAGCTTAAACAGCCTTTTTTTTATTTACCCCCCCCCACCCTCCTCCAAAACATCCCAACCTGTTTTATTTATTTACCCCACACTCAATCATTTAGAATCATTGATAAATAAAAGGTAGTTTTATATATGAACGGAAGTGTGAAATGTTTATGCCTACTATAAATGATTACATCAGATGTTTTAATTCTACTGGTGTTTTTATTTTTATTTCAGTTACATTTAGTCCACTATAATTCTAGTAAATATTCTAGTTTTGTTTAATTTTTTTTCAGTTACATTTAGTCCACTATAATTCTAGTAAATATTCTAGTTTTGGTGAAGCGGTTGATAAACCCGATGGTTTGGCCGTCTATGGTATTTTCTTACAGGTAGGTAGATATATGAATGAATGAAATGGGGTTTAACGTCCTACTGTTATGCACTTAACCTGAGCTAATTGAAGACGGGCATACGCCATACAGTGTGCTATGAGGGAAATTTTTCCCGGGCAGCGCCGCTGTGGCCTACTCTTATGTCGAATTTCAACTGCCAAGGGATCTTTTACGTGCACTTCAATGTGTACACGGGACCTCGGTTTTTCGTCCCATCCGAACAACTAGGCAGCTGTCCTTGTCAGGCCCTCCTTCTGCATCACTGACAAGGGGAAATTACGTTGAAAAAAACGGCCAATGCAGGTAGATATAAATATTTACAACACACAACAAGGTCATAGTGAGGGGGGGGGGGCAGTGATGCGTTTTGCGTCATGTTTAAACTTTTTAAATCTGGGAAAATCAGTTTCATGTTCCGATTCTGATCTGTATAATCTTACAACTCAACCAGTGTCAAACATATATATATATATATATATACCCTACTTGATAGCCATATAGGGAGAGGGAGAGAGAGATGAGGTTTAACGTCCACTCGAGACACCAACTAGGTCATTTCGGTACTAACATATGGTTTATGATACAGAGTGCACGTGCTAACCATTCAGCCACCCCGTCCACCTTAGTTGTATATGTCAGTCAGTGTCATACATATACCGGTGATTAACATCATCATAAAGTCAGACTCGAATCGATCATTTCATTTCCACATGAAAACCAGAGACAATTTGATTCCATTTCCACGTAGAAATAGACTGAGATTACCCATCTCGTTGGCATGGTGATTTGACTGAAGTAACATTATACTATCGATACTAGCACACCCATTGATTGTTTGGGTGTTGGTATGGGTGTCCCAACAATCGCCCTATTTTAAAAAATAAATGAAATGGGGTTTAACGTCCTACCCTTCTGCACCTAACCAGGGCTAATGGAAGACGTGATATTTTATAAAAGAAACAGGAAACGTCTATATGTAAAATGAAAACTATTTTTGTTTTATTTCAGGTTTCTGATAAACCTCATCCCGGTTTAAAAACCTTGACCGATTTGTTTAATCAAGTTCAATATAAAAATAAGAGTATTAATTTAAGCCAGGAATTCAACCCCGTCTGTTTATTACCAGGTAATTTAATTATTATTACAAGTTAATATGAATATTTTAACAGTATTAGAAGTTAATATGAATATTTTAACAGTATTAGAAGTTAATATGAATATTTTAACAGTATTAGAAGTTAATATGAATATTCAAACAGTATAAGAAGTTAATATGAATATTTTAACAGTATTAGAAGTTAATATGAATATTTTAACAGTATTAGAAGTTAATATGAATATTTTAACAGTATTACAAGTTAATATGAATATTCAAACAGTATTTTAGAAGTTAATATGAATATTTTAACAGTATTATTAGAAGTTAATATGAATATTTTAACAGTATTTTAGAAGTTAATATGAATATTTTAACAGTATTAGAAGTTAATATGAATATTTTAACAGTATTAGAAGTTAATATGAATATTCAAACAGTATTTTAGAAGTTAATATGAATATTCAAAGTTACTAAAAGTGTTTGTGTTTAGTTTTTTTTTACTAAATGAAAGGGGTTTTTTTGCGGGGGGGGGGGGGTGAAATGAAAGTATTTTCATTATTAAAATAAAAATATATTTTATTGAATAAAAGTCTTTTCTCTATCAAAAAAATGGCCTTTTTATTAAATTTTAAATAAAAGTATTTTTTTATTAACTATTAAATAAAAGTGTTTTCTTTATTAAATAAGTTATTTTTAAATTGCTTTTTTTATGTAAAACTTATCTTACAGCTAATACCAATAACTACTGGACATATCTTGGATCATTGACCACGCCTCCATGTTGTGAGAGTGTCACGTGGATTGTTTTTGAAGAACCTATAACAGTTTCACAGGATCAGGTGAGTAGCCCAACTTGATTACATCTATTTGACATGGCCAACTTCAGGTTTGATCTATTTGGCAAGGCCAACTTGGTTACATCTATTTCACAAGGTCAGCTACAGGTTTGATCTAAGGTTGCGAGATTGAAACCGGGCAAGCACTAAACCCAACCCTAACCCTGGACCTAATGCTTAGCCCTACCCGACCTTGACGATAATGGGGCTGACCGTAACAAATAGATTTGGCCAGCTCAACTGTAGTTTGTTTCCGAACTCCTGTCCTTGGTCAGTGTTATACTAACTGAGAAAATAGATGCGATGTGACTAGAATCATTACGAAATTAAACGTGATGTTGGAGATACTATAATCATCAGATTAAGTAGCGCTCGAACTTCTTCGCTTACTCCACGGTGTTGAGAGAATTCAATCCCGGTTCGGTCCAATCGAGTATTCCCAATAAAACTGAATGACAGATATCATGCTTAACATAGAAATATACCCGAATTCCTTAACCTACACCCATTTTATTATTTATTCATTAAATTATTCTGTCTTCCTTTCAGATTGAAGCATTCAGAGGTTTGTGTTGTGGTGAGTGCGGAAGTGACGCCATTGTTGATAATTATCGTCCACCACTTGCATTAGGAGAGAGAAAACTCCGAGCCGCTTTCCAAGCTAAAGCATAAGAACGTCTACAAGCTGCATGGAGATTGTATTATATCGTGTCACATCCAATCAAATATTCATAATAAATAACTCGGTCGGACGATCTGTTTACAACAATTATTTTGGTTTTGTTCCATTAAAGCCATTATAAAAAATAAAAAATTATCAGACTTCCGGCTACAACATAAACAGTTAGAACGACTCGGTTTATTCCGCCATTTGTATATTGAATGGTTTACGTTTCTCTACAAAACGGAATGATCTCGGTGTTTCGATTTGTTTTGTTTTAATTTAAAAAATCAAAGAAAATGCATTATAAAGAAATGTAGCATAATGGCTGGGTGAAGATAGAGATCTTCTCTGGCATTTAATAAGATTCACCAGGGCTTTATGGCTACCCCATCTTCAATAGCGACAGTATCCAGTACTTTCGTGTTTATTTTCGGTACAAATTACAATTGGACTGTACTTTCGTTTTATTTCCGGTACAAATTACAATCCTGTCGTACTTTCGTGTTTATTTTCGATAAACAGTTCACGGAGAGAAGGTCAACAATAAATTGAGGCGTTTTTCCAATCTCCACAATCCAGGCTCAATCTTTATAATTTTGATAGAGATGTGGATGATGTCAGGCACCTCGTCTGCTGCCTCTCTATAAAAAAATATTTAGTTTTACAGTTCGCCATGTTCATTTCTTCATCAAGTTTCCAAAAATGTGTAAATTAAGATTTTTATCAGGGTTGTTAAAATATATCATATTGTAAATGAATAATAATGTTTATTAAAACGGGGTTGAATCCTGGTTAACGGTGATGTTGTATCACTGTATTAAAGCAGGGTTGAATCCTGGTTGACGATGATGTTGTATCGCTGTATGAGAAGCGGGGTTGAATCCTGGTTGACGGTGATGTTGTATCGCTGTATTAAAGCAGGGTTGAATCCTGGTTAACGACGGTGATGTATCGCTATATTAAAGCAGGGTTGAATCCTGGCCGACGATGATGAATATATTGTTAATATGAAACCAACTGTTACACTTAGTCTGTATTAATCATGTTAATAAACTATTTTCACCTGAATCTACAAATATCTGTTGTGTATTTGGATTTATAGTACACTAAGAGAGAGAAATGGGGTTTAATGTCCACTCAACACAACTAGGTCATTTCGCGACTAACACATGGTTTAATTTCAATAATTCGCTTTGCGCGTAGGGGTCTTTAGTAGTGGGGAAAAACCGGAGTGTCCGGAGGAAACCCACGAGGTTGAGAAGGCGCCCCTATCTCCATGTCACATACGCTCTCACTAGGCCAGAGGTGACCGGCCAGCTAGAGGTCGAAGCGCGGCACCCTAGACCACTAGGCCACCCCAACCCCCCGACTTATACAACACCAAACATTAAACATGGTGACAGAAAGGGGGCGTAACTCTGTCGAGTAGAAAGATAATGACAATAAGAATTCACCGAACGATAATGAAACAAAGGGTCTATGTGACACTACACTATTTTTTTACTTGAACGAGTAGATGGGGGGTTGGACGAGTCGATTAGGGGTTGGACGAGTCGATTAGGGGTCGGACGAGTCGATTAGGGGTCGGACGATCGAATGGTTTAAGGAAACCTGTTTAAAAGCCCTCTTTTAATTTTGAAATATTGGTCTATCTGTGACGTCACATCACACGGTGTCAATACATCCAACACAATAATATGAAATATTGTTTTAGAATTTAATTTGCAGAAGAAGAAAAAAGTTACTATTGAGAGTTAATCGCCTCTCCCCGATGTCATCCCTCTTAGCTCAGGGATCACTCGGCAAATCTCGACAGATTCCGGTACCCTACATCTAGATTCGGATGTATGACGAATTCCGCCATTTTGGAACTATTTCAAAGGACCCGGATAAAAAATGCCTCCCCTAATGGAGATTATATCAACAAACTAAAAAATGGCTGCCATTTTGGGAATTTTTTGTGAAAGCGGTACGTTTTCCTGTTAAAGTAAATAGGTAGTCGACTAGCCGCATCGAAAATGTATGGTCGTAGGTACATATCACTTACTGTCATACATACGGGTCTAAATGTAGGGTTACGGAGGGAACCGGAATATGTCGAGGTTTGCCGAATGCTCAGGGAAAGTAAAGGACAGGCAAAAGTGGATTAACGCATGCGCTTTTGAGCATAAGCTAAGGGCAAATATGAGTCAAGTGACGGGATTTCGACCCCATCGGTTTCCTCCCGCTACGAAAGTCCCCTACGTGCAATCCAGACTCGGGTGCAATCTATGTACAAGAAGGTCATTCAATCGGTGTCCTTACACTACTAACAGCCCTCCAAACACATACGTTTTACTAAACACCCTACGTACAACAAGGTGCCCCCCCCCCCCTTCAAAATAAAATTTATATACACACTTTTGCTTTATACTTTAAAGACCCTACGTGTAACAAGTCGACCCCCCAACCTAGTTCTGTAAATCACACTATATATTGGGCAGTCAAAACAAATTTGTAGGTCCCAAGTCCAATAAAACTGGGGGTGAGGGGGGGGGGGTAATGTAGGGTACTCGATAAGCATAGCCAACGAGAGAGAGGGAGAGAGAGATAGAGATAGAGAGAGAGAGAGAGAGAGAGAGAGAGAGAGAAATCGGGTTTAACGTCCACTCAACACAACTAGGTCATTTTGGGACTAACATAAGGTTTTATTTTTTTTTTCAATAATTCACTTGCGCGTAGGGGTCTTTAGCAGTGGGACGTTAAACGCTAGGACTGGAAACCACAGCCGCAAGCCAGAGGTGGTCGGCCCCACGAATACATACCGGTACTTTTTTTATTTAACCATACTACAGTCAAATTTTCAAAACATGTTCTATTTCTTATAGGCTCTAACATTAAGTTTTGGATTGTTTGCAGACAGTAATATATTGGTTAATAAAACCATCTTTAAAAAATTTAATCACTCTTATAGTCTAATTAAATGAAAGTTTCATTAAATGTCCTAAATTTAGAATCGTTATGTTTTCACGAAATTTTCACGAGATGTTCCTTTATTATAGGGGAAAACGGTGGCTAAGTGGATAAGGTGCTGGTTTTCTAGCCTGGAGGTCGGGTGTTCGATCCCTGCATCGGCCGAGAAAGTTCGTCTCGATTTTATCGCGTGACAAGGACAGCTGCCTAGTCGTTCGAATGGGACGAAAAACCGATGTTCTGTGTACACATTGGAGTACACGTAAAAGATCCCTTGGCAGTCGTAATTCGATAGTAGGCCGTAGCGCCGCTGCCCGGGCAAAATTTCCCTCATAGCACACTGTATGGCGGAGCCTGTCTTCAATTAGCCCAGGTTAGGTGAATAATAGTAGGACGTCAAACCCCATTTCTTTCTTTCTTTTCTTTATTATAGAAGATTATTTTAAACAAAAGGTACAATTTTATACATACACAATTACTGAGTTTAATATTAAGTGACGTTTCGACGAGGATACTCTCGTCTTTATAAAGCAAATGATACAGGTATCCTCCTCGAAACGTCACTTAGTATCAAACTCAGTAATTGTGTATCCATAAAATTGTACCTTGTGTTATTATGTTCAATTACTAAATGCCAATCCAAGAAGATTATTTTAAAGTATAGTTTTATTTAAAACAGTGATCAGATCGAATCCGATACCTATTATTCGGTATGTTAATTTAATCTTTATAAATAAAATATAGGCTACAGTTTCCGTACATTTCAATTCACACAACATTCTATTATTAAATGCAATAGGTGATATGAATAGGTATAATCACCGACTCCGCGCATTTTATACACACCGTAACCAACACCTTAACTCTGTTATCCTTCCGCCTCTAGATTTTGAATATTTACCAAAACCTAGCAGAAAATAAAAATTAAAACCCTACTTGTTTTGATTCTAGACCAACAAATCAACAAATATGACCATGCCAAATAAGGAGAAAGACACGAATGGTTATAAATAGACGAACTACATATCGTAGTACCGAGATAAGGGAAGTAATTCCGAACCGTCTACAACTAAACGAAAGTAAGTAAAATGGCGTATTCATCGTGTACCCCGAGAAAGTTAACGGAAGGGAAGATATATCATTTCTCTATATTATACAATCACCACGATGGTAGAGCAAGTAAACGGGATCAGGATCAGATTAATTCTTACAATTTCGTGAAATACCTTGAAAAGAAATTAAATGACTTGGACTTTACAGAATTGAATTATTTCGACAAGTTGTTACCAGGAAGAAATAAGATAACCCCTCTTTTAACTATGATAAAGGATTCGGAACGCGTGGTTATCATTTTAACTGAAGGGTACATGGAAAACCCCTTCGTTTTTTTAGCACAACAAACCAACGTATTGGCGGCAATGAAAGAAGGTGTACTCAATTCTGCTATTCTGCCCGTTGCCATAGGTCTTTCCAAAGAAGATGACATAAAGCCAGAATTGGGATTAGACACCGCACATGTTTTGTTTTTTGAGGCAGACTGGGAAAATGATAAAGAATCCTGGATGATGTTATCAAAAGCGTTCACCCAAACCACGTCATTCTCAGCAATCCGACGCTCAGGTAACAGCTTTTCTTATACCATTTGCCACTGCAATGCGTTCGAACATATTGTATTATGGTAACATCAAATTTGTAGTTATGAAAGTTCTACAGGAACTCCATTCACCCCGAATTTGGGAACATTTTAATGACAAAACTACACATATATCTAATATTTAAATTGTTTAATAAAACAATAATAATATTAATAATCGCGTCATTTTATAAGGGTAGCAAATTAGACCTGAGGCCTTTTTCCAATGTGGCCCTTGGCACAGATCGTGCGAATGATTTCGATCATTACTGCAGGAAGAAACCGAAGAACTCCGGGGAAACCTGCCTGATCGGACGGATGACCGAATATCCCTCTCACTTACAACGATAAAGTTCTTGCCCCGAGCTGGGTTTGAACCCTCGTTGCATAGTTTATTGTACTATAGAACATAAATAAAGTACAAAAGGATTGGGACAAAAGTTACGAAAACTTACCGATGCCCTCTCCACATACATTGTAATTGACAGTTATGATAGTACAATTGAAAAGAACATACAAAAACGGAGGATATAGATGTTCTAATAGATAGTTAAAAATCCCATTATAAAGAAATTCTTACATATTTGGTTTATGAAAGTAAATTTTCCGACATGCTCAAAGAATCTCACTGGGGGATTTAGTATCTTCTTTTGAAATTTAATATGAGTAATCACCCTTCCGAATAAAATCGAAATCGAAAGTTTGAAGGGGAAACTCACAAAGTAGAAGTATTACGTACACAAAAATAAACAACAACAACAATCAACACAATTTTACAGTTGTGCAAATAGAAAAACAAAACAAAAATGAAACTACACTACGCATACTTATAAATTTAACCTTTTAGTTGATTTAATATATTTTTGTACTTGATTAAATATATAAATGTTACTGTCAGTATTTAATCTAGAATCACCCCAAAGAAGTATATTTAAGGTTATGGTGGTGAAGCTACGTATAGAATTAAAAAGTTCATTTCTTTCAATATCAAACAAATTACATTCCATAAGATAGTGCTTTGCGTTTTCGGATGACGCGCCACAAGAATATTCAGGATTTTCAATTAATTTTCAATTAAATTTATCCGAAAAAGATCTGAGTTGCATTGGTGAGAAGCCGCCTCTCTATCGCCACGGCTATCAAACCAGCTCCATCATCAACCTAGCAGTATTTAGTTGACTCCGGCTTCTGGTTAATGAAATAACTTTCCATACTGTATATACCTCCATATCAAAAAAATTAAACTTCGGAAAGATACCGGTTTCTTTATTATACCGCACGTTTTTACTTTTTACCATAACTGGCCATTTGACAAAACGAAAATGATATCTTCTCAGTCGGCTTAGTAAATATACTGTACTTAAAACTGTGCACATCTCCACTGTATTATTTACCAGGAATATGACATGACACTCATATACAGGATCAGCCCCAATCGATATATTGGTTGAATCGCCCGTTGAATAAAGAAACCTCATAAAAAGAGTCGCAAAGAGTAATATGATGTAGTACAAATGATTTTTTTTGGGGGGGGGGGGGCAAAAAAGTAGAGCACATAAATCTCCGAAATTCAAACCTGTTCTCCCAATTTGATTAAGCATGTTAGTATAAGCTTATTTCTTACTAAAGTTTTAAATGATATACCATCATTTACCATCATCCAAATGATTATTGTATATTTGTATCTTTGGGTCTGTGACCTTCAATACTGAATAAATTATTTATATATATATATATATATATTTAAAAAAACACAATTTTTAACTAATAACGATTCATTAAAACTAAAAATTTATCACATTCCGCCGAGTACTTTCGACCGCTAGGTGTCTTCAGGGCGATAATAATGGATTATCGCCCTGAAGACACCTAGCGGTCGAAAGTACTCGGCGGAATGTGATAAATTTTTAGTTTTAATGAATCGTTATTAGTTGAAAATTGTGTTTTTTTAAATATTATATACTGAGAGCAGCTCTATTTAGTTTACATTTATATATATATATATATACATATATACAAACAGTTGTGGTAACAGCTCTCAGGTGATATATAAATAAATAAGATGTTTGAAAAGAAAACAAACTACATATTTCAAGTTAGCGCTTTCAGTTCCATCGGAAACTCCTCAGCTGATGGCCCCGGTGTTACCTTCTACCCAGTCGCCGTCGGATTCTGAAACCGAGACTTAACCCATTTGAGGAATTCATAAAGCCATAATATTGTGTTGTAATTGGTATTGGTATTGGTATTTACCAGTCAAAAACCTTCGATCTAGTAAACTACAATTACCAACATACAATTTAAAAACTTTTGGAGCAAGAACATTTTCATATCAAGCTGCCTTGGAATAAACTCCCAACTTCCTTAAAACACTGTCCGTCCCTAGCAAGTTTTAAATCATCACTGAAGACACATCTGTTCCGTCGCTATATGTAATGAGATGACACGGAATATTGTTCAGACTTTGCAGAATTGACTTGAGCGCTATGAGCATACTACACAGTGTGGAATAGCGCTATATAAATGTTATTATTATTATTATTATTATTATTATTGAGGGTCAAAATGCTCTTAATAGTAATCTACCAAAAACATTGGTCTTGCATTAGCTAAATACAAAAAATCATATTAGTTTGATAATGATGATGATGATGATGATGATGATGATGATGATATTATTAATATTTATAGTTCAAGAGACCAATCAGGCGAATGCCGGAGATCTTGAAACAAACCATCCTTCAATTGCTGGTTCTGCGGACAGAACAGTCAAACCGGGTAAGCTTAAATAGGGGGAGGGGGTGGCATCTTGCTATGGGACGTCGCTTGGTTAGGGTCTATTTAAGCTTTGAAAGGATGTGTATTACTGAATGAGATAACCAGATACTAATGCGTTAACATCTTTGTCTATATCTTGCATCTTGGATATTTTACTAATCATTTGCCAGTTCTTTTATTTCTTTATTTAATTCATATATTTCTCTATTATCTATAATTACCGTATTTCCTCGAATACAACCCCGGGGTTCTTTTTTCGTTCAGCACCCTCCGACCCCCGGGTTCTATTCGAGGCCCGGGTTATAATCGAGGCCGGGTTGTATTTTTTCAGACCCGAATTAATGCTTTAAATCTTCTATAGGAGTGACATTTTGGACAAGTAAAACAAGCAGAGGGGGTCGGTCTTGCAAATACCCAGACTAAACTCTCTGTGCGTGACATGAGACAATTCTTCTTCCTGTGCAGGGATCATTAATTAATTTATATTTTAACCGGGGGTATTCAGTTTTTACTTTAGACCCGGGCTCTATTCGAGACCCGGGTTGTATTTATCTCAACACCCTCTTACCCCCGGGTTCTATTCGAGGCCCGGGTTGTAATCGAGGCCGGGGTTGTTTTCGAGGAAATACGGTAATGATTTTCCAGTTCTGATACTGCTGTATCTAATTAATATATTCTCTTTTAACTATTATCAATTAATCATTTGCCAGTTCTGGTACCTCTTTATGTATTTCTTATATTCTCTTAACTCTACACTAACCACGCAATTTAAAGAGGAAGAAAAGGTAACCATTGGTAGGTGAAATTCTATGTTTGGTTGTCGGAAACGCATCCGCCTGGAACAAAAAGATCCGCATAATACATTACATGCCGTCATGGAGTATGCTCCCCGTCATTGATCTACTCAAAAATTCATTACCCTTTTGTAATAGATAAATCAGAACTCCTAGTATAAGATTTTATTGTTCCAATACCTCCACTAAGAGTAGCATACATACTAATATTATTAAAAATGACACCAAAGCAGACGAACTTTTATTATCTGCACGCGATATTATCGAAAACGAGGCGTCAAGGAATGTGACACACTTGTATCGTTAGTTACACACTGTGATGTAAATAATACATAACCGGTATCACGTGGCGTTAATTTCAAAACCATAATACATTAGGCGTGAAGGAACAACCGGAACTAATCCATGAGATGAGATGGCAGCCAGGTAGATTCCATCGCAGTCCTCAATTCCAAATCCGCGTGTTCTTGTTGTAACAGTTGAAGTAGCGTGTGATACTATATTTAATCGGGTGTCAAAATGACCTAATACAAGGGGACGCAACTCTCAGAAACAGAAACCGAAACAGTGAGTAGAAATGGACGGGGTTATTCCAAAGCCGAAATTACGAGGGAAGAAGTACCATTATTGTGTTCTGTACAACCACTATGAGGGACCAGCAAGTCGCAGAAATGATGATCAAAAACTGTCTCGAGCTTTTCTCTCGAAACTGGAACAACAACTTGCAGCATGTGGCTTTACCGATTCGTATTATTTTGAGAAAATTTTACCAGGAAGTAATTTATTTGAAGTTTTCACGGCTGGAATGATTGAACCATCGGAGAAAGTCGTAGTCGTTTTAACGAAAGGCTTCAGAGAAAACTGTTGGCATAAATACACCCAGCAAAACTCGTTTATGAAATTGGTTAATAACGGTAAAACTGCCAACTTCCTAGTCATTGTTATAGGTGAAGGGAAGGGGGATATACCCATCGATTTTGGCCTGGATAGGGAACAGATTCTATATTTTGAGAAGAAATGGCAAGACGATGACAAGAATTGGAGCGTGTTAAAAGAATGTTTCCTTGAAAATAAATCAGTTTCAGCTTTGTTGGGAAGAGTACCGTCCAATATCCCAGGTAGGTCCCCCAGAGCTCAACCTCGAGGGTTTCCTCCGGGCACTCCGGTTTCCTCCCACTGCTAAAGACCCCTACGCTCAAAATTATTGAAATAAAATAAACCATATGTTAGTCCCGAAATGACCTAGTTGTGTTGAGTGGAAGTTAAACGCCATTTCTCTCTCTCTCTCAGGTCCTCCAGAGAACCACACCACTCATAAATAAATAAAGAAATAAGGAAAAGAAAAAAAATGGGGTTTAACGTCCACTCGACACAAACTAGGTCATTTCGGGACCAACATATGGTTCAGTGTTATTCAATAATTCGCTTGCGCACAGGGGTATCTAGCAGTGGGAGGAACCCGAAGGACCCAGAACAAACCCACAACGTTGGGCAGGTTACCCTACTCCTTGTAACCTACAACCGGTGAATCGAAACCACGCCAGTTGACTCATTGACAGACCTTATGATACAGTGCGCACGTGCATACCCTTCGGCCCAAAGAACCACTGGTCAAAAAATCAAGTAATTTAAATAGTCATCGAAAGAGTTCACAGTATTATAGGTATTCCAAACTATATTAGTCTATCTGATACAAAGGTTTTTTTTGTGGGGGGGGGGGGGGGAAAAGGAAAAAAATACAATCTTGCACTGAATACAAGAAAGCAGCCATGGCCCGAATACTCATTTAGCCAGAATGTCAAGTCACAGAAGGGTTTTAGGTTACAACTATAAAAGGCGATAATAAAATTTCGAAAATAACCATAATGGTTTTAAATTGGTGAAAAAAGATGACTTATTCAGCTGTATCATTGCACAAAATATAATCAACTTTACTTGGAAAAAATTAAATCACCTATGGTAGTTTCCAAATTAAATAGTGTTTCACACGGTACAATTTTATGGATACACAATTACTGAGTTTGATACTAAGCGACGTTTCGACGAGGATACTCTCGTCTTTATCAAGCAAATGATACAAAATATATGAGTGTGGGCAAATATATACAGAATATGCAACAAAGAATAATGATGCAACAAAGGCAATAATCCAATCCAATTAGATCTTTACACCTTTGATTATGGGGCCATTAAGAACTAAACCTACACAACGAAAATCTCTTGTTAAATGCTGTTATATATAAAGATCAGTGTATTAACACTATTAATGGAAAACCAATTAACCTGAGCTATAGATAAACAATAAAGCAAGAGTGATCACTGATGCTGGTGTAAAGAAAATATTGATAATTAAAAATTAAAAACAAGTTTATTAAATATGTTAATTCAATGAACAGACCACCATGAAAGATATATTAAAAAAATATGTGTTATTAGACTGAAAAAATGAAATAGAGCATTGTGAAACATATCTCCCACTGTAAAAAAAATTTTGTTTTAAGTACTGAAAAGAAAAAGATATGGAAAATGTATAATAAGACTATGAGACCTGGGTAGGCACTGAAAAAGAAACAAAAATGTGGGATCAATTAGTAGGAAGTGCTGGAGGGAAAAAAAACTATTATTTTAGTGTAAACATGGAAGAAAGAAACCGTAAATATATTATTACTATGTATAAAGGTAAAAAAATAAGAATGCTCCAGTCAACTGAAATCAATAAATGGGAAATATATCTTCAGGCTGTAAACTGGATAAGTGCTGAAAGTCAAGATATGGGCAATAAATAGAAATAAATTATTAGAATCATTGTATGAGTTGGTCATAATTTATTTCTATTTCAGCACTTATCCGGTTTTCACAGTCCAATTTCACTTTGCCCATATCTTGACTAATGAAGACGGGATTTCCTATAATGCACCTAACGTAAAGGGAGATTATGCTGAAAATAAATATTTCTGTGTGATATTGATTCTACAGAGCGATAAATATAATTATTATTAAAGAAGCAGAGGCATTATGTAAGATTTAGATAAAGAGTTAGCTCTTCACGCTATAATGTAAAATGCATATATTGAAAATATCATCCAAATCACTGTAGTGGGGTGAGGGTGTATCCTCTAGACTGGGTAATATTCCTTAGTCGTATTCCATTGTATGATAGACATTCTCTTTATATCTATCTTTCAGTGGAGGAAACCCACGATTCTAATAACCTCGCTGAAGATGGTGCCCCAGCAACAAGACAAGGTGTACCCGACAATAACAAATCTAGAGTCAGTCGTGGCATTGAAGGTGCAGCTAGACCATTAAATCTTCATGGAGGAGCATCAGCAACGGGACAAGGTGTACCCAACACTAACATCCCTAGTGGGGCACAATGTGGAACTGCAAAATCTGAAAGTATTTCTCGACCAATTGGAGTTACAAGGGGACAACCACGCGACACACCTACAACCGACGTTATTTCCAATCCCTCTGGCCCCAGAGGGGACCCAGTTGGCGCTGCTACGGGTTTGGGTTTCCCAGACCTTCGGCGGCCATTACCCGATGATACTGAAGAAGATCGTGCGCCGTCTACACCGCGGACATCACCCAATGATACAGAATCTACTGAACCACAAACCACTGAACTACCCGGGTATCCACCTTCTATACACATACGTGAACGAGTTCTTCAAGAACAGGGGCAAGCATCTGGGTCAGATAAAGAAATTCCTGCTGAAGAGAAAAAGTCGTCTTGTGAGTATAACAATTAGTTTAAAATACTGCTAGATCGCATCGGGTAATGGTCGCTGATTTGGTGACATGTCAATTGTCTTCATTTTAAGGAAGAAATCCAATCTAATTAAAATACAGATCTATATTTCGTTTCGTTTTTTTATATACTTTCGATAGCCTGCACTACATGTAGTTCTCGTCAGGGATCATACGAGCGACTTTTGACCCTATGACGCCAGACATTGATCGATATAAATCAGCGTTGACGTTTCTAGGGGTTTATCTGCAGTCCCGTGCGAAGCATGCCAAGAACTCGCCGTAATGGACCGTTTCATTGGCCAATTCCTCACATCAACTAGAACGCCTATTATATAACAACTCTTCCAGATCCTGATGTAGTAAAGACAAGCAAAGTGAAATTTTGAACTATAAAAAAATGAAAGGAAATAGGATTGGTGTTTTAATCAGATTGGAATTTAGATGATTTTAACTTCTTTGGCTTTTTGTGGGTGGTTGGTTGGACCATATTTCACATTCACCAGATACGGCTGGGATCACGGTGGCTAAGTGGATAAGGCGCTGGTTCGCTAGGCTGGAGGTCGGGTTTTCGATCCCTGCATTGGCCGAGAAAGTTTATCTCGATTTTCCGACGTGATTTACCCGTGTACACATTGGAGTGCACGTAAAAGATCCATTTGAAGTTGGAATTCGATAGAAGAGTAGGCTGTAGCGCCGCTGCCCGGGCCAACGTTTCCTCAATCCACACTGTATGGCGTATGCCCGATTTCAATTAGCTCAGGTCAAGTGCATAACAGTAGGACGTTAAACCTCATTTCATTCATTCCAGATACGGCTACTCCTTCAATCCTGCACAACTTGTAAAGACACCTCAACCTTGGATTCCCTCTTTCCATTTTATAATGCCCATGTTTCTGGCATGGTTGGTAATTAACCGCCGCTTCTACAGTAGTGATATCGCATACATAATACGGCATTATTGTCACCCTCATTTCGAAGATGTTTAGGACACAGTAAATCTGCTTCTAATTGGGGTAGTGCTGTCCATGCCTAGAAGGTCAATGATGACGTAGCCTAAACAGAGATAAGCTGTTTGGTCGAGGCTTTAAATAACAACTTCTAATAGGGGTTGAATATTGAACCTTCGTGTAGATGTTCCTCAGTTCTGGGGGGTTGGGATGGCCTAGTGCTCTAGAGTGTCGCGCTTCGACCTCTAGCTGGCCGGTCACCTCTGGCTTGCGGCTGTGGTTTCGAGCCCTGGTGTGAGCGTATGTGGCATGGAGATAGGGACGCCTTCTCAACCTCGTGGGTTTCCTCCGGGCACTCCGGTTTCCTCCCACTGCTAAAGGCCCCTACGCGCAAGCGAATTATTGAAATAAAATTAAACCATATGTTAGCCCGGAAATGACCTAGTTGTGTTGAGTGGACTTTAAACCCCATTTCGCTCTCTCTCCCTCTCTGCGGCCAAGTATTTTTCATTAGATTACGTGAAAACTGTGAAAATGTTTGTAATAAGTGAAAAGTGTATACATGTTTGACCCACCGTTGAATAAATAAAAATACCTCCTCGTATTTATATTTCGTTGTTTTGTATTTCAGATTTCAAGGACGTCCTCAATTTTATTTCTGGCAATTGGTGATGAAACTTAAAAACATTTAACAATTGGAAGGGGGATCAAGGAATTCTGACCCGTAGATAAACACGAATAAATATATCCAAGAGATTGGGTCAGTTTTGAGTAACTCCACCTCGTATGATACCCGACCCAAATAAAACGTGGACCAACCCTACCACATTGTGATATTTTGTAAAGATTTGAAGCAGGTTCGTTATATATGGGGTGGTGGATAAAAACAAGAAATAAAATATGAGTATTTTGACAGCATCTCTTGAACATCATCGTATTACAATTAGAACTGCCAATTGTATATTTATAATTCATTTTAGTATTTATCACTACAGATATTTCCAGGGCCGGGTCATGCCTTTTAGAGGCCCTAAGCACTTAAGACTTAGGTTCCCTATATCAGTATTTGTGTCATTCAAAATATAAACTTGAGGGTCAAATTATGATTAATTTACATGATTTTTTGGGGAAATAGTTCTCATACCTACAAACATTATTTATAGAGAGGTTTAAGAATATTAAGATGATACTTGAGAAAGATAAATAAACAAAAAATTATTTCAACTGGGCGACTATTGAGGTCTGAGTCGTCTGACCAACTTGTATTATTTTTATTAAACATTGAGGCACCATTGAAAATTCGGCTAAGAAAATTTATGTGGTGCCCCCCCCCCCTGCCCTTGGTGCCCTAAGATCGTGCATATTTTGGTTAATCCTGCCCTGGATATATCGTTATGTATATTTTCTATTCCTGGACCGCTACCTATTCGCCCTCAACCAAGTCGGCCCGGTTCCTAGAAAATTCTTAAAGTAAGCACAAAGTCATACTTCACTTTTACTTACGTAAGAATCTTATAAAAATACCGTCCCTAGAAAATTCTCAAGACCATTCTTACGTAAGCTCAAGTACAAGTCTAAGCTTACCATACACTGGGACTACGATGCTCTTTAACGTCATAAGATAACTTTGGTATGCGAATTACGTCATAAATTTGTCGTCTGCTTCATTGTTGTTGATTTTGATTGACATGTCCCCTGTATAGGCCTACACAATTATAAAATGTGCCAAAATATATTTTAAAAAAACGCAGACACATAGGCCTACAAACTAACTGAATAATTGTGAGAGCGCCTGATCAGCCTGTGTGTTTGTAGCCTATTGTTTACTAATTGGCAAATACATAAATTGGTTTCAGGGTAGGCCTATAAGGCCCTAGATGCAAATTTTCTATAGCATTCTTAATTTCTTTTTGAGAAGAATTTTCCCTGTCTTGTAATTGTCTCTTTGGTATCAAAAGGTGTCGGAAATGCCGTCGAATAACTCTACGGTCAGCCATCTTTTTGAAGCAGAAACAGACTTAAGGTTGGTAAGCAAGCCCTATACCTTGCTTGGGACTTGTGCTTAGACTGGCTATGTTTAAGAACGAAGTTGTGCTTAATGAAGTCTACTTAAAATCGAAGCACAAGGCCGTTCTTAAGAATTTTCTGGGAACACAAAATAAAGTAAGTTTACTTAAATGCAAAGTCGACTAAAATCTAAGCATAAGAACGTGCTTAAGAATTTTCTAGGAATCGGGCCCAGACTCTTGACTAGGGGCCTATTATGAAAGTAAATTATGGGATGGATTACGGAACATTGTGTTTTATCCTATTTGTTAAAGTATAAGTACAAATTGTGTCGTGGTCTTCAAAAAGTAGAAAATATTAAAAGTAATAAAAATGACTTTGTTGCATCAATGCCAATGGCTGCAAGGGAAACAACAATTGGCAGCCAATGACTTTCATCCAAAAATGATATTTTTAACCAATGAGAAAGCCAGCTGATACTATAGATTGTTATCTCCCCTTAATCACCAATGATATAATGTATCAGACCACTGTTGAAACTATACGAATTGAAGCAGAATTTAAAGCATTTCATAAATGAAATATTTAGATGGATATCTTTGTTTACAAGCATACATGACCCTATCGGATTATCATTTTATTTTATATCTATTCGGTCACGGTTTCATTCTCGCTAGAACGTGCTCATCGATATCAGCATGTAGTTTTGTAAATATTGGAAGATTTGTACCATTTCAATACCAGCAAATATTTATACAATCTTATTAATATACAGATCTATTTTTCGTTTCGTTTTTTATACTTTCGATTACCTACACAACATGTAAATGTAATAAGTTATAGTGGGAGTTCACGTCAGGTGTCAACGTCCAGTAAGCGACACATGACCCTATAACGTCAGTCATTTGATTAACCAGTCATAATTGATGTTGCAAGTGGCTATGCTTTTCTTTGTTTTTATCATTGTAAATGTCTACCCACAGTTCCGCACAAAAAAGGTCAAGCGCTCAATTCAACAGACCATTTGATTGGCTGCCCCCTCATTTCAAGCAGAACACGAGTTAAATAACAACTTTTCCAGATTCCATATTTTCAGCTATAAAAACGAAACGAAATAGGGTCTTTTTTAAAGAGATTGATATTTATAAATACTGAAGTAATTAATAACCTTTTCAATTCCGCATATTATATTTGTTGATACTGAATGGGAGTAATCTATTAATTGGACCAATAGTCACCTTTCGATGCTTGATTTACGTTAATATGTGTTCAAATATTGCTGATTCAACATTTACTCAGAAAAAAATCAGAACAAAAATATCAGCGTCAGCATGGGTGCAATCGCTTTAAAGTGACCCAGCATTCGTAGGTGTATATTAGATGGATTAGCTCTAATCAAACGAAACACTGCGAGGAGTATCAATGGTCTAGATGAAGCTGACTGATTTATATCGTATGAAGAGTTTACCGAATATTGCTAAATGTTCATCATCTTTGCAGCCTCGTGGGTTTCCTCCGGGCACTCCGGGTTCCTCCCACTGCTAAAAACCCCTACGCGCAAGCGAAATATTGAAATAAAATTAAACTATATGTTAGTCCCGAAAAGACCTACTTGTGTTGAGTGGACGCTAAACCCCATTTCTCTCTCCCTCTCTCTATCTATCTATCTCGTTTAGCCTCAAATGTTCATCATCTTTGTAAATATACAGACCGAATCTGATTAAAACACGGATCCTATTTTGTTTTTGTTTCTTTATAGTTCAAAATTTACTTTTACTTGTCTTTACTACACTAGGATCTGGAAGAGTTGTTATTTAATTCGTGTTCTGCTTGAAGTGAGGGATTAGCCAATGAAACGGCCTGTTTATTTTGATATTTCCAACTATTACAGTTTGTGTATAATCTAACGTCTTTATTAGATTTTCTGGATTAAAATTGTGTCAAATAATGAAAGTTTGTACATTTGATAATTTCCGATACATGTGCCTTTTGATAAATTGTTTGTTAGTATATAATATAATATTCATGTTATCGGCAATAATTAATTTGGTTCAATATTAAACTTGCTCAATGAATATACACGTCACAGTTCTATGAAATACAAATTACTGAACGACGTTTCGTTTAGGCTTATCATGTACATGTGTTATATTGGCCCGTATTTTCTATCATTTTTTACCCTGGTGTGAGCGTACGAGGCATAGAGATAGGGGCGCCTTCTCAACCTTGTGGGTTTCCTTCGGGCACTCCGGTTTCCTCCCACTGCTAAAGACCCCTACGCGCAGGCGAATTATTGAAATAAAATTAAACTATATGTTAGTCCCGAAATGACCTAGTTGTGTTGAGTGAACGCTAAACCCCATTTCTCTCTCTCTCTCTCTCTCTCTCTCTCTCTCTCTCTCTCTCTCTATTTTTTGATAATGACTACAATAGCCGAGGCGAAACGTGGTTCAATAATAAGCATTAATTATATTCCGTAGAATTGTCACCTGTTAAAACATTCCACTTCATGTATTAAAGATACATTATGTAAGATTAAGATAAAGAACTGGCTATTCTTACTATACTAGTTCGAAAATAGATAATGTAAAATGAATAATTTGAAAATTGCGAGCGAAGATATTAGCCTTTGTAGGTTTGACAGGACATGAGTAATAATCCAAACCATCGTTCTAGTTGTTCGTAGCTTAGTCTCGCTCCTCCATTTTGAGTTTAATCAAAATATGACTGAACTGTTCTAATCTATTTAATATCGGAGAAATCCGATGCAATCAAGAGTTGTTTATGGCCTGGATAAGTTAATTAATGTCTAATTAATAATTTAGAAAACACATGCAACAGACAGATTTAGCTCTTGCATACTGTATGTTTAACAACCAATGAAACAAGTTGCTCAATAAAAGGACAGTAGTTTTATTTTATGAGTTTTATAATTGATTGTCTGATAATCCATTCTTTACTCTTACGTTTGTTATCTGGTTATTCTAGAAAGAATGTGATCATCGATCCTTTGGTAAAAATCGATGCCATAGTTCTGAAAATTTGTAAGTGCCACGTATGACCCAAATAGCTTTTTTCGCAAAGGATCACTAATCACATTAAGGGTTTTCGCTATGCAAAATTTCAGAAGGTCCTAACTTTTAAAAATGTTGATATCATAATTGCGTTATTAAGATTGGAATAGGGTGTTCTCTCATATCTCAAAACCTAAGGGGGATCACGCGGCTAAGGCGCTGGGTAAGGCGCTGACTCGCTAGCCTGGAGGTTGAGTGTTCGATCCCTGCATTGGCCGAGAAAGTTTATCTCGATTTTCCGGCGTGGTTTCCTCTTGTCAGTGATGCAGAAGGACAACTGTCTAGTCGTTCGGACGGGACGTAAAAGATCCCTTGGCAGTTGGAATTCGATATAAGAGTAGGCCGTAGCGCCGCTGCCCGTGCAAAATGTCCCCTATAGCACTCTGTATGGCGCATGCCCGTCTTTCATCAGCCCAGGTTAGGAGCAGAACAGTAGGACGTTAAACCCCATTTCATTTCCAAAAACTAAAACGCTCTCCAGAACTATGACATCGACATCAGGTTTCGATCTCTCTTCAAAAGCCCAAAACACATACATATAAGACCACAGCCTCGCAATCTATTTTAGTGGGTCAAAATGATTAATACATTATGACAATGCATAACATTTATTTAGGAGAAAAATAAAGCATTTAAAACAAATGGTTTGTTTTTCCATTTCTGTATTTAAAACAAATCATGGAAGCTGTAGACAAGCTTACACGATTATTTGGCTATCGACAACAGTTTGTTGTTTGTTGACAAATACGAATGTAGTGTAGGGTTGATTCGCTTACCTGTGGGTTCCGATGTCACAGTGGGTAGGACGCTGGCTCGCTAATCTTTAGGTCCTGTGTTCGATCCCTGCGTTGGTCGAGAAACTTCATCTCCATTTTCCGGCGTGGTTCCTCATTGTCAGTGGTTCGGGGCGGAGGGTCTGACAACACAGCTGTCTAGTCGTTCGGATGGCGTGCACGTAAAAGATACCTTGGCAGTTGAAATTCGATACTCGATACAAGTGTAGACCGTAGCTTCGCTGTTCACTTCACTGTATGGCGTATACCCATCTTCATAAGCCCTGTCAGAGCAGAAAAGTAGGACGTTAAACTCCTTTTAATTTTAGTGTTTAGGCCTAAGGGTGTCTTTGTCTGGGGAGACGGGACTGGGCTATTATCGCCCGGGCGTGTATAGGTAGGGCCTACACAGATATATGTAATCCGGTCTTACAGCTATTAGTGTATGATTGTATCCTATGTTAGAAAATATGCTGAGCTGGCCTTTCTCCTTTAAAATTTAAAGTTACATTATTCAAGATATAGATAAGAACTAGCCATTCTTGCTATACTAGTTCGAAAGTGATGATGTAAAATGAATAATTTGAAAATTTCATTCAAATAACTCTATTGCAAGCGAAGAAATAGGCATTTAAAGATTTGACCGACCTGTGCAATAATTTCAACCACGGTCCTGGTTGATCAAAGCTACGACTCGAAGCGTCTAGCCGCGCCATATTTGATTTACCGCTGAAACGTTTTAATCTGTTTAATATCGGAGCAATCTGATGCCATCCAAAGTTGATTAAGGCCTGGATCAGTTAATTAATGTCTAATTAATACTTTAGAAAACATTTCATGCCCAAATAAAGACCTGCACTAGGCAGATTTATCTCTTGAATAATGCATGTTTAATGAATAGATTATAAATAATGAATTTATATCAACTGGCAGTAAAATTACTTTATTGTGAGCGAACAAAATAGGTATATAAAATAGAACGCGAAGGCGTAAAATCGGTTAAAGGCGCCATTCTGCCTGGACCAGTCTACTTTACTACGTCCTATGTAAACAATGCACGTGCTATCGACCTCGTGTATTGTGACGTCTCATGTTGACTTATAATGCACGTGAATTTATAAAAGTCAGGCATAGGGTTAGAAGAAGGCTTGGGGGGTTGGATGGCCGAATGGTTAGTGCGCGCTGTGTCATAAAGCCTGTCATTGAGTCAACTGTCGTGCTTTCGAATCCCTGGTTGTACGTGACAAGGAGTAGCGTCGCCTGTCCAACCATGTGGGCTATCTCCGGGTCCTCCGTTTTCCTCCGACTGCTAAAGATCCCTACGCGCAAGCGAATCATTGAAATCAAATTAAAACCATGTTACTCCCGAAATGACCTAGTTTGTGTCGAGTTGACGTTAAACCCCATCTCTTTCTCTCTCTCCCTCTCTCTCTCTCTCTCTCTCTCTCTCTCTCTCTCTCTCTCTCTCTCTTTCTCTCTCTAGGGTAAGGCTTTCGCATTATAATACAGATTGGGAGTTAACAAGGAGTTTAGTGTAGCGTAGCGTATGTTACCTCGTGGGTTTTCTCCGGATCCACTAGTTTACTCGACTACTGCCATGGACTCTCTCTCTCTCTCTCTCTCTCTCTCTCTCTCTCTCTTTCTCTCTCTAGGGTAAGGCTTTCGCATTATAATACAGATTGGGAGTTAACAAGGAGTTTAGTGTAGGGTAGCGTATGTAACCTCGTGGGTTTTCTCCGGATCCCCTAGTTTACTCGACTACTGCCATGGACTCAAGTTGGTTATAATTCGAGTTGACAGTAAACCACCCTCTCTCTCACCACGAGCGAGGTTATATTTATCAGAGATGACGTGTTAGTGATATATCCTTGACCCACATGTCAACAATAATCGGATATTTAATACACTGAAATTAGGCCTTGGGTTTTCCCAGGAAGTAAGAGAGAAAATGGCGTCGTCTACAAATGAACCAGGGCGATATGATTGTTTATTTGTCAAGGATGAACATCGAGACAGTCTTTCATTTTGTTTAAAAGCAGAGGAAATGTTAAGAGATATTGGATATACTTATTGTTATATAGAAGAGAGGGATGCGATACTCGGCACGTGTATCATAGAACATTTTTGTGATGTAGTTGATCTCTCCGAACGCATTGTCGTCATTCTCACACACGACTTTCAAAAAGATAATTTTACCGTATTTAAAGGACAGTTTTCGTTTCATACTCATATACAAAATGGCACCAGTGACCATGTTATATTTATATCACTGGGTATTCGAAGAACAGAAATTGAATCGAGACTGGGTCTCGGACTTCATAAAATAATCTATTTTGAAGACAATTGGGTCGAAGATACGATGGCGTGGAATTCATTGAAATCAGTATTTACTGGTGGGGGAGGAGAATCGTCGTACACTGAGAGTGGTAGGAATGATGATGATGATGATGATGATGATGATGATGATGATGATGATGATGATACGGGGGACGAAGATGGGGCCGATGACGATGATGTCGAGCAAATGGTACAGAGATCTCAATCTACTACAAGTATGTAACATTAATATAATGGCAGTCGCGTGACCGGCTGATCTCTAACACAAAAACCTTCTCGATCAATGTGTCTCTTTTGAAGTAAAAATAGACAAACGGGAATACCACCTTGAATCTATTTATAGTTAGGGTCACGGTCAACTGAAATCATTAAATGCTGCATTTTCTACTCATTCCAATATCTGTTTGTCGGGATGTACTAGAAGGATAAGGGTTCTGTAAAATAAGGCCGATTCGGATTTCAATATTCAGATTCGTATGCAAAATAAAACAAACACGGTCGAATTATAGGTTCTGGGAAATGAGAAAGTTGCGTTAAGAGAAATGTATTATGGATACAGCCCACCATAATGAAGGGCGAAAGTTGTTTTTAGCCGTTCTCTACCATTCCGTTTTTCACCTTTTGCATGACGATCAGGGTTTAATGTAGGGCGGTAAATCGTATGTTTAATAGTCTTATAATAATAATAATTTATTTATAGAGCGCCTATAATCCAATACTTAGATTGCTCTACCAGTTTGTGTATCTCAAGTTTTCTATGATGAACCTCGTGCGTGCTTTTGAGCAAGAGTTTGCCACATGTTTCCCCATCTGTGGTAGAAAACGTTCTCCTCAACGAAAATTTGGGAAGTAGTTAGAGCCGGTCTAAGAGACGAGAATTAACATTAAAGTCAATGGGAAAATTATTGGTGATCTGTGACCGTATGGATACAGCTCGCCAGTAATTTCCCCATTTGGTAACCAGCGAAGGAATCAAAATGGGTGTCTTTAGCAGTGGAAGGGAAACAGATGACCCGGAGAAAACCCACGAGGTTGGACAGGCACCCCTAATCCTTGCCACGTACAAATGGGAATTCGAAACCCCGCCAGTTGACTCAATGACAAGCTTTAAGATATAGCACGCAGGTGCTAAACATTGGTATGGAAACAGTGGTCATAGAAATCTATTCTTACAATTGAAGAATCTGCCTGGTTATTTGAAACTAATCGATCACTTTATTATGTTATGTTGCAGTATCGATCTCGACCTCGACCTGAGTCATGGGGACACAGTAAGTAAGACGTTGGCTCGCTAGCATGGGGGGGGGGGGTGGACTAGTTATCTAGAGTGCCGCGCTTCGGCCTCTAGCTGGCCGGCCAACTCTGACTTGCCGCTGTGGTTTCGGACCCTGCTATGAGCGTATGTGGCATGGAGATAGAGGCGCCTTCTCAACCTAGTGGTTTCCTCCGGGCACTCCGGTTTCCTCCCACTGTTAAAGACCCCTACTCGTAAGCGAAATATTGAAATAAAATTAAACCATATGTTAGTCCCGAAATGACCTAGCTGTGTTGAGTGGACGTTAAACCCCATTTCTCCTCTCGCTAGCATGGAGGTACTTTTCGTCGTGGTTACTCGCTTCTTTGTGCAGGGTCGGCGTAAAGTCGGTTGTCGGCTTGAAAATAAAAGAACGCTTGCCAGTTGGGTATGGATATAAGAGTAGGTCGCTATCCGGGCGTCTTCATTATCCCAGTCGAACAGAACAGTAGGACGTTAAACCCCATCCCATTTCCTTATCCCAGTCGAACAGAACAGTAGGACGTTAAACCCCATCCCATTTCCTTATCCCAGTCGAACAGAACAGTAGGACGTTAAACCCCATCCCATTTCCTTATCCCAGTCGAACAGAACAGTAGGACGTTAAACCCCATCTCATTTCCTTATCCCAGTCGAACAGAACAGTAGGACGTTAAACCCCATCCCATTTCCTTATCCCAGTCGAACAGAACAGTAGGACGTTAAACCCCATCTCATTTCCTTATCCCAGTCGAACAGAACAGTAGGACGTTAAACCCCATCTCATCTCATCTTCTGACGTGTATTATACTGCTGTTTGTTGATGTTTTTTATTGATTTTATTTTCAGGAAAGAAAATGGCAGCAGGCCTACATTTTATGAAGACTGGTGGACTGGTTGTAATCGTTTACTTTACAATGATACTTCTCTTAATCTTTACAGTGGGATATAACACCTGATACCATCTCTTTATAGTATGACAGAACACCTGATACCATCTCTTTACAGTATGATAGTTTTAACACAAATAAGAACACCTCATACCACCTCTGATGTCCTGTAGTAATATGGATGATAGGGATTTGTGCCTAAGAACAGATACATCGAATATTACATGTTTTAGGGTATAAGCTTATTCTGAAACGCAAATTAATTGTTTACGGAATATTATTATCTTTCATATTATTGATTTTAAGTTCATATCTAAAAATATAGAAATATTATGCTGGTTGTTTTGACTACGCTTTAGATTAATGAACATTATGGTCAGAACAATCCCTATCGATATGCAGGTTTTGGGTGCATGACCATTCCATATTTAGAATTTAGTTATCAGTCGTTTCACATAAGAATAAATATTGTAAAATAAATTTTAATTTTGTAAAATAAAATTTTAATTCTGTAAAATAAATTTTAATTCTGTAAAATAAATTTTAATTCTGTAAAATAAATTTTAATTCTGTAAAATAAATTTTAATTCTGTAAAATAAATTTTAATTCTGTAAAATAAATTTTAATTTTTGTAAAATAAATTTTAATTTTTGTAAAATAAATTTTAATTTTTGTAAAATAAATTTTAATTTTTGTAAAATAAATTTTAATTTTTGTAAAATAAATTTTAATTTTTGTAAAATAAATTTTAATTTTTGTAAAATAAATTTTAATTTTTGTAAAATAAATTTTAATTTTTGTAAAATAAATTTTAATCCTCGAGGTTTACTTAGTATTTTCATGGACCTGGTTATGTATTTTAAGGTCCATGGTGTTTTCGACTAAAATCGTGGATTTAGGACTTAAAATGTCCGTCAACTAACTTAGTGTCTGTTCGAAAGCGAAGCTAACTGTAGACAGGCAGCCTAAGTTTGGTATGATATAATAGTATGGTTACATGACAACTGAAACCGAGGTCCCGTGTACACATTGACAGTAGGATTTCGTCATAAGAATAGGCCGTAGCGCCGCTGTCCGGGCTATATTTCCCTAATAGCACACTGTATGGCGTGTGCCAAGATCGGAGCAGAACAGTAGGACGTTAAACCCCATTCCAATTCACCTTATTTGTATAATAATAATCGTGTTCTATAGCGCTGAACATTCAGCTTGGATATATATATATACTATTATCCAACAGCTTGGATATATATAATACTATCGTTCACAGCTTGGGTATATATAATACTATTGTTCACAGCTTGGGTATATATAATACTATTGTTCACAGCTTGGGTATATATTATACTATTGTTCGACAGCTTGGATATATATATATACTATTATCCAACAGCTTGGATATATATAATACTATCGTTCACAGCTTGGGTATATATAATACTATTGTTCGACAGCTTGGGTATATATAATACTATTGTTCACAGCTTGGGTATATATTATACTATTGTTCGACAGCTTGGGTATATATAATACTATTGTTCGACAGCTTGGGTATATATAATACTATTGTTCGACAGCTTGGGTATATATAATATTATTGTGAGCCACTTGATTTATATATTATATTATTGTGAGTCATGATCTGTTATGTGCTAGATAAGATTAAGTGGATCTTCCTGTATCTCCGTTCATGTCGTATCACGTCCTGTATATGATAATATATATATGTGCGTGCATATCCATGACGTAGTGCACTATTTTGTATATATTATTAATATCTGAAGACGCCCATAGAAGGCAGACAGTTAGTTTATATGATTTAAAGTATGTCATAATTAATGAAGTGAAGTGGAGGATTTTTTTTACCTGGACGTATATTTTACTTATTTATGTGTATATAATGTTCCTCGATCAGTAAGTAACAATTGGTCATTAGCTTTATATATTTTCTTCCTCTTATTGTTTCTAAATTTAAATACAACAGATTGACACACGTGTATACATGTTTTCTATTAGTTAACGATATACTATATAACAATAGACACTGGTAACTATAGCCAATTAAAACCACAGTGTTACTATGTAGATATGTATAAATACACTATATTGTCCATCTTTATACAATGACATTATTTATGCATAGTCCGCAGGCGGACGAAAAGTACTTTAAAATGTTAAAATGTTATTAAACCAGTGTTGAAATCAGTTTGTGTCGGCATACCTTTTTATCTATTCATCATTTACCATGAAACAAAGTAGTGCAGCTTTGCGGTTGTGCTAATAATTTTGGATATACAAATCAAGTGGCCCACAATAATATTATATATATCCAAGCTGTTGGATAATAGTATATATATATATATATATATATCCAAAATTATTAGCACAACCGCAAAGCTGTACTACTTTGTGTTAATAACATTTTAACATGTTAAAGTACTTTTCGTCCGCCTTGGGACTATTCATAAATAATGTCATATATATACGCAAAAATATAAAATATAAAAGTTTTTGAAAAAAAGAATTATGTATTTGTCGATTACTATATAGCAATTTCGCTTTTTTTATAAAGCTCTTCAAAAAGTGCTAATAATCGACAAATAATGCAATTCTTTTTTCAAAAACTTATATATTTTTGTATATTTTTAATACCTAAGAGTTGTTATATATTATTACATATACCTTGAGGGTTACTTACAATATACTTATAGATATCATTTATTTATAGATTAATCATTGCCTAGACAACACGTGCTTCAAGGCATACCAACATCAATTAAACCACACGGAGTAGCATAATATTTCAGGTAGGTTTTTTAATAAAATGAAATGGGGTTAAAGCCCCAATACCACTCTTGTTGTAACTGAATAATAATGTTCCAATCTTTATTCTGGTCAACAATTTGTACTATTTTACAATATCTCAATATTACAAGATGATACAAATTACGTCTTAAGACTAGGTTCGGGACTAACATATAATTTTATTTCATTACTTCGCTGGCGAGTAGTTTTTTTTTTCTAGAAATGGGAGGGAAACGGAGTACCAAGAGAAAACCCACGAGGTTAGACAGGCGGCCCATTCCTACTGCTTGTAACGTACAACCGGGAATCGAAACAACGCCAGTTCGCCCAATAAGGGGCTTTACGATTCAGCGTACACGTGCTTACCATTCTCCCCCTCCCCTGTCCATTTCGAACAACTAGACGTTGTGCCTTGCTTTACCGCACTAACTCGTTAACCAGGGTGGACTGGGTTCGATTCTTAGGATATTTCAGAATGGCAAGAAACGAAAAATCTAAGTTGTGTACTTGTTGTTGGTATCAATGGTGTCATCTCCTTTGGGAAAAGCTATCTCGGGCACCCGCCATCAATAATATAAGCTTCGATCAATGAATCAATCGAAAGAATTAAATATTAAATTTTATCAGTTTGTATGCATTCTCCAGATAAAGCCATTGTTGATAAATAAACCTGATTTTACATCTCATGGTAAACAAGTCGATATTCGCTTTATGCCCTTACTTCATATTGTCCAGTTGATGCTGGCGTGGCAGTAATCTTTAACTTTTTACGGACAAGGTCAATAACTAAGGACTGTACTTTATATATGAATTTAGATGAAGTGTTAGCAAGGAAATAAACATGAAATGAAATGAAATGTAGTTTAACGTCCTACTGTTCTGCTCCGAAGTGGGCTAATGAAGACGGGCATACACCATACACTGTAGTATTAGGGATTTTTTTCCTACTCTTATATCGAATTCAAACTGTCAAGGGATATTTTACGTGCATGCCAATGTGCACACGGGACCTCGGTTTTCGACCCATCCGTATGACTAGACAGCTGTCTTCGTCGGACGCCCCCCCCCCCCCCGTCCTGCGCCGCTGTTCGTGCAAAATTTCCTTTATAGCACTTTGCATGGCGTCTTTAATAGCCCAGTCAGCGCAGGACAGTAACCCTTATTTCATTCTCTTGTTAACGGGTGATTCCATTTATAAATTATATACGAGAGGCTGCATGCATACATGACGTGGTAATCTAACGACATTGACCTAGACCAAGTGGGGGCCCGCAGCAATCTGTCTAACTCGTATATAATTAATAACATATTACACTGAACACGATGCCTCAAGATTAGAATTAATTATTGAAAACACACGAACACAACTTTATGGATATCAATCGATCACTATAGCAACTTGAATAGTTTAGGGTTTCAACAACAAGTAGGCCTACCATCTTTTTCGAGTCGACTAAGTTGGTATTAAGTATACAGTCATATCAATATATGGTGAGTACAATAAGAACGTATTTACATTATGGGATAAAGTAGTTACTTTAAAGGGACAGTAACACTCTTGTTGGCTTGACAGGTCCAGAAAAGAAATTAGCCTTATTTTAACTACTAGATGTTTAAGTGTCTTACCTGTTGTGTAAATTATCCATTACATACAACCTATCTAACTTGTCCAGAGGGTTCGAAAATATGTTTAAATCCAAGTTACATTTGAAAGTGTTTACGTGAAGCTTTTCAAACCATGTTACGGCATATAGTTGAATTTTTCCAATTTTTAAAATTAGGTGTGTTAAAGGACCTAAGTCCGTAACTCAAAATCCTCCAAAATCTTCGACATCGAAAACACGAATTATTGGTCAATTTAAATCAACATTGATGATGTAAACTTACCAGGAAAAGATGAGCTTCTGATATCCGATATTTAAGATAAAATAATTTTTCTAACATTGGTACACGAATCGTGTACCATATTGCGCTCTGGTCCTAGTTTTATTGAGAGACTCAAGGGACGAGGCTAGACACATTGCACTGTATCACACTGCATATGTGGACTGGAATAACCAGGCGCTAAAAAAATGCACTGGGTTGAGACTGAATGGCTTGTTTCGCCGAACATAACTGATTTGAAATTGGAGTAAAACGGAAAGCATTTAATGTAAATCAGTTTATATACATTCATATTACAGTATTATATGAGTTTCGACCCACTTTTGTCAATTTCTGGATCCCAAATGTTAGCGATTTAGCTCCTTTAAGATGAAATTTTGTATCATTTATTAATTGAAATATTGTAGAATAGTACAAACTTTTGACTAGAATAACGATTGGGACATATTATTCAGTTACAACAAGAATTCTGAGAGCCTACTATGACATGCGCTGTAGTAGAAAGCGAGCTGATACAATTTACGTTATTGAAATAACTAGGGATTAGAGATATTAGGGGTTGCAGACAGTTGGGGCGGAGACATCTGATATCAATACTATAAGGCGCCGCTTGCGACTTTATTGTCAACTCAAAATATTTATGATAAACTCTATAAATATGACAAACTCGGTTTTAGTTCTTTGGTAAACTTTAAATTGTAGTCGTAGTTACGAGATAAACACTTCCTGTTACGTATGTTTTTCTTATGGCTTATTCAAGCGTGGTAGAATGGATAATAAACCCCCCGATAAATACGAAACCGGAACCTGTTTATCTATATGGTAAAACAAATATTTAGGGATTTTCTTCTGAACTATTTAGGAAACATTTTTACACCCATTTGATAAAATAGTTATTTAGCAACCTGCTGGCGTTCATTTTTCAAAATATTCTCAATATTTTAGACCGTCTTTGCAGATTTAAAATGCTAGAGTCTCGAGTTGCTAGTATATGAATTTTGAATGAAACAAAAATGACTTCACGACGAAGTTTCGTGTAAGTTCACAGTTTTCATTATTTTATTCTCCGCGTATTTTATTTGTAGACTGTTATGGCTAGTTGTTGTTCAAGTAATCTCATTTCGTATACTTATATCCTCACAAATACTCTGTAAAACTATGACAGTGACGTCAAGCCTTAGATTCTAGTGGTTGCTATCCTGTGATGTTCGGCTATACATAACTTCATATAAGTAGGCTACATTTCAAACTAACCAACCTCAACTCTTGCATCCTTCCGCCTCAAAAACATGAATATTCACCAAAATCTGGCAGAAATTGTATTTTTAAACCCTTTCTTCGATTCTACACCAAAAAGTTCATCAAAAATCGCCATGCAAAAGGGGGGAAAGGGCCAGAGAAAGACTAAAAATAACTTTTGCCTAAGGGCGTAGAAATATCTGGTGAGCTGTATAGATGGGAAAGTCCAGGTATCACCGAGAGGCCTTTAAATTTAATAAAGTGTAAATACCCCTTCAAATTTAATAAAGTGTAAATACCCCTTTAAATTTGATAAAGTGTTAATAACTCTTTAAAGTTGATAAAGTGTTAATAACTCTTTAAATTTAATAATGTGTAAATACCCCTTTAAATTTAATAAAGTGTAAATACCCATTTAAATTTGTTAAAGTGTGAATAACCCTTTAAATTTGATAAAGTGTTAATAAAATTGTATTAGAATAGAGGATTTAATTATATATTAAATTACTTGCATGCATGCAGGATTAATATTGAATACAAAATACCGCACTGTTAAATGTATTTTGTATGTGAAGGGTATATAGCATACGTATATTTTAGTACATTTATTAAATAAGGAGACGAATTAATATAAGCCTTTGGTTAGTTTTTGAATTCTTAACTTGTGACAGTTTATAATGTATAACATGTATCTTATATGAATAAAATATTGCTTAAAGCCCCAATACCACTCTTGTTGTAACTGAATAATTTCCCAATCTTTATTCTGATCAACAAATTGTACTATTTACAATATTCCAAATAATAAATGATACAAATTTCATCCTAACCCACCTTATTTTAAAAATTGGAAAAATTAAACTACATGCCGTAACATGGTTTGAAAAGCCTTACGTAAGCACTTTCAAATGCAACTTGGATTTAAACATATTTTCGAACCCTCGAGAAAAGTAAGATAGGTTATAATGGATAATTTACATCTAGTAGTTAGAATAAGGCTATTATTTATTTTTCTGGACCTGTCAAGCCAACAAGAGTGTTATTGTCTCTTTCAATCAATTATATATTGTGCTGTTGAATTTGTTAATAGCTATATTGAACTGTATATTATAAAATGAACAGATGACTAATATAAACCAACACCAAAATTAATTGATATCAGCTAAAGGTCACTCAGTGATCAATTGTAGTACGCGCACAGTGTAACCCGTGAGAATAACGGTAATACAATTGACCAATGAAATCACAGATTCTGTGCACTCCGAGAAATGTGCGTAACAAAAGAAAACCCTGCTAAATCGAAAAGTCAATTCTTAATAAGAATATCGATATTATCTATACGTATTGAAACTGAAATAACATTACTTGTTAACGACCAATTTGAACATTTATAAAAACTGTTGGACGTAACTTAGCCCAGCTGTCTTATGTTGTCGACGATCTGGAGAAGTACATGTGGGTTTCCATGTATAAAAAATCTAGTTCCTCAAGGTAGTCAGGGCTACGACGAAATTCTCGAAGAAAAATGGATTTATTCTGAACTTGGATGGGAGCTACTGTCTCAACGCAGAGAAAAACAAAAACTAACAAACTAATCGTGCTTTATACAAGACATTTTAATAGACTTTTTTTTTCATTTCGCGAGTTACAACTTGCGTTCTTCAAATCTCAACCTACAAATTCCTTCATGTAAAACAATGTCTTATTAGAGGAAATTTATTGATGAAATATAACATTCGTTTAAATTATTATTGATTTGTTTCAGTTGCCAGGCGATGAATCGATTTTATATCCTGTAATGTGAAAACAGGACATCAGAGGGAGAGAGGGAGAGAGAGAGAGGGAGAGAGAGGTGATGGTTCGTTTAAAGCGAATATGGGTAGTGAGTGGATTGATTCTAGTGGGCGTGGCACTCTGTCTAATGATAACAGGTAGTTTACGATTATATTATCTGTTTTATACGAGAGGGGCCACAGTGGATCAGTGGATAAAAAAACCATCGGACGCCTGTAATTATAACATTTCTCACATATCACACTTCATGGCCCTAAATTGTCTCTCTTCATTATTTTTTGAGTCAACTGGCGTGGTTTCGATTCCCCGGTTGTATGTGACAAGAAGAAGGGTCACCTGTCCAATCTTATGGTTTTCTCTGGGTCCTCCCAGTGCTACAGACCCCTACGTGCAAGCAAATTATTGAAATGGAATTGTAGGCCTACCATATGTTAGTCCCAAAATGACATAGTTTATGTCGATACTGTTGAGGCTGGACCTGGGCCTTGCCATCTCTCTATAATGTCTGTCTGTCTGTCACCCTTCTATAACGTATGTTATCTATAATCTCTGTATAAACAAAATCACCTTTAATGTGTTTTTAAAAACGTTTTTGAACACATAACATTTGACATGTTTTTTCTGTGGAAACTTGCGCAACAATTGCCGAACTTGAATTGTGAATATTTTTTGAAATAAAAGGAACAACTAAGTTTATGAGGGTGGGAGGAGTGTTTTGTTGAATGTCTGTTCGTGCTTTTCTTGCGCGTAGGGGTCTTTAGAAGTGGGAGGAAACCAGAGGACCCAGAGAAAACCCACAAGGTTGGACGGGCGAACCTACTTGTCATGTACAACTGGGGATTCGAAACCACGCCAGTTAACTCACATTTATTGTTTATGCAACTGAACGATGGAATGTACCGATAGTGAGATAGATAATGAAGTATTGTAGGCCAACTAGCTGACCAAATTAGGAAATAGTCCAAGTTAAAATTATCTCTATATGCGATAATTTAACTGTATGGTGTCGTTAATTATAGGCACTGACAACTCCCAGTTTTATCTGACTATATGAAAACACCCACTTTTATCTGACTACACCCACTTTTATCTGACTACACCCAGTTTTATCTGAAAACACCCAGTTTTATCTGACAACACCAAGTTTTATCTGACAACACCCCCTTTTTTCTGACAACACCCACTTTTATCTGATAGCACCCAGTTTTATCTGACAGCACCCGGTTTTATCTGACTACACCCTTTTTTCTGACAACACCCACTTTTATCTGAAAACACCCACTTTTATCTGACAGCACCCAGTTTTATCTGACAGCACCCTGTTTTATCTGACAGCACCCTGTTTTATCTGACAACTCCCAGTTTTATCTGACAACACCCAGTTTTATCTGACACTACCCAGTTTCATCTGACTATGTAGTATAATATCTATGATTACAGGAACTGCTAACTCAAAGTTTGAAGATTTTTTTGATGAGGTTAATTATACGTCCTATGATGATATCCGATCTGATCCGTCCAGTAAGTACATAGGTCACATGACCAATTTGATGATATCACATATAGTAGGCCTAAGTACATACGTCTCATTACCAATATAAAGATATTACATCTGGCCCCGAGTTCACAAAACATTCTCAGACTTAAGTTGAGAATAAGGAATCAAGGCATCCAAATCTAACTATTTTACCGTCGGTAGTTCTTTAAATACGACACCATATCTAAGTTTAAATACGATACTATATCTAAGTTTAAATACGATACCATATCTAAGTTTAAATACGATACTATATCTAAGTTTAAATACGATACCATATCTTAGTTTAAATACGATACCATATCTAAGTTTAAATACGATACCATATCTAAGTTTAAATACGATACCATATCTTAGTTTAAATACGATACCATATCTAAGTTTAAATACGATACCATATCTAAGTTTAAATACGATACCATATCTAAGTTTAAATACGATACCATATCTAAGTTTAAATACGATACCATATCTAAGTTTAAATACGATACCATATCTAAGTTTAAATACGATGCCATATGTTAGTTTAAATACGATACCATATCTAAGTTTAAATACGATACCATATCTAAGTTTAAATACGATACCATATCTAAGTTTAAATACGATACCATATCTAAGTTTAAATACGATACCATATCTAAGTTTAAATACGATACCATATCTAAGTTTAAATACGATACCATATCTAAGTTATTGTGTTTTAGATTCACCAATCGATACAACGAATGTACATGTGATAGAAGCAGGTGGACTAACTGCTGCTCTCGACAAAACATGTAAGTTATTCAAGATGAACAAATGCTAGCAGGTTTCCGTGTAGGGTTTAATCTCGTCATCTTTCTGATAAAAATTTCGATCGTCGCCGGAACTAATTATTGTACTATGCTAGTTAATCCTCCCTCTCTACCCCTTTCTTTTCCCCTATCTCTCTACCTCTCCCACCACCCCTCCCTCCCTCCCCCTCTCTCTGCCCGGAAAGATAAAAAATTATTTAATTTTATTTTATTTTATTTCAGTAATTATAGATGATAGAATTGCTCAACATCTGATGACCAACATTAAAATCCTGTGCTGGATTCCCACGATTACCGAATCTCTAGAAACGAAAGTGAAAGCCGTGAACAATACCTGGGCTAGACGCTGTGATAAAACTATATATGTATTGGGCGACCCGTCCTCACCCACTCGTTTACAAGGTGACGTTCTCACTTTAAAGGTCCCCAATGGACGAGGTCACTTAACCGCTAAATCCGCCCAGGCTTTAAAATTCATCGAAAGTCGTTTTTTGCTGGATTACGACTGGTTTTTAAAGGCAGACGATGACACTTATATTGTGATGGAGAATTTAAAGTTTCTGTTATCTCATTATAGTCCCAATCATCCTGTTTACGTAGGTCATTTATTTAAGAAATACAGTAACTATGGTTACATGAGTGGAGGAGCGGGATATGTTTTAAGTAGACGAGCTTTAAGAAAACTGGTGAAACAAGGCTACAGAGCTTCCGTGAGTTTGTAATTTTAAATTGTTTCAAACATGATATTATAAAGCTCTTGTCCTATTTCTGCTGATCAAATGTTAGCTTTCAGAAGAATTTGGACCCCGGGGCGGGAGGGGGGGGGGGGCTGTTTAACTCAGTTTTAACTAAGATAAAATCCTAATTTTAGTAATTTGATTGGATGATATAAGATGGGGTTTAGTGCCAAGCCAAACCAATTGAAGATCTACTAAAATTGGGATTTTATCGTGAGTTAAGATTTTGAAAAAATAAGGCCCCAGTCATTAGTAGGTTAAATTAAAGTAACATTCAAGTCACCAATTGTATATCCACTTATAAAAATGGCATTGGGGGGTTGGGATGGCCTAGTGCCGTAGTGGTCTAAAGTGCCGCGCTTCGATCTCTAGCTGGTCGGTCACCTCTGGCTTGCGGCTGTTGTTTCGAGCCCTAGTGTGATCGTATGTGACATGGAGATAGGGGCGCCTTCTCAACCTCGTGGGTTTCCTCCCACTGCGCAAGCGAATTATTGAAATAATATTAAAAACCATATGTTAGTCCCGAAATGACCTAGTTGTGTTGAGTGGACGTGAAACCCCAGTTCTCTCTCTCTCTCACCTACCGTATGTCTACTTGTCACATTTACTCAGATCTTCTATTCAATTTAGAAAACAAGATCAAGATGGCATCAGTCAATAATCTCCATTTTAATATTAAAACGAATTAAAGAGAGGAATCCTTTTAAATCGTGGATTTGATGTAGGAAATGATATATATGTCATGGCGGTCATGTTTTGAAATACAATATATTATGCCCTATAGTCAAATACTAATTGGGTAAATATAGCTAGTAATCCATGCTATGGTTATACAGGGTAAATCCATGCTATATTAACAGGGTAAATCTATGGTATATTAACAGGGTAAATCCATGGTATATTAACAGGGTAAATCCATGGTATGGTTATACAGGGTAAATCTATGGTATATTAACAGGGTAAATCCATGCTATATTAACAGGGTAAATCCATGCTATATTAACAGGGTAAATCCATGGTATATTAACAGGGTAAATCCATGGTATATTAACAGGGTAAATCCATGGTATATTAACAGGGTAAATCCATGCTATATTAACAGGGTAAATCCATGGTATATTAACAGGGTAAATCCATGCTATATTAACAGGGTAAATCCATGGTATATTAACAGGGTAAATCCATGGTATATTAACAGGGTAAATCCATGGTGTATTAACAGGGTAAATCCATGCTATATTAACAGGGTAAATCCATGGTATATTAACAGGGTAAATCCATGGTGTATTAACAGGGTAAAATCCATGCTATATTAACAGGGTAAAATCCATGCTATATTAACAGGGTAAATCCATGCTATGGTTATACAGGGTAAATCCATGGTATATTAACAGGGTAAATCCATGCTATATTAACAGGGTAAATCTATGGTATATTAACAGGGTAAATCCATGGTATATTAACAGGGTAAATCCATGGTATATTAACAGGGTAAATCCATGGTGTATTAACAGGGTAAAATCCATGCTATATTAACAGGGTAAAATCCATGCTATATTAACAGGGTAAATCCATGGTATATTAACAGGGTAAATCCATGCTATATTAACAGGGTAAATCCATGGTATATTAACAGGGTAAATCCATGGTATATTAACAGGGTAAATCCATGGTATATTAACAGGGTAAATCCATGCTATATTCACAGGGTAAATCCATGGTATATTAACAGGGTAAATCCATGCTATATTAACAGGGTAAATCCATGGTATATTAACAGGGTAAATCCATGGTATATTAACAGGGTAAATCCATGGTGTATTAACAGGGTAAATCCATGCTATATTAACAGGGTAAATCCATGGTATATTAACAGGGTAAATCCATGCTATATTAACAGGGTAAATCCATGGTATATTAACAGGGTAAATCCATGCTATATTAACAGGGTAAATCCATGCTATATTAACAGGGTAAATCCATGGTATATTAACAGGGTAAATCCATGGTATATTAACAGGGTAAATCCATGGTATAATAACAGGGTAAATCCATGGTATATTAACAGGGTAAATCCATGGTATATTAACGGGGTTAATCCATGCTATATTAACAGGGTAAATCCATGGTATATTAACAGGGTAAATCCATGGTATATTAACAGGGTAAATCCATGGTATATTAACGGGGTTAATCCATGCTATATTTACAGGGTAAATCCATGCTATGTTAACAGGGTAAATCCATGGTGTATTTACAGGGTAAATCCATGCTATGTTAACAGGGTAAATCCATGGTATATTAACAGGGTAAATCCATGGTATATTAACAGGGTAAATCCATGGTATATTAACGGGGTTAATCCATGCTATATTTACAGGGTAAATGTAGAAACGATGGATTTGATGAAGACGTGGATGTAGCCCACTGCTTACAGGTGGTCAATGTAACCGTACATAACTCTATAGATAAATTTGGAAGAGAAAGTTTTCATCCATTCAGTGGTACGGCCCATGTTAATGGCGGCCTTCCAGATACTATAAAATCTTATGATAGAAATCCAACCAGGACAGTAAGTATTACAATGACGTACTAAACATCGGGTAATTAAACACTCAGCTTATTTAAAATGAGATTCACTGTGGCTGAATGAATAAAGAGTATCAGTTCGATTTTGGTACCGATTCCATACCTGGCGAGTATCACGTTGACTCTCTTACTAGGTGATCCTGCTAAGTGTCATGTCGGCTCCATACCCGGTGATCCTGTTGAGCATCACGTCGACTCCATACCAGGCAACCCTACTTAGTGTCACGTTGAATCCCGTACTATTACGTCTACTCCCTTACCAGGCGATACCGCGGAGTAGCCTATGAGGTGATCTTGTAGAGTATCACATTGACTCCCTTTACAGGAGGTGCTGCTGTTAGAAGAGGATAGTCCTCGTGATTTTCAAATCTCCACCCCCCAACCTCCTTGTCTGTGTCACAGGACTGAAAATCGATAGAGCGGAAACCTGTGGTTCTGCGTCAGTTCTAAAGACCCCTTGGCAGTTGACCTCGAATAATAACTATAACAAAACTAATTATTATTATAGAACATGCGCGCTGTATCATAAAGATTGTCATTGAGTCAACTGGTGTGGTTTCGAATCCCCGGTAGTACATGACAAGGAGTAGGGTCGCCTGTCCAACCTTGTGGGTTTTCTATGGGTCCTCCCACTGCTAAAGAATTATTGAAATGAAATTGAATAATGTTAGTCCCAAAATGACATAGTGTGTCGAGTGGACGTTAAACCCCATTTCTCTCTCTCCATTTATATTTCTATGTTTTATTATTTACAGGGAGTTGACTGTTGTAGTCAGTTGCTCATCAGTTTTCACTATGCATCACCAGAATTTTTATATTTAATGGAACAATTATTATATCGTACTAGCATCTATGGTCGCAAAATACCAGATACCGGTTTTAAAAAATTCTTTAAAATAGGAACGGTACCACCATTAAAGGATTTCAGGTGATCTCAGAAAACATGAATCAAGTCACCGTATAATGAAATGAAATGGGGTTTAACGTCCTACTCTTCTGCACCTAACCTGGGGCCTGTTTCACGAAATTTTAACTAAGATAAAATCCGATTTTAGTAATTCGATTGGACAGTATTAGATTGATTTTAGCGCTTAGCCAATCAGATTTAAGTATGTACTAAAATTTGGATTTTATCTTAAGTTAAAATTTCGTGAAACAGGCCCCTGGGCTAATGGAAGACGGGCATACGCCATACAGTGTGCTTTGAGGGAAATTTTGTCCGGCAAGAGGCACTACGGCCTACTCGTATATCGAATGCTAATTGCTAACGGATCTTTGACGTGCACGCCAATGCGTACACGGGACCTCGGTTTTTCCACCCCATCCAAACGACTAGACCGTTGTCAAAGTCACCATGTAATATAAATTGAGTCTTCATAATACGTAGATTGTAAACTGTCTCACCATAAATCATCGAATTATGTCAACATCAAGCCTAGATGGTTTCATCATAAAAAGACATAATGAGATCATACCAAACACGAAAGATCACGTCCGGGATTCAATCCTAGTGTTGACTGAGATAGTTTCTCAAGATTTATCAGCATAGTCTCGCGGATGGGACGACAAACTGAGGTTCATAGTTTCCTTTGGTAATTAAAGAAAAGCGAAGGTCGTTGCGCACAGAGTCTCTCAGAGAAAAATTGAGAATTTCGTCCTTTCATACCCCATCAGAATCAAAAAACAGTTTTCGTAAAAATTGCCTCTTACGATGTTTTTGCTCTGACGCAGCGATATATGCACCTGATCTTTAGCCCAGTTGGGGCCAAACACTAGGATGTTAAAAAAAAACTTTTTTCCGAAATGTATTTAAAATAGACATCATGTTTTTTTTAGACTTATTTACGACAACATGTTACCATAGATCTGCTTTTTTTAAATACTGAGATTAAAGGATAAACTCCATTCCTCATCTAGTTAAATATTCCATTCATATTGAATCTCGCCCTATACTGAAATATTCCATTCCTATTGAATCCTATAGTTAAAATATTCGTAGAGTGTATTGAATCCTCGAGTCAAATATTTCAATTCCTATTGAAACAAAGCGGGCTATACTATATACTGGAAAACAACCGGAAAAACACCATTTTATACTAAATACCGGAAAAACACCATTTTATACTGAATAGCGGGAAAACACCATTTTATACTGAATAGCGGGAAATACCGGAAAACACCCTAAATACTGGAAACACCCTAAATACAGGAAACACCCTAAATCCCTAAATACAGGAAACACCCTAAATAGGTAACCTGGAGCCTGGTCTTCTTAAAACACTGGAAAAACCTAACCCTGTCCATAATCCATCGCTTGTCCTCTGAAAAACACTAGAAAAACACAGAGAACGAAGCTCCGGGTTAACTCTTTAGGATGTTTTCCAGTATTTAGTGTGTTTTCCAGCATTTAGTATAAAATGGTATTTTCCAGTTGTTTTCCGGTATATAGTGTTGCCGCACAAAGCTTACTCATACTCAAGTTAAGAATTTACTCAACTTTCAATCACTGTTTATGAGAAATATCTTTGATTCAGAAACACAAAACTTCACACATAGTTTCTTATTGATGTATTTCATACACTAAAACAACAACAGTTTTATAAAGGGCTATATTTTAGTAAATTCTTTACTTATGTCTGAGAATGCTTTGTGAACTCGGGCCCTGGTCTAGTTCCTTTATGAACTGTCTCTGAGCGAACGATGTCTCGCTAACAGTTCCTCACGGGCCTTATTATCAACTAGTATGAAAATAAGGCTTTTCTCCATCTCGGTTCTAAGGCTATTTTAGATCCTTACCGTCTACTTTGCACCGTGATTCTTCTTTGATCGCCAAAAGAAAACATTTCCTGACACAACCGACACAAATTTATAATAATTCAACACTATTTTCATGTAGAATTCGACGTTAGAAAAAGATAAACAAAATCGTTCAAATCTGGCCGCCATGTTTGTTAACTGACGTCAGCACAGACCTTTCTTTTTCTAACATCGAATTCTACACGAAAATAGTGTTGGTTTATTATAAATTTGTCTCGGTTGTGTCAGGAAATTATTTCTTTTGGTGATCAAAAAAGTTTCACGGTGCAAAATAGACGGTAAGGATCTAAAATAGCCTTAGAATCGAGATGGGGTAAAGCTTTATTTTCATACTAGTTGATAATAAAGCCCGTGAGGAACTGTTAGCGAGACATCGTTCGCTCAGAGACAGTTCATGAAGGAACTAGGCCCTGGTCTAGTCAATATATTTAATACAGACCAGGATAAACTAAATATCTATTTACCAAATCAATGTTATCCGCATTTTTCATTTTTTAAATTTTCTATTATTTTTGTTCAAAGTATTGAACTGTTGTTTTATGTATAGAATGTAATTTATTAAATTATTAAATGTGCTAAAATGATTATTTCTATAACATTCCACATATTTTAGCATTTTATTTTTTATGCATTATCTTAATTTTTTAAAAAAGAATTGTAATTATGAGTGTGTATATTTTCTCTTCATCCAACCATATAGTCCAGAATCTTCAATAGAAGGCTTGATCTCGCTTTAACTACGTACATCTTCAATAGAAGGCTTGATCTCGCTTTAACTACGTTTATCTTCAATAGAAGGCTTGATCTCGCTTTAACTACGTTTATCTTCAATAGAAGGCTTGATCTCGCTTTAACTACGTACATCTTCAATAGAAGGCTTGATCTCGCTTTTACAAGAGGCCTGTTTACACTTGGCTGCGATAAGGGTGCTTTTCTTGGTGCTGTACCAGGCCGCGATAAATTTCAACAAATTGATCCGTTTACATTACTCTAAAATAACCTGTCTCAGAACCATGCCAAATGTGGAACTCTTCGCAGAATAGTTAATTTCAGCCCCTATCCAAATTCCCCAGATGAAAACAATTATGATGGTTGATTAGTTTGAGCAGCTATTTTGACAGAACTGATGACAGAACTATCAAAATTTGCGGGGGGGGGGGGGGGTCTAGGTTTGATTTGCGCAGTTATCCGCACTGAAACCGTGATTGGACTACGAAAATTGAACCTGTTGCGTCTGGTACCACGTCGGGACCACCTCTACAAATGATTTTTAACATGTGTGATCTACATCAACCAGGAAGGGGGCCACAAATTTTTAAACATGAGTGCTTTAGATTATGAGGTCTGTGATTGGGTCAAGAGGTATCGTTTTTTCCTACCCACCCTCATGAGATTTAACCGGGTGATCTGGTTTCATCCCACTGCTTAAGACACGAACGCGCAATTGAACCATATGTATCAGAAGTTCTGTCATCAGCTCAAGTAGCAGTGTTTCTACCTGGGGGGCGGGGGGTTGCTCCGGTTTCTTCCCACTGCTAAAGAGCAAGAGACTAATACATGGCAGCAAATTGTTCAAATAAAATTCAACCATATGTTAGTCCCGAAACGATGTGAGGAAAACGACTAGGTTGGACAGGCGACCCTACTCCTTGCAAAGTACAACCGGGGATTCGAAACCACGCTAGTTGACTCAATGACAAACTTTATGATACAGCACGCACATGCTAACCATTCACCCCCCCCCCCCCTTGACTCCCTGATCCTGGATACAGTACATGAATAAAAGAATAAAGGGTAATATATATTCTTTCCCCGACTCCCTGATCCTGGATGCAGTACATGAATAAAAGAATAAAGAGTAATATATATATATATTATATTTATTATAAAGATATCAGGGTGTAAATCGTAAAGCTGTTGGTGTAATCCTTCCTAATGGTGTATCACTAGGTGCTAATGGATGTCTCTCCATAGTGATAGATCCAGTACTAGCATCCATATCAACATGGATATTAGACTCGGTTATACCACGTTCTGTTTGTATCGTCTTTAATATCGCTTTAGCTTCTTCTCTCGTCTAGAAATAAATACAATAAATATACACACACATCATTATATATTATATATTCCCGCATATAAACTTTGTGATTTGATGATATATTCGGACTAAAAACATATTCAAAGTAACCAATCCTCAAGCATTTGCTTCAATTCCCTTTCAAAACATTGTTTTCGCCGTGGATACCTACAGCTATAGGAAGTAAGCTGTTGTTAGAGGCAATGTCTGCCAACTTGGCTTCATTGTGGGAGGGTCCATTTTTCAGAATGTATCTATCATAACTTACTGTACATTTATCACACATATTGGGGCCTAAGTAAATTCTCAATTATTTAGGTACGAAAACGTCATCGATTCGTATGTACTTGTGACGTCAACCCTAAATGAGTGTTCGGCCAGTGAAAAACAACACTTGAGAAGCTGGATTTACGTGAGTATGCAAACGAAATCGTTTTTTGCCTCATTTATTGAATTTTCCACAATGTTTGTGTATATTGTTGATTGCGTAGTTTGTAGAATGTGCTCAAATGCAATATTCTGCTTGTTTTGTTGTACATCTGCCGAAATATCGATTGAAAAATTTGCCAGGACACAGAAGTTCATGGAGTGGAAATTAACCCCATCTATCTATTATCGTACGTCTGATTGCGAAACTTAAACGATGGTGTTCGTTTTAGTACCAATGCGAAAGGTCCCTATTGGTGGGATTCTCTGGAATGATCTTCAAAAAATAATATGGGAACTTCCTACATTTACAGAATTGAAATTTGGTTTAAAAACTTATCATTTAATAAGGTGAACTAGTGGTGTGTTTAATATACTCTAAGAGATACATTTCCTATAGTATACAATGTGGCAGAACACCGCTTAGGGTAAGATTACATTTCGAACATAAAGATATAAACTAATACCTGAATGATTCCAGAGGCCAGTATTAATCCTACATAAACTTAAACTAATTAACATTCTGTAATTATCATTAATTTCATTGTGGATTGTGGATGACACACAATCAAAATTTAAATGAATGTTTTACTGATTCGACATACATTTTTCAACAAATCAGAAATCAAGAAAGCTACATTTCATATCCATTCCACAAAATTGCCAATTCAGTCACAATTAAATTTTAAATGAAGTTCTTCATAGCGAAAAAAAGTTATTAACACAGATTCTATTTCGTTTCGTTTTTTTCAGTTCTAAATTTATATTTACTTGCCTTCACTACACTGGGATGTGAAAGAGTTGTTTTATTATCGGCGTTCCGTTCGAAGTGAGGGATTAGCCACTGAAAGGGTCTGTTACGGCCACTTCTTGGTGTGCGATCAATGAAAATCACTAGAAACTGATTGATTAATCAATGTCGGACATCATAGGATCAAAAATCCCTCGTACGACCCCTGACGCGACCTCCCATTACAACTGGCCAGATCTTCATATAGATCTGTATTTTAATAAGATTTAGTTATTAATAGCATCTCACCTCTAGAAACTCGACACATTTTTGTGCGGCTGCGTAGGCCTCATCCCATTGTTTTCGTGTTAAATAATAATTGGCTAAATATTTATATGCTTGACCTTGTTCTTCAAATTTCGCAAACTGAAAAAAAAGAGAATAAATGATACAAGATGATGGTGAAGAATGTAAAGTTAACGAAAAGTAAACATTTTTTTCAGGGCAGTTCCCTTTAAAATTATTCAGCAGGATATATACAACCGGGAATCGAATCGAAACCACGCCAACATTGTATAATCAATTTGAGTATTTCTTATATTACAATGAAAATATATATGTATTGATATGGAGATGAGAAACTTAATATATTTTAGTATTGCCTCACCACCTTTCAATGGACTGAGAAAATAAATTTTATAAACATATGTGATATAAAGTTTAAATACAGTATTTATTTAAAGTAAAATAAACGCACCCCTTGTGTTTCCATCTTACTGATATATTCAATATACGCTGACGCAGCCTGATCATCTTCTTGTAATCTTTCATATAATCTAGAAATATAACCATTTATTAAATACAAAGTCTGACATATTCTATATTAAACAGAGAGAGAGAAAGAGAGAGATGGGGTTTAATGTCCACTCAACACAAACTAGGTTTTTTCAGGACTACCATACAGTTTAATTTTATTTCAATAAATCGCTTGCGCGTAAGGTTCTTTAGCAGTGGGAGGAAACCGAAGGACCTGGAGAAAACTTACAAGGTTGGACAGGCGAACCTACTCCTTGTCATGTACAACCAGGGGAATCAAAACCACGCCATTTGACTCAATGATAGACCTTATGCAGTGCACACTCGTAAACCATTGGGTCATCCAAGCCCGTTTTAATAAGTAAAGATTTGTGTCTGTGAAGTTGAGGGGATAATGAAGCTATTATTTTATGATTTACAATAAAGGGAAGTAATTGTAATTCAGTCCAGAAATTTCCTACAGACACTCGTCCATTTACCTTGAAGAAAACTTAACGTTAATTAAGTTTTAGAGAGTCGATTACGAGCCTGACATGGCAATAAATGTCTAATGATTTATATAACATTCGAAGCTAAACAAAAGATCTAGCTTTTGAATAATGAAGGTAATTAGAAGGTTGTCTCTTACTAAATGCCGTTGAAACAATTTATAATTTAGATTATACTACAACAGAACTTACTTGGCTAGTTTCAGTAACGCCATTCCTTCCACATCACCGACGCTGTGAGCTTTCCAGAAACATTTCTTAGCTTCAACTAATCTTTCTAACTTCTCGTAACATTCCCCTAAAGCTACGACCATCCTCGAATCATTTGGTCTGAAACAAAAACACATCTTTAAATCGATTTTAACGTCTTATACCTACAAAGATGGCCATACACCATGAATTGCGCTTTGAAGGAAATTTTACCTGTTTTTTTTTTTAATTAAATGTTGGCTCGCTAACCTGGAGGTCGGGTGTTTCATTCAGATTTTCCGATGGATGAAAAACTAAGGTCCCGTGTACACATTGGCATGCACATAAAAGATCTAAGAGTAGACCGTACTGCTGCTGTCGCCTCATAGAAAACTGGATGGCGTATGCCCAACAGTAGGACGTTAAACCCAATTTTATTTCCTTTTTTTTTTATTTCCTTTTAATTTAAATACCAAGTCAAGGGTCGCTTTAAATCCAGACGGGTGAACCTCGGTTTTTCGTGTTATCCAAACAACTAGACACCTTTCTTGCTAGGCCATTGATCCTGTATCACGAATAAGGCTGGATAATTGAGATAATTTGTTTCCATTCAAAACATTCTACATTAACAGATGTATATCTGCTTAGAATCTTACTGTAATTGCTGATTAGACTGGCCCAGTCTCTTCTATTTATTTTACATTTCGATTTATATAAAAGTATTAATTTTAAGTAAACCAACACTTTCGTTTCCATTTGTATAAAAAAAAACTATGAGTAAACCTGTAACCAGCACCAGAGATTGGACAATTTGCAAACTTCACAATAAAATGGGCGTTCTTGCCATGTTTTTTGTCCTACCTTATTTGGAATGATTGACAGTTATCAGGCACGCCCCGAGTCACGTGACATGAATCATGCGTCTCGACTGGAGTGCAAAGCAATCATGCTGAGACCGTCTGAGGGTTGATGTCACGTTGTTAATAGCTATGTCGTGATCACGTGCACGTAGTCACACGACCTACATAATGCAGATTGACCTACTAGATGAGATTGAAGCTCTATTTGCCCAGTCTCTAGAGATAACGGTTTTATTTTCGTTTTTTTTTTGGAGGGGACTGGCCAATTGTTGGTGTGTGGAGAAGACTGGCCACCAGTCTAATTGTTGAGCTGTCCTATATTAATATAAAGATTCTTACCGTAATTGTTGAGCTCTCATATAGTAATATAAAGAATAAGTTGGCATTTTTAAAATCTCGTACGTCTGTCCAAGTCCATACCATGCTCGATAATCTCTCTTGTTCACTTCTATAAATACGCAAAATATACAAACATCAACAATACATTCAAATTTATCAGGGTGACGGGATTTATTAACTAGTCAGAGGGTGTGATAGGATTTTTCCACTAGTCAGAGAGTGTGATAGGATTTTTCAACTAGTCAGAGAGTGTGATGGGATTTTTCAAATAGTCAGAGAGAGTGATAGGATTTATCAACTAATCAGAGGGTGGGATAGGTTATCAACTAGTCAGAGAGTGTGATAAGATTTATCAACTGGTCAGAGAGTGTGATAGGATTTATCAACTAGTCAGAGAGTGTGATAGGATTTATCAACTGGTCAGAGAGTGTGATAGGATTTACCCGATTAGGCAAACAATTCACTAGTCTTAACTGATAAAATAAATGAAATGGGGTTAAATGCATTACTGTTCTACCTGGGCTAATGACGATGGGCATACGCATACCGTGTATTTTGCCCAGACAGCGATGCTACAGCCTACTTTTACATCGAATTCCAACTGCTATTAGTCTGGTCGAGCTATCCTCAAATCTCGCATTAGTGGGAAAAAATTCCTACCCAAGCGATTATTATTTCATATGAACAAGTAGGGTGAGTAGCCTTCCAGAAAATTTTTCCCCATTGATCGGCCTTGGGGAAAATTTTTAGGGGGCTTTTTTGTTTGGACCCCCCAAATCGTCCTAAAATCCGTTAATGGCTATGATAACTCGCTTAATATTCATATTTGGGGTTAATAATGTACTAGAAGCCTATAGGAAATCGATACCAGGGAAATCAAAAATGGCGTCAAAAATGACCTATGACGTCACTGTGACGTCATAAGTCAAAATTGCGCCAAAAATTTGAAAAGTTACCTCATTCTGGAAGTTTATCATAATTCACAACAAATGAAATAATATTTACTAATAAAACAAACTGATATAAACAAACATTGATTTTATAGGTAAATGATAATATAGTCAGATTTTCATAGCATGACCATTGATCGTCATCTTCTAGGTCAACGTCCTCAGAATTGCTGCAAGATTCACCATGACAGCCTCCACACGCGCTGACGCATTTCAGACCATTCTTCCTGCAGCTGCATATCATGGTACTGTACTGATTTTTCAGCGACTTGCACCTACATCTCACAAAATTTAAAACGCTTTCAGGGGCTACAAAAAGGCCTGTCATGCTGGGGTTGTAGCCTTCTGGTGTCTTCGGCCAGCCCCACTTTCATTTCATTTTAACCAAACAACGACCTGCAGATGAACTCTGAGCGCATGGTAATAAGCCACCCAAACCTCGGTGGCATTGGGGCAGGGTAATGGAATTTTTCTCCGCCATCATGGAGTCAAATCTCTGGTGTCGTAGTTTAGTTAGGCTCACATCCGGTTCTCCGTATATTAAAGAGATAATCTTACATCCGGCATCTCCAACAGTTTGTTGATTGGATGATGTCACAATGAGTTTACTAATCTTTTGGACCTTTTTATCCCTTTTAGCACCAAGTAAATGTTCACAATCAAATCTGAAGGTATCTAATAAAATAAAAACCAAGTAAGAACAATCGAAACCATAAGACAGAATTCGAAGTCCTAAAAAACATTTAAGGCGAAATGGATCATTCGAGCAAAATAGTGTAATCAGCAAATGGACTGCTCCTCATGTACAAAATACACGACAAACAGTGGTAAAAGGTGTCCGGAAGAGTAAGCTTATCCTGCCGGGCACCACACCCGCCATTGCTGCATCCAAACTATTGAAGAAATGGCTAATAGCGATGTAGTATACAATATCAGGGAGATAGTAATCGTATACGTGTCAATGAAATATATCTAGAATAATAGTTATATTTCCCATTCAAATCAATATGACGACCATAAAACTTTTTAAAGGTTTTAATAAGTTTGGTGCGCAAGTGTCCTTGTAGTTGAAGCTTAGATGACGAATGCCTCGATCTATTTATAAATTATCAGAATAAAGGGAACAAGCTCTCGCTCGCGTAACGAATTAGCGGAGACATAAAGTTCTCTTATCATGACATAAAACAATTTATCATACTTTGGTAGCATTCCAGTCTCTATGAAAATGGTCTTTAGGGATACCTCTGAAGACTGTTTCAAGTTCTGATTCAGCTTGGTAGTAATGAGAAGTTTAATTACAATAGCTACACAGAACTTTCCTTCGAGTTCCCTTAATTTTTCAGAAGCCGTCAAAGGTAAACTTCGTACCATTTCACGCGCATCGCTCAGCTTTGTTTCTAGAATATCAAGAAGGCTGATTTTTTCCGTTGGAGAAGAACTTGGATCACACCAATGCCTTTTTGGATTGAAAATTTCAAGATAAACATCCCGTGCCGCAGCTGGTTTATCATCTACGAGAAGTAAATCAACGTGCACGAATCCACTTGTCAGACAATCTTCAACACTCTGATTTGCTTCTCGTCTTTGTTTTAATGTCATTTCGTACGTCGGCTATGTTAGCCATATTGATTGAAAATACATGTATATTGCCAGTTTCAACGTCATGTGGTGTAGTTTTGCTTGTCCCAGATCTCGAATTATGTTTGCCACAGCAACGCATAAACTGGATATAGTGTTAATTCATGGCAACGCATAAACTGGATATAGTGTTAATTCATGCCTCAACGACAGTTTCTTCAATGAGGTTATGTGGCGCCGCATCTGATTCTGTATCTGGTTCTGATCATTTCCTGTCAAACGTTGCGGCGCTGTGATATTATTGCCATTCATCTGTTCCAGGGGTTTATTTTGCGTGTTAATGGCGTGACAGTTGGTGCCAGTCAATCCAAAGGAGGTTATTCCAGCTGTACATGACCGATTCACATTAGATGGCCAGACGGTAGTCTTCGCTGGAACTGTATATAACGAATTAACAAGTTCAGGATGCTGATTCTTGAAGTGTGCGGTTGGTGGTATCTTCTTGAACATCATTGAAGCTAGAACTTTTAAGACTCCAATTATCCCAGCAGCGGAATCAAAATGTCGAAAAATGCTCTTTGCAGCACCAATTGGCACGTCTTTGACACCAGCCTTTCGGGAGAAAACCGAAGACAATGCGGATAGTTCTATTTTGTACCCAAGTTTAGTGCCTTTCCCGTGGGTCTCAATAAATGAAATGTCAGATGCCGTCATGTATTTAATTGTAATGCCGATTCGATTACTTGTTTCTGTGAAGTAGAAGTAGGTGCATGTCCATGTCCAACACTAATTGAAGAAACCCCCTTCAATCCCCTATAAATAATAGACACACATCACTTTTTCGCCCATTACAGTACCAGTAGCATCTCGGTCAAAAGCTCTACAATGAAAGTCTGGCGAAAGTATAGGCCTACCAGTTTCCCTGAATACTCCTGTTCTTGCTGGATAAAGTACAAGATTGGCACCACCGATCAGGGCACCATCACATTCTCCCTTTTGTATTGATTCACATGCTAATTTGAGAGCCATCAGTGAGGAGGAACATTACCATGCGCTCAGAGTTTATCTGCAGGTCATGGTTTGGTTTAAATTAAATGAAAGCAAGCTGAATGCGAGCGCGAGTCGGGCGGGAAAAAGACACCAGAAGGCTACGAACACATCATGACAGACTTTCGTGCAGCCCCTGAAAGCGTTTTAAACTTTGTGAGATTAAGTGCAAGTCGCTGAAAAATCAGTGCGGTGCCATGATCTGCAGCTGCAGGAAGAATGGTCTGAAATGCGTCAGCGCGCGTGGGGGCTGTCATGGTGAATCTTGCAGGAATTCTGAGGACGTTGACCTAGAAATGGATCTGACTATATTATCATTTACCTATAAAATCAATGTTTCTTTATATCAGTTTGTTTTATTAGTAAATATTATTTCATTTATTGTGAATTATGATAAACTTCAAGAATGAGGTAATTTTTCAAATTGTTGGCGCAATTTTGACTTATGACGTCACAGTGACGTCATAGGTCATTTTTGACGCCATTTTTGATTTCCCTGGTATCGATTTCCTATAGGCTTCTAGTACATTATTAACCCCAAATATGAATATTAAGCGAGTTATCATAGCCATTAACGGATTTTAGGGCGATTTGGGGGGTCCAAACAAAAAAGCCCCCTAAAAATTTTCCCCAAGGCCGATCAATGGGGAAAATTTTTCTGAAAGGCTACTCATCTTACTTGTTCTTATGAAATAATAATCGCTTGGGTAGGAATTTTTTCCCACTAAATATGTACCTCGACCAGGCTATATGGGATGTTTAACTCGCATGGGATGTCTACAAGGGACCTCATTTTACATACCATCTGAACAATATAGACAGCTGTCCTTGTCAGAACCTGTATACATAACCTATGACCCCTAAATATTTACCTATTGCCAGTCTTTATAACCTATGACCTGTATAACCTATGACCTGTATAGCCTATGACCTGTATAACCTATGACCTGTATATGAAGAGATCAGATGCAAAAACAGACAAATCCGTTTTAGCTCTTTTGTGAAAAATAGCATTTTCTGTTGTGCTTTCCAGGTGAAACCCATCAATTTCATACTAGGTGATACTGCATTGTTATATATGATACAATTAAAAGACAGAACCTCCCAAAATCTTACTTTATTATTTTCCAGATAAAACCTGTATTTGAATATGTTTTGTTGCAAAAACAGACAAATCCGAAAATTTACATTTTTTGCAAAAACAGACAAATCCATATCATGTCAAAAGTATTCAAAAATGGTTAAAATGGAGAGCATTATGACCTTTTTGCTACAATTAATGTTGTTCAGCCTTAAAACTAACTACAGGAGACCTGGTGCTAAAAAAAATGAAATAGGGTTTAACATCCTGATGTTCTGCTCTGACTGGGAAAATGAAGACACGGGCATACGCCTTACAATTTGCTATGATGGACATTTTGCCCAGGCAAAGGCACTGTAGCCTACTCTTATGGGAGATTATATAAAGAGCCAACTAGATAATGTTAAGGGAATTTGCTGATAAAAAACAAAGTCTCGATTATCTATTTTTGAATTTAATCATCAATGATCGTTGAGAAGAATATCTGATTCAAATTCAGTGAATATCGCAGAGTAGCGATGACATCGAGAGTTGATTATGGTCCGATTAAGTTTATTAATGTCCACTTAATATAATTTAGATAACATTTCAGGCCTAAATAAAGATCTGCAGTAGGCTGATTTAGCTCTTGCATAATGTTTAAGGAAAAGAAGCAAATAAAGTTCAACACACAATATGCCAGTCTTAGAGTATCGGGTAAAGATTAGTCCTCGTCATCACTGTCCTCCTGAAGATCCTGTCTGCCAATATCACGTTGATCAACTTCCGCCAAAGCATTCACATAAAATTCCCGGACGGTATTACTGGCACCAATCTCATCAATAAGCTTAAGGACATCATCCTTTTTTGCAGGTTTCACACAGTTAACCATGGGAGTGACTGCAGCCCTTAAATGCTCCCACTTCTTACCCTTCTTGAGAATCGCATGTTTACAATAGTCTCCACTGTACACCTGCTTGAACCCAACCTTGTCCGAATTGATTCGCAGCATCTTTGCTTCACTGATCTTGAAAGAACGCTGCGTTTTGCAGTGACCAGTAGCAGCAGTTTTGTAATCACAGCACTGCCAGTCGGTTCCATAAACATGGACATGTCCGTGATTGGCCAAAATCTTCACATACTCGTCTGGCATTAAGATTTGGTCGTGTTTTCTGATCTCTTGTTCAATGCGCCCGAAGGCACGATCTGCAGGCAGGAAACTGTGGCCTCTGACAGGGAACGTTATACTCTATGTTCAGCTGTGGGAATGTCTGTTTCCTTGTGGCACAGAGCATAGACAGAACATTGATATTCTTATTTTGTCCATAGCAAGAATCGGAAAACAAGCGCAGGTTTTCATAGTTTTTAAGTTCATCTCCCACAACCGAAACAAGGTAATGATTCAAGGCTGAAGCAACCATATTACTGTCCTTGGTGCATCTTTTTCACGCTTAGGTCACTGGGAAGGTATTTCCGTCCTGGAGCTCCACGGCGGGCATAATGGCTGGCACGACAAGTAAATTTCTGAATGTGGTCTTGAATAGCTGTCTTTCTCTCAAGATTTCTTCCGGCATTCCACACCCCTCCACGATTTTCGGGCCTTGTCACTCCGTGTTTCATCCAATACATGGCAATGTTCGCCAACCGATCTTTCTTGACACCTGAATAATAGAAGGAATTTTTTTTAATGCACTAAGAAATCAAATCAAAAGCTATAACTTCATAGAATAACGTCGTCTCAAGTAATAGATGCAAGTGGCGAGGAAGCTATGACCGTCATGAAGTAATGTCGCTTCAATAGAAACAAGATCCACGATGTCATGACACCTCACATCACCGTTTCAACAGCATCATATTAATTTTCTGACGTTTAAAGACAATTTTATGAGAAAACATATCGGATTTGAATACATGACGATGGTATTCAAGTCGGTTCTCGTAAATGCAACGAGTTGCCTTACAAGAATCGAAAAGGTTGTAGGCCCTAATATCCGCTCGTAGTAAGAACAGCTGTTACATGAAATTGATTAGGCCTAGGCTAATTATGGCCGTCAACTTGACGATGGTATTCAAGTCGGTTCTCGTAAGTGCCACGAGTTGCCTTGAAAGAATCGAAAAGGTTGTAGGCCCTAATATTTGCTCGTAGTAAGAACGGCGGAACGGTTACATGAAATTGATTAGACTTATTATTGCTGTCTACTTTGCGATGGTAGTCAAGTCCGTTCTTTTAAATGCGACGAGTTGCCCCGCAAAATCGAAAAGGTTGTAGGCCCTAACATTCGCTCGTAGTAAGAACGGCGGTTACATGAAATTTATTAGGCCTATTTTGCTGCCAACTTGATTGAATCGGATTTGCAAATAGCCATAATAATTGGTTTCTTTAAAATGCCTTAGATAAATTATGCTAGGCTCCCAAGATTGAAGATAAGCCGGGGGGGGGTCTGGCGCTTCATATGGGCAGAAAATTAAATTTTATACAGTCATGAGGCCTACTGATGTGCAGCTACTCACCAAAAATGCTCATGAAAGAAGCCTTGCACACTGGAACACGGTCTTTGTTGTAATCCATTAGGTAGTATTTGACACTTATGTCTCTTTCATTTCTCTTGCTTACATCATCTATCTTCGGTCGTCTCCTTGCAGATTTTCTAATATCCATATACGATAGCAGGGTAGCATCCTGCTTAACCTTGTCGTTACATGAATAAAGCTGATCGTGTGCACTTTTTAGGTCCTCATCAGACAACGAAGTGGCCATACAAAATCCAATATTATTGTGGATACACGAAATGGCTGCTACTTTTCCGTCACCGCTATGACGCATTTGTTTAGACATTGCGCGAGCAGAACCTGTCGGGTTAACTCTTTTTTTACACCCAACAGTCGAAACAAGGACTTGTTCGTCAATATCATCGAAGTTATCCATTGTTACAGCTGCCATTTCAAGAAATAAACAAGTTCTATCTATCTCCGTTTTTGACGTCTGCTTAGATTTCTAGAGACATGGGCGCCGCCATCTTGATGACGTCACGAATCCTGGCGCGCTGATTGGCTGAATGGATCTGTCGGTATTTGTAAACAATAGAACGTGTGATTTGTCGGTTTTTGAAAACAAATAGAGAATTGCAGCTCACTTTACATGGGATGTGTCGGGTTTTGCGGAAAAACAGATTTGATAATCAGAATGGCGCCACTTTCAGCTAAAATATGGTAGTCATGGTTCAATTTCGGCGGGAATGGCGTTTGTCGGCTTTTGCGCCTGAACTCTTCATATATTACCTATGACCTGTATAACCTATGACCTGTATAACCTATGACCTGTATAACCTATGACCTGTATAACCTATAACCTCTATATATTTACCTATTGCCTGTCTATACGCCTGTATAGCTGTATAACCTATAACCTCTATATATTTACCTATTGCCTGTCTATACGCCTGTATAGCTGCTGATGTATTCTTCATCTCCATATATTCATGTCCCATTAACGTCCACGACGACAAATAATGTGGATTTAATTTTAACGCTCTTTGAAAATATAAAACAGCCTTCTCGTGTTGACCTCGTAACGAATAATAATTTCCTACAATACAAGAAATATAATTAAACCTTCATTATACATCTTGGAATTATGTGATCCTCAATTATGCAAATTGTGAGGTTGGGGTAGGGGACTTTAGCAGTGGGAGGAAACCTGAGTGCCCTGAGGAAACCCACGAGGCTGGAAAGGCGACCCTACTCCTTGCCACGTACAACCAGGGATTTGAAACCACGCCAGTTCACTCAATGACAGGCTTTATGATACAGCGGGCACATGCTAACCATTCGGCCATCCAACCCCCCTAGTTATTTAAGTTCTTCAGAGATAAATCCTTGCTTACATATTGAATATTGTCATCAAAGATGATTTTTAATTCGTCAACGTGTGTATGAAAATCAGAACTTTTCTTCTATTTTGTTGAAAATATCACGATCATTTAATGACAACCGAATTCACGTATTAAAATTTTGGATATTGGCCAGTTTGATTTCCTAGAATAAAGTTTTGACAACTGTTCTCGTAAGGCTGTATTTTGTTGGCTTTAGCGGATTGATGTTTATTCAAGCTGATTGGTAAAATAATGAACCGGCCACCATGGTAACATACATCGATATCTGGTACCTGTACCTGTGCACGTCAAAACCTTAACATGTAGAACTTATTGCCACTGTGAAGACATACTAGTACCCTAGGAATATTCAATCTCAATCGCAGTGAGTCACCATATGAAATTTAGAGGACTGTTATGAATGGATGAATGAAATGGGGTTTAATGTCCTACTATTATGCACCTAACCTGGGCTAATGGAAGATGGGACGACTGTTATGATCACCCAACAATACTTCTCAATTTGTGACTAGACTTTACCTATAACACAACATGTCTCGACTCTGTATTTATCGATCTCACAACTATGATGAGCTAAATCAGCTAAATCACCTCCCATTTCCTGAAACAGAGAGAAATACATACCAATTAACAGTAATACAGCGTTTAATAAATGGCATAACATCAAATTACTATTATTATTTAAAAATGGATAAAATTAAAGAATCCCCGCCAAACAAAACCAGCAACAGGCTTGTAGATTTAAAAGGATCTTTATATGTTCAACATTTCGGGTGCAATACCCTTTAATTTTATCTACTATTCCGCCCCGCCGGCATCATTTTTTTGGTCCAGATCCGACGCAGATGTTCAAGTCTGTTCAGCTTTTTTTTACTGATTTAAGGGAGTGTTGCTGTACCCCTCTTCGTTTACCTTATTATTTAGAAATGGTAAAGATCAAAAATTTTCCAGCTGGTCAACTATTTTGATTATTTTGGATTAGCAAGTTTTTCTTGCAAAAAATATGACAATTTATATCATTTTCCCAGTTATCTTCTATGCTTTTAAGTGTTTTTCAACAGAAAGAGAGATATGGGGTTTAACATCCATTCGACTTAAACTAGGTCAATTCATAACCAACATATGGTTCAATTTTATTTCAATTAGTCGTAGGGCCTATTCACTGTAGTAGGAAAACCAAGAAAACCAAAGCGGTTGGACAGGCAGTCCACTCCTTGTTATGTACAAGCGAAGATTTTAAACCAAGTAACTTTACCCTATTAGTAAGTGCAGGGGGACTGTACCACATATGATTTACACAAAAGACAAATATATCCACGAGACATCATACTCAGAAACGACAAACAAACAAACAAACAATTCAAAAAGAGCCTATGATAAACCTTATGATCTAAAAAGATACATATTTAGCCATTCCCCCCACCCCTCCCTTAGTGTATAAATACCTACCTTAACATATAATAAGTTTGAGTAAATATCCATATTCTCTAATCTACATGGATCAAGTTTATGTAACTGTTTAAACGCCTTTACAGCTTGTTCTATTTCTGTGGATTAAAATATATATACATATATAATAACATATACAACCATCAGGCAACAAAAACAATTCATCTATACACACCGGAAAATTGGTATGGTTTAACTTAGCATATATAGCCCTAATTTCTCTTCTGTGTTGAATTATTCATAACTATAGTTTAATTTCGGCTAATAGTGTTCAACTTGTACTTGTGTACAACTTAAATCATAGTGTTTAATTTTTATTACCAAGCATCTAATTAAGTAAGAAAATAAACTATGAGGATATAAACCAGGTAAATATAAACCTATCTCACCTCTCATGTTATGATATGATATAGAAAATGATAGAAGGATGAGAGAAGAGAATGAGAGTGAGAGAAAAAGATATAAACCTGTCTTACCTCTCATGTTATGATATGATATAGCTATTTGTGATATTATATATTTACTCTTCATAAAACCATTATCTAAAAACGACTGGTAGATCTTTAATGGTTCTTCATTCAGTTGTAATTCTAAATAAACATTAGCTAGGAATAGTTGTTTTACCCAATGATCTGGTAGTTCAAGACTATTTAACTGAAACATGTAAATATACATTGACAAGTTTTAAATACACAAAATGATGTTTAATATGTGGTCAATTTTACTTAAAACATGAAATCTAACTTGATAACTTATCAGTTTGAATTATACTAGGCACTAGTTGTTTATTGATCATTAAGTAAATTATTAAAAATAAAATTGAACCTGGAATGATTTAGTCGAAATTCTCAAAAAATGTTAACGATAAAAGAGTTTAAACCAGTCTGTCCTCACATTTAGATATTGCTACACTGCTTTGCAATTCCTAAACTTAAAGCTACGTTATCATCCTTTACACAGCAGACAGTACGACATGTGAACAGTACTGCCCAATCAGAGGTTGTGACACAAACACACTCATATCAAACATTGCGCCCTCCACTGAAACCTTGAAATTGAATGAACCTTGAACTTTTCAACTCGATTAAAACAGGTGGACATTTAAGCTGGAAAGCACGAGACTTGGCGTATTCACAATAAAGCAGGGTCAGTACGCAATCAAATTTGGTGCTGAAATTTGCAGGGTATGATAACAAAATGACCTAGTTTGTGTTGAGTGGATGTTAAACTCCATTTCTCTCTCTCTATTGAAGAGATTATATCTATATAAGTTATACAAACCATTTGTCTATCTGTTATTAATAGAGCTAATTCTTGCCATGATCCCCAGTGTAACGGTTCTAGATTCACAGATTCAACTAACACTTCAACAGCAGTTTTATTCAATTCTAATTTTCTTAACACCATTCCAAACCTTGCAACAATAAAAATTAATAATAGAGTTATATTTGATTGCTCAAAGATAAATCAGCCTGTTAGACAAAAGACTGTAGGCCTACATGTATTTCATGTAGCAAAATAAAATATAACATAGGATCAATGGATTTGACTTCTTTATTTCAATAATGCAGGGCGACCTTTAAACATTATCACATCTAATATCTAACAACCAATAAAGCTCAGGGGAATATAACATATTGTAGTCATTATGGCCATCGTTTTAATTCATTGTTGATTTATCAATGTCTAACGTCAAAGGGCTAAAAGTCGCTCGCTTGACACCTGGCATGAACTCCGACAATAACTTGTCAGATCTTCATGTAGTATAGGCCATCGAGAGTATAAAAAAAACAAATATAAATCTGTATTTTAAACAGATTGCATTAAGTAATCGAAAATTTGATATTTGATAAAAATACAAATGAAGTCATTAAACTTACAGATACAAACCAAATCCATCCAACTCTTTAGCTAAATGTTTCTTCTGTAATTCTATGTGTAATGTTTTCAGACTTTTATCTTCTTGTTCGACGGGTCCGATCGAATCAGAAGAATTATCCAGTCTTTTCTTCTCATCTGCTAAATACCTTGAATACATGTACAGGAAGTAACCCTGACTACTTTTACATTTCTCTACTTCTCGAGCGGCTCGGCCGTACTCTTTTAGATCAAAATATGTTGTTGCTACGGTATATTTATCAAACTCGTCACAGAAATCCTGAAAATAAAAAAATATTAAGTGATAGTACTTTTAAATATCTAAACAATCAGGCACCCACAAACATTTCAGATTAACTATGATATTTGCTGGTTATATCACAAAGAATTGAATCAAGGGAGAGAGCGAGAGAGAGAGAAATGGGGTTTAACGTCCAACCGACATAAACTAGGTCTTTTCCGGACTTACCTATGGTTCATTTGCGGTAGGAGTATTTTAGCAGTTGGAGGAAACCAGAGGAGGTCACGTACAACTCAGGAATCGAAACCATGCTAGTTATCTAAATAACAGACCTTGTGATACAGCCATCCAACTCCCTTCCCCCTTCTATGTCACATGAGATGCTTCCAACTCCCTTCCCCCCTCTATGTCACATGAGATGCTTCCAACTCCCTTCCCCCCTCCATGTCACATGAGATGCTTCCAACTCCCTTCCCCCCTCCATGTCACATGAGATGCTTCCAACTCCCTTCCCCCCTCCATGTCACATGAGATGCTTCCAACTCCCTTCCCCCCTCTATGTCACATGAGATGCTGTACTATATTTGAAAACTTATTTAAACAAGCTTTTTGTAATCAAACCTACTTGTACTTTGTAATATTTAATAAAAAAAACTAAAACCATGGAAAAAAACGAACAATTTATATATTTATTTCAGTCTTGATGACAGACTTTAGATTATTCTACCAAAAATATAATAATAGATAGTTACTTTACGATACTGTGGTTGGATCAATTCATTTAAATTTATTTCCTTTGTAACAGCTTGTGACATCTCTGCTGCCCTGAAAAAGACAAGAGACATTTCTTTTAAATAATGCCACAAGGCTTGGTTTTAATGGATTCCAATGGCAGGCCTCTACTTTCTCACAGAATTCCTTACACTAAGGAACTAGTATAGTCTGACATTTTGAACTTTGTAGTGGAGAGGGAGAGCGAGAAAAATGTGGTTTAATGTCACTCAGCACAAACCAGGTCACATTGGGACTACAATATGGTTCAAAAATTTGCTTGCACTTACGGGTCTATAGAACTCAGAGAAAATCCATGAGGATGGACAGGCAACCTGTGAATCGAAACCACGCCAGTTGGCTCAATAACAGACCTTATGATACAGCATGCACACGTTAACCATTCGGCCATTCCACCCTCCAAACTCTGTAGTCGCGCGTACATGTATCATAAATATAATAAAAAATATCACTAAAAAAGACATTGACACACACCAGAGGGGTTACGCATGACAAAGCCTGAATTTGTGCTAGAGCAGGTACTTCCCTCGATGGTGATATCAAAGAAAATTTGTCTTATTTTATTATTGCTTTGTGCACGAACAGGCCACAGGGGTCTTTGTGGGAGGAAAGGCGCCTCTATCTCGAAGCCACATAATCATACGTATACGCTTACACCAATGATCGAAACTAAGATGGCAAGCCAGAGGTGATCAATAACTTACAAGCTAGGTGCTCAAAGTGCGACATTATCGCCCATCCAAATCCCATCACTCCTCTTCATTATATGGGTGCTTTAATTACAAATAAGGGAGGTTGAATGGCCGATTGGTTAGCACATGCGTGCTGTATAAAAAGCTGTTATTGAGTCAACCGGCTTGGTTTCGAATCCCCGGTTGTATGTGACAAGGACTAGTACTAGTAGGAGTTGGGTTGCCTGTCCAACCTCATGGGTTTTCTCTGGGTCCTCTGCCTCGGTTTCCTCGCACTGCTAAAGACCCCTACACACGCCAGTTAGTTATTGAAATAAAATTGAACAAAATGTAAGTCCCAAAATGACCTATTTTGTGTCGAGTGGACGTTAAACCCCATTTCTCTCTTTATTACAAATAAAATCGAAGGGAAGTAACTCTCATTTAAAAACATTCACTGGCGGGATTTCTCTACTCCAAAATAAAACTGTTACAAAAACAGACTGTACATTATAATTTGGATTATCTAAATTTGTGGAATATATCAGAAAGAACTACCATTTTGCAGAATTCAAAAGTCGCCTCTCCGAACACTTTCTGTGAGCTAGAATTAGATCGGTTTTCACTTTTGTCAGATCGCATTTCGTTATGTCGGCCATGTTTCACAGGTCGTTTCATCCCAAAACCGTTTCACCCCGGGCTGTTTCATCCGGGCTGTTTCATCCCAATTTCATCTCGGGCTGTTTCATCCCACATATAGGGCTGTTTCATCCCAAAAATAAATAGACAAATTTGACGTATTTTTAATATTTCATTCATTCATCAATAACAATTCATGGCTAATTTAGTAATACTATTTGTATCATTTCATACACAAATCATTTCACCGAGCGGAAGCTCTCACCCGGATTCCAGCACCCGGATTCAAAATCAAGTTAGCAAACAAAATCTCGCAGCCATAACCTAGCACCCGGATTCGAAATCAAGTTAGCACACATATTCCTAGCGGAGGGGAAATAATTGTTACCTTTGTATTTATTGGAAAATAAAATTTTAAAACATATTAATGCAAAATATATATATAATAGATCCCCCACCTCACCCCTCACCCAAAAATATACAATTACCGTAAACATACTAAAATATCGCACATTAGAGGCTAACTAATCATCAGGGTAGGCTCATTATACGCCTAATAACTTCTGAACTAGATTTGGTGGCATCAATATCTTTAGTTCGCCAATTGCACAGGTGCACAAGGCATCAACATGCCAAATTTCATTAACTTTCTATGTTGGCGTATCGAGTTATACCACCGTAAAGTTCCTAGCACCCGGATTCAAGGTGGAGTATGTGGGTTCAATAAACAACGGGTACGCCTACGCTGCATCAAAGAACGACCTAAACCAGATTTGGTGGCAAAATGATTTTTATTTCACGGAATCAAGAGATGAATAAACTACTAGAATACCAAATTTCAGAAGGCTCGTATGTTGACGTTTCGAGATATATTACCGTAAACATACTAATTATATGAGGGGAATCGGGTTAGGGTAGGCTCACTATACACCTAATAACTTCTAAACTAGCTTTGGTGGCATCAATATCTTTAGTTCGCCAATTGCACAGGTGCACAAGGCATCAACATGCCAAATTTCATTAACTTTCTATGTTGGCGTATCGAGTTATACCACCGTAAAGTTCCTAGCACCCGGATTCGAGGTGGAGTATGTGGGTTCAATAAACAACGGGTACGCCTACGCTGCATCAAAGAACGACCTAAACCAGATTTGGTGGCAAAATGATTTTTATTTCACGGAATCAAGAGATGAATAAACTACTAGAATACCAAATTTCAGAAGGCTCGTATGTTGGCGTTTCGAGATATATTACCGTAAACATACTAATTATATGAGGGGAATCGGGTTAGGGTAGGCTCACTATACACTTAATGACTTCTGAACTAGCTTTGGTGGCATCAATATCTTTATTTCGCCAAGTGCACAGGTGCATAAGGCATCATTATGCCAATTGTCATTAACTTTCTATGTTGGCGTATCGAGTTATACCACCGCAAAGTTCCTAGCACCCGGATTCGAGGTGGAGTATGTGGGTTCAATAAACAACGGGTACGCCTACGCTGCATCAAAGAACGACCCAAACCAAATTTGGTGGCAAAATGATTTTTATTTCAGGGCATAAAGAGATGAATAAACTACTAGAATACAAAATTTCAGAAGGCTCCTATGTTGGCGTTTCGAGATATATTACCGTAAACATACTAATTATATGAGGGGAATCGGGTTAGGGTAGGCTCACTATACACTTAATAACTTCTGAACTAGCTTTGGTGGCATCAATATCTTTATTTCGCCAAGTGCACAGGTGCATAAGACATCAACATGCCAAATGTCATTAACTTTCTATGTTGGCGTATCGAGTTATACCGCCGCAAAGTTTCCAGCACCCGGATTCGAGATGGAGTATGTGGGTTTAATCAACAACGGGTACGCCCACGCTGCATCAAAAAACGACCCAAACCAAATTTGGTGGCAAAATGATTTTTATTTCACGGCCTAAAGAGATGAATAAACTACTAGAATACAAAATTTCAGAAGGCTCCTATGTTGGCGTTTCGAGATATATTACCGTAAACATACTAAACATATGAGGGGAATCGGGTTAGGGTCGGCTCACTATACACCTAATAACTTCTGAACTAGCTTTGGTGGCATCAATATCTTTATTTCGCCAATTGCACAGGTGCATAAGGCATCAACATGCCAAATTTCATTAACTTTCTATGTTGGCGTATCGAGTTATACCACCGCAAAGTTCCTAGCACCCGGATTCGAGGTGGAGTATGTGGGTTCAATAAACAACGGGTACGCCTACGCTGCATCAAAAAACGACCCAAACCAAATTTGGTGGCAAAATGATTTTTATTTCAGGGTATAAAGAGATGAATAAACTACTAGAATACAAAATTTCAGAAGGCTCCTATGTTGGCGTTTTGAGATATATTACCGTAAACATACTAAACATATGAGGGGAATCGGGTTAGGGTAGGCTCACTATACACCTAATAACTTCTAAACTCTCTTTGGTGGCATCAATATCTTTATTTCGCCAATTGCACAGGTGCATAAGGCATCAACATGCCAAATTTCATTAACTTTCTATGTTGGCGTATCGAGTTATACCACCGCAAAGTTCCTAGCACCCGGATTCGAGGTGGAGTATGTGGGTTCAATAAACAACGGGTACGCCTACGCTGCATCAAAGAACGACCCAAACCAAATTTGGTGGCAAAATGATTTTTATTTCAGGGCATAAAGAGATGAATAAACTACTAGAATACAAAATTTCAGAAGGCTCCTATGTTGGCGTTTCGAGATATATTACCGTAAACATACTAAACAAATCAGGGGAATCGGGTTAGGGTAGGCTCACTATACACTTAATAACTTCTGAACTAGCTTTGGTGGCATCAATATCTTTATTTCGCCAATTGCACAGGTGCATAAGGCATCAACATGCCAAATTTCATTAACTTTCTATGTTGGCGTATCGAGTTATACCACCGCAAAGTTCATAGCACCCGGATTCGAGGTGGAGTATGTGGGTTCAATAAACAACGGGTACGCCTACGCTGCATCAAAAAACGACCCAAACCAAATTTGGTGGCAAAATGATTTTTATTTCAGGGTATAAAGAGATGAATAAACTACTAGAATACAAAATTTCAGAAGGCTCCTATGTTGGCGTTTTGAGATATATTACCGTAAACATACTAAACATATGAGGGGAATCGGGTTAGGGTAGGCTCACTATACACCTAATAACTTCTAAACTCTCTTTGGTGGCATCAATATCTTTATTTCGCCAATTGCACAGGTGCATAAGGCATCAACATGCCAAATTTCATTAACTTTCTATGTTGGCGTATCGAGTTATACCACCGCAAAGTTCCTAGCACCCGGATTCGAGGTGGAGTATGTGGGTTCAATAAACAACGGGTACGCCTACGCTGCATCAAAGAACGACCCAAACCAAATTTGGTGGCAAAATGATTTTTATTTCAGGGCATAAAGAGATGAATAAACTACTAGAATACAAAATTTCAGAAGGCTCCTATGTTGGCGTTTCGAGATATATTACCGTAAACATACTAAACATATGAGGGGAATCGGGTTAGGGTCGGCTCACTATACACCTAATAACTTCTGAACTAGCTTTGGTGGCATCAATATCTTTATTTCGCCAATTGCACAGGTGCATAAGGCATCAACATGCCAAATTTCATTAACTTTCTATGTTGGCGTATCGAGTTATACCACCGCAAAGTTCCTAGCACCCGGATTCGAGGTGGAGTATGTGGGTTCAATAAACAACGGGTACGCCTACGCTGCATCAAAAAACGACCCAGACCAAATTTGGTGGCAAAATGATTTTTATTTCAGGGCATAAAGAGATGAATAAACTACTAGAATACACAATTTCAGAAGGCTCCTATGTTGGCATTTTGATATATATCACCGTAAACATACTAAACATATGAGGGGAATCGGGTTAGGGTCGGCTCACTATACACCTAATAACTTCTAAACTCTCTTTGGTGGCATCAATATCTTTATTTCGCCAATTGCACAGGTGCATAAGGCATCAACATGCCAAATTTCATTAACTTTCTATGTTGGCGTATCGAGTTATACCACCGTAAAGTTTCTAGCACCCGGATTCGAGGCGGAGTATGTGGGTTCAATAAACAACGGGTACGCCTACGCTGCATCAAAGAACGACCCAAACCAAATTTGGTGGCAAAATGATTTTTATTTTACGGCATAAAGAGATGAATAAGCTACTAGAAAACAAAATTACAGAAGGCTCCTATGTTGGCGTTTCGAGATATATTACCGTAAACATACTAAACATGGAATCGGGTTAGGGTAGGCTCACTATACACCTAATAACTTCTAAACTAGCTTTGGTGGCATCAATATCTTTATTTCGCCAAGTGCACAGGTGCATAAGGCATCAACATGCCAAATGTCATTAACTTTCTATGTTGGCGTATCGAGTTATACCGCCGCAAAGTTCCCAGCACCCGGATTCGAGGTGGAGTATGTGGGTTTAATCAACAACGGGTACGCCTACGCTGCATCAAAAAACGACCCAAACCAAATTTGGTGGCAAAATGATTTTTATTTCACGGCCTAAAGAGATGAATAAACTACTAGAATCCAAAATTTCAGAAGGCTCCTATGTTGGCGTTTCGAGATATATTACCGTAAACATACTAAACATATGAGGGGAATCGGGTTAGGGTCGGCTCACTATACACCTAATAACTTCTGAACTAGCTTTGGTGGCATCAATATCTTTATTTCGCCAATTGCACAGTTGAATAAGGCATCAACATGCCAAATTTCATTAACTTTCTATGTTGGCGTATCGAGTTATACCACCGCAAAGTTCCTAGCACCCGGATTCGAGGTGGAGTATGTGGGTTCAATAAACAACGGGTACGCCTACGCTGCATCAAAAAACGACCCAAACCAAATTTGGTGGCAAAATGATTTTTATTTCACGGAATTAAGAGATGAATAAACTACTAGAAAACAAAATTTCAGAAGTCTCCTATGTTGGCGTTTCGAGATATATTACCGTAAACATACTAAACATATGAGGGGAATCGGGTTAGGGTAGGCTCACTATACACCTAAAAACTTCTAAACTAGCTTTGGTGGCATCAATATCTTTTAGTTCGCCAATTGCACAGGTGCATAAGGCACCAACATGCCAAATTTCATTAACTTTCTATGTTGGCGTATCGAGTTATACTACCGCAAAGTTCCTAGCACCCGGATTCGAGGTGGAGTATGTGGGTTCAATAAACAACGGGTACGCCTACGCTGCATCAAATAACGACCCAAACCAAATTTGGTGGGAAAATGATTTTTGTTTCACGGAATCAAAAGATGAATAAACTACTAGAATACAAAATTTCAGAAGGCTCCTATGTTGGCGTTTCGAGATATATTACCGTAAACATACTAACATATGAGGGGAATAGGGTTAGGGTAGGCTAATTATACACCTAATAACGTCTAAACTAGCTTTGGTTGCATCAATATCTTTAGTTCGCCAATTGCACAGGTGCATAAGGCACCAACATGCCAAATGTCATTAACTTTCCATGTGTTAAATAGCTTTATTTTACGTCCGCTTCCACCGAAGTGATATCGCAGACAATTACATTTTATATATATATGGTGATAATATTTACAGTGTGTTTAGTGGAATAATAAGGTGCGGAATTTAATGAGGTCTAAGTTGGGACAATCACAGGCACAACATATGACAAGACAGACATGGAAGCGGACAAACATTTACATAGACATTTGACAAAACAAACATGAAGGTGGACAAACATATAAACATATTATGTACATATATATATTTCCGGTCAATTTGGTCGGTGTGGTCGTTCTGCCTGGTTAAATGTCAGGGCGGTGCAACTCTTCCTTGTTGGTGAGTATAAGTCCTGGTCCATTCTTCCTTCCATTTGGGTTTGCTGTCCGGTATGGTGGTGTTGATTCATCTTTACTTCTATAATTCATTCCTTTTGTTGTTGGTTGTTGAAGGAAGAATCCAGCACCTGAAAAGAGAGAAAGAGAAAAGAGAGTATCTGGGCTTATGGTGTTTTGTGGTTTATTTCGTCTAGTAAGGCTTTTTGGGCGGGGGGGGGGGGGGTTATAATAATAAAGAAAAAAGAATAATAATAATAGTAATAAAATAATAGTGAGATAAAAATAATAATAATAATAATAATAATAAGAGAATAATGATGTAAGAATAATAATAATAATAGTGATATATACGGAAGCTCAAATACGAACTAATTTTGTTTTTTTCGATTTCCTATTTCTATTTTTAATTTTTGATATTGTAAAATAATTTTTAATTTTGTGAAATAATTTTTAATTTTAAACTTATAATTTTTAATTTTAAACTTATAATTTTTAATTTCAAACTTATAATTTTTAATTTTAAATTTATAATTTTATATTTCGTATTTTAATTTCTATTTTGTAAAATAATTTATAATTTTGTAAATTAATTTTTAATTTCAAACTTATAATTTCATATTTTGTATTTTAATTTCTATTTTGTATTTTACTTTCTATTTTGTAAAATAATTTATAATTTTGTTTTTCTCGAGCATTATGGCACGATCGTAGTGAACTGTCCTCAGCCACCTGGCATTATACCGTTACGTGAAACAATGTAACAATCATTGAACTTGCACTGATTTGAACTGACCTCAGCGACCTGTCGGCCATAACCTTCATAATTGACGGCCCAGGTTTAACTTAAATTATCACAAGCGAATTTCAAAGCTAATCTAATGCTTCGATACAATTTCTTATTGACGACTTCATTTAGATGACAACGATCGTCACCAAAAATTTGATGTGGGCTATTAAAAATGCGTCTGTGTCGCCAAATAAAAAATATTGGTACCCACTTAACCTGAGCTAATTGAAGACGGGCACACGCCCTACAGTGTGTTATGAGGGAAATTTTGCCCGGGCAGCGGCGCTACGGCCTACTCTTATATCGAATTCCAACTGCCAAGGGATCTTTTACGTGCACTCCCATGTGTACACGGGACCTCGGTTTTTCGTCCCAACCGAACGACTAGGCAGCTGTCCTTATCAGGCCCTCAGGGGAAATCACGTCGGAAAATCGAGATGAACTTTCTCGGCCAATGCAGGGATCGAACACTCGACCTTCAGGCTAGCGAACCAGCGCCTTATCCACTTAGCCACCGTGATCCCCATATAAAAGTCAAAATTGCATTCACTACATTTCTCCGATGTAAATATGATTGATAAGTGTCTCCGCTCTCCGTCTGAGAAAGAGAGAGAGAGAGAGAGAGGGGGGAGGGGGTTAACGTCCACTCGACACACACATAGATCATTTTGGGGCTAACATATGGTTTGATTTTATTTCAATAATTCGCTTGTGCGCAGGGGTATTTAGCAGTGGGAGGAAACCAGGGGACCCGGAGAAAACTCTACTCCTTGTTACATACAACCGGGGATTCGAAACCACGCCAGTCGACAGAGTGGCAGGCTTTATGATACGGCACAAACGTGCTTACCATGTACATGTGATTATTGTCTTGTACTCGGTGCCGTTATGTCTTTAGTGCACTGATTGGCATCTTTGTATTAATAATTTCTTGCATATTTTGTATGAAAGGTTTTTGCTAATGTTAGGTGATAATTTAAGAATGATGTGATGTGTTGTCTTTGGTTTCTTGAAATTTTGATTATTTAGTGCATATTTTAATATAAAAACTAGGTACCATCCATTTACATTGTGTCTGCAAGCTGGTTGGAAGAGCCCATTTTAATACATACATGTAAAATATAGACCACCCTATACATAATGGTGCTGTCAACGTAGGTCAAAGGTGATGAAAACTAATGTAGCGTTCCCGGAACTGATAAGGATGTAAAGAAAACATAAATGTAAGATAGGGTGTGTGTATAAGATTTTTTTACAAAATGAAATATTAATCTACAAAATTAAAAATTATTGTACAAAATAGAAAGTAGAAAAAACAAAATTAAAATTATTTTTACAAAATTAAAATTATTTTTACAAAATTAAAATTATTTTTACAAAATTAAAATTATTTTTACAAAATTAAAATTATTTTTACAAAATTAAAATAAAAAAAAACAAAATTAAAAATTATTTTATAAAATAGAAAATAAAAAAACAAAATTAGTTCGTATTTGAGCTTCCGTAGATATAAGAATTATAATAATAGTAATAAGAGAATAATGATGTAAGAATAATAGTAATAGTAAAGGTATTTAAGAGAAAATTTAAAGGGGAGGCTTTGCATTTATGACATATGTATCAATAATAGTATCTATAATATAATATTTATTCGTGTGAAAAGTTTGTTAGTTTTATTTTAATGTAATTTGTTTGTTTAGTGAGGGTGATTTGCGCTTCCCTCGTTGGGGACGTTTTTACGATTTCACCCTACTTAGTGTGATAACTTTCTATGTTGGCGTATCGAGTTATACCACCGCAAAGTTCCCAGCACCCGGATTCGAGGCGGAGTTTGTGGGTTCAATAAAGAGGGAGAGAGAGAGAGAGAGAGAGAGAGAGAGAGAGAGAGAAAGAGAGTATGTGGCTTCAATTAACAACTATACACCCATAAATTGTTTAAGTGGCATTTAGTAACCGGATGAGAATAACACATGACACAATAGAAGCCATCAATATTAAAAGGTACCAGCCAGAACTCAACCGCGGTGCTGGTCTATTCATCCCAAGAGCATACGATAGTCTCATCAAATAATATAACACCCTGTCCATTCTCCTCTTTCGTCCATGTTTTTTCTTTAATTAAGAGTAAGCCCCCCCCCCACCTTATTTCCCATACAGTGTTATTTCAATAATATTCTTATTATTACCCTATCATTATAATTTATAAAATCTTTTCTTATAGTGGTTGTATGTCCTTTCTCATTATGTTAATAATATTTACAATGCCTTTTTGGGGGGAAATATTTCAACAGTTGTTTATATTACTTTATTCATACCTTACTTTAACATTAAACACCACTTATACAATGTACTTAAGTAATTCATATTTTCATATTTACAAGCTTACCTAGCATTTTATGTACATCCTTTCATATGTTATAGTTTACGCAGTCTGCCTCTCAATTGTTTTACAAAAATTTAATATATTCAATTATCAATTATTTTTATTATTTTCTTTACTTAATTTTTTGTTTAATGGATATGCATTCATATATATGAATCTGTAATGCCTATTGATTGAATACTGGATTATCGTTCTTATGTTGTTACACAATATGGTTTCCCTATTATGGCCTCTTAGTCTTAGTGGGTTTGATCTGTGCTAGCATAGTTACCGCCCAATTAGTTGTTTTCATAATCAAGTTTTCTTAGTAATTAGTTCACTATACCCACCCTTATGGCTTCCTAACCCTTTGATGGTTTCCAAATGATTATCTCTCGTTGTATATAAATGTTTGTCTGTGTTCCAACAAATGACAGGCCTGGTACCTAAACACAAATCCCACAAAGAAGACATCTACCAATCCAGAAGAAGAGATCATCTACCAACGATGTGTTTTTTATTAAATAAAGGGAAGAACTTCCCACTAAAACCTAATCCATGGCCTAAGGCCAAAATGGAAAGATTGCAAAATCATATTCTAAAAATCAGGAAGCAGCTTCGGCTCTCCTATGTCTTGTCTGTGATATCACTTAAGTGGAAGCAGACGTTAAACACCAAAAAGAAGAAGATTCCAACAAACCCAAATGGAAGGAAGAATGGACCAGGACTTATACTCACCAACAAGCCCCAAGGAAGAGTTGCACCGCCCTGCCATTCAACCGGACAGAACGACCAGACCGACCAAATTGACCGGAAATATATATATGTACATAATATGTTTATATGTTTGTCCACCTCCATGTCTGTTTTGTCAAATGTCTATGTAAATGTTTGTCCGCGTCCATGTCTGTCTTGTTATATGTTGTGTCTGTGATTGTCCCAACTTACACATGTTTTGTTTGTACATATACATATAAAAATTATCCTTATTATTCCACTAAACACACTGTAAATATTATCACCATATATGTATAAAATGTAATTGTCTGCGATATCACTTCGGTGGAAGCGGACGTAAAATAAAGCTATTTCACACACACATATTTAGTATAACGTATTTCCTCGAATAGAACCCCGGCCTCCATTACAACCCGGGCCTCGAATAGAATGAATGAATGAATGAAATGTTGTTTAATGGCACGCGAGCTCCAACCGGGCCATATTGCGCCAAACATATGATGATGATATGAGACAAACTAGAAAGCCTCGAATAGAACCCGGGGGTAAGGGGGTGTTGAGATAAATACAACCCGGGTCTCAAATAGAACCCGGGTCTCTAATATAACCCGTGTCTCTAATATAACCCGTGTCTAACGTAAAAACTATTAACCCCCTCTCAAAATATAAATTAATTGATGATCCCTGCACAAGAAGTAGAATTGTCTCATGTCACGCACAGAGAGTTTAGCCTTCGTATTTGCAAGACCGTTCTGTCTGCTTGTTTTGCTTGTCCAAAATGTCATTCCTATAGAAGATTTTGGAGTATTAATTCGTGTCTGAAAAAATACAACCCGGACTCGATTATAGCCCGGGCCTCGAAATACGGTATATATCTTTATTGTACTATGGTTGTCATTCTTTGCTTGATAAAGACGAGATAACCCTCGTCGAAACGTCGCTGAAATAAACTCTTTAAGTAACTTGTATTCCATATAATTGTGTCATGTGTTATTAACTATTCACCCAATAACTTTTAAACTAGCTTTGGTGGCTTTAATATGTTTATTTCACTAAATTGACAGATACATAAGCTTTGCACATGCCAAATGCCATTTACTTTCTATGTTGGCGTGTCCAGTTATACTACCGCAAAGTTCCTAGCGCCCGGATTCGAGGCGGAGTTTGTTGATTCAATGAAGAGAGAGAGAGGGAGAGAGAGAGAGAGAAAAATGGGGTTTAACGTCCACTCAACACAACTAGGTCAACATATGGTTTAATTTTATTTCAATAATTCGCCTCCGCGTAGGGGTCGTTAGCAGTGGGAGGAAACCGGAGTACCCGGAGGAAACCCACGAGGTTGAGAAGGCGCCCCTATCTCCATGCCACATACGCTCACACCAGGGCTCGAAATCACAGCCGCAAGCCAGAGGTGGCCGGCCAGCTAGGGGTCGAAGCGCGGCACTCTAGAACACTAGACCATCCCAACTGCTAGGGTTCAATAAACAACGGGTATGCCCATGTTGCATCAAAGAACGACCCAAACCAGCTTTGGTGGGAAAATTATTTTTATTTCACGGAATCAAAAGATGAATAAACTACTAGAATACAAAATTCCAGAAGGCTCCTATGTTGGCGTTTCGAGATATATTACCGTAAACATACTAAACATATGTGGGGAATCGGGTTAGGGTAGGCTCACTATATGTGGGTTCAATAAATAAATGAAATAAATGAAATATGGTTTTATGGCACGTCAGCACCAACCGGGCCATATTGTGCCAAAAATATGATGATTGTTTATTGAACCCACATACTCCACCTCGAATCCGGGTGCTGGGAACTTTGCGGTGGTATAACTCGATACGCCAACATAGAAAGTTAATGACATTTAGCATGTGGATGCCTTATGCACCTGTGCAATTGGCGAAATAAAGATATTGATGCCACCAAAGATAGTTTAGAAGTTATTTGGTGTATAGTTAGCCTACCCTAACCCGATTCCCCTCATATGATTAGTATGTTTACGGTAATATATTTCGAAACGCCAACATAGGAGCCTTCTGAAATTTTGTATTCTAGTAGTTTATTCATCTCTTTATGCCCTGAAATAAAAATCATTTTGCCACCAAATTTGGTTTGGGTCGTTTTTTGATGCAGCGTAGGCGTACCCGTTGTTTATTGAACCCACATACTCCACCTCGAATCCGGGTGCTAGGAACTTTGCGGTGGTATAACTCGATACGCCAACATAGAAAGTTAATGAAATTTGGCATGTTGATGCCTTATGCACCTGTGCAATTGGCGAAATAAAGATATTGATGCCACCAAAGCTAGTTTAGAAGTTATTAGGTGTATAGTGAGCCTACCCTAACCCGATTCCCCTCATATGTTTAGTATGTTTACGGTAATATATCTCGAAACGCCAACATAGGAGCCTTCTGAAATTTTGTATTCTAGTAGTTTATTCATCTCTTTATGCCCTGAAATAAAAATCATTTTGCCACCAAATTTGGTTTGGGTCGTTCTTTGATGCAGCGTAGGCGTACCCGTTGTTTATTGAACCCACATACTCCACCTCGAATCCGGGTGCTAGGAACTTTGCGGTGGTATAACTCGATACGCCAACATAGAAAGTTAATGAAATTTGGCATGTTGATGCCTTATGCACCTGTGCAATTGGCGAAATAAAGATATTGATGCCACCAAAGCTAGTTCAGAAGTTATTAAGTGTATAGTGAGCCTACCCTAACCCGATTCCCCTGATTTGTTTAGTATGTTTACGGTAATATATCTCGAAACGCCAACATAGGAGCCTTCTGAAATTTTGTATTCTAGTAGTTTATTCATCTCTTTATGCCCTGAAATTAAAATCATTTTGCCACCAAATTTGGTTTGGGTCGTTCTTTGATGCAGCGTAGGCGTACCCGTTGTTTATTGAACCCACATACTCCACCTCGAATCCGGGTGCTAGGAACTTTGCGGTGGTATAACTCGATACGCCAGCATAGAAAGTTAATGACAATTGGCATAATGATGCCTTATGCACCTGTGCAATTGGCGAACTAAAGATATTGATGCCACCAAAGCTAGTTTAGAAGTTATTAGGTGTATAGTGAGCCTACCCTAACCCGATTCCCCTCATATGTTTAGTATGTTTACGGTAATATATCTCGAAACGCCAACATAGGAGCCTTCTGTAATTTTGTTTTCTAGTAGCTTATTCATCTCTTTATGCCGTAAAATAAAAATCATTTTGCCACCAAATTTGGTTTGGGTCGTTCTTTGATGCAGCGTAGGCGTACCCGTTGTTTATTGAACCCACATACTCCGCCTCGAATCCGGGTGCTAGAAACTTTACGGTGGTATAACTCGATACGCCAACATAGAAAGTTAATGAAATTTGGCATGTTGATGCCTTATGCACCTGTGCAATTGGCGAAATAAAGATATTGATGCCACCAAAGAGAGTTTAGAAGTTATTAGGTGTATAGTGAGCCGACCCTAACCCGATTCCCCTCATATGTTTAGTATGTTTACGGTGATATATATCAAAATGCCAACATAGGAGCCTTCTGAAATTTTGTATTCTAGTAGTTTATTCATCTCTTTATGCCCTGAAATAAAATTCATTTTGCCACCAAATTTGGTTTGGGTCGTTTTTTGATGCAGCGTAGGCGTACCCGTTGTTTATTGAACCCACATACTCCACCTCGAATCCGGGTGCTAGGAACTTTGTGGTGGTATAACTCGATACGCCAACATAGAACGTTAATGAAATTTGGCATGTTGATGCCTTATGCACCTGTGCAATTGGCGAACTAAAGATATTGATGCCACCAAAGCTAGTTCAGAAGTTATTAGGTGTATAGTGAGCCGACCCTAACCCGATTCCCCTCATATGTTAGTATGTTTACGGTAATATATCTCGAAATGCCAACATAGGAGCCTTCTGAAATTTTGTATTCTAGTAGTTTATTCATCTCTTTAGGCCGTGAAATAAAAATCATTTTGCCACCAAATTTGGTTTGGGTCGTTTTTTGATGCAGCGTGGGCGTACCCGTTGTTGATTAAACCCACATACTCCACCTCGAATCCGGGTGCTGGGAACTTTGCGGCGGTATAACTCGATACGCCAACATAGAAAGTTAATGACATTTGGCATGTTGATGCCTTATGCACCTGTGCACTTGGCGAAATAAAGATATTGATGCCACCAAAGCTAGATCAGAAGTTATTAAGTGTATAGTGAGCCTACCCTAACCCGATTCCCCTGATTTGTTTAGTATGTTTACGGTAATATATCTCGAAACGCCAACATAGGAGCCTTCTGAAATTTTGTATTCTAGTAGTTTATTCATCTCTTTATGCCCTGAAATAAAAATCATTTTGCCACCAAATTTGGTTTGGGTCGTTCTTTGATGCAGCGAAGGCGTACCCGTTGTTTATTTAACCCACATACTCCACCTCGAATCCGGGTGCTAGGAACTTTGCGGTGGTATAACTCGATACGCCAACATAGAAAGTTAATGACAATTGGCATAATGATGCCTTATGCACCTGTGCACTTGGCGAAATAAAGATATTGATGCCACCAAAGCTAGTTCAGAAGTTATTAAGTGTATAGTGAGCCTACCCTAACCCGATTCCCCTCATATAATTAGTATGTTTACGGTAATATATCTCGAAACGCCAACATACGAGCCTTCTGAAATTTGGTATTCTAGTAGTTTATTCATCTCTTGATTCCGTGAAATAAAAATCATTTTGCCACCAAATCTGGTTTAGGTCGTTCTTTGATGCAGCGTAGGCGTACCCGTTGTTTATTGAACCCACATACTCCACCTCGAATCCGGGTGCTAGGAACTTTACGGTGGTATAACTCGATACGCCAACATAGAAAGTTAATGAAATTTGGCATGTTGATGCCTTATGCACCTGTGCAATTGGCGAACTAAAGATATTGATGCCACCAAAGCTAGTTTAGAAGTTATTAGGTGTATAGTGAGCCTACCCTAACCCGATTCCCCATATATGTTTAGTATGTTTACGGTAATATATCTCGAAACGCCAACATAGGAGCCCTCTGTAATTTTGTTTTCTAGTAGCTTATTCATCTCTATATGCCGTAAAATAAAAATCATTTTGCCACCAAATTTGGTTTGGGCCGTTCTTTGATGCAGCGTAGGCGTACCCGTTGTTTATTGAACCCACATACTCCACCTCGAATCCGGGTGCTAGGAACTTTACGGTGGTATAACTCGATACGCCAACATAGAAAGTTAATGAAATTTGGCATGTTGATGCCTTATGCTCCTATGCAATTGGCGAACTAAAGATATTGATGCCACCAAAGCTAGTTCAGAAGTTATTAGGTGTATAATGAGCCTACCCTAACCCGATTCCGCTCATATGATTAGTTAGCCTCTAATGTGCGATATTTTAGTATGTTTACGGTAATTGAATATTTTTGGGTGAGGGGTGAGGTGGGGGATCTATTATATATATATTTTGCATTAATATGTTTTAAAATTTTATTTTCCAATAAATACAAAGGTAACAATTATTTCCCCTCCGCTAGGAATATATGTGCTAACTTGATTTCGAATCCGGGTGCTAGGTTATGGCTGCGAGATTTTGTTTGCTAACTTGATTTTGAATCCGGGTGCTGGAATCCGGGTGAGAGCTTCCGCTCGGTAATCATTTCATACATAAATCATACATAAAGCAATTACTTTGATTTCATTAAATTATCTATTTACGGCTTAAATTTCATACGTAAATCATACATAAAGCAATTACTTTGATTTCATTAAATTATCTATTTACTATATTTTAAATTTCTTTATAAATAAATCTATTTACTATTTGTTAAATTTCTTCAAATAAATGTGTTTACTTTTTGTTAAATATATTAGTTAAATATGTAGGCTTAAATTCCTTAAATTTTTTTGTACATTTTTTTGTATTTTTATTTATGACCATACAAATTACCGGCTAATTGTAAAAATGCACTGGTTGTGATTGACTTTTCGCTATATTGCCCCCATGCTTCGAATATCTTTGTGTTTACTTTACAGTACTTCTTTCTACAATTCCTAAAGCTCACTCCCTCTTCTACCATAGTCCATTGCATGTCTATCAGTTCTCCTTCTTCTTTTAGAATTGGTATCAATACATAAAAACTGAGCCCTGCTCCCATACACCTCCCATTAAGTCGTCTGTGCCATCCTAAAAAACATTAATATCATATTAAAGAATTTCAACATGTAATAAGAATATAAGAATATTAAATACTATTGAAAACAATATTGAATGTAAATAATATTGAAAATTAATTTATTGTAATGTAAATAATTAAATTAACTCACCTTTAAAATGTGTAAATACAACTCAACTCTGTGTCATGTTTTTATTACTAATCCATAACAATTAATTTGTGTTTATTTAATAATAAACAATAAAGTACATGTTTATTTAACAATAAGTAAGTGTTTAACAGTTTATTCGACAATAATGTCAATAAGTACAACTCCGTTAATTAACTGCTACTATAATAACAAGGGGGATGAAACAGCCCGGGATGAAACAGCCCGGGATGAAACAGCCCGATAGAAAATCGGGTATGGGATGAAACAGCCCGGGGTGAACGGGTCTTGGGATGAAACGACTCGCATCCTTTCACATTCGCCCCTCCATTCACTGAAAACTCAATAATTGTCTCCCTTGGTTCTATTTTATTTATTTGACAATGTCCATCTCTTTTGTTGTGCTTTCGATGTATCAATGACATATTTCTTCAATGTTTGTACAGCACATTGGACGGTGCATTACAAATAAATACAAAATAGAGATATAAAATTTTTAATAATTTTCCTTCAAGAAAATGTAATAAATTTTGACAGCGGAAGTAGGTGATGAGCATGCGCGAATAAAGCGTTCACGGCAACAAGAAATTACAGCAGAAGAACCAATATTTATTTTAATCTTGAATTCATCATGTATCGCAAAGAAAAGCCGATTACTTTGAAATGCAGTACATCTCATTTATATAATAACCTCTCCGTCTTCACGAACCAACAGAAAGGCTTGTTAAGCTACGCAGTTGTCCATAAATCTGTTGTAAATATTGTGACTGCTTCAACTGACGGTGCTAATGTGACCGGCAAACAGGTGGTTTATAAAGAACCGTCAGCTACACAACAAGGAAATCCATTTGTATTTCAGGTTGGTTCTTAATTAATTTTTAACTGTCATTTTATCCATACCAAAATAATCACTGTGACACTGGTACAATAGTCAATGTCATGGTGGCTCAGTTTTTATGGTGCTGCCGCAGACCCCTTAACAATGATTCAACAATGTCATTGTGATTGTCAAGTCAAGCCATGTCTCGCTTCGCTCCCAGTTTTTAATTGGAGTAGGGTCCTCAGAGTTTTCAGACTTGGTTTATATTGTCGGAAGTGATTTACTGAGGGTTAGGTTGTGACCTAGCTGCAAACAGCATCCTGTACACACTGCCGATGTGTATTTCCTCAGTCATCATAGCACACTAGCCAGGCCCGAGCAATGAACTACGGAAATCGCTAGCACTTTGCTCGCGGCCCCCCCCAATATCAATATTGTTCCGACGGACCTGCTAGCTACATTGTGTATGTTTGTCTTCATTAATCCAGTCGATGCAGAACAGTAAAATATTAAATGCCTGTTCATTTCGCAACGACCAGATAATTCTTATACTTATAGACATCACAAAGCTTACACATCACAAGTGCTGTACGGTACCATGAATATAAACTTGCAGCAGAAAACACATTTCATACAAATAATATGTATTGTTTAATTTCAGGCCAAATGGATTGTTTTACCTCAGAGAACAGTTTTAGTTTTAACATCACAAAGAGGAATACAGGTAGAAATATCTCAAGGCTCTGATTGTTATTTTTAAGTTTTCTTATTGAAAATAAGGTTGGATGGTTTACTTTAATATGTGCGTTAGATCATGAGGTTGTCATCGACTATTGAGTCGATTGGCGCAGCTACGATTCCCTGCTTTGCGTCAGCTTATATCAGACTATTCTTACGGTACTTTAAGTAACTAGCTCCAACTGTAATCTTCACTGTAATCTATTTTTGTTGCTCTTGTTAATCCAATTTAATCCACTTCACTCCAGGGGATATTTTTTTTACTCGATCTTGGTGTTTGATGGTGATTATTTTATATATTTTATATTATTATAGATGTTTGATGGTGATGGATCTGTGATGATTTATTGGCATGCTTTAAGTCAAGATCCAGGTAATATATATTTAAATATTCTATAAACTTTAACCCTTTAACACCTGCTACACTATTTACTAAATAATTATTAGAGAAAACTAATCTTTTTAAACTTGATTTTTGTAGATTATTTCGAAAACACCCAGATATAATACTCTTCATATCAAACATGGAGTTAGTCGGCTTAATTATCTATGTATACACTTTAGGTCATAAAGGTCTGTCACTGAGTTAACTGGTCAGCTGTCAACCTTGTTTATTTTCTCTGAGTCCTCCACTTTCCTCTCCCTTCTCAAGACCCATACGTGCAAGGGAATTATTAAAATAAAAAATTTAATCATATGCTAGTCCCAAAATGACTTAGTTTATGTTGAGTGGACATTAAACACAGTCATATTATAAATAGTATACATACAGTATTTTGTGTTATACATTTCAAGTTATAATATCATTTGAAAGATTCTAACGTTTTATTCTGGCCAAACATACATGTATTGTAAGTTACTTGATATTATTTTTGTTTTTATTTTGTAGATAAAAGTTGTTTTGCTCGAGGCATAACTGATATGGGAGATAATTTAATCTGCGTAGGTAAGGGGAGATAATTTGATCTGTATTAGTAGAGAATCTATAGGCTGTGACATCATTTTCGTACATGATTAAGCTAATTCATTATCTGTTTAATTAGTGCTTTCCCCTTTGATCCTTCTGCCTCAAAATCATGAATATTCACCAATGCCTAGCAGAAGATGTAAATTCAAGCACCAACAAGTCAACAGCAATTGCCATGTAAAGAAAAAAAAAAGATGATTGCTATAAATATCGTGAAATCAGGGGGTAGAAATTACTAGTCTGAATCCGTATAAATAAGGGAGGTAATTTATTCTGTACACCAGCACCCTTGTAGATTTAAGATAATTGTTTGCTCCCAGTTGATAGATGGTTGAATAATTGTATTCTTTCAGGGACAGAAGACGGACATATTTTAATTTTTAACATTCCACCGAAATCTACAAACATCAATCATTTAGACACATTAAAAGGTAAGTTAAGTTTATATAATTCTTTATACAAATGTGATTTGTAATTTTATATAATTCTTAATAACAAATGAAATGGGGTTTAACGATCTACTGTTCTGCTCCGACTGGGCTAACGAAAACAGGCATACGCCATATAGTGTGCTATGAGGGAAGTTTTGCCCTGACACTATTGCCTACTCTTATATCGAATGCCAACTGCCAAAGGATCTTTAACGTGCACGACAATGTATACACAGGTCCTATTCTCAATAACAAATGTTATGTTTCGAGTTTATCAAACGTAATACCATATTCAACTACACTAGAACCAAATACCCTTCAGAATATACAACATTACAACACTATATAGAAAGTCCAAACTTGGTTCAAATCGTGGCGGGGGAGAGGGTAGGTAGCCGAATGGTTTAAACCCATTTATGAGGGATATTAGTGTACCTTCAAGGCTGATGAGGAGATTCGGATGGGATCACAAAGCAAGATACACCATTTTGCGTATTGTAGTGCACCTTAAAGTAAAACAGCCTAAAATTAAAACTCTCTCTCTCTCTCTCTCTCTCTCTCTCTCTTTGAAATCTTAGGAGTAGGTTTATAATTTATCAGGGACTTCTACTGGGTATATATTAAGGACTGGAATAAACCCATATAGTAGCCTAATAATAATTACATTATTTCGAAAGGGTAGAAAATTAGGCCCAGGCCCTTTTTTACATTTTGCCCTTTTATCAACATCAATCATGGGTAATATCCGGTATAAAGTTATGAATAGAATTATTTCTATATTTATCAGATGTTTTTATCTTCCCTCTCTACGTCCATCTTGTTACAGGAGCGTATTCTTCAGCTATCTGTGATTTAGCTTCCGAGAAGAATATATTAGTAAGCAGCGATGACCAGGGAAATATCGTGGTGTGGAAATTTCTAGGCCAACAATTTCAACAATCTCATAAAATAGCTGGATCAGGGTAAGATGATTTTATTATGACAAGTAATTATATTGGCGTCGTTCCGATACCATATTTGTATATAACAAACAGTAGGATCACCTGTCTTACCTCATGGGTTTTCTCTGAGTCCTCCGAGGGGTTGGGATGGTCTAGTGCCGTGCTTTGACCTCTAGCTTGCGGCTGTGGTTTCGAGCCCTAGTCTTGAGCGTATGTGACATGGAGATAGGGGCGCCTTCCCAACCTCGTGGGTTTCCTCCGGGCACTCCGGTTTCCTCCCACTGCTAAAGACCCCTACACGCAAGCGAATTATTGAAATAAATATTGAAAACCATACGTTTGTCCCAAAATGACCTAGTTTGTGTTGAGTGGACGTTAAACCCCCTTTTTCTCTCTCTAAGTCCTCTGGTTCCTCCAGTTGCTAAAGACACCTATATGTTATAGCAAATGTTCGTCTTGAAATGACCTGGTTTTTTTTGTTGAATTGATGTTAAACACTCTCCTTGATTCCTGAACTTGTCCATAAGTATGTGTTATAGTTTATTACTCTATCCAGTTACTAGATGTCTCTAAAAGACTATGACCTAGTTTTTGTTCAGCAGACATTTAACCCAGTTCTCTCTTCCTAAAGAATATTATTTAGAGATTTTAAATCACACTTGCAACAGCCTTTGAAATAATACTTGTACCATTAATATTTAAAGAATATATATTGTGAGTATATATATGTATGTACAAGTGTACTAGATGAGATCATCCTGCACTAACTATAATGTTATATGAATTAATACTTTAACAATATATATTTTTATACGCCCACATTTTCATGTGGACGTATTATGTCGTCGCCCCTGTCCGTCTGTCCGTCCGTCCACAATTGTTTGTGGACTCTCTACAGGTCACAATTCTTGTCGGATTTTAACGAAACTTGAAATATAGGTTTATCCCCAAAAGATCTCGGCTGCTTTCGATATTGGCATGTATCGGATCAAAACTTCATGGATTATGGCCCCTGATTGTACGAAAAATCACGTTTTTAGCTTGTGGACCCTATAGAGGTCACAATTTTGAACCGATTTTGATGAAACTTGACATGCATGTTTATAACCCAAAGATCTTGGTTCCTTTCGATATTTGCACCTATCGGAACGTAATTTCCTGAATTATGGCCCCTGATTGTCCGAAAAATCACCTATTTTAGCTCGTGGTACCTCTGGAGGTGACAATTATTATCCGATTTGAAAAAACGTTCGATTATATCACCGTTACACCCTAAGGAGGGTTGAGTTCAAATCTCGGAACAATCGGACCAAAATTACCATACAAAATGGCCGCCGTTCGTACGCGAATACTGTTAAAAAATGGTATATCAAGGTTGTGGACCCTGTAGAGATCACAATTTTGAACCGATTTTGATGAAACTTGACATGCATGTTTATAACCCAAAGATCTTGGTTCCTTTCGATATTTGCGCCTATCGGAACGTAATTTCCTGAATTATGGCCCCTGATTGTCCGAAAAATCACCTATTTTAGCTCGTGGTACCTCTGGAGGTGACAATTATTATCCGATTTGAAAAACCGTTCGATTATATCACCGTTACACCCTAAGGAGGGTTGAGTTCAAATCTCGGAACAATCGGACCAAAATTACCATACAAAATGGCCGCCGTTCGTACGCGAATACTGTTAAAAAATGGTATATCAAGGTTGTGGACCCTGTAGAGATCACAATTTTAATTCGATTTTGATGAAACTTGAAATGCATGGTAATAACCCAAAGATCTTGGTTCCTTTCGATATTTGCGCATATCGGATCGTAACTTCCTGAATTATGTCCCCTGATTATACGCAAAATCACCTTGGTTTAGCTTGTGGTCCCTCTGGAGGTTACAATAATCATCCGATTTAAAAAATCGTTTGTTTATATCACCGTTACACCCTAAGGGAGGTTGAGTTCGAATTTCGGAAAAATTGGACCAACATTGCCATACAAAATGGCCGACATTCGTACGCGAATATGGTTAAAAAATGGTATATCAAGGTTGTGGACCCTGTAGAGGTCACAATTTTAATTTCGATTTTGATGAAACTTGACATGCATGTTTATAACCCAAAGATCTTGGTTCCTTTCAATATTTGCGCATATTGGATCGTAACTTTCTGAATTATGGCCCCTGATTATACGCAAAATCGCCTTTGTTTAGCTTGTGGTCCCTCTGGAGGTCACAATTATTATCTGATTAAAAAAATCGTTTGATTATATCACTGTTACGCCCTAAGGAAGGTTGAGTTCCAATTTCGGAAAAATTGGACCAAAATTGCTATACAAAATGGCCGCCATTCGTACACGAATACTGTTAAAAAATGGTATATCAAGGTTGTGGACCCTGTAGAGGTCACAATTTTAATTCGATTTTGATGAAACTTGAAATGCATGGTTATAACCCAAAGATCTCAGTTCCTTTTGATATTTGCGCATATCGGATCGTAACTTCCTGAATTATGGCCCCTGATTATACCCAAAATCGTCTTTGTTTGTCTTGTGGTCCCTCTGGAGGTCACAATTATTATCCGATTTAAAAAGGAAGGTTGAGTTCGAATTTCGCAAAATTCGGAACAAAATTGCCATACAAAATGGCCGCCGTGTGTACGCGAATACTGTTATAAAATGGTATATCAAGGTTGTGGACCCAGTATAGGTCACAATTTTAATTCAATTTTGTTGAAACTTGAAATGCATGTTTATAACCTAAAGATCTTGATTCTTTTCGATATTTGCGCATATCAAATTGTAATTTAATGAATTATAGCCTTTGATTGTAGGAAAAATCACTTTCGGTTTTCCTTGTTCTCTATCCATCTCTCGAAAATGTGGGCGTATCCTGCCTGGCAGTGCCAGCTTACTATCTTTTTTTAGTGTTACTGTTCCATGTAAAAATAATATTTAAACAATATATATATATTTAATGTTCCATGTATATAAGTAGAAGGGGGAGGTTGGATGGCCGCTTTGGTTAGCACTTCGTTAAGTCAACTGGCATGGTTTCGAATCCCTGTTTGTACGTGACAAGGAGCGGAGTCGTCTGTTCAACCTCGTGGGTTTTCTCCATTTCCTCCCACTGCTAAAGACCCCTACATGCAAGCAAATTATTTGAATAAAATTAAACCATGTTAGTCCCAAACTGACCTAGTTTGTGTCGAAGGGGACCTTATACCCCATTTCTCTCTCTCTCTCTCTCTCAGTGTTATTAATATGTAAACAACATATATATATATTTCTAGTGTACCATGTACGAGTGTACGATTATGGAAGGAAATTATTGTTATTAATATATAAATAAATAATATATATAATATTCTAGTGTACCATGTACGAGTGTACGATTATGGAAGGGAATTATTGTTAATATGTTATAATATTCTAGTGTACCATGTACAAGTGTAAGATTATGGAAGGGAATTATTGTTAATATGTTATAATATTCTAGTGTACCATGTACAAGTGTACGATTATGGAAGGGAATTATTGTTATTAATGTTATAATATTCTAGTGTACCATGTACAAGTGTACGATTATGGAAGGGAATTATTGTTAATATGTTATAATATTTCTAGTGTACCATGTACAAGTGTACGATTATGGAAGGGAATTATTGTTATTATGTTATATATATATAATCTAGTGTACCATGTACGAGTGTAAGATTATGGAAGGGAATTATTGTTATTAATATGTTATAATATTTCTAGTGTACCATGTACGAGTGTACGATTATGGAAAGGAATTATTGTTATTAATATGTTATAATATTCTAGTGTACCATGTACAAGTGTACGATTATGGAAGGGAATTATTGTTAATATGTTATAATATTTCTAGTGTACCATGTACGAGTGTACGATTATGGAAAGGAATTATTGTTGGGGGTTATGGATCAGGTCATATACGTGTTTACAGTGCAGCATCGGGTAAAATAGGAGCAGAAGTAACAGCACATGGTCGAATGATAAATAGTATTGATATAGCAACTCAGTCCGGTTTAGTAAGTATTATGTGTGAAATAGCTTTATTTTACGTCCGCTTCCACCGAAGAAGCGGACGTAAAATAAAGCTATTATATTCGTGTAGTATTTTATACCAACTAAATATTATTCATTGTCCTTATTCTAAGGTGTAATCACACCACACAATAACACTATTTATGGATTAACAATTACTGGTTCATTAACATGCAACGTTTCGACGATGATACTCTCGTCTTTTAATCCCTAAATCGTGTTATTGTATTCTTTTAGAGGCATTTAGTAACTGGATAGAGCAATAGACAAAAACACATACGTCGCCTAAATATGTGTTTTTGTGTAGTGTTATTGTAGTACTGTTCAATTACTAGATGCCATTTAAAGAAGTGTAATCACACAGCTGACCATGTTAACCAGACCTGTTAACCCCTCAGAGCGGCTGACCATGTCAAGCAATATTAAATTGCCATTGAATGGGCTCATTCACCAGGTCATAACAAACTGTTTTTACCAAAACTACCATTAGAATAGCCTGTTACAAAAATGGGCACACACAGCTTCCATCGCACAGACCTCAACAAAATACCAACCAGCACCATACAAACAACCAGCTCACACAGCATACAGACAGCCAGCTCACACTGCATACAAACAACCAGCTCACACAACATACAAACAACCAGCTCATATAGCATACAAACAACCAGCTCACACAGCATGCTAACAACAAGCTCACACAACATACAAACAACCAGCTCACACAACATACAAACAACCTGCTCACACAACATACAAACAACCTGCTCATATAGCATACAAACAACCAGCTCACACACCATACAAACAACCAGCTCACACAGCATACAACCAGCTCACATAGCATACAAACAACCAGCTCATATAGCATACAAACAACCAGCTCACACAGCATGCTAACAACCAGCTCACACAACATACAACCAGCTCACACAGCATACAAACAACCAGCTCACACAACATACAAACAACCAGCTCACACATCATACAAACAACCAGCTCACATAGCATACAAACAACCAGCTCACACAACATACAAACAACCAGCTCACACAACATACAAACAACCAGCTCACACAACATACAAACAACCAGCTCACACAACATACAAACAACCAGCCCACACAACATACAAACAACCAGCTCATACATACAAACAACCAGCTCACACAACATACAAACAACCAGCTCACACAACATACAAACAACCAGCTCACACAACATACAAACAACCAGCTCATACATACAAACAACCAGCTCATATAGCATACAGACAACCAGCTCACACAACATACAAACAACCAGCTCACATAGCATACAAATAACCAGCTCACACTGCATGCTAACAACCAGCTCACACAACAGCTTTAAATCACCAAGTACACTATTTTAATTCATGTATCTGTAACATATTTCAGGTTTTATCAGTAAGCGATGATTCATTTTTTCGTGTGTGGCAATTACAAGAAGGCAACCTTCCTCAGGTAGGATAAATTAGTTGTAATCATCAGGAGAGAGAGAGAGAGAAATGGGGTTAAACATCCATTCAACACAACTAGGTCATTTTGGGACTAACATATGGTTTAATTTTATTTAAATAATTCGCTTGCGCGTAGTGGTCTTTTAGCAGTTGGAGGAAACCAGAGTGCCCTGGGGAAACCCACAAGGTTAAGAAGGCACCCCTATCTCCATGCCACATACGCTCAAACCACAGCCGCAAGCCAGAGTTAGCCAGCCAGCTAGAGGTCGAAGCGCGGCACTCTAGACCACTAGGCCATCCCTACCCCCCCCCCCCCCCCCCCCCCGATCATCAGGAGAGATCAGTATTTGGTGCTACAGTGTGCTGGTGAATCCTCTAATGTCTTTCTGCCCAGCATCTTCGATAAAAGGCTTGATCTCGTTTTAGCTCTGTACATCTTATCAGTGCCTTCAAATACTTTACATTTTCTGTCACAGATTTCGATTGGCTACTGACCCAGCTTAACACCTATCAGATTCCTTGATAGAAAATATCATGGCCAATATGAAGTCTTTAAACAAATCTGTTCCCTTATTTGTTGTTATCACATGTCTGTGGTAAGATAGCTCTGAATATCCTTTTTATTTTAGCAAACATGTATTAAGCGGTGGACCCATTAGACGAATGCTTCGCCCGAATGGGTGGACAGTGGACACGCTAGGCGAATGCTTTCCCCGAAATCACCAGTCGATTGAATCACGTCACATGATTAAACATGGCAGCAACGATATTTTCAAACAATCACATGACTTCTCGATATGAGTGGTGATTGGCTAATGAATTCTACATTCGGGCAAATGCTTTGGCAAAGCGGACACACTAGTCGTATATATGAAACATGTTTGATTCGGGTGAATCATTTGGCCAAATAGAAAATTGATCGAATGACTGTGAACACACTAGGCTGATTTCGAGGCCAATTGATTTGCAGGAATCGTCCACCTCTTTAGTAATTACTGTATAATATTTTTATTTGTTTGTATTTTTTTTAGATCTCGTATAAATGTCATGAGATGGTTACAGATCTCCAGTTGGTTGGTGGATGTTTTGTTGACCCCCAGGGTCGTGCTATAAGTTTAACTGGTTACGATAACAGCGAAATACAATTCTACATTAAATCTTAACGTAATGATATAAACTAGTGAAATATAATTCTACATTAAATCTTAACGTAATAATATAAACTAGTGAAATACAATTCTACATTAAATCTTAACATAATAATATAAACTAGTGAAATACAATTCTATATTAAATCTAACATAATAATATAAACTAGTGAAATACAATTCTACATTAAATCTTAACATAATAATATAAACTAGTGAAATACAATTCTACATTAAATCTTAACATAATAATATAAACTAGCGAAATACAATTCTATATTAAATCTTAACATAATAATATAAACTAGCGAAATATAATTCTATATTAAATCTTAACATAATAATATAAACTAGTGAAATACAATTCTATATTAAATCTTAACATAATAATATAAACTAGTGAAATACAATTCTATATTAAATCTTAACATAATAATATAAACTAGCGAAATACAATTCTACATTAAATCTTAACATAATAATATAAACTAGCGAAATACAATTCTACATTATATCTTAACATAATAATATAAACTAGTGAAATACAATTCTACATTAAATCTTAACATAATAATATAAACTAGCGAAATACAATTCTACATTAAATCTTAACATAATAATATAAACTAGCGAAATACAATTCTACATTAAATCTTAACATAATAATATAAACTAGTGAAATACAATTCTACATTAAATCTTAACGTAATAATATAAACTAGCGAAATACAATTCTACATTAAATCTAACGTAATAATATAAACTAGCGAAATACAATTCTACATTAAATCTTAACATAATAATATAAACTAGTGAAATACAATTCTATATTAAATCTAACATAATAATATAAACTAGCGAAATACAATTCTACATTAAATCTTAACATAATAATATAAACTAGCGAAATACAATTCTACATTAAATCTTAACATAATAATATAAACTAGCGAAATATAATTCTACATTAAATCTTAACATAATAATATAAACTAGCGAAATACAATTCTACATTAGATCTTAACATAATAATATAAACTAGCGAAATACAATTCTACATTAAATCTTAACATAATAATATAAACTAGCGAAATACAATTCTACATTAGATCTAACGTAATAATATAAACTAGCGAAATACAATTCTACATTAAATCTAACGTAATAATATAAACTAGCGAAATATAATTCTACATTAAATCTTAACGTAATAAAATAAACTAGCGAAATACAATTCTACATTAAATCTAACGTAATAATATAAACTAGCGAAATACAATTCTACATTAAATCTTAACATAATAATATAAACTAGCGAAATATAATTCTACATTAAATCTTAACATAATAATATAAACTAGCGAAATACAATTCTACATTAGATCTTAACATAATAATATAAACTAGCGAAATACAATTCTACATTAAATCTTAACATAATAATATAAACTAGCGAAATATAATTCTACATTAAATCTTAACATAATAATATAAACTAGCGAAATACAATTCTACGTTAAATCTTAACATAATAATATAAACTAGCGAAATACAATTCTACATTAGATCTTAACATAATAATATAAACTAGCGAAATAATATAAACTAGCGAAATATAATTCTACATTAAATCTTAGAATAATAACTTAAACTAGCGAAATACAATTCTACATTAAATCTTAACATAATAATATAAACTAGCGAAATACAATTCTACATTAAATCTTAGAATAATAACTTAAAGTAGCTAATTAAATGTCTCTGTTTTGGGTTAAAGTTAAATCTGTTTTGTTGTTTCGATTAATGAACTCTGTAAGATTGAATTAGTTTCTTTCTTTGGCTTCACACAGTAGACAAATGTCTGAACCTTGGTTTTATCTGCGGAACTGAAACTGTAATATCTCAACCTTGGTTTTATCTCTGGATAAGATTTAAATTTTTGAAAAGAAGTAAACATATCTAATTAAACAAACAGTTGTAACTGTAACCCAAATCAAAAAGGTTGTAATTAGATTTCACACCTCAAACTTGCATAGAATGTGATTGAAAGAATAATATGTCATTTTGTCTTGAAATTAGGGAGTGACTCTTTATTTTTTTTACTCAAATGTTGATTTTTGACCAATTAAGATTGAAGAGCTCAATTTTGCACATTTTATGATTGAGGGAATAAGGCTTGACATGATTGGTCTTTTAAAATCTTTGTAACCTAGCAACAAGTAGCATCATGTAACCTAGCAACATGTAGCATGACATAATCTAGCAACATGTAGCATGACGTAACCTAGCAACAAGTAGCATGACGTAACCTAGCAACCTGTAGCGTGATGTAACCTAGCAACATGTTACATGCTGTACCTAGCAACAAATAGCATGATTTAACCTAGCAACATTTAACATGCTCTAACCTAGCAACAAGTAGATTTGATGAAAAAAGGAAAGAAACTGAGCTTACCATCTATAATCTAATACACACATTCAGTTAATAGATTGCCATGCAGAAAGTGTTAAAAATGCCATCAAGATGCTAAACGACTCATTAATTTGAGCTCAAATTTTAAAACAAGTTAAGTACACCATTCCTCGAAATTTAACAGTAAGTTACTCATAGGTGAAATTAGATTTTTGTCTGTTTAAAGATGTTATTGAATATTTGTTTTTGTATTTATGTGACAAAATGTTTTGTTATTATTAGATGTGCTCTTGTAAAGATTATTTATTAATTGTTATTAGATGTGATGTCGTCACCATTCACATATGTTTCATCAATTTCACTGTTTTAGTAGATACCTTGTTTTCTGTAAAAGTGGTTCACTTTTATTGATAAAACAGTAAACCACATGATCAACCCAAGTGAATCACTTTTATTGATAAAACAGTAAACCACATGATCAACCCAAAAGATTCACTTTCATTGATAAAACAGTAAACCACATGATCAAGTAATTCACTTCACTGATAAAACAGTAAACCACATGATCAAGTAATTCACTTCACTGATAAAACAGTAAACCACATGATCAACCCAAGTAATTCACTTTTATTGATAAAACTGTAAACCTCTAATCCACCATTCTCATGTGTTTCATCAATTTACAATTTTTAAGTATATTGATTGTTATCTGTAAAAAATTATAAATGTTGTTTACCTCGATACCAGAGTTGGTCCAAATTATGTGGTCATTCCAGTTGAGATAATGTTTAAAATTGTCACAAAATTGACAGTCTGTAAAATTGACACGCAAATTGTTTGAAGTGAAAGTTTTGTTACATGTGTAGTATTTTTAATGTTTATGAGCATAATACTTCGTTGGTCTGGAATTACAAGTATTGTTTGTTCTACCCAACGAAAATATCTAGCACTATTGAATTAGTACTGGACATTTATGTCAGACATTGTCCGTGTTCGGTGATTTATTTAAGATATAAAACTAGGAATATATAACATAGGAAGTTAAATCACAATATCTTGATGTCCGATTGGGTATATTCTCGGTTTTACGTTTGCATATATGGACGAAATTCTTGGTCGGACGTTTGCTCACTTGCATACCGGAGCGAATAAAGCATCCAAGTGTTAATTCCCATTTCATCATTTCTGTAGAGTCGTGATATTTTTCTGTAGTGTCGCAATATTTTTCTGTAGTGTCGCGATATTTTTCTGTAGTGTCGCAATATTTTTCTGTAATGTCACGATATATTTATGTAGTGTCACAATATTACTCTGTAGTGTCACGATATTTTGTATGCTGGATCATACACCTACAAGTGTCATATATTTATAACTTTACTTTCCCTTACGACACTCGGACCAAACTATACGTGTGATTTATCACAGGGCAGATTTTAGTAAGATCCCACCTAACTACCTTGTGACGAAGCCCTTGTGAATAAATATAAGGGACTTGCTAATTACTGTTTCAACAACCTTTATTAATTGAACAATTGTATGGATGATGGTTACTATATTTTAATCAAAGCTATTGTTACAACAATTCTCTTGAGGTTTCATTTATGGTAGAAATTGTGATTAAATTACACCCCACCTTCATGTTATATGTTTTTTTATATTGGCTAATATCTTGTATATTTTATATATGGAACTTACTGTTAGGCAGATACTGTAATCATTGTACCAGTAATTAATATTATACATTGAAGCCAAGGCCCCCCCCCCCCCAAGTTTAAAAAGCTTTCTCAGACTTATGTTAAGAATTTGCAAAACTTTCAGTCACTGTTTATGAGAAATATCTTTCATCCAGAAACACAAATCTGTGTTTATTTGATACATTATTACAGCCAAAGTTTTATAAACTGCTGTATTTTAGTTAGAATAAAACAAACAATTTTGATTAAATTCCTAACTTAAGTCTGAGAATGCTTTGTGAACTCAGGGCCTGGTTACAACCAATTGACTCAAGCTCAAATACTGTGTTATAGTGAAATTGAAACCCAAGCTTGTGAATAGCATGAAGGGAATTCCTATGAATTACATCGCGGGGGCAGGTAGTCCATCTCAAAACAGTGAAGCACTAGAATTATTTAAACATTTTGATTCATCATGAAATCCATTTTGAAAATTAACATTTTCTCTTATTGTTTCACATCATGTTTAAACCGTCCATTCAAGACAAATATAATATTCTTTATTTTTATTCTTATTAGAAAACTTATTTTATTATTAGTTGATAATCAAGATGTGTTTAAAACACCGTTCATAATAAATAATATAGATACTACTTGATTCGTTTCTTATTTCTTGTAGCAGGAAGGAAAACTGCATTCTCACATACAATATCCAAGATTTGGAACCTAGCGGTGGGTAATGCCGAGTCGAGTGGAATGATTGTGTTTCCCAACTTGTACTTGACACGGAGTAGAGTCATGGGTCCTCACCGTTTCCTCCCTCAAAAGCACAAATTATAGAAATAAGATTGGACGGTGCTAGTCCTGAAATGACCTAGCTTATGTTGAATGGATGTAAAAACCCATTTTACCTTTTCTCGCAGTATTGTATTGTGTTTACAATAAAAAAAACGAATGGTTGTGGCAAACCCAGAGTCAGAAATTGTTAAATTCCTTTAAGATGTCTAGCTAGAATTTAAGAAGGCTAAAGTAAGAATGCTACTCCTTTCAGAAAGGGGAGTCACAGTAGTGGCTCGGTGAATAAGGTGCTGGATCAATAATGGTGTTGGCTGAGAAAGATTCTCACGTATTTCAGACATAGTCTCCCTTGGCAGGACGGAGGGGCTTGCATAGAAGCAAGTCTAGTCATTCTGACGTGACGAAAACCAAGTTCATGTAGGACAGAAAATGTCGAATATTAAAGGCTGATAACTCCTAGTGATAGTTCACATAATGATTATTTTAAATTTTAACAGAATTTATTAATTTGAAAACAAAATACATTGCATGATAAAACAGTAAACCAAATGATGAACCCAAGTGATTCACCTTCATTAATAAAAACCCCAGTAAACCATATGATCGACCCAAGTGATCCACTTTTATTGATAAAACAATATACATTATAATCAACCCATGTGATTCCCTTTCATTAATAAAACAGTATTCAAAATGATCAACCCAAATGATTCACTTTCATTGATAAAACAAAATACATTAAAGTCAACCCAAGTGATTCACTTTCACTGATTTCCGGTCAAGTTTATAACTAAAAAAAATAAACACACTTGTATGGATATACTACTTCTGAATTTTATGAACATGCTACGTTTCAATACACATATCGTTATCAAGAAAATAATAATTAATTAACAGAAATGTGATGCAATATATAAGGATTAGGTTTATAAATGTATATAATTGAGCAAAATAAACAACAACTATCCCATTTATGAATAACATGCATGGTGATTGAAACCATGACTTGCCTGAAATTAAAATCGGGGCAAGCTATTTATTAAGCACCTACACGTAACCTTATCAAATAGCTCTGATTGCATAGATTCAATTAGCAAACATTTTAAAAATTGAACAACTTTGTCATAAAACATTATGAACTGTGTATTTCCTCAACAACACCTTCATATACCCAAGCTGTTGAGTGAAACAAGACAGAGAGTTTAACATCCACTTGCGCCTAGGGGTCTTTAGCAGTGGGAGGACCTGGAGAAAACCCAAGAGGTTGGACAGTCAACTCTACAACTTGTCATGTACAACTGGAGAATTGAAACCAAGCAATGTCGACTATATGACTGACCTTATGATACAGTGCGCACATGCTAACCATTCGACCATCCATTCCCCCTGAGTAAAACAAGATCACAGGATATGTGAGACCCTTTAAAAAGAACGATTTTCTGCCCCTTTTAAATTTCTGGGGAGCTACTTACTTCTTCTATCATTTATCATTTCAACCACTGGATGGATAACGAATACAAACATAAATGTAATCAATTGTAATTGATAAAAACATTTGTGATCATAATAAATTTAATTATTAAAAAATATTATTTATGAAGATCAATGCTTTACCATAAATAAAAATGAATTTGATGAGATAAAACTATATTTATTTAAAATATGATATTTATTAAGATCTATACATTTTATATCAATCTAATTTAAACACAGATCCTATTTCGTTTCATTTTTATATTTCAGAATTTTGTTTGACTTGTCTTTACTACACTACGATCTTTTGAATGGTGTGAGCGATGATCCAATGAAACGGTCTGTTACGTCGAGCTTCAGATGTGTTTTACACGGAACTGTGGGTAATCCACTAGTAATATAAATGCTAATTGGTTAATCAAATGTCAGACGTAACAGGTCAAAAGCCGCTCGTATGACCTCTGACGTGCCCTACCACAACAACCGGTCAGATCTACATGTAGTGTACGCCATTGAAAGAATAAAAACTAATCGAAATATTGATCTGTATTTTAATCAGATTAATGTCATGTTTTAAAAATTAACAATAATATCTAACTCTTCCCCGTTTTCTTATTTTTTCTAACTTTCGGCATTTCCCACTCCATATTTTTCATAAAATCTCTAACAGAATCCAATGATAGCGGTTGTAGATAATTCCCCGTGTGTTTACGTTTCCACCAGGCTCCAGACTTAGCTTCAGGACTACCAATCTTTGTAAATACATAACGATAATTCTCTATTCGTATAAACCTGAAGAATAAAAGAAGATATTTGTTAAAAACAATAATACTGAACAAGATCTGTGTGGAAAGAAGGGTATTAGAAGTTTAATAGTGATTATATTGGAAAAATATACATTTTCATGCCCCCTTCAACATTCTGCAATTATTGGTGCTGGATTGTCTCCCTCTAGTCTTCAACCATGTTCCCTAAGCAACGACTTTAAATTATATAACATATGGACGCTGCTAGTTTACTTTAGTAATTCTCAAACTTATAGCACGTTATCTCCAGACACGTGTAAACAATAGCTTCCAATCAGAGGTTGTAACATAGCGACATACACGGAAACCTTGACATTGAATGAACCTTGAACTTTGCAACTCGATTATAACAGGTAGACATTTTAGTTGCAAAGCACAAGATTGAATATTCGTGATGATTAGAGAATCTGATAGGCTCCCAAGCATGATGAGTACCCAATCGAAACTAGTGCTGAAATATGCAGGGTATTTACATGAATGCAAAAGGAAAACACAAGTTATCCCTCTATATAACTGACTGAAGTGATAACAGATACATGGACAAATTTCTGCTCACTAATAATTCCTTCGAAGACCAAATGTTGTTATATGAGACTGTAAGAGTAAAATTCAAAACAGTCAGTCAGTTATATAGAGGGATAACTTGTGTTTTTCTTTCGACACTTTCAATTGTTGAAACATTGATTACACATCTATCGTAGCAATGATCTTGTTTAAGCACAGGGTTCAACCACTCCTCCACAGAATTCCCAAGATGAACATATATATTTACCTGGGAGGTTGATGTATATATTATATATTTACCTGGGAGGTTGATGTATATATTATATATTTACCTTGGAGGTTGATGTACATGTATATATTATATATTTACCTGGGAGGTTGATGTATATTATATATTTACCTGGGAGGTTGATGTACATGTATATATTATATATTTACCTGGGAGGTTGATGTATATATTATATATTTACCTTGGAGGTTGATGTACATGTATATATTATATATTTACCTGGGAGGTTGATGTATATATTATATATTTACCTGGGAGGTTGATATATATTATATATTTACCTGGGAGGTTGATGTATATATAATTACCTGGGAGGTTGATGTATATATTATATAATTACCTGGGCGGTTGATGTATAAAAGGATTATACTGTATTAAAGATAACGTATCTTCATCATTCGCTAGAAGTTTAACAACAAGATGAACAATCCACGGATTATATTGAAACGACTGAAATATAATTAAATGTTTTTAAACTATAACATAATAACATTGTCATTCTTTAATCTATAATAGGTATATAATATGATATTCGGAAATATTGCGGTCCTGCATTGGTTCAGTGAGAAAGCTGCCGTCTCCCTAACCAGGAGGTCTTGGGTTCACTCCCGATGATTGGTCGACAAAAGTTCGTCAGGATTCTTTCGGTCTGGTTTAACTTTGTCACTTGCTTGCTTTTGAAACTGATACGAGAACACACTTTGAGCAATGAAGCCTAAATTTGGCTTTTAAAACCATTAGGAGCAATACGTGTTGAATAGGTCTAATAAATTGGTGCCGACCCCTGCACAAAAACTAAATAATATTGTATCTTTATACTTGTAACCCTACATCCACCACCCCACCATGCCTCCACGGCTCCAGCCCCCTACTGAAGATATAAAACATGGCGCCTGTGTTTCTCTTCTGATTAAATTCAGTAACGACAAATAACCCCCTGTACCATATTATGTATAGGGCCCTACTTCAGTAAAAACCAGAGTAGCCAGTCAACCCCTCCCCTCCCATACAAAACTACCTAAACTTATATTTGTATACTAACTTTATGAAACAGAACAAACCAGAGAAGCCAGTCAACCCCTCCCCTCCCGTACAATACTACATAAACTGTAAACTTACTTTATGAAATGGTACAACCAAGAGAAGCCAGTCAACCCCTCCCTCCAGTACAATACTACATATACTATATTATGTAAACTTACTTTATGAAATGGAACGAACCAGAGAAGCCAGTCAAGTCGATAATGATACGGTGATATTACACATGGCGTCCGTGTCACGTTACCCGGTTTACATTTAAACTCGTATTCCTCCCAGACGGCAGTCGGTGACGTAGGATCCTCGGACATTGTACCTTGAAATATCACCTCTGTTCGTTTCTTAGTTACACTGAAATCACAATTAAAGACAGGTGTTAATTTATTGTAGGTGATTTCACAGCTAAATATCATCTTTTTTTGCTGCTTGCAATCATAATTCTTTAATTATTTAATTATGTTTGTCTCTAGTTTTATTTTATCATACTATTATCAAGGAAGCACACTTGGCTTTATACCATTAAATTGCGCAAAAGTCTTGAAATATATCCTATTTAAACCAATTCTTTACAAATGTATGAAAATAATATGACCTTTTTCCTTGGGGAAGGGGATAGAGGGGGGAGCATAAGGGCGTCAAATTTTCAACTAAAATATCCTAACTACCTGCAGGGCGGATGAGTAAAATATTGTCTAGTGAGGTTGGCCAATGCTTAGTCGTTCAGATGGGACAATAACAAAATAAGCATGCACGCTAAAGACCCCTTAATAGTTGGATTCTGATAAAGAGTAGGGGGAGAAATACTACTACCCTGGCAAGATTTACCCGCATATATTTATCAATTATGGACCTCGGCTGATTACATTCAAGAATAAACCTGTCATTAGAAATAAACTAAAAAGGAACAGGAGGGGAACGTCAAAACTCCATTAAAAGGCTGAACAGGTCAACAGACCTGTGTAGCTAAAGGGAGAGAGAGAAAAATGGGGTTTAATGTCTACTCAACACAACTAGGTCATTTCGGGATTAACATATGGTTTAATTTTATTTCAATAATTTGCTTGGGGTCTTTGGCAGTGGGAGGAAGAGTGCCCGGAGGAAACCCACGAGGTTGAGAAGGCGGCCCTATCTCCATGCCACATACGCTCACAACAGGGCTCGAAACCACAGCCAGAGGTGGCCGGCCAGTGTAGCTAAAGGATCAAACAATTCTGGTAGGGAGAGTAGCAGAGGCTAGACAGACCGGTAAATATGCGTAGCTATATATATGATGAAATGATTCTGTTAGGGAGAGTAGCAGAGGCTCGAACCACTGGGCAGGCAGATAGATGTGTGTAGCTAAAGGATTAAATGAAATGATGATGATAGCGGAGATAGCAGACAACATAAGTATTTAAAACTAAGCGGCTTAATATAGGCCTACATAATAAAGTCTGTTTGGTATAATGTATTTTTAATTTACCTGCCGAAAGCACCATATGTATTAACAAGACGAAGAGGATCAAACGATGAATTCATGGCTTGACGAGTTGAGAAGAGATTCTGTACAACAGGTATACTTAAATATACTAGTAATATACCCAGACTTATATTAAACACATTTCGCATATAATTACCTGAAATACAATAATCAAATAAAGTTTAACGTCCTACTTTTATACTCCTCCGGGGCTAATGAAGACGGACGCATGTCCTATATTAAAACAGCGCGAAAAGGCATAACAAAATACATCAAAAAAATGAAGTGGAATTTAACGTACCAGGGTACTACTGTTCTACTCTGTCTTGCTCAAGACCATTTAACAACATAAAATACACATGCATTTAAATGAAATCGTCACAAGACTCTTTCATTTCAACTAGTAATAATAATAATAATAATTTATTTATAGAGCGCCTATAATCCAATACTTAGATTGCTCTATGGCGCTATTACATTATTGTAAAAGTATAAAATATAAAACATCTCAATAATAAGAACATTGCACAATTAGAATAAAATATGGTATACAATAATAAAAAGTAAACTCTGAAAAAGCTTAAGCATTTAACAATTAAAATGGCTTTTAAAAAGGTGGGTCTTTAACTTTTTCTTAAAAACAGGCAGGGAAGGGGAATCTTTAATTTCAGAAGGTAACTTATTCCATAGTTTAAAAGCAGCAAAACTATAAGACCTTTCCCCAACTAGTATAAATAATGTACGCTTGCCACATTGCCTGTACCATTATTTGTAAAAATAGTACACCAACATCAAAGGATAAAAAGAAATAAAATGAGATATAACGGCCTACTTTTCTGCACCAACTGGGCTAATGAAGACAGTGGTCAAAGGATGAGAAACAGAGAGAGAAATGGGGTTTAACTTCCACTCCACACAAACTAGGTTATTTCGGGACTAACGTATGGTTTTCAATTTTCATTTCAATAATTTGCTTGCGCGTAGAGGTCTTTAGCAGTGGGAGGAAATCTGAGTACCCTGAGGAAACCCACGAGGTTGAGAAGGCGCCCCTTTCTCTATGTCACATACGCTCACACTAGGGCTCAAAACCACAGCCACAAGCTATAGGTGAACGGCCAGCTAGAGGTCGAAGCACAGCACTCTAGACCACTAGGCCACCCCGATCCCCCTCAAATTATAATATGACCTACCTATATTGGGTTGTTGTTTCTTCACCCTTCGTGTCATTTCTATATTAACAACTTGATGTTTGACCGTGTTTTTACCGTTAGAAAACATCCACGATAAACTCAGATCATCAAAACACGCTAAACTCGGTAATATCGTTAACCAGTTTAAAAAACTTAAATTACCACTAATTATTAAAACTACCTGTAATATAACCGTAGAAAAAAACATCTTAATATGGGGTAGTTGGTTGCTAGAGTTGTTTAAATTTTGAATATGAAATCTATAACAAATCTTTCAATTTACAGTTAGGCATGGATTAAGCCAGGAGGAATTTGAGCGAGAGAAAGAGAGGGAAAAATTGGGATTAAGGTTATTTCTGGACTAACATATGGTTCAAATTTATTTCAATAATTTTCTTGCACATAAGGCTTTAGCAGTGGAAGTAAAATGGAGCACCCAGAGAAAACCCACGAGGTTGGACAGGCGAATCTTCTCTTAGTCACGTACAAGCCGGGAATATGCCACTTGACTCAATGACAGAATTAAGCATGTAACGATTACACATTAACCATTCAGCCACCCCAGAAAAATCTGATGTTTTGTGACCTATTTTTTTAACCTCAATTGGGCCCCAATCACTACCCATCTTCGTGATGATGCCAATTGAAGTACAATCAACATTACCCTTGGAACATCTGTTCTTTTGACAATTGTGCATCGATTGACATACTTAAAATTTTGATATGGAATCAAAATTTCAAGATGGCGTCTATGACGTCATGTTCTGTTCCTCGTGTCTGTTTCACGAAATTTTTTACCTAAGATAAAATCCAAACTTTAGTAATTTGATTGGATAATATTAGATTGATTTTAGTACTTTGCCAATCAAAATTTAAGTATCTACTAAAATTTGGATTTTATTTTTAGTTAAAATTTCAAGAAATGGGGCCCAGGGGCCGGTTGCTCAAAGCTTCGTTATCTTTTAATGATCCTTTAACTTTAATGGAGAGAAAAATTGTTGCTAGAGATAAAGGCCCCAAACATTCCAAGGTGCAAATTATTCCTACAGATTTATGCTAATGTTTCTAAAGGAAAAAATGAAGTATTCTGTAGTAAGTTTAACAAACAACACGGATCGTTAAAATAACTTAGTTTTGAGCAACCGACCCCTGGTTGGTATAAATACTTACCTGAAATAGAATCTGTAGACTACCACCTATCATCACAATTCTACGCGTTAAAAACAAGGTGAACGGAACAATAAGCTCTATAAAATGATTGGATAATGTTTCAAATTTATGAAAGATCTCTGGTGATTGGTGCATATAATAACTCATGGGATTCGGAACGGGCTGCGTCTGAAAGAACAATAAAAAATAGTGTTTAAATATTATTTAGAAGAGCATATAGAGTAAGTTACAGTAAATATTTTAAAGGGGAGTTATGACCGATTAGATAACTATTAGCTATAATAGTTATAAAAAAGATAACATAAAGAGAATATATTCCGCAAATTTCAATCAAATTGCTCGACTCTGAAACAAGACATTAATGATTAATTTAAGGCCTAGCCCCAACCTTTATACTAAACTTAGTATGATAAAAACCATCTCAATTATCAGTTTTTGACATTAAATCATCCATTATCTGTGTAAGTTAATTAATGTCCAATTAATAGTTTAGATAACATTTCAGGCCTAGTGTGCTGTAATAAATCTGGTGTGGTGTAAATCAAGTGTTCTGTAAATTTAGTGTGTTGTAAATCTAGTGTTCTGTAAATCTAGTGTGCTGCAATTTATGTGTGTGTAAATCTGATGTGCTGTGATTCGAGTGTACTGTAATTTTGGTGTGCTGTATTTCTGGTGTGCTGTAAATCTAGTGTGCTGTAGATATGATGTACTGTAAATCTAATGTGCTGTACATATGATGTACTGTAAATTTGGTGTGCTGTAATTCTAGCGTGCTGTACATCTGGTGTGTGCTGATAAATCTGGTGTGCTATAAGTCAAGTGTGCTGTAATTAATACTTACTTCATAATGATAATTCATACAAGTTAAATCTCTCCAACATTGATCACCTCGAATCTTTATTAAACCCTGAATAAAAACAACAAAAACATAAAATTAAGATTGTGTGTTTGGCAAGTTGGTTCTGAAAGTCCAAGTGGGTTTCTGATTATTAAAGGAGAAGTTTGTTCGTGGAGACGTAGGGTACTGGACTGGTCTACCAAGTAGAATGACTTGGGTTAATTTAACACTAAGAATTTAATGACATACAGACATTTGCATATGGATCGTCAATTGCCTAGAGCTAAAAAACAAACCAAAGTACTGAAACGTGTTTCTATCAATGGATGAATGGACAAACATGTTAAGATAGAAAATCATTTTAAAGACATTTTTAACTCTACATTTACCTTCGAGCCGATGATTTGAGGGATTTTAATTGATTTATGTGGATATCATTCCCAAAATGGTTTGAACAGTATTTACAAAGATATTATGATAATAACAAGCCAGGGCTACTCATAAAATCTTTTGATGGGCTTCATTTTTAATCTGACTGAATCCATGCTAGGAGAAGATTTACTGCTTGGATAATCTGTGAAAATTCATCACCTCTTCGAGTAGGTCTTTCCCAAAGTAATTTACAAATATGAGGTAAAATTTAGATCTTGGACAGCTCCTTTAATATTATTCTCATTATAGATTTTACGTATAAAGAACTTACGGCTCCTAACATGATACGAAAGATGAGCCACCTATAACCATATATGGTGACGCAAGATGTCGGAGTGTGTCGAGGTACAGATGATAAATTCCACACTGGACATAAAAATATCGCTAGAAATCCCGTCTCTAATAACTGTGACTCCCAACCTGTGAAGAAAATATATAATTTTTTAGTCTTAGGACCTGTTTGTTTACATAAGTACAACTTTTAAAATCAAAATCAGACAAGCGCCAAAATTGTCATGGGGTTCAACATACTAATTCTACAAGAAGAGAGAGAGAGAGAAATGGGGTTTAACGTCCACTCAACACAACTAGGTCATTCTGGGACTAACATATGGTTTAATTTTATTTCAATAATTCGCTTGCGCGTAGGGGTCTTTAGCAGTGGCAGGAAACCGGAGTGCCTTGAGGAAACCCACAAGATTGAGAAGGTGCCCCTATCTCCATGCCACATACGCTCATTCTAAAAGAACAAAATAATTAAAAAATTACTCACCGAAAGAGTACCTGAAAAAAGAAAGGCAAAATTATTTTATTGACGCAAAATTATCAAATGTAGACTAGGGTACAAGTAGTGCATTAAACATATCTGCCCATTGCAGGCCTTTGTTTAGACCTGAAATGTTATCTTAATTATTAATTAGACATTAATTAACTAATTCCAGACCATAATCAACGCTATTTATTGGATTCAGTTCCGATTTGCTGCTTAACTTCCATTCATGATCTAATAATGAAATAGATAACCGATATTATGTTTTTTATCGTACCGACTTTAGTATTGATGATCGAGGCTAGGTTGTAAATTCAATTGCTAAATTTTCATTCAGAGTGGATCAATTTGACAGATTGAAAAGAACATGTAGTTTTAAATAGATTCCAGGTATATCGGAAAAGTTTTCTGATCGTGATTGATGTTATTTCGATGGGTGTCCAGAGTAAAGAGAGAGACAAATGCAGGGATTAGAATGGGACTTACACTTAACGACCACTTGACACAACCTAGGTCAGTTTCAGACTAACATATGGTTTGGTTTTTTTTTTAGAATAATAATTCGCTTGTGGTTTTTTTTAACTGTGGGGAGAAACTGGAGAACCCAGAGAAAACCAATGAGGTTGGATAGGTGATCCTATTCCAAATTAGGAATAAAAACCACACCACCTGATAGCGGGGCAGTCAAAGGGTAATATAAAAAGAAAATAACGTGCGTTATAGATATTGTTCTATTTGATAAACTCACCATCTTTGTCCAACATTGACAAGAGACTGATATAAGATCCACAAAGCTGCCATAATAAACCAATTAGCTGCTCCACGAACCATTAAAAACACGGACAGAATAATTCCTGCGTACGCTAAACCATCCAATAAAACATCGAGATTGTTCTGATAATCGAACCACCACAGGATAGACGGAACGTGATTAACCATAATCCACGGATCTCCATTGGTTCTCAGTTTGATATTGTCTAGAACTTTATCTGCTGGAAGAAGTCCCCGCGATCCTATTAACGGTTTATTCTGATGTAAAGCAACCAGAAAAGCTACAACTGTAATATTGTAAAAAAAAAAGGTTAATTAGACACAAAGAGAGAAATGGGGTTTAACGTCCACTGGACACAAACTATAGGTCATTTCAGGACTATCATATGGTTTAATTTTATTTCAATAATTCGCTTGCGCATCAGGGTTTTTAGCAGTGGGAGGAAAACGCGGAGGATCCGGAGAAAACCCACAAGGTTGGACAGGCAACCCTATTCCTTGTATAGTACAACCGAGGATTCGAAACCATGTTATCAAGCTAAAAGGTTGATAAAATTGAGAGAATAACTCTTCGAAACGTCTCCAAATAAATAAGTAGGCATACATGTAGCTGCTTTTCCATAAGTATGTATTTTAGTTTCCAGTTACTAAATGCCTCTCAAAGATTATCAACATATCCTGAAGACTAATGCATTATGTACACTAATAATAGAATGTCGAACCGGGTAGAGATAATTCACCACTCCTTGTACTCACATAATTGTGATAAGTTGAATTAACAGTGGTTTGTGTAGATCGAGCTTCAACCAGTGACAATACTTACAATATATAAAACCTAAATATCTCAATAAGATTATTCTAGTCAACCAGTAACTACCAGGAGCCAATTGTTTATCTAAACTTCTTTCTTTATCACCGCTCTCTGTCTCTGTTCTCATCATGTCGGAGGCATCACCCCCACCAGGTTTATCACTGATTTCTGATTTTCCTCGACTTGTCAGTTTCCTTTTGCGAACGCCACCATCAGGTGGAAGTTTTCTGGTTGCTTTTCTTTCAGACATTTTCTCCCGCTCTAGTTAATTTAATGAAATCATGTCAAAAATCAATTTCTTATTTACAAATTTACAGCTGTACAGTAATCATAAAAGGGAGCTAACTCTAATAACCTAAGGGAGATAACTTCGTTTATTGAGAACTGAATTATCTCCCCATTGACGTTATTTGCTTTCTTAGAAATAAATGTTTTGCTAATAAATCAAGCTCAATTTTTAAAACTGCTTTCGATTTGGTACATTTTCTGTGTTATTTTCTGGGGAAGATAAACAAAAGAACCTTTGATCTTGTACTGAACCGGGACCGAGAGCCTGACAAGGACAGCTGTCTAGACCTAGTCGTTCAAATTGGATAGAAAAAACGACGTCCAGTGTCCTACACATTGTGGTGCACGTAAAAGATCCCTTGTCCGTTGGAATTCGATTTAAGATAAGAGTAGACCGTGGTGCCACTGTCCAGGCACAATTTCCCCCGTAGTACACTGTATGGTAGCTTACATCTTCATTAGCCCAGTTCTGAGCAGAACAGTAGCTAGGACGTTAACCCCATTTCATTTCTGTCGGCTACTGAACCGAATTAAAGGTCGGAGGCCCCGGACATTTATTCTTCTTTTTTTTTTGGTATGCCTTGGTTTCAATTCATTGGACTGTTTTACGACAATAATCCTAGTGACGGTTTATCCCTGAGTCTATGTAGGGTGGCTGATTGATATCATGTCGTGGTGTCGCCCTTCATAAGGCGACAGCCCTACACCACGACTAGACATTAAAGCCCCAATACCACTCTTGTTGTAACTGAACAATATGTCCCAATCTTTATTCTGGTCAACAAATTGTACTATTTTACAATATTCCAATTAATAAATGATACAAATTTCATCTTAACACATCTAATTTTAAAAATTGGAGAAATTCAACTATATGCCGTAACATGGTTTGAAAAGCTTTACGTAAACACTTTCAAATGCAACTTGAATTTAAACATATTTTCAAACTCCCTGGACAAGTAAGATAGGCTGTAATGGATAATTTACGCAACAGGTAGTCACTTAAACATCTATAGATAGTAGTTAAAATAGGACTAATTTTTTGGCTGGGCCTGTCAAGCCAGCAAGCAGTGCCGGACTGGTGGGCCGAAGGCCCACTTGCCATACCTGTGACAAGGCCCCCGAGCAAATGGCGGACAAAGCCCGCCTACGAGCGCTCGAGGGGGGTCTGGGGGGGGGGGTTCTCCCCCAAATTTTTTTTGAAAAATAGACAGCCGCAAACCCATTTCCCAAGCCCCTCAGGCCAGAGCAGCGGATGGAGATATATGGTGACCGAAAGTTTTTTTTATTTTTTCACAAAATATTCCAGTTTTTGGCCATTTATAAGGTTTTAATGACTTATCAAGAGCTGGGAGTGACTGAAGAAAGATTGTCGGTTTATAATGCTGTCACCATCTTGAGGTTAAACTCCTGAATTTATGCATAATTTCAGAAGGTGGTAGAATTTGTTTCTTTCAACGAAATCTATCTTTCTGCTTTTCTTTCCATTCCCTGTTTCTTCTCCTCCCCTCTTTCACTACCTTTTCTTTTTCTTTTTTTTACTTTTTTTTACTTTTTTCTTTTTTTCTTTGAGGCTTAGACCCATATTTTTTTTCGGCTTAGGCCCACTTGCCATTGGCAAGTGGGCAAGTGGGCCCAGTCCGGCACTGCCAGCAAGAGTGTTATTGTCTCTTTAAAAATGTCGTAATGTTGTTCGGCCCAGAAAAGTAGGAAAATTGAATGAAATGAAACTGTCGTCCTACTGTTCGGCTCTGACTAGTCTAATGAAAACTGGCCATACAGTGTGCTATTAGGGACTTTTTGTACGGATAGCGGCGCTTCGGCCTACTTTTATAGTGTGTTATCAAGTAAGGTGTATACCATGGTGTGTTATGAAGAAAATTTTACCCGGGCAACGTCTTTCCACCAACGTTTCATCGAAATCCTCCCTGATGAACATTCAAGCTAACACCAGGATCAAACACCGATGAACTTTCTCGGCCAACGGAGGGATCGCATATACAACAACTAATTATGGAACCAGTGCCTTATTGACTGAGTCACAATTGCCCCCCTTCCCAACTCTAAGTAGTAGGCCTATCTCAAGCAAAAGCTCTTTTCGGAACAAACAACTGAATTAACATAAGTATCTAACATCATTTTATTAATAAACATTGTAGTATATTAAAATAATTCTAAAAGCTACAAATATTAACGATATCTTACATCATTTCAACATTTATATCTGACAGAAATAATGCTTGTTATATTTAACAATATACAATTGTAAGTAGATATTTTATATCATAGATGGCAATCTCCCAAACAGAGTTGTCTTCCCTTGTTAGAGAACAAGGCTTGCACGTGGAGAATGTATAAATAATTGGTTTAAAATACAGATGATACGTCATCCTTTGATGTTGACGTACCCTTATATCAAATAATGGTACGGGCAATGTGTCAAGGGTACATTATTTATACTAGTTGCAATAATGGACGCGCGTGACGTATTTCATTAAAGTGCACGCGATGGGTAGTGTCTGTATTTTTAGTTGTTTAATGGCTTCGTGCAAGGCCGACGGGGGGGGGGGGGTAGTTGTTGAGCAGCGGAGGCAGTTCCGATACAAATTGAACGGGAGATCTAAAATGATGCGTTAAGAACAAACTTTTGTTAACATATTAATATCGATGGTCATGTAATCCAGTACATTATTAAATAATCGTCTGAACGTTATACGTGAAACCATTTTTAAATTTGTTTATAAATAATTAAAACATGAAAATATACTATGTCTATATATTAATGGGGTTTAACGTTGCGATTATATAACACCTTAAATAAAATATGACATCTTGACCTTCTCCTCGCCTCGGTTATATAAAGTGCACGGATTTTCGCACTATGGTTCGGACTACAGTCTGAACTATCCCGATCGTGCTCTATCGTATATGGTATGGATGGTCTCGACCACAGGTTGAACTATAGTGGCGAAATCAGTGCAACCGAATGTCGCCCCGGCTATTATAATCGTGGCAAAACTCGACATTTGATTGGCTCCAGGCCGAAAGTGTGATAAGAGACACTGCTGCCATATTTTATAGCCTCTGCCATTCAGTAATACCATAGTTATTAAAGTCGATCTCCATCATTCTATAATACGAGGAATGCGCCATTGTCATCCCGGATTTACTGAATTACAGTCGAGTGAAGAGGAACTCAGCCCCGACAGCATACTCCGCGAAGTGTTCCGTTTGATTAGATCTAATCCGGGATTTCTCGCACCATTGCTTCAGGAATATGCCCCGACAGCAGAGATCGCGTGAAAAGAATCGTGACGTAATTAAACACAAGGAATAATTATGTTTAAGCTGTCTGATTGGTCGATATATTTTCTTATACAGTCGACGCATGCGCGGTAACCCAAAATCCTACTTTTTACTCAATTGTCACAATTGTTTTGGATTTAGGGGATTCATGTCTGGAACATTTAATCATCGAGTAAGCCCAGTGGTTTTGTGCGAGTAACGAATTGTGGAGAAGGCCAAGATGAAAATAACAAAGTCTATTTACATTCATATATACAAATACACATCTATACATATTTCGTTTCGTTTTTTTTATACTTTCGATTGCCTACACTACATGAAGATCTGACCAACTGTAGCGAGAGGTCGAGTCAGAGGTCATACGAACGGCTTTTAGCCTATGACCTCAGACATTTAATTAACCAATCAGCGTTGATATTTCTAGTGAGTTACCCACAGTTCCGTGCATGTCACACCAGAAACTCGCCGTAACAGACCGTTTCATTGGCCAATCCCTCACTTCAACAGAACGCACGTTATATAACAACTCCGGATCCTAGTGTAGTGATTACAATTAAAACTAAATTTTGAACTATAAAGAACGAAACGAAATAGAATCTGTGTTTTAATCAGATTGACACCTAATGTACAAATACAACTTGGTTATAACCAAGACGGAAATACATTAAAGGCACTTTCCAGAAACACGTATATATATACATCATATTAAAGGACAATATTGGTGTCAGTTAATATCACATATCCTCCCACAGTCTCATATAACAACCTGTGGTCTTCGAAGGAATAATTAGTGAGCAGTAATTCACCCCTATATCTGTTATCACAATTCACTTCCATCAGTTGTATAGAAGGATAACGCGTGTTTCCCTTTGCTTCGACACTTCCGGGTTTTGTTCAACCTTCCTCACGCATCTATCATAGCAATGTATTAAAATTATATTCGGAGAGTGTTTAGCCAGTTTTATAACATTAAAAAGGACTGACACCAATATCGTCCTTTAAGATATTTGATAAAGGAAGGATTTAATATAAAATCATTTTACGGCAATACTTTCGTGGTATTTTACTTCTTGTTCACTTTTTAACGATAGATTATGTAAGAACTAAATCTGCCTATTTCAGATCTTAATTTGGCTTGAAGTATTTTATGAACTATTATTTAAACATTGTATAAATAAACATGACAAACCCAATTTTAAGTAGATTAGAAGGGTTCGGCCATTGCATGTTATGAAGTCGGGTGTATGCCATGGTGTGTTTGGAGCCAGGGGCATGATTTCATTTTAAAATTTCAGACCTTAATTTGGCTTGAAGTGTTATATAAACTGTTATTTAAATATTTAATAATTAACACGACAAGCTCATAATCAACTCTCCATAGAATCGGGTGGCTCCAAATTTAAGTAGATTAGCACGCTTCGGCCATTTTATAATTTAATTTATATATGGAGAAGCGAGGGTAAGTCTCGGATATACCAGTACTGTTTTTACGATAATACACAATCGATGCACTGAATTTTTTGAAACTACAAACAGTGATAACGTGGCTAGGAATAAAAAGTAATAGGAATGAAATTTTCAATATATTCATTTTGGATTTTCTATTTTTGAACTCTTATAGCAAGAACGGTCAGCACTTTATAGAAATCTTACATAATGTATCTTAAAGTTGAAGAAGGGTCTAATTAACATTTAACCAATTGTTCGTTCCGGTTTATTTTAAAGATCGGGTTGTATATTTTAAAGTTGCGGTTGGGGTATATTTTAACATTGCACCAATAAACTACAAGTCATATCGAATACAAGGAAGTAAAATAACACGTGATTTAAATCAGATTATCAGCAATAGACCGGACACGGTGTCAGTATTCCGATTAAGAGTTTTAATAATAATAATAATAATAATAATGTAACAAGACAACTGGTAACAATATTATAACATCTTCATCGACATACCGCGTTTGTGGAATAACTTAACATTGTAGATACAGAGTCTTCAAACATTAGCTGTGTTTAAATCCAAACTTCACAACTTATTTGTTTGTTAAATATTATCAGGATTAGCTATTAGTATTAATTATTATCTTCGCGCTTAGAGCATGCAATATGGATGGAGTGAGCGCAGTTACAAATGTACATTATAAATTATTACAATCTGTCGGAACTGTAAGAGTGTCTTAACTGTAAGAGTTTTTGAACTGTAAGAGTGTCGGAACTGTTAGAGAGTCGGAACTGTAAGACTAGAGTGTCTGTCGGAACTGTAAGACTGTCGAAACTGTAAGAGTGTCGGAACTGTAAGAGTGTCGGAACTGTAAGACTAGAGTGTCTGTCGGAACTGTAAGAGTGTCGGAATGGACGTAATGTTGGAATATTAAATATATAAGAATAAATTGTTTTTACGTAATAAAATAATCTCTGTTAATAACCTCGTGTATATAATCTCAACATCGGTTGATTGTAACTTTCAATATTCGTTTCATGTTTATTCTATTGTATCACGTGGTCATCTCACCATTTTGATTTCTGTTCTTCTATCTGAAAGGTCAGTGTTTTGGCAATATAAATAAAGATAGCCTGAAATAAATAGATAAATGAATAAATATTATTTACATATGAAGGATATTATAGTGTTATTGTTATTGTTTATTACATAATACATAATATTGCGGAAGAGAGAGAGAGAGAGAGAGAGAGATGGATTGAACGTCCACTCGAGACAAACTAGTTCATTTTCATATGGTTTAATTTTATTTCAATAATTCGTTTGGGCGTAGGGGTCTTTAGCAGTGGGAAGAAACCGGAGGACCCGAGGAAAACCCACGAGGTTGGACAGGCGACCCTACTCCTTGTCACGTACGAGCTGAGATTCGAAAGCACGCCAGTTGACTCAATGACAGGCTCTATGATACAGCGCGCACTATATTTTGTATATACAAAAGAGATTCAGACATCACTCGGGGTTCACAACCTCCCGGCTTATAGGCCAGGGATACCGACACCACCCGGCGTGTCTATAGGACTAACTCTCATCCGCTGGTTCGCACAACGTGAAGTCAAAGTTAGTTCCGAAGTAATCATAGTGCCCCCCCCCCCCAGTATGACGGGCCGTTTCAGGAAGTTCATGATTAAAGTCCCACCTGTTCTACCGTATTATTGTAATTATTTAACCAGGTAAAGTGGTTTGTTTTATCCTACCTGTGGAATCAGTATCCCTATAGCAACACCACCAATAATTAGAGCATTTTCATTTAACCACACCTCCAAGCCTTTTAAACACCCCTTCGTATAGATCTTCGATTGCTAAACATATATTTAAAAAATACAATTAAACATTTTTACTAAATTTCTAATTAAATTTAATAATTTACTTTCTAATTAAACACGTTACACATGCTCAAAATTTCAGTCAAATTGCTTCACGCTGAACCGAGAATTCAGCTATTGAATTTAGGCCTAGCCTCGATCATCATTAAAAAAAGTCGGTACAATAAAAGCCTCGTTTCGATTGTCCATGCCATAATTAAATCTGTACAATAAAAACGTAGTCTCGATTATCCGAAAATTTAGCGATTGAATTTAGGCCTATATAGCATCGATCATCATTACTAAAGTCGGTACCATTCGGCAAACCTCGACAGATTCCGGTACTCTCCGTAACCTTCATCTAGACTCGGATGTATGATAGTCATTGATATGTACCTACGACCATACATTTGCGATGCGGCTTATCGACTACCGATTTACTCTAACAGGAAAACGTTCCGCTTTTACAAAAAAGTCCCAAAATCTGGTTAAGCTGCCCACACCCGTTGGTGGAGTCGTCCACACGACTTAGTATAATTTCTGGACACATAATGTATTTGTAAATAGTATAGTTTTTCTGCGTGGTCACCCTTTCTCTCGGTAAATAAACAACAAAGTAAAAGTTTTCTGGATATTGTAATACGTTTTTTGGAGTCGTCCACACGATGTATTTTTAATTAGTATAGTTATTTTCTGCGTGGTCACCCTTTCTCCCGGCAAATTAACAACAAAGTAAATCGTTTTATTCCATAAATAACAAATTCATTAACAAATTCATAAACAAATTTAGTTGTGGACGACATCACTAATAGTTGTTGACGACATCACCAATGCCTTGTGGACGACTCCACCAACGGTTGTGGACGACTTCGCTTGTGGACGACTTGACTGGCACCCATCTCCTGGGGGCAACCATGTTTATCCGGGTCCTTTAAAATAGTTCCAAATTGGCGGACTACATCATACAGCCGAGTCTAGATATAGGGCACCGGAATCTGTCGAGGTTTGCCGAATGAAGTCGGTATAATACAAGCCTTGTTTCGATTATCCATGTCATGATTAAAGCGGTACAATAAAAACGTAGTCTCGATTATAGCGTTGACATCGAGAGTTGATTATGGTCTGGATAAGTTAATTAAATGTCTAATTAATAATATGAAATTTAGAAAGACGTGCAATGGGCAGATGTATGTTTTTACAATGACATCATTATTAATGTGACGTCATAATGTATGTTTAATTTAACTTACGTCACCATTTTCTCCCATGACTCCGCCACCACACTGGTAATCCAAATTATCTCCCTACAATATTGAAAAATACGATAATTTATGGATAGACATTAGACGGTGGGGCGCTGTTGTTTTTTAAATCGTATATACTTGGGTTACATCATCAGTCAGAATTTCACATTACAATATGAAAATATAAATATTTCATTCTGTACTGTAGTGGAACTGAGCTGAAAACATCATCCGGCAAATCTCGACAGATTCCGGTACCCTCCGTAACCCTACATCTATACTCGGATGTATGACAGTAAGTGATATGTACCTACGAGCATACATTTGCGATGCGGTTAGTCGACTACCGATTTACTTTAACAGGAAAACGTCCCGCTTTTACAAAAACGTCCGAACATGGCAGCCATTTTTTACTTTGTTGATATAATCTTCATGCAGCCATTTCTTATCCGGGCCCTTTAAAATAGTTCCAAAATGGCGGAATTCATCATACATCCGAGTCTAGATGTAGGGTACTGGAATCTGTCGAAATTTGTCGAGTGCTGAAAACATGTGACGTGTCATTAGGACAGGGTGGAAAAACAGAGTATAATATATGTATACTTACGGCCACTAGTTTGCAGCATGAAAATGGTACCGAACAACTCTCCGGACTTTTAGGAGCCGTGCTATCAGTCGTACAGTTAAAATACATATTAGAATTCCAATCTTTATATCCCACGTCATCGTTACTAACACCGCAACATTTTAACTGAAACAAAAAAAAATACGTCAAACAGTCTTCAATTTGACCAATGTGGTTCAAAATGGATAAATCGTGCTCATTTTATCGCATCTATGATTGTCATGCAGAACGAGGAGGCCATGATTTGTGTCTTCTATTTTAGGTGTATCACCCACCCCCTCTCCGTTCTTCTAGATTTTCGGGCATGGTTTCCTCTTGTCAGTGATAGGACGAAAAGCCGAGGTCCCGTGTACACATTGGCATGCACGTAAAAGATCACTTGGCAGTTGGAATTCGATATAAGAGTAGGCCGTAGCGCCGCTGCCCGGACAAAATTGCCCTCATATATCACTGTATTGCGTATGTCCGTCTTCATTAGCCCAATTTAGGAGCAGAACAGAGGGACGTTAAACCCCATTTAAGTTTATTTGTTATTTGCCGGCCAAGGTGTACATGGGACCTCTAACCTTTATCACTAGAAACGGTTCTTCCCTTCAATAATTCTTCCTTTTCTATTAATGTCCGCGGTCACCAATAATTATATCTCAGACAAGTTGTCGTGTTTTATTGTGATTAGAATACACATATGGAGTAAGACACGATTGCTTCCTTTGAAGAGTGTGCAGAATAGTCAGGGCAAATCGTCCTTGTCTGAAGAAAATCGGATAAACTTGAAAGAAAAATAGCTTCAGACTTCGAAACCTTTGTGTGATAAAACATTCTTCAAATGCGTCGCCCCGGCCGTTGATAATCCTGGAACTAGCCAAGGCTAGATGTAGGGTACTGGAATCTGCCGCGGTTTGCCAAATGATTAAATTCTAACTAGACCTACCTGTATCTGTAGTTCATCGATAAAGTTTTGCATATCTTCATCATCTCTGTATGCTATGATGGCATCTTTTAACGTATCTTCTGGGTATAAACCAAGAGTTGTCCTGGCTGACGGTACGTAGTAGAAAACAAATACTATTACAATGGCTGCTATCTCCAATAGCAACAGGAACATTAATACTATATAATACTGAAATTAGAACAGCACATTGAAATAATACTCATTAAAATACAGATGTGACGTCATCCTTTGATGTTGGCGTACCATTATGTCAAATAATGTACGGGAAACTTGCCAATAGTACATTATTTCAATATTACTACTGGCATGATGTTTTTCGCTGTAAACGCACGTGCGGGGTCTGTATTTTAAGTAGTTTAATTGTCTCTGGCTTAGACATTGCGTAATATATTGTAAAAACACTCGGACCTAACGGTCCTCTTGTTGTTACAATATATTACTTAATATCTCGCCCTCGACCATTAAACCACACATAATATTTAACTCACAAGGGTCAAGTTCATAAACTCACAACATTAAAGTTCAGCATTATCGTCAACTTACAAGGTTAAGGTTCGTCAACTTACTAGGTTAAAGTTCGTCAACTTACAAGGTTAAAATTCGTCAACTTACAAGGTTAAGGTTCGTCAAGTTACTAGGTTAAAGTTCGTCAACTTGCAAGGCTAAAGTTCGTCAACTAACAAGGTTAAAATTCGTCAACTTAGAAGGTTAAAGTTAGTCAACTTACAAGGTTAAGGTTCGTCAACTTACAAGGTTAAAATTCGTCAACTTACAAGGTTAAAATTCGTCAACTTACAAGGTTAAAGTTCGTCAACTTACAAGGTTAAAATTCGTCAAATCAAAAGGTTAGGTTTCGTCAATTCACAAGGGCCAGGTTCATAAACTTACAGGGTTAAAGTTCAGCATCTTACAAGGTTAAGGTTCTGGGTCATCATACTCAACTTACAAGGTTAAAGTCCATCAATATTATTGTAGCATCGGTACTTGACAATCGACATTAAGTGTCCATTTTATGGTTCAATGCGTATCGCTTTTCATTTGAATAAATGTCTAAATGATAATTTATATACGATTTGAAGTCAGACCCGTCATAGGCAGATTTAGTTCTAACATAATGTATCTTTTAGTCTGTATGCGAATGTTTGTCGTGGTATGTGATATCTGAAACCGAATAAGAGACTTTAAGACAAGACAATGCTAATTAAAATGGCTGACCTCCAAACAGTATAAGGTATATAAATCCTCCTAGTCTTATCGGGGGTTGGGATGGCCTAGTGGTCTAGAGTGCCACGCTTCGACCTCTAGCTGGCCGGCCACCTCTGGCTTGCGGCTGTGGTGTCGAGCCCTGTTGTGAGCGTATATGGCATGGCGATAGGGGCGCCTTCTCAACCTCGTGGGTTTCCTCCGGGCACTCCGGTTTCCTCCCACTGCTAAAGACCCCTACGCGCAAGCGAATCATTGAAATAAAATTAAACCATATGTTAGTTCCGAAATGACCTAGTTGTGTTGAGTGGACGTTAAACCCATCTCTCTCTCTTTTTCTGTCTCTCTGTCTCTCTCTCTCTATCTCTCTCGTCTTATCTTAGTAATATAGAAAGTTATAATTTATCTACATGTCCGACAATGGCCTATACATGTCCGACAATGGGACAGTGTGATCAGACACTATGGTAGATTATGTAATTTGACAGATAGTCGTCTAACTAAGATTATTTTTAACTGGAGTAACTTAAAGGCAAAAAGAACCAAAAACTGGAATTTTAGAGTTAATAATCACTTAAAGAAACTGGATATCAATATAGATTTGACTAGTCATGTAAATACCCGAATACTGGTTTGTGATGTTTTCGAAAGAAACTCTCATTTGTATCTAGAGAAATGGTTTAATGATGTTACCCATGTTAGAGCTAAAGTCGGCCAAGGTCATAATAAGCTCCGGTCATATCGTTTGTTCAAGTCTGTGTATGGACCCGAGAAATATGTAACGGGCAATCTTATTCCCTCCCATCGCAGTGCTTTGGCTAAATTTAGATGTGGAGTAGCCCCGCTTCGTATAGAAACTGGGCGATATGAAGGAATCCCAGTTGAGAACCGCCTATGTTTTTATTGTACCGATCAAGTCGAAAATGAAGAACATTGTCTTTTAGAATGCGAGCTGTATAGCGATTTTAGGAATGTTTTATTCACGTTAATACAAACTGTGTGTCCAGACTTTTCATCTTTTAATAAATCTGATAAAATGTCTTTTATTCTGTCCAGTGACGAAGTAGTTAAGTTTAGTGCCAAAACCTGCTGTGATATTTTAAAAAGGCGGAGGCAAACTTTATATCCATGTTCATGAATGGGTTATTATTTTTAGCCTATTGTAGATATGAATTTTAAAATTTCCTCCGTATGTATGTTTTTTTCTGTTATTTGTATTTAATTATGCTTATTTATTTGTGTCTATGTAATGTTCATCTCGTCTCTTCATAATTCTTAATGAATGGCAGTTTTTAGTATATTTTAATTTATGAATGTGATGTATTTATAACTGGTGAGACGTTAATAAACAACTACTACTACTACTACTACGTGATAACCAACAGGGCGTTGTCTGTTTATAGTGTTCGGGTTAATCAACCCTTTTAAGCTTGACAGCCATGTCGATAAATTATAGGCCTATACACCATCAAATTACTTAAAATACAGATGTGACGTCATCCTTTGATGATGGCGTACAATTATTTCAAATAATGTGTAGGCAACTTGCCAATCGTAGATTATCTATACTAAATGAAATATTTGACACGTATGACGTATTTCATTGAAAAGCACATGCGGGATAGTGTTGGTGTAGTGTATATTTTAAGTTGTTTAATGGTTTCGAGCTAAAGACATGGCGTAATATATTGCTAACAGTACACCTCGTGAAGTATCAATACATTACTTAATGTCTCAAGCTCGACCATTAAACTTCAGTTTTATCTGCGGACACAAAAGCATAAACTGTGTGATTTTTTTTTGCTGTGAATGAACCCAACTCAACTCCAGATGATGTAACAAATTAAAAAGATTTGCATTCTTGAATAGCTTAGGCTGTGGACTATTCAAATATTCTGCCTGGTTTTGTGGGAGCAGCACACATATTACCTAACGGTATCAGGTCATTTCCTCACGTACAAATATAAATTAAAACTTGACGATTAAAAGAGTACAGTAGACGGAGTAAATAGTGGTTGTTCTGTATGGCTTATGTCTATTTTCCATTGGCCTAGTTGGTGCAGAGCAGTGGGTCGTTAAAGACACCTTTTATTTCTTTCCATTTCTTTCCAAGTAGTCTAATCCTTAACCAAAGTATTCAATATCTCTATATACATTAAATAGCAGAAGTATTCAATATCCCTATATACATTAAATAGCCGAAGCGTGTCTTTATAACATTCATTTATTATTGATTTATTATTGTGTTGAAGAAAGACCCTGCTTAACGAGTCTATACGAGTCACGTCCACCTTTTGTAATTGACAGGACAGAAAGGTTGTCTTTTCAAAGTAAAAGCAGCACGGTTTATTTTTATGCACTAATGGCGATAATAAAGACGGGTATACGCCAAGAAGTATACAGTGGGGGCATTTCACCAAGGCAGCGGTATTACCATCAATTCTTCATCGACTACCAACTACCATAGAGTTCTTTTACGTACACATCAACGTGTACACCATGTCCCGAGTTTGTCTTCCCATCCGAATGACTAGACGCTGATCGACTCTTCACCCCTGTCATGGGAAACCATATTGAAAACGCTGCCATCCGACGTTTGTCTGGCAACATTCGTTCAATAAGTCGGGACAGAGAGAGGATATTTAATAAGACAAAACCCTTATACAAGGACTGCCAATACAGGAGCTTTAATAAAGATGAAACAGTATACAAGGCCAGCCAATTTAATAAGGACGAAACCGTATACAAGGCCTGTCAATACAGGATTTAGAATAAGGAGGAACCTGTATACAAAGCCTGCCAATACAATAAATGCAAAAAAAAACCCAACTAATTTTAATTTTTGTAAGTAAATAAAACGCTTATCGTACAATGATAATAGGCCCACTGACAGCTACCTAATATAGCTTTTTGTGAATGTTGTAACTGGAGAAGACTTTTCAATATAACCTAAAAACCAAATTATATCGTTTGTATGTAAGATAATATGGGACTAATGGAGAGTGTTTAAAATAATAATAACTTGGGATGGTTCCATTACATTCCTGAAAAGCTAGTATTTAATAGAATCTATAAAAACAATTATCGACAATATTGATGGTGTGAATAGAAAAAATCAAACCCGATTCAGATTATTCTCGATAGCGATAATATAAAGCAAGAGAGAGAGAGAGAAATTGGGTTTAACGTCCACTCAACACAACTAGGTCATTTCGGGACTAATACATGGTTTAATTTTATTTCAATAATTCGCTTGCGCATAGCGGTCTTTAGCAGTGGGAGGACACCGGAGTGCCCGGAGGAAACACCGGGGCTCGAAACCACAGCTGCAAGCCAGAGGTGGCCGGCCAGCTAGAGGTCGAAGCGCGACACTCTAGTCCACTAGGCCACCCCACCACCCCCGACAATATAAAACAATATAATTGTTGTGTATTGATTTGTATTCAATTTGTCTGTTATAATGACGTAAACAAATGAAATGAAATGGGGTTTAAATAACGTCTTACTGTTCAGTTCTGACGAGGCTAATGAAGACGGGCATGCGCCTTACAGTGTGCTATTGGGGCATGCGCCTTACAGTGTGCTATGGGGGCATGCGCCTTACAGTGTGCTATGGGGGCATGCGCCTTACAGTGTGCTATGGGGGCATGCGCCTTACAGTGTGCTATGGGGGATCTTTTGCTGCTACGACCCATACTCTTATATCGAATTTCAACTGACAGGATAATCTCTTACGTGCACGCCAATGTGTACACGAGACCTTGGTTTTTCGTACCATTCGAGCAACTAGGCAGCTGAACTGGTGAATTCCATCATTTCTCATAAAGTTACCGGAATCCACATGCAATTACCATAATTCACATAAAATTACCGGAATTTACATACAATTACCGGAATCCAATTGCAATTACCGGAATTCACATATAATTACCGGAATTCACATATAATTACCGTAATTCACGTGCAATTACCGAAATTCACATGCAATTACCGAAATTCACATGCAATTCACGGAGTTCATATGCAATTACCGAAATTCACATGCAATTACCGAAATTCACATGCAATTCACGGAGTTCATATGCAATTACCGAAATTCACATAAAAATTCACATAAAATTGCCGGAATTCACATATAATTAACATAATTCATATATAATTACCGGAATTCACATAAAATTACCGGAATTTACATATAATTACCGGAATTCACATACAATTAACATAATTCATATATAATTACCGGAATTCACATAAGGTCACATCCGTTGCCTCTTCTTTTTAAATTCTTTGATAATTTTTTTGAAAATTATCAATTTCATTACAATCTGGTAATTCCGGGTGAATCCAGGTAATCAATTAAATATGTTATGGTTGGGTATTAATACTTACAAATTTTAAACAGCACGTTATTTCACGTAGCGATCCCAAACATCCAAATAACGACACAAACATAACAATGGCTCCGATTAATACGATCATTACAGCCGGATCGAAGAGAAAATCAATCATTGAATTAATTGTCTTTTGCTTGAGATATAAAACATAGCCACCTGCTCCTGTAAGCGCCAGTCCTGCTAACTGCAAAAACAAAACAAACAATGATTAAATTATATTACATAGTGTGTTGTGTAGGGGTGGGGAAGGCCTGTAACTAAGGGGGCTGGGGGGCAAAGTTCACCTTCAAAATGTTTCGCTTCCCCTGTGACAAAATTGTCGACCATAAAAACAATGGCTATACATTGTCCGTCAATTTTTCAGCACCCACCCCTGAGAACACCTCCCGTCACCCTCGTTGCTCTGAGCTGGTTACTGTCCTGGAGGAGAGGGGATCTTTTTTTTAAAGTTAGAACCGGTTGTCAATGTGCCGGATTGTCGTACTGTTGGTTGGACAAAGATTCTATTTTGATTTCCTCCTGGTACTATCACACAGTAAACTGTATCCTCGCGAATATAGACATTTAAAATTGGCCACAAATTCGCCGGAAATGAAAAGATAAATACTGAAAATACTGGATAAATACTGACAAATGTGAGGCCACAAATTCGTCGAAAATGATAAGACTGACCTGGAGAAATACTGAAAAATGTGAGGCCTTACAAATGTAAATCAATGCTTCTGATTTTTTACGAATCCTTACGACTGGATATAAACCCCATTGCCAATACTATATATTTGTGTATATAGGTAATTTGTTCAGGTACGTGTAGTACTTACTGCTTTTATAAATAATTATTATAAATCTAGGGATCCAAACCGCGTCACTTAACTCAATGGCAGACCTTAGCCCATACCCGTTAGGTCACCGTATCAGACCACCCCATCCCCTACACTCACCCCGTCTACACCCCTCCCCTTCACCCCATCCCCTACACTCATCTCCTAACATCCCCCCACACACACACACACACACACAATTGCGTCTCAATAAATTGTTTCCTCTCTCTAGTTTGACTTTAATAAAAGTGGTACGTTTCGCTGCCTCTCAATATCTATTTTATCTAAATGGTTGAGTGATTTGTTGTACGTGACAAGAAATGACAACAAAGATAAATATATATATTGAGTCAGAAGCAGTTGATGATAAAAAGATAATGACGTCACACCCAGTATGATGATAATGTGTTTAAATTAGAAAATTCAGTTCGAGTCAGATTGTATTTTGATATGTTTTTAAACTGGAGATTTCATAAATGACGAGTAAATGGCGTCCCTTGTTAAATGGCGTCCTTGTTAAATGGCGTCCCTGTTAAATTTTCTTATATTGATAGATGTTGTTATAGATTTAACGAAGGACAAGAAAATCTGGGATCTTTTTCATTAAACAGCCTGTAAATTCAATTTGTTTATAATAAAATTATGCCCTAAAGAAATAAATGATGTTTAAATGAAATGGGGTTTAACGTCCTACAATTCTTCCCCGAACCGGACTAATGAAGACGGCCATACGCTATACAGTATGATATGATGGACATTTTGCCCAGGCAGACGCGCTAGGGTCTATTATTATATCGAATTCCATTGGGCCTCAGTTATTTGGTACCACCCGAACGACTATACGTTGTCCTTCGCATCCTTGTCAGCGGTGCTTGACGGAGAGTCTGGCATGACGGAGAGTCTGGCATGGGTTGGATGGCTGATTGGTTAGCGCGTGCGCGTTGTATCATAGGTTCTGTCATTGGGTTAACTGTCGTAATATCAATTATCCGGTTGTACGTAACAAGGAGTAGGGTCGCTTGTCCAACCTCGCGGGTTTTCTCCTGGTCTTCCAGTTTCCTCCCACTGCTAAAGACACCCACGCATAAGCGAATTTTTGAAATAACCTAGTTTGTGTCTAGTGGACACTCTCTCTCTCTCTCTCTCTCTCCAGTAGCGTTTTATCATTGAGGCACTGGAGGCGCCAGCCTCCTCGCGAAATAAATCAAAGAAAATGGAAAAAAAAACGGGACAAAAATGCTAAAACCGATGAGAAAAATGAAATGTACCCTAGTTAGGGAGGGCCCTAAAGGCAGACAAAAAAGGGCCCCACGCTGAAAAAAGGTACCCCACGCCTGACAAAAGGGCCCCAAGGACCATGGGAAAGGACCATGAGTCCGAGTCAATCGTTTTATACACTGTTACTGTTGAATCCAGCACTGAATGAGAATGCAGTCATTGCATTGGCATGCAAATCATCAATCAAGAAATCGCCTTTTCTGAAAACCTACTAATAAGCTATTCATGAAAGAGATGGCTAGGTCGCCCAGTATGGCCTGGCCTTTTAACTAAAACATATTTTAATTCAAAAATATTCTTTACAAAGGGATAATAACAGATTATGAATCTTCTCCGAACATATCAATCAAATTTTTATTCAAAAATAGTATGGCGAACTTATTTTTTATTCAACAAACATAAACATACCTCTATTTACAAAACTTCCTTGTAAATTATATTAGCTAATGAATACTACTAATACGTTTACTTATTGTTACATTATTATAGTATTTGTTTATAATTATATGTAAAACGTTTCGAGTCTTTGATATACCTTTGTATAAGTAAAACTAACATTGTATTAAATGTTTTTGGTAGTAGCGATGAACCATGTAGAAATATTTCGTGTAATTCAGTGAAAGGAATATTTCCCAGCCATGTCAATTTACTGAAAAGGGCATTCAAAAAAAATAGTGATACGAATTTTCGACAGTATCGATTTTCAATTATATTTGAACGAAATAGATCAAAATTTTTAAACTACTACATCCATGTCGAATACGATTGTGGTATATAGAGAATTTTCGACAGATATAGCATTACAACTACAGTATCGATTTTCAATTATATTTGAACGAAATAGATCAAAATGTAAACTATTACACCCACGTCGAATACGATTGTGGTATATAGAGAATGGCATAGAACCAATACTTCTGAATTTTGGTGGTTTTATTTTAGGTTTTAGAGATTGTTTAAATTCTTTAACGTTTGCAATGCCTTTCAAATCTTTTGATAAATTATTATATTCACGAATAGTTTTCGGAAAGAATGATTTTGTCTGATACTATCACGACAACGGGATTCCCGAATATTGGAGTTTCGTAAATTGTAAGGTGCTTGGGATTCGTTTACAAAATGTATAGTAATAGTAAAATACACGCGCCAGATTCCATGGATTATTTTAAGTAACTGATTCAAACGTCTAATCTTTCTTCTTTCACGTAATTTTGACCATGCAGTTTCAAAATATAAAGATTGTCTGGAGGTGTAAATTGTATTTCCTGTAACGCGAGCTGCTTTCATCTGAAAAATTTATAATTTATCTAAATTATAACTACTACAGTTATCCGACAAAACGGCAAAATGCTTATTCAGTTCTAAGCCAAAGGTTTGGATTTCTCGGTAAACTCGGGAATCTAAGCTGTGATGAACTGACGGAACCAGCATCTACATTGTTGGCCATCTACACAGACGATCTAGACGAACATTTCGAGAAAGAACTGCAGCTATTCGTAAACGTCATCAAGGACAAAATTTTCATTAAGGATAGAATTTACGAGCTCCAGATTCTAGAAATGTTCGATTCAGAGAAAAATGCTGGAACAGCGTTAATATCGACATTTCCGAACATATATACAACATTGCGTATTTATTTTTCGATCATGGTCACCAATTGCTCGGGTGAGCGTTCTTTTTCCGCCTTAGCGCGGATAAAAAATCACTTGCGTTCAACTATGGGATGGGTGCACTTAGCTTTATTGTGCATTGAAGCTAATCTTCTGGATTCGATTAATTTGGATGAGATCATCAAAACTTTCGCGAGCCGCAAGGCTAGAAAGGAGGATGTCGAGTAACTGGAACTTTGGTTAAATATTATTTGAAATCCACCATATTCCATTAATTATTATTTGATTGAGCTCCCGGTACGGTACGAACAAGGGATTTGTTCGCATTCAGGCTTCAGACAAGTATCGGATTAGGCACCGGACCTCAGAATAAACAGGCCTCGAGGATATGTAAGAATGTACCAAAATGTTCCTCGACCTCCGGTGGCCGGGGGCAGACACGCCCCCCCCCCAGCGAATGAGGGCCCTCAAAAAAGTATAGCCTCCGCCATGATAATACTTAAAACGCCCCTGCTGTCTCTCTCTCTCTCTCTCTCTCTCTTTCTCTCTCCCCCTCTCCCTTTCTCTCATCTAACATTGTCATGCAGAACGAGGAGGTCATGATTTGTTTCTTCTATTATCAGGGGGGATTTCTCCTGACCCAGAGTTTACAAACCATTCTCAGACTTAAATAAGTTGAGAATTCACTCAAAATTGTTCGTCTTATTTTAACCGAAGTCGAAATGACCTAGTTTGTGTCGATTGGACGTTAAACCCAATTTCTCTCCCCTCTTCCCCTCTCTCTCTCCTCCACTCTCTCCCCCTCTCTCTCTGTCTTATTGTATGTTTTGTCTTTATCTGGATGAACAGTTCTCCTGATTTCCCTATTAATATCGTGATATGGTATAAGTGTTATTACAGTGTTATTTATGACAACAGACTATAAAGAACTACATGAGTCATGGCGTGAGATCAAGTCAAATAAAACTACAGTCATGGAGTGAGATCAAGTCCATGTCTCGATAAATATAAATATAGTCACGTGTATTTCTTTATATGATTTCATTCACCGACACAATATGACTAACACACCTTTTATTACTTTATATAGATCCTTTGAATATGAGTTGAAAAGATTAGAAAGAAAACTGAAAGGGTTTAACATCCGTAATGTCGGTCGGCGGAGCAGAGGCGGATCCAGGGGGGGGGGGCTAAAAACAGTATAAAAAAATAGAAATGCGCCACAAATCCCCACTGACACCCCGATTTTTTCAAAAATTTTCTCAGGGGATCCCCCCCTAACTGGATTTCCTGGATCCGCCTCTGCGCCGGAGTGTACGTCCTACTATTATTCACCTAACCTGGGCTAATGGGGGACGGACATACGCCATACAGTGTACTATGAGGGAAATTTTGCCCTGTCAGCAGCGCTACGGCCTACTCTTATATCGAATTCCAACTGCCAAGGGATCTTTTACGTGCACTCAAATGTGTACACGGGACCTCGGTTTATCGTCCCATCCGAACGACTAGGCAGCTGTCCTTGTCGGGCCTTCCTTCTGCATCACTGACAAGGGAAATCACGCCGGAAAATCGAGATAAACTTTCTCGGCCAATGCAGGGATCGATCACCCGACCTCCAAGGTAGCGAACCAGCGCCTTATCCACTTAGCCACTGTGATCCCCGGGTCGCTGGAGAAAGTGGCTGAGACGGGGTCACGAGCGAGAAGTCCAAGTTATGCGCTATGAAACTCGACGTCCGTCATCTGTGCTAAAATGTGAGTTTAATTCAAAAGCAACTGTGGCGCCTTTCTGGTCCCTAAATCTACCGGAGACAAATGACAATTCGCCACTCTTTAAAAACTTAATTGCATTCTATTCGAAACATTCAAGGCAACCTACACCCCATGTCCACCCCCTACTTATAAAGTGTATAATTTGAACTCACGTGTGAACATGGCTTAAGAATGAACTTGCATGTAGGCGACATAAATTTAAACTTGCAAAGTGATCTATTTGAAATGACAGATCCGTCAAGACCGTGTGATCGTTTATAATAAAGTTATTCTAGACGTACAAGATTGATTACTACTAATATAAACAACCTCCAGGCATCATGTACTCAACTAACTCAACTATATTCTAACTATTCTTAGTTAGTAGTTCGGATGGGACAAAAAAAACGCGTACTCAATGGTATACATTGTATGACGCATGTCCGTCTTTATTAGCCCAGTCGGACGTTAAACCCCATTTCATATAATTTCCTTCTTTTTACCTTCGATCCCAACATTGGCATCGACCTTTCCACGTGATTGTACAACCTGATCTCGCCATGCCTATAAAACATGGTCTAATAAGGAAGTAGATATTCAGAGTATTGGCAACACGTTATAAACCCCCTAACAGAAGGTTGTAATATCGCTGCCTGGGCTAAACGTTCTCATTATCTCGGTTAGTGCCGAATAGTAAGACCTTAAATTGTTTTTAAAAGATACATTATGTAAGATTTAGATAATTAGATGATCATTCTTGCAATAATAGCCCAATGATAAATACTGTAAAATTACTTCAATAAGTTATCACTGTTTGTATATAGTTTTGACAAGATATGTTACCAGGGCATTTGTATATTCAAGATTGAGCCTAGCTTTCAAATTTTTAAATTAGATTTTTAAATGGCGAAAGGTTCTAATCTAGTTAAAAACTCGAGCATCCGATGAAACGTATGGTCTTGTTTTGTTCATAAATGTCTAATTGATACTTTATATGACATTTCATGCCTAAAGAAAGACCTACAATAGGGATATTTAGCTCGTGCATGTTTAATTTCATTGTATCTAAAAGTTTAATGGTAGCAGGAGAAAACATTTTAAAAATGAAAATCCACAATCTTGAATCGTGTCCTGTGGTTTCTCACGAAACGCCAATAAAACTGTCGTATTTCTATATTCAGTATATTTAAACAAGACACCCATTCATATAGATAGTAATTATTTTATTATATCAAACTTCCCCGTCAATCTACTGTCAGTTTCCCGTCAATCCACTGTCGCTGTCAACTAACATGTTTTGTTTTATAAAAAACTGACGCGATTATAGTTAAATATATTCATCGGGTTACCTAGAAACAATGAAATGAGTACACTATTTAAACTGGAATAATTAAAAAAAATATAATAATTTAAACTGTCGTACAATAACGATGTTTGACAGCTTCTCTCCAAATTGTAAGTCTATCGCTCAAATGATGTTAACAAAAAGTTAAATCAAGTTAAATCCCATGTACGGGCGTGAATGATGGAACTAATAAACTACAAGACACCGATTGTTCTGTGTAGTAATATAATAACCGCTGACAGACCGTTGGAATTCGAAATAAAAGTAGGTTTAGATTGAAGCGCTGCTGCCTGGACATGGAGAGAGAGAGATGGGGTTTAACGTCCACTCGACACAAACTAGGTCATTTCGGGACTAACATGGTTTAATTTTATTTCAATTATTCGCTTGTGTGTAGTGGTCTTTAGCAGTGGGTGGAAACCGGAGGACCCGGGGAAAACCCACGAGGTTGGATGGACAGGCGATCCACTCCTTGTCACGTCCTGATATAAAAACATTATACTACATGATTAGGTAAAATCTGATATCGTCTAGCTGTGGGCGGTCTTATTATTTTATAATGTGTATTAAAATAGTTTAGTATGATAAAAGAACATTAAAGAGGTGTGATAAGGAAGTATCATTTATTAAATCTTCTAATATCTGGGCTAGAATTAAAATAGAAGATTATTATTATGGTGGGATAAGGAAGTATCGTTTATCAAATCGTCCGATATCCTTGTTTATCTTTTAACTTAAATGAGAGAGAGAGAAATGGGGTTTAACGTCCACTCAATGAGGGAAAGAGAGGGAGAGAGAGAGAGAAATGGAGTTTAATGTCCACTCAACACAGCTAGGTCATTCCGGGACTAACACATTGTTTAATTTATTTCAATAATTCGCTTGCCCGGAGTAAACCCACGAGGTTGAGAAGGTACCCCTATCTCCATGCCACACACGCTCACACAAGGGCTCGAAACCACAACCGCAAGCCAGCTAGAGGTCGAAGCTCGGCACTCTAGACCACTAGGCCATCCCATTCCCAACCCACCTAACTTAAATGAAATGGTAGGTCTATTTACTGTCCTAATATTAGAATAGATTTTATAAATTAGATCAACGAGTGGGGCCACAGTGGCTCGGCAAGAAAGACGCTAACAAGCTTACTATCCGAGTGTTGGCCCAAACCTGAATCAGAGATAGAGAGAGGGGATGGGGGTGTTTAATGTGCACTCCATACATTTTAACTTGGTCATTTCGGAACTTACATCTGGTTCGTTTCATTTCAATAATCCGCTTGTGTGTACGGGGGGGGGGGGGGGGGTTTGGCAGGTTAAATTCGAAGTATGTTGCCCGAGAAAATATTCTCTCAGCAGTTGGCATGGCGTATGTCCGTTCTCATTGCCCCGGTAGAAGCAGAGGGACGGGACGTGAAACCCCACTTCACTGGGTTAAACATAATATTTTGGTTTTGATATGTAGATTATATACATGGAATGTAATTCTGTCTTTAAGTCTACCAATTATATGTTCTGTATCACCACCACTTCCAGGATCACCTCCACCCTTCGTTTTCAAAATGAAATGAAATGAAATGAGGTTTAACGTCCTACTGTTCTGATCCTAACCTGGGCTAATGAAGACGGACATACGCCATACAGTGTGCTATGAGGGAAATTTTGCCCGGACAGCGGCACTATTGTCTACTCTTATATCGAACTCAAAGTGTCAAGGGATCTTTTACGTGTTCGTCAATGTGTACACGGGACCTCGGTTTTTCGTACCATCCAGGCAACTAGACAGCTGTCATTGTCAGGCCCTCCGTCATGCATCACTGACAAGGAGAAACCACGCCTGAACAACCCGTGTTTTCAAGAGAACGGATACTAATACATGTATATGTATCTTTAATTATTGCTAAGTGGTTTAAACTGAGTACATCTCAATGGTTTGAACTAATACTATATTTTCTATCTAATTCTCGGTTCAGAGAGGATCAGTCTGACTGGAATTTTCAGCAAATTCCCTTTACATTATCTAGTATTTAACTAATATGACGAGAACTACCAACTCTTTGCCTAATCTCCCATAATGCAGCTTTAAACTAAGTAAATATCATTGACTTAAATTGATAATATATATTTTCTATCTAATTTTTTTTTCTAAACAATATTTTAATTGAAACTACTTGGTTGACTGATCAACAGATATGAAGAGAAAGGGTGAATCAATAAAAGGTTGGTTTGGTCACGCTACAAGAACAACTTTACATTCTTTAAGATATAACAGCCTACTTGAATAATATATAAACTGAGACCCCGTCATGCTTAACTTTATATAGGTCGTCACAAATCAAACATGTTGGTTCAACTTGAAGAAATTGAATTTATTTAATGTCGGTCAAAATATAGAATTGATTGACACAGAATATAAATGGACTGGTGAAGGTACCATTTTGGGTTTATAATGAAGTCGGTCATAAATCACGCAGTGGGATACGAGGTGAATAAAGACGGTTGTACACCATGCAGTGTGGGTAATCGACTAGAAACATCAATGCTGATTGGTTAATCAAATGTCTGACGTCATAGGGTCAAAAGCCGCTCGTATCATTTCTTACACGACCTATCGTTACAAATTGTCAGATATTCATGTAGTGTAGGCTTTGAAAGTATAAAAAACCCGATAAGAAATATAGATGTGTATTTTAATCGGATTGAGTAATTTATCGAGTAAAATGTCTGTAGAAATACAGCTCCATTTAATCCACCATCCGATAATTAAACCACGTGACAACTGACGTAATCAAACACGGACTGAAAGACATCGCTCTGTTACTGAAGGTGTGAGAATTTATATAAATACCATTCAGTTTGTTTAGTCGGGGATGAAATCATTTTAAACCTGCTTAATATAAAGTTTAGTTTTACTGTCGGGGATGAAATAATTTTAAACGACGGTGGGATGTTTTTAAACCTGTTATTATAAAGTTTAGTTTTACTGTCAAGGGTGGAATGATTTTTAAACCTGTTTATTTGAAATTAATAAATGTTTACAGGTTTTACTGTCGAGTGTTTGGTACCAAAACAGCATGAATGTATATTAATGACATAACACTGTATGATATGATCTGTCATCCAGTTATAAGTATATCCTCCATATAATAGAGAGCGTCATCAAGTTAGAGAGAGAGAGGGGGGGGAGAGAGACAGAGAGAGCGAGAGAAATGGTGTTTAACGTCCACTTGACACAAACTAGGTTATTTCAGGACTAACACATGGTTACATTTTATTTCAATAATTAGCTTGCGCGTAGGTATATTTAGCACTGGAAGGAAACCGGAGGGCCCGGAGAAAAACCCACGAGGTTGGACAGGCGACTCTACAACTGGGGATTCGATACCACGCCAGTTGACTCAATGACCGGCTTTATGATACAGCGCGCTTATGCTAATCATTAGCCCACCCCATTCAAGTTATAAGTATATCCTCTATATTATATAAATAGGTTATACTAAAGAGAGAGTAGAAGTAAGTCTAATAAATCAATATCTAACTACTATATAAACACACGGTGTATTCTAATGGCCACATGTTATATATACCTTTTATTCATGATAAACATTAATATCATACCTTTTATTCATGATAAACATTAATATCATACCTTTTATTCATGATAAACATTAATATCATACCTTTTATTCATGATAAACATTAATATCATACCTTTTATTCATGATAAACATTAATATCATACCTTTTATTCATGATAAACATTAATATCATACCTTTTATTCATGATAAACATTAATATCATACCTTTTATTCATGATAAACATTAATATCATACCTTTTATTCATGATAAACATTAATATCATACCTTTTATTCATGATAAACATTAATATCAAACAGATTGAAGACTAATATCATATAGGTATTTACTCAACTGAACATTATATTTTACATAAAATATTTAAACACAAATATTTATAAATATGTCATGCATAAAATAATCATTAGGTTTCATCGAAATATTCTAAAGCTGGGAGAACCGACAGCCAGAGGTAACCAGTCAGCTAGGGCTCGGAGTCCGATACTCTGGACGACTAGGCCATTCGACACCCCCCCACTCCCCATCCCTCTAACTATTCTAGAGATGAGAACCCCGACAGCTAGAGATAACCAGCGTGCTATACTCTGGACCAGTAGACCACCCTCCCCCTCCCCACCCCTCCAATTGTACATCTTTTAATTACACTCTATATCATTGTCTGCAGTGGATGTCGGATGTTGACATTTTGTCAGAACTGAACGATTTTTGAACTGAACTGATATTCTTATTACATTATTGTATTTGACAATTATTATCCCTTTCAGAGACCGAGCTTTTATAATATTGTAGTTTGTGAGGAGAAAGGAGAGAGAGATGGGGTTTAACTTCCACTTGACACAAACTAGGTCATTTCGGGACTAACATATGGTTCAATTTTATTTCATTAAATCTCTTAAACGTAGGGGGTCTTTAGCAGGGGGGGGGCGGATGATCCGGAGAAAACCCATGAGGTTGGACAGACAATTCTACTCCTTGCCATTATGTAAAAGGTAAATCTACCTATATTGCAGGCCTTTCTTTAGGTCTTAAAGGTTATCTAAATTATTAATTAGACATTAATTAACTTATCCAGGCCATAAACAAATCTCTATGCCATTCGGACCCCCATCCCACCCCATCCCTAGTTTGCGAGGGTTTAACAATGGCCAGGGAATTTATAAATATAAATTATAAACATTGTACTTACCAAGAATATACAGTTGGCAAAAAATAGGAAGAATTTGTACACCAGACTAACAGCAGTACGTTCTCGATTCGCGAACATCTTGATTCCTCTGTAATCCCTTTGTTAATAATCCTTAATAATCCTTAAACGCCAGCCCTTATTCCTAATCACTAGCCCCTGTGTTCACGTTCTTAATCCGGTGTAATCCTTAATCACTAGCCCCTGTGTTGACTGTCTTACTCCGGTGTAATCCTAGGGAACCCTGATCCTTACGGTATGTTTGTGTTGTTGCTGGTTTATATCCTACAGTATGAAAACACTATCCTTAAAACACCAGACCCTATCTCACGCACTCTTTTAATACAATCCTTGTTGTGACCCTATCCCAATTAGTAGGGTTCCTAATCCAATTCTTGTTTCAGTTCTTGAGGGCTGGGTATATATGGTCCCTGTTGTGAATCTATCTATCCATACACTACTGATATTAATCCTAGAGTTATTTCAGGTATATAGATAGTCCTTTAGTCACTCTTCGCTGAACCCTTTCTTATTTTGTAAACAAGGGTAACTCAATCTTTCTATATACACTGTCAGTTGTCTGACCCCTATTTCTCACGCTAGACCTTTCACCTTTTATATGTACACTTGAGCCCTTTACAAATAGTTTACAGGGTTACAGAAAGAAGCGCCACAAAGACCACAGAATGACAGATGTTTTTTTAGTAAATTAATCCTGTTTGAATATATGTTTTATGATCCAGTTGTCAATATCGGCTGTTATTGACATGTAATATTATATCGTCGCAACTTGGTCAATATTGTTGTAAATTATGAGATATTCGAACACCTGTTGTATTCCTGTGCACGCGCTTTTCTCAGTGTAATACTAATATATCTCAAGCAGGCAGATTCTACACAATTCCTGCTATTTCTTCGTATTCTTTATTATGGTATAAAAAACACGTTTATCCAAATATTCTTTCACCTTTCCACAACACTTTCTATCCGAAACATGTAAAAATCCACGTTTATCGACAGATATTCTCTGCTGTACCTGAAGCGTTTTAATCCAATACAATATCCTCGTTCGCCGTGTATGAAAGTATCGTAGCGATGATATTGCATGAATATGTCGTGTTTAGTTTTCACCTGACAGGTGAGTTATCAAGTCAACCATGACCGTCTGTATTGTATAATATGGTGACGTCAAATACTCTATAAAATACACATAAATACAATATTTACCTGGATGTGTCCTCGTTTGAACTCTTACCTGTCGGGTTAATTCACACATCTTCGATTACCAGCGGGTTAATACACAAATCGTCGATAACCAGCGGGTTGATACAATCACCATCGATTACCAAAGATTTTCATATAATCATCGTCGATTCCCAGGGGTTTAATATAATCATCGTCGATTACCAGGTCTTTAACAAACCCATCTTCGATTACCAGCAGGTAAAATACTATCATAATCGATTACCAGCAGGTAAAATACTATCATAATCGATTACCAGATATTTGATACAATCATCATCGATTACCAGAGGTTTATATATTTAACAGTTTAATACAATCATATTGTATGTCTGTTGGTGGTTATTGACTGTGGGTCGGGGGAGGGGGGGGGCGGCGCCGGGTATCTAGATCCTGGTGGTACTAATATACAGTTAACATAGGAAAAGATAAATATGCCAGATAACAGCTCCTCATTTTGGATTCGTTATTGAATTGAGGGAAAAAAAGTGGCAACGAGTAGAACCGCCCGTCCAAAATGTTGTTTCTATCGTTCCTGGACGATTTGTTTAAATATTTTTAATGTACATCTGAATAAATAATTACGTGTACTCTTTGTCAAATCAGCTAGGGTGGGGGACTACAGGGGCACTAACTCAATCTAACTAAAACACCACGACCAAGATTATCTCAAGATTATCCAGTCTGGTACAAGTTGATTACCACAAAGGTGAACCCATGTATACCATTGGTGTTACATTAAAGATCGACTGTTAGTTGTAAATAGAAATAAGAGGTGCCACGGGGGTCACTCTCCGGTCAAAATATCCCTCATAGCACACTGTATGACGGTGATGAGGGTTACAATCTATATGTACAGATTTAAACTTACCTGGAACATCGACTATAGTGGATGGATGTGGTATAATCAGTTTCAACGATGATGGTTGTGGTACAATTACTTGTCATGGACCTGGTATATTGACGATGATGGTGTGAATGATGATTGTGGTACAATAAGTTGTCTGGAACCTGGTATATCGACGATGGTGTTTAGCCCTGAGTCTCATTGATTGTTTGTCAAGCTGTGTTCTGGTATTGATTTAAGTCACGGTTCACCAGACACCTGTTGCCATGTTTAATTAAAGAGACGGGTTGACGTTAATCTGTAAAGAAAATATAACATAAACTGTACCGCGTCAAGATAGAGGAGGGAGAGTGGTCAACACGTCATGCTGTGGGGAGCGTGGTCAGCATGTCATGCTATCCGGGGCGTTCTAGCAGCGCGTCATGCTATCTGGGTTTGGTCAGCAGCGCGTCATGCTATCTGGGGCGTGGTCAGCACGTCATGCCATCCGGGGCGTGGTCAACAGCGCGTCATGCTATCTGGGCTTGGTCAGCAGCGCGTCATGCTATCAGGAGCGTGGTCAATATGTCATGCTATCCGGTACGTGGTCAGCATGTCATGCTATAGGGGCGTGGTCAGCAAGTCATGCTATTCGGGGCGTGGCCAGCAACGCGTCATGCTATATTGGTTTGGTCAGCAACGCGTCATGCTATATTGGTTTGGTCAGCAGCGCGTCATGCTATAAGGAGCGTGGTCAACGCAGAATTTGTATGATTTAGAAAATGACGCCACCCCACATATCGTTAAGGGATTTGGGTGTCTATGGGTAGGACTACTCGCTCCAACAACTGCTATGTTGCTCCCAACTTAAAGAATAAAAGTTCTACAGAAGCCGAACTATGGTGATCTATTGATTTGATCAAGGAGGAAAACCACCACGATGAAGTTTAAGATCCAGTAATACTACATGTAAGGACAACATGTTCCCTCATATCACATTACATGACGTATGTATGTCGTCATTATCCCGGTTGTAGCAGAATAATAGGATATTATTCTTACATCCGCTAACTCTCACTACCTGATATAACTAGAGCGTTCACAAGAGACGGACCGACAGACGGACGGACGGACGGGGGCGACGGCAATATACGACCACATTTCTATGTGGGTGTATAAAAAAAGATTAATGTTATATCACAATTTTCTAGGATTTCTAGGACCCGGTCGTTAAAATGTGGATGTATTTCAGAACTCATCAATAATTCTGTTCAATAATACCTATATATGACGTGAATGAAGCCAGGTAAGTATAGGTAGATCTATCTCACCTGTTCTGTATTTTTATCTAATTACACAGGTGGATACGACGTGTTTACTTTGTTGATTAATTATTGATTGGTTTATCGATCTGTGATTCACCTAGTTCTATTTTACCTGTGTAACAATTCCACAATGTCACCAGGTATATTCCAATATTACCTGATACAAGGTAAGAATTATTACACAATGCCATCAGGTATATTCCAATATTACCTGATACAAGCGGTAACAAGCACAATAAAACCAGGTATATTCCAATATTACCTGATCTATAAATATCTCTATTTAAAATACAAAATATAAAGAGAGAGAGATAGAGAAATGGGGTTTAACGTCCACTCAACACAACCAGGTAATTTCGGGACTAACATGGTTTAATTTTTTATTTCAATAATTCGCTTGCGCGTAGGGGTCTTTAGCAGTGGGAGGAAACCGGAGTGCCCGGAGGAAACCCACGAGGTTGAGAAGGCGCCCTTATCTCCATGCCACATACGCTCACACCAGGGCTCGAAACCAAAGCCGCAAGCCAGAGGTGACCGACCAGCTAGAGGTCGAAGCGCGACACTCTAGACCACTAGGCCATCCCAACCCCCTCAAAATATAAAGAGTCGGTTGGGCTACATTCTGTGTTAATATTTTCCTCTTCTTTTTTTATACGTCCCGATTTAATGTGGGTAGATATTGTCGTTACCAAGTTCCCACGTTCGACGGCCTCCCTGTCCCTTCCCGATGGTTGCACACGTTCTACAGGAGAGCCAGAGAGAGAGAGAGCGAGAGAGAGAGAGAGCCCGAGAGAGAGCGAGAGAGAGAGGGAGAGATCGAAAGAGAGAGAGAGAGACTTCCAGAGAGAGAGAGCGAGAGAGAGAGAGAGCACGAGAGAGAGCGAGAGAGAGAGGGAGAGATCGAAAGAGAGAGAGAGAGACTTCCAGAGAGAGAGAGCGAGAGAGAGAGAGAGCACGAGAGAGAGAGAGAGCGAGAGAGAGAGAGAGGGAGAGACCGAAAGAGAGAGAGAGACTTCCACTCGACACAAACTAGGTTATTTTGGTTCGTGGTTCAATTGTATTTCAAAAATTGGCTTGCACGTTGGGGCTTTAGCAGTGGGACGAAACCCCAGTTCCAGGAGGAAACCCAGCAACCCCGTTTTGATAATAACAGCTAGAGACTTTCATTTCACACAGTATCACGCCCCCTAGTTCAGAGGCGGACCCATGAAAACCTGTTAGGGGAGGGGGGCGTCGGCGTCCCCCGAGAAAAATTTTGTCAGTGGTGATTTGTGGCCCATATCTATGTTTTATACTGTTATTTAGGGGGGCCGGGCCCCTAGCCCCCCCCCCTGGATCCGCCTCTGCCCTAGTTCAGTAGTTGGTAGTTTAATACCATAACTGGTTGACCACCGATTAACTATTGATCAATAACTACAACTATTTACTTAACAATTGATTATCGATTTATCATGATGTAAAGCTGATTGGGATTATGACCTACTGAACTAATCCTGTCGATCGATCACCATTAGTCCATGTTCAGCAGTATTCATTCCTTGACATGAACACCGATACATCGAAATATCCGTCGATATAGCTCTAGATATATCGAACTGCTCATCGATATATGACTACCGAAATATTTGTCGATACGGTTTGGGTATATTGAACTGCTAATTCATATACATATTTGACTATCGATATATTGAACTACTCGCCTCATATATGACTATCGATATATCGAACTAATCACCTCATATATGACTATCGATATATCGAACTACTCACCTCATCTATGACTATCGATATATCGAACTACTCGCCTCATATATGACTATCGATATATCGAACTATTTATCTCATATATGACTATCGAACTACTCACCTCATCTATGACTATCGATATATCGAACTACTCACCTCATCTATGACTATCGATATATCGACCTACTCGCCTCATATATGAATATCGATATATCGACCTACTCGCCTCATATATGACTATCGATATATCGAACTACTCGCCTTATATATGACTATCGATATATCCAACTATTCACCTCATATATGACTATCGATATATCGAACTACTCACCTCATCCATGACTATCGATATATCGAACTTCTCACCTCATATATGACTATCAATATATCGAACTACTCACCTCATCTATGACTATCGATATATCGAACTTCTAGCCTCATATATCACTATCGATATATCGAACTACTAGCCTCATCTATGACTATCGATATATCGAACTACTCGCCTCATATATCACTATCGATATATTGAACTATCCTATCGATATATCGACCTACTCCCCTCATATATAACTATCGATATATCGAACTACTCACCTCATATATGACTATCGATATATCGACCTACTCCCCTCATATATAACTATCGATATATCGAACTACTCACCTCATATTTGACTATCGATATATTGAACTACTCACCTCATCCATGACTATCGATATATCGAACTTCTCACCTCATATATGACTATCGATATATCGAACTACTCACCTCATATATGACTATCTATATATCGAACTACTCGCCTTATATATGACTATCGATATATCGATCTACTTACCTCATCTATGACTATCGATATATCGAACTACTCGCCTCATATATGACTATCGATATATCGAACTACTAGCCTCATATATCACTATCGATATATCGAACTACTCGCCTCATATATGACTATCAATATATCGAACTACTCACCTCATATATGACTATCAATATATCGAACTACTCACCTCATCTATGACTATCGATATATCGAACTACTAGCCTCATATATCACTATCGATATATCGACCTACTCGCCTCATATATGACTATCGATATATCGAACTGTTCGCCTCATATATGACTATCGATATATCGAACTACTAGCCTCATCTATGACTATCGATATATCGAACTATTCACCTCATCTATGACTATCGATATATCGAACTACTCACCTCATCTATGACTATCGATATATCGAACTACTAGCCTCATATATCACTATCGATATATCGAACTACTAGCCTCATCTTTGACTATCGATATATCGAACTACTCGCCTCATATATCACTATCGATATATTGAACTATCCTATCGATATATCGACCTACTCCCCTCATATATAACTATCGATATATCGAACTACTCACCTCATATATGACTATCGATATATCGACCTACTCCCCTCATATATAACTATCGATATATCGAACTACTCACCTCATATTTGACTATCGATATATTGAACTACTCACCTCATCCATGACTATCGATATATCGAACTTCTCACCTCATATATGACTATCGATATATCGAACTACTCACCTCATATATGACTATCGATATATCGAACTACTCACCTCATCTATGACTATCGATATATCGAACTACTCGCCTCATATATGACTATCGATATATCGAACTACTAGCCTCATATATCACTATCGATATATCGAACTACTCGCCTCATATATGACTATCAATATATCGAACTACTCACCTCATATATGACTATCAATATATCGAACTACTCACCTCATCTATGACTATCGATATATCGAACTACTAGCCTCATATATCACTATCGATATATCGAACTACTCGCCTCATATATGACTATCGATATATCGAACTATTCACCTCATATATGACTATCGAACTGCTCATCTATATTTAACTTCGATATATCGAACTACTCACCCCATCTATGACTATCGAACTGTTCATCTATGACTATCGTCTGAAACTGCTTCTACATACCTATATGTACCTAGACATCGACTATGGAATCGTCTATAGGTAAGTACTAATATAAACATCTTGGCATCGTGTGTTAAGTGGTATATCTGTGGTCACGTTTGTTTATAATAAATCATGATATATAGGTTAGATAGTCTACGTTTGTATTTACAATAAGTCAGAATTAATGGTTTTAATATAAATAACCCTGACCTTATATCAACTCTACAGTCAGATAACTAACATGTACATAGTATTGTATATAGTGTGCCAGTGGCGAACTATCAGGGGATCTATTGCCGACTGGAGGGAGGGGGGGGTGTGTGGTGAAGGCGAAACTCGATACGGTATCATCTTTACCACAGCCCTCTTAGTGGCGAACTATCAGGGGATCTATATTCATTTTATTAATATAAGTGAGTGAGTTGAATTCTAATTAAAATAAATTTAAGTGAACTATAATAATAATGACTAGCTCCTGCCTCTTTTATTCCGTTTTTAACCCATCAAAGAGTGCCGCGGTCGACTTTCCAAATTCTTGTGAGTCGTCGATATGGGAAGACCCCAGAAAAAGGTAGGGTGGAGGCGAAACTCGAAACGGTATCGATCACCTAGATTTGACTTGATTACCGTCTTCACCCATCTTTGTAGAATCTCTTCAGACTTCAATAATTAATTTTGCCTGGGCAGCGATACTTCTCGTATTTCTTTGAAATTAAAGCATACCCGAAATGTCCAAAATAAAGACCCTGCGTTCGTATGCTACAACCTTATCCCCCACTCACCATAGCCATTTTACCACGCCCTTCACTATCGTCAACATACCATTTGATTTTCTGAAACGAGCAAATTAGTTTGTGATATGTTTAACAGACATTATAGTTAATTATTGTCTGTCATTACTATAAGATAATGGATGCTATATTTATATTGGTTTCTATAGTAACCGGTGGTAATATAAGTAATAGAATATTGTTTTTCTGCAGATCGATAAATTTATATACACTACTCTTTCACTTGATTTAACAATTTTTTCAGTGCTTGAAATAAAACAAAGCTTTATATAATATTGTTCTGCAGCAATGGTTTGTAGCATTATTAGTTCATTAACCATCGCTATACGCACTGTGGTATAACGGTGCCGACTTTTAATTAGAGGATAGTTTAGGGCTAAACACAGTATCCGATCCACACCCCACCCCCTAAATGTAATATACCTGTCCAAAAACTTAATCGATGTCATGTTTACCCCCACCCCCTCCAACCCCACTGATGAAGTTCCCTAAAACTGTACATAATATGAAAAAGTTTGATGGGGTAGACGTTAAACTCTCTCTTCTCTCTCTCTCTCTCTCTCTCTCTCTCTCTCTCTCTCTATCTCTCCCCTCTCTCCCCTCTCTCCTCTCTCTCTCACTACCTTTCTCTGTCTCTCTCTCTCTAACGTCTGGGTACGATTGTAAGTTACAGTAATGTCTGGGTACTGGTTAGGTTAATTAGAATATTAGTATTTTAATAGCCTCTCTTGGGATTCTATTTCAACCAGACTGCCAGGGAAAAACAACTTTGTTAATGTGCCAACTCATTAAAGAAGATGGTAACCAGAAGGTCACTGAAAATTGTTTTTTGTTCTGTAACATAGTTTAACAAATAACCTCTCACAATCTATCCTCACCCACCTCACGCTTATCCAAACCCCCTGCCAACACAACAAACAGAAATAATCCTAAACATAGAGAGAGGGAGTGAAAGGGAGAGAGATAGAGGGGGGTAGAGAGAGTGAGAGAGAGAGTGAGAGAGAGAGTAAGAGAGAGAGAGGGGGGAGAGAGAGAGAGGGAGAGAGAGTAGGAAAGAGAGTTGGAGAGAGAGAGATAGAGAGTTGGTGAGAGAGAGAGTGTGTGAGAGAGAGACAAATAGAGAGATAGAGAGAGAGAGAGAGAGAGAGATAGCTAACTAGTGTTTTTATATTAGTACAGTGAAATGTTTGTATGTTTTTATATTAGTACAGTGAAATGTTTGTATTATATTATATTAGTACAGTGAAATGTTTGTATTATATTATATGAGTTTAACATGATACAAGTGTTTACTTACAAACTTCAATCAGTCACGTGATACATCTATGAAATACAACCTACTATATTATGTTAGAGCACATTAAATGGTCCTTTATTTAATCGCTGCCATTTTAACGTTTAGCCTAATGGACCTGAAACCATAACTCAATATTTTCCATAATATTTGAAAATAAAAACACGAATTAGAATACAACATTGATCCATTGTTATTAATATTGATTTTATTATCTAGCCTTGAAAATATCGGATCCTATGAACAAATCAAAATCATGTGGTAGTAAGTTTACAAATAACAAAATATTAAATAAAATTACGTATAGAATGGTCTGCCGTACAATCAGGACTAAATGAATGGAATGGGGTTTAACGTCCTACGCTTATGCACCTAACCTGGGCTAATTGAAGACGGGCATACGCCATACAGTGTGCTATGAGGGAAATTTTGATTGAATTCCAACTGCCAAGGGATCTTTTACGTGCACGCCAATGTGTACATGGGACCTCGGTTTTTCATCACATCCGAACGACTAGGCAGCTGTCCTTCTCAGGCCCTCCGTCTGCATCAACATTCGAGACTGTTAACGTATTCCATTGAACAATTGATTAGAAATTACAATAAAATGTTCTACATTCATAATATATCAATATTTGCTTTAGAACTATTTTTGAAGATTAGAGCCACACGCTGGTTACAAGTTAAAATAAATCGTCACAAAGTGGTAGTATATTTGGTGTGTGTTGCGTCTGTATTGCGGTGCGGGGGGGTGGGGATACCCAAGGACCAGCCCAAGCGGTACAGATAGGTAGTATGTTTAGTGTGGGTTTTGTCTGTCTTGTGTGTGTTGTCCGGGGGAGGGGGGCGCCCAAACGTTACCAATATGAGAAAGTATACAGGTTAATACAGAGAAACCTCGCTATTCAGACCAGAGTTACCTCGCTATTAAGACCAGATAAACCTCACATTTGAGACCAGTTAAACCTCACTATTAAGACCAGTTGCAGGAATGATATACAGTGGCCCTATTAGGCTCCAAGGATTCGGGCCCTGGATTTGCAAAACATTCTCAGATTTAACAATTTACGTAAAATTTAACTAAAATAGCCCTTTATAAAGCTTCTGTTGTTTTAATATACCAAATACATCAATAAGAGACTATGTGTTTCTGGATCAAAGATATTTCTCATAAAGTTCTTGACATAAATCTAAATCTGAGAATGCTTTATGACACTAGGACTATATTTCATATATTCTTTTAATACGCAAGTGGTTCGTAAAATCGAGCTGGTCGTTGGTCGAGATGTCGCGGTATTAAATATATATGAGTGGATATATTAGTCACCATAAACCATAAAATACATACTCATTATTTTATTATATCTTGTAATTAGGCGGCAGTAATTATTTATTTTATACCAGCCTTTACTCACGTTCTATTTATACACTCCAACACGTGGCATTAATAGTTGATAATATCAGTATAATGTGTCAATTAAAGGAGCTTACCCTCTAATTCAATATTGATAATTATACATAATATTTGGTCTTAAAAACACGAATAATAACTCCATTGCTATCAATATTGATGTTAGTATCTTACCGTGAAAATATTGGATCCCAATATCAACTATTACGCGAATTATAACCCCGTTTCTATTAATATTGATGTTATTATTTTACTTTGAAAATATTGGATCCCAATATCAACTATTTATGACACAACGGGCATTTGAAAATCAGTACACGAGTCGTGTACACTAAGGTTGTAATGGTTTCGAGCACCATTTGTAATGAACAAAGAAAATATATCTCAGAAGACAATGCAGAAGTAGTTCTGACATAATAAAATTTTCTATCAATAATTCGTAGGAGTTTTAGCTGTGAGGAGAAACCGGATAACATACCTGACTTAGTCCATGAATAGTCAAAACAAATTAATTAGGCTTGCCCTTTAATATAGAAGATCTAATTACACTCAAATTAAGCAACATCATGTTTCTAATAGTAATAAATTATAAACCAGCTTTTACACGTCCCATGATCTAGGACTCAAGACAGGTATACCTCTATAAGTCTAGACATGCAAGTTTTTAAATTATTATAAAGAAAACCATCAGCAAAGTGATCCTACGCGTTTGATGAAAAGATAGGTATGAGACGCACCATGAGACAGAACATTAGGCATAGTATTCAAATGTATATCTTATAGTAAGTGCAGGAGGACTGCATTACACGCAAAACAAAAATATACAATATAAACCTGCGGACAAAACAGAAAAATGACATTGCAAAAAATAAACAATTATCAAATCAAGTAAATGGATCCGGGGGCCAGTCGTAAGCGTCCACTGCGCTGTACAGTCCCGGTCTGTTGTGGTACAGGCTTCACTAAAATGATTCACAAAAGAGACGTAACAAAAATAATGCGACCCTATAATAATAATAATGAATTTGTATAGCGCCTTTCATCTAGAATTGCTCTACTCGATGGCACCAAGCTGCAATATCACGTTTGGTATTCACAGTTAAATAAATGAGTCTTTAATAATTTAAAGGACTCTAATGTTCTGGCTTCCTTTAATGTTGCTGGGAGTTTATTCCATTTGATGCCTTGTCATCACATGACACTCTCAAGGTTTTTGAAGTTCATGCAAAAACGTATAAATATCATTTATTACATGTAAACTGTAGCCTATATACATAATTGGATTGTTGATATTAGTGAGATCTCGGGCGTGCGCGTCAGGTGTTCGAAAATAGGCTTGTACGTAAAGGGGAGCCAAGTCCCAAGCTTAACCTCGTGGGTTTTCCCAAGGTCCTCAAGTTTCTACCACTTCAGCGATTTACTAAAAGCCAATGATGTATTAATCTCTGAAAGGGAGTGTTTGTTAGTCCCAAAATGACATCTTGTATTAATCCACGTAGTCTATCGTCTAGTATATATTATACAGGTTTCTATGGTTACTTAATATGAGATATAATAATATATATAAAGGTTTTTTTGTTATATATATGAGATACAATATTAATTTATATAGAATAGTTTGTTTCTTGAACGTGGAGTATAACAACCATACGAGCTCCCACACAACTAACGATGCTCCTCATCACCCTCCCACCCCACCCTCTCTCTCTCTCTGTCTCTCTTTCCCTGGATCAAGTTTATGTTTATCTTTGATAATAACTAGATGGCCTATTGGCCATTCCATTTATACATATTATATATACGTTGTACTTACACGTAGAGAAACCATCATAAAAACTCGAACTTCCTCACAGTCGATATAAATTCCAAAATAAAGCAAGTCAGATATTTTTGTATAAGTAAACTCGTAGAGGATCTGGTACATCTAGGTATGTATTTACTATTAATAATAATATGATCTCGAGATCTGACCTCATTTCATCACTCCTGCCTGGTTCCTTCACTTCGGAATGTACCAAGACGTGAATTACACGAGACGACTGGTCGAGGGTTATCAGATACGCTTTAATAAAGTCATGTTATATAATTTTAACAGCCCAGTTTCTACGAGGTATGTATCAGTATTGTTAATAAACAACCCACTTACGTACCAAATTAATTCTTTAAAAGCACAACACGTTGTGGCCGATCGCTAATACTTCTGTCGTATACATGGTAATTTAAGTCACATAATATTAAACCTAATATTGCATAAACTGAGTTATTTGCTTATAATAGACGTATAAAGAGTCAGAGTGTATTAAACAAATGTTTATCGGTTTATATAACCCTCTATCCATCTGCAGATGTTGGCCTAGATATTATAATATCACACGAGTATATACACTATTACTATATATCATAACAGTTAATAATATCACACATATACATGTATTAGGCTCATATCCGCAAATGCCATTTGGTCTATGAAATTCCCCAAACACTTATATCCGCAAATGCCATTTGGTCTATGAAATGCCCCAGGTACTTATCATGTATACCAATACGTATTTTGAATTTATAAGTATGTTATTTACCGTTTCACTATGTATCAACTATCAACCCACCTGAATCACGTCGGTTGCACGGAGGGAGTGGGGGGCTGAAGCAAACAATATACAGATTAAAACAAAATATTTACCGCCCCCCCCCCCGCAACACCCCGAATAAAAAACAACACATCCGTTACATCCGTCGGATAGTGGTTCAGTGGGTAGGACACTGGATCAATCCACGTATTAGCGCACACGTTCCTCGGCTCACGATTTCTCAGTAGTTACCTGGTGGCGGCTTTTGCTAGGAACGTCTAGTTGTTGGGATGACACGAAAAACCGTGTACACGTTGAAGAACTCCCGAGAGTTGGAAGTCGACAAATAGTAGGCGGCGGGCAGACACGCCACTGTCTGTGCATAATTCTCCAAAAAGGACGCTACATGATGTATCCCAGGTTAGTCTAGAAAATAGGAGGCATCATGGTGTATCCTAGGTAAAATACACAATTGCTAATTGGGCAAGCTAGAAACATCCATGTGGCCCCGTTTGTCTACTAAGTTGACAATAGTTATCTCCCCTTAATTGTCAACTAACCCCATTAACACAAGGTACACTTTTATAGATGCACAATTACTAAGTTTCCACGAGATACTCCCGTCTTTATCAAGCAAATAGAGAGGTTTCGCACCAGTACGTATACAGTTAGTGGGACGGATACGTCATCAATCTGTGTGTTCTTGTGGCGTCACAGCAACTTTCCTTATCCGCAATGCGGACTGAAGGACGGTTAGTCAGGTCACTGCACGTGGTAGAAACTAATCTGTGATCTTAGTGGAACGGATATGTCATCAGTTTGTGTGCTCTCGTGGCGTCACAGCAAGTTTTTTCTATCTGCTATTCGTACAGAAGGACGACTAGTCAGCTTATTACACGTAGTCGAAAAACGAGTAAGAAATCTTCAATTTTTTCATAATTTTGGATATAAACAAACTATTTCATGATTTACACATCTTTGTTAATACCATGTAGTCCAAAGAATTAATGATTATTTTTCTTTTAAACATCAAAAGCCTGTCTAAAAGGCACTTTTAAAAGACCCCTATACTAGGACAAAAATTCTGTTTTGTTTCTTCGATTATTATTTTTTTTTATATAGAAATGGCGATGGTAAGAGCAGCAAAAAAGCCGACACGCTTTTATCCTGCAATGAATATCAATCTGTTAAAAGAAGTATAAGTGCAGTGGTCCCCTTCTCAAATTCAATGGGAAGCTGTGGAGAAAAAGTTAGGCCTACAGCAGAGGGTTTGAACGTGCAAGTCGTTCTGTTTACTGTTAAAAATCATCAGTGGTCTGATTCCAAACTTTCTCCTTTAGCTGTAGTTGCATGTGCTTATTCTGCTGCTAAGAAAGCGGCCTGCGTATCACTCACCATTTTGTGTAAAACCGTTCTCTAAGCAAGAGCGAGCAGTCCCACCATAGAAGTAACTACTTTACTGAATTCTTATTTATTTACATATTTTGTATATCCGATTTTTAGTGTAACGCATCCAAGCCACCAAGTCCAACAACTGTCCTGTTTTCGTAGACGAATCTCTCGGGGAGCTTCAATGCAATACCAAGCCTCTTTATTGAATCTTTATCAAATCTAAATAAATCCACGGACTGATCATCGCTAAGATTAAAATCAACATCTGCATCGTATGTTACATGGCCATTGCGTTGTGCATCAGCATTTTCCAATCGATGAAGAATCATGTACTTGTGGTCATTCTCGATCGCCATGGCATAATCAAAATTTTTTCATTAAAAGCCCCTGCTATTTTGACTAGACATACATGATCGATATATATTAGCTACACGTTAAAAATGCGAAACCTATAAAAGCCGTCTAACCGTTAAGGGATAGCTATGTGTAACCGTACTCGTTTACGTTCAGGTGCGAAATGTCTCTAATGATTCATATATTTGTACCATTTGCTTGACAAAGACCAAAGTTTCTTCGTCGAAACGTGGCTTAGTATTAAACTAAGTAATTGTGTATCCATACAATTGTTCCTTGTGATAAACACAATAAAATGACAACAAACTAACTAAATGTGAAAAATCAGGTTTATAAAATCACCAGTAATATACATAAATACAATTAACAAACATTTGTAAAAATTAATATATAAATACATTTTATTATCATTAGGAATGTTTGAGCTGAAACAAGATATTGTAAAATATTTCATGGGAACACATTAGACAATTATACTGTTATTCTTTATTTACATCTTCTCATTTCGTTGTAATATTTACATAGATTACAAATTTTAAAAATCACAATAATGTTCATGCGGTTATATTTATATGTTCTGTCTTCAAAAGCCTGGTTGAAAATGAAATGGGGTTTAGCGTCCTACTGTTCCGCTTCTAAACTGAGCTAATGAAGACGGGCATACGCTTTACACTATATCGAATTCCAACTACCAAGAATTTTTTTTATGTGAACACGGGACCTCGGTTTTTCGTGCCAACCGAACGACTAGACAGCCGCAAAATGTGGATGAACTTTCTCGGCCAGTGCAGGGATCGAACACCCGACCTCTAGGCTGGCGAGCCAGCGTCTTTCCTACTTAGCCACAGTGATCCCCAAACAGCCCTGCTGGTACAGTAGGACGTTAAACTATAACCAATCTCATTGCTTTTATTAACGTATCACCCGGAATTAAGCTAGGCCTGTACACCGTAACAATCATCTCGAAGTATAGGACAAACAAACTTCAATCTCTCTGGCTGACTAAAGAATTAACGTCCGCCTATACCGACAGTGATGCTGCTAACAAACTCACACCCTTTTTGGATTGATGGTTATGCTCAAGCGAGGGGTTGGGTAAGTTTGTTGATTTCATAAGCTGCCTACGTATTATTAGACAAAACAGCCCGGGCGAGTTGCCATCGATATTAAGTATATGAAGATTGCAATGGTATTTCAGAGATCGCCTCGGTGTCTTGTAAGTATTCATGTTACCGTGGTTCCTGTCCAAACGACCAAACGTCAAGGCAATAATGGAGGCCATAAGACATACATAACCAAGGTATTGCGAATGTTTCGAGTCAATCATACTCGCGCCAATTTAATATCACGTGTTAGCTGTGGTTATCACGTGATCGATAAAATGGCGTATGTATAAAGTCATCCATTTTGAACTTTAAAGATCAGAGAATTCGCCTGGAAATCGCAAGTCAACGGGAATCGACGAAGATTGTGTCGGATGCCAACCATCCATGTATCCTGTTTCCGTAATAACGAATTACCGCTTTTATCACTAAAATACTAAATTAAGCTGGTCCTTTCTGGAAATACTGACGTCAGTTATAATAATTAACATATTTACAATAATTGTTTTAACAAATCAAAGGATCCTGCCTCCATTTTGGTTAAAAAGTTCTCAAATTCGTAAAATGATGTTTTCATTTTGATTAAAATATTATGGAATTCGTAAAATGAAATTGACCATTCCATTTGGGTGGTTTCATCTTCAATTTGGTTAAAATATTATGAAATGTTTAAAATACGATGATAATTATGGTTTTAACTGTGTCCCATTACCTCCATTTCGACTTCTGTGCTTTAATTTGGTCTATCAAATTCCTCGACATACAAATGATGAAAATCTGAAAAGAAACATTGGAATACGTCAAGAACCGAAAATAATCAGAAGTAAGATTTAAACTTCCCAGATATACTGAAGAGAGAGAGAGGGGGAGGTAGAGAGAGAGAGAGAGAGAGAGAGAGAGAGAGAGAGAGAGAGAGAGAGAGACTGTCACTTGGCACAAACTAGGTTATTTCGGGACTAACATATGGTTTAGTTTTATTTAAATAATTCGCTTACGCGTACGCGTCTTTAGCAGTGGGGGGAAACTGGAGGATCCGGAGAAAACCCCAGGGCTGGAAGATATATTGGAAGTGGCATATAGTGTTCCAGAAACATTACAATATTCTGCCAAGTATTTAATACGGTTCACTTTTTAAAACTTAATTGCATTTTTTAAAAAACACAACATTTTCGATCACACCATAGACACATTAAACAACATGACCGGATTCTAGATTATCCATCCCCAAAACAATAGATCAACTATTTCTACTTGTACTCGAAATAATTATTGTAACCCGTTGTATTTCATGGTTTCAATGTGACGACAATCAACCCATGTCCAACCTAGTCGGTATTCTCATGGTCGTCCAGTTTGTTCCCAGTGCTACGAGAGAGCGAGAGAAAAAAGTGTTTTACGTCCACTCGACACATACTGGGTAATTGCGGGACTAACATATTGTTTTTAATATTATTTCAAACATTCGCTTGCGCGTAGGGGTCTTTATCAGTGGGAGGAAACCGGAGGACTCGGACGGAGAAAACCCACGAGGTTGGACAGGCGACCCCATTCCTTGTTACCCATCCACCCCACCCCCAATGCTAGGAGCATTGAATTATTGCTATGAAATTGAATCATATTTTGGTTCCCAAATGTCAAGTGGACGTTAAACCCCATATGTTAGTCCCCAAATGACCTAGTTTGTGTCGTGTGGATGTTAAACCCCTATATATCTCTGTCTATATAAATCCAACGATTTACCTGAGGTAATAGAACACCTAGTGCAGCGCCACCTATAACAAGTGAATGTGTGTTAATCCAATCACCTACAGCCTTTAAACAACCTTTTGTATAAATATTACTTATATCATTCTCTTGTATTTTATTCTGAAAATAAAAAACAACAACCCCAATAACAAATCCAACAACAGACTTTCAGATTTGTTTGGACAGATATATAGCTTTTGAATTATTTGCTTGATAAAGACGAGAGTATCCTCGTAGAAACGCCGCTTAGTATTAAACTCAGTAATTGTGTATCCATAAAATTGTACCTTGTGTTAGATATGTAGCTGAAGACGAATGCGCTTTATCGAGGTGTAACTATTGTACGTCACATGCGTTTAAATACTAGCTTTTGTTAGAGCTTATATCTAAGGATTATTTATAGTCAATCGACCCATCTTTTTTCATCGGCGACAATATGCTTATAGAAAACAGAACATAGTGCATTTTGAAATAAATCTAACAATGTAGATTGTTGGTCGTCGACCGAATGTTGGCCAGTAGGATGAAATATAGCTGATTGTAACATGCTAAGAGTGAACTTCGCATTTTGATTGGTCAATTAGACACCATCTATTGGACAATAACACCCCTCTGTTTTAGTATTTTCTTTTAAAATCGTAAATAGCATGTTACAATGTCGATAAACACATCATGTTTTGCATTTAGAGGGGTGTTATTGTCCAATAGACATGTCCTGAGATTTTACATTAGAACCCGCGACGCTACGCGTCTTGGGTCCTAATGATCCCAGGACATGTCTATTGGACAATAACACCCCTCTAAATGCAAAACATGAAGTGTTTATCTCCTAAATGAATTATCGGGGTAAATCTGTAGGGCTATATAATTTGTCCCCGTCTGCACAGGACCCTGGTGGTATTTTTTCACCGTTTGGGCAGGACTTTAGTTATACATTTCCCCGTGTGTACAGGACCCTGGTGGTATTTTTTCACCGTTTGGGCAGGACTTTAGTTATACATTTCCTTGTGTGTACAGGACTCTAGTTGTATATTTTCCCCGTGTGTACTGGACTCAAGTTATACATTTCCCCGTGTGACTGGACTCAAGTTGTATATTTTCTCCGTGTGGACAGGACTTTAGTTGTATATTTTCTACGTGTGGACAGGACTACAGGTGTATATAAGAGAGAATGTAAAATAAAGTTAAACTTACGTCTGTTAGTTTTAAAACGTTTCCACCACATAATAAATTAATCTTCTCCCCCTTTCATAAAAAAAATAAAATATACAACATTTCAAGGACAATACAATAATTTGATATAAATGATATATAAATGGTCGACCTCTAGCTGGCCGGCCACCTCTAGCTTGCGGCTGTGGTTTCGAGCCCTGGTGTGAGCGTATGTGGCATGGAGATAGGGACGCCTTCTCAACCTCGTGGGTTTCCTCCGGGCACTCCGGTTTCCTTCCACTGCTAAAGACCCCTACGTGCAAGCGAATTATTGAAATAAAATACGTTAGTCCCGAAATAACCTAGTTGTGTTGAGTGGACGTTAAACCCCATTTCTCGCTCTCTCTCTATAAATGGTATATATGAAATGGGGTTTAACATCCTCAGCCCCAACCGGGATAAAGACGACGGGCAGACGCCATCAAGTGTTCTGGGAGACATTTTTCACGGATTGGACAGCGGCGGTTCAGGCATAGAATGTCGACCGACCACAACGACTTTGTTTATGTGTAGGTCCAAATCTGGTAGGATCGTTAAACAAGTTTGCTTTGTTATTGGAAAGGCAGATCCGAGCTTCTCTACCTTGGAGGCAGATCCGAGCTTCTCCACCTTGGAGGCAGATCCGAGGCTCTCTACCTTGAAGTTTTTTAGGCGAGTCTGTGGCCTGATCCATTCTGTTTGGTTTTCTTGTGACCAATCGTGGGATTGAAGGTTGGCCAATTCTATGCCGTGTGTGCAGTGACAGACCACGAGGACTCAAGTCAGTTACCTCTGTTGCCCTCGCCATGAACCGTAACTGTGTGCGTGGTTTAGTTTACCAACGGCGCAGACGAAAACAAACCCTAGCCCCGTTAGACGTGTTTTAAATGACCGATCAGTTTTAATATATGTATATTCCACCGGTTAAAGCTCTGTGGTTTTCTACCCGAACTTATCACACGAATATCAATCAGCTGGATCTTATGTTTCAAGGACAATATTGGTGTCAGCCTCGGTTTGTGTTCGTCCATCACCCTACACCCTCGACAGGGGGAACCAGAATGCAAAACTCCCGATCTCTGGACGCCACACTGGCCTATCCCAGGACGCCACACTGGCATATCCCATGGCGCCACACTGACCTAACCCAGGACGCCACACTGACCGACCCCAGGACGCCACACTGACCGACCCCAGGGCGCCACACTGTCCGATCTCAGGGAGTCACCACTTTAATAAAAAGAGTAAAAGGAAGAAGTACTTACTGCCTCTAATTTACAGCAAGATGGTGGTACCGAACATCTTTCAGGACTTGTATTCTCGGCTGAACAGTTAAAATATAGATTCGTCAACCAGTCTTTATAACCTTCATCGTTATTAGATAAACCACAACAACCCAGCTGTAAACAAACAAACAACATCGTTATTAGATAAACCACAACAACCTAGCTGTAAACAAACAAACAACAACATCGTTATTAGATAAACCACAACAACCAAGCTGTAAACAAACAATATCATCGTTATTAGATAAACCACAACAACCTAGCTGTAAACAAACAACATCGTTATTAGATAAACCACAACAACCTAGCTGTAAACAAACAACATCATTATTAGATAAATCACAACAACCTAGCTGTAAACAAACAACAACAACGTCGTTATAAGATAAACCACAACAACCCAGCTGTAAACAAACAAACAACAACAACATCGTTATTAGATAACCCACAACAACCAAGCTGTAAACAAACAACATCGTTATTAGATAAACCACAACAACCCAGCTGTAAACAAACAACAACAACATCGTTATTAGATAAACCACAACAACCTAGCTGTAAACAAACAACATCGTCATTATTAGATAAACCACAACAACCCAGCTGTAAACAAACAACAACAAACAACATCGTTATTAGATAAACCACAACAACCCAGCTGTAAACAAACAACAACAACATCGTTATTAGATAAACAACAACAACCTAGCTGTAAACAAACAAACAACAATATTATTAGATAAACCACAACAACCCAGCTGTAAACAAACAAACAACAACAACATCGTTATTAGATAAACCACAATAAACCTAGTTGTAAACAAACAACATCATTAGATAAGCCACAACAACCTAGCTGTAAACAAACAACAACATCGTTATAAGATAAACCACAACAACCCAGCTGTAAACAAACAACAACAACAACATCATTATTAGATAAACACAACAACCAAGCTGTAAACAAACAACAACATCATTATTAGATAAACACAACAACCTAGCTGTAAACAAACAACAATATCATCGTTATAAGATAAACACAACAACCAAGCTGTAAACAAACAACAACATCATTATTAGATAAACACAACAACCTAGCTGTAAACAAACAACAACATCGTTATTAGATAAACCACAACAACCTAGCTGTAAACAAAAATCGTTATTAGATAAACCACAACAACCTAGCTGTAAACAACATCGTTATTAGATAAACCACAACAACCCAGCTGTAACAAACAACAACAACATCGTTATTAGATAAACCACAACAACCCAGCTGTAAACAAACAACATCATCGTTATTAGATAAACCACAACAACCTAGCTGTAAACAAACAACATCGTTATTAGATAAACCACAACAACCAAGCTGTAAACAAACAAACAATATCATCGTTATAAGATAAACCACAACAACCTAGCTGTAAACAAACAAACAACATCGTTATTAGATAAACCACAACAACCTAACTGTAAACAAACAACAACAACATCGTTATTAGATAAACCACAACAACCCAGCTGTAAACAAACAACAACAACATCGTTATTAGATAAACCACAACAACCCAGCTGTAACAAACAACAACATCATCGTTATTAGATAAACCACAACAACCCAGCTGTAAACAAACAACAACAACATCGTTATTAGATAAACCACAACATCCCAGCTGTAAACAAACAACATCGTTATTAGATAAACCACAACAACCCAGCTGTAAACAAACAAACAACATTGATATGTACATGTAAGTATATTAGTACGTATTGTAATGGGGTACCTAACAATATAATTATAACGGCATGTACATGTAATTATAATGGTACCTCCATTCAGTAACTATATTGTTTTATAGCCCATATTTCAGATGGTCGTTGTCGTTGTCGGATTCCTGCCTGACAAATATGTTAATTACTTTTCAGCTATATATTCTAATAAATGAATGAAATGAAGTTAAATGGGACTTAACGTCCGATTTTGTGCACTATCCAGGACCTCCCAGTTCCAATTCTCGAGATTGGGGTTCAACGTCCACTCGACAGAAATTCGGCTATTTCGGAAGTAACACATGGTTTAATTTTATTTCAATAATTCGTTTGCGCGTAGGGGTCTTTAGCAGTGGGAGGAAACTGAGGGAGCCAGAGAAAAACCCATGAAGTTGGACAGGCAACCCTACCCCTTGTCACGTACTTTATGATACAACTGCGAGCACGGGCTAACCATTCGGTCATTATATTGAATGTTACATTTGCTTGGTATCAATAAAATAGTCAAGTGGCCTGTTTCACTAAATTTTAACTAAGATGAAATCCAAGTTTTAGTAATTTAATTGGGTAATATAAGATTGTTCTTAGTGCTTAGTCAATCAAAATTGAGGTATCTACTAAAATTTGGATTTTATCTTTGGTTTAGATTTTGAGAAACAGGGGCCCTGCTTTATTCAACTGATACAGATAACGACGACGACAATATAACAAAAGTAGGCTACGTCGTTAAACTTTATTCATATGTAAACAGTCGGATATCATTCAATTTAATATTAAAATTACCCTACACGTCATGGCTCCTGACGGATATTGTACACATTCCCGAATACTTACCGACTGTTGAAAGCTGTCAATCAAATTCTGCATATCCGGGTCATCTCGATATTTTACAATCGCATCTTTAAACGTTTTTTCCGGAAATAGATTCATTTGGTCTCGAACATTAGGTGCGTAATAAAATATGAAGGCGAGAATAGCCAGTACGACTTCTCCCAATAAACACAGCGTCGTTATGTAATAAAACTGAAATATATCAAGGTAAAAATATTATTTGCTTTTAAATAATTTATACTAGAGTCTCATCAATTGGTCTTATAAAAGCCCATTCAACACAAATTAGGTCATTTCGGGACTAACATGTGTCTTTTGTAACTTAAATAATTCACATGCGCGTAAGGGGTTTTAGTCGTTGGATGAAACCAGAGGTCCGGGGACGGGTATACGCCATGTGGTGTAGTAGGAGGGAGCGGGCGGGTATTTTCGAAACCAAGCCGCCAGGAGTTCCTTTGGGTACAGGTCAATATGTATAGGCATCGTATCCGTTCGACTGGGTGCGTGTCACGACCGCCATGGTGAAACACAGACAACGTGAAACCAAGCTAGGAAATCCCGCGAAAGTTACTCGCCCTAAACCGGGATCGAGTCGGAGACCTCCTGGATACTCGCTGGGTTAACGTGACTCGGTTACTTGAGATTATACGACGCGACCGAAAGCGATCAGAGAGAATAATGATTTAGTCAACCAGATTTGCTTTAAGTTAAACACGTGAAATTGATGTCCTACAAATAATATTTTCTTTATCATTCAATGTCAACACTGCGCCTCGTGTATCGTTTTATAAAGCATTGACCTATCAAATTGTTCATCACTGTTTAACCTCAACATAATTATCGAACATAGTCAAGGTATTGATATAATAAAACTATAAACCAAGTTCCGCCACTCGCAAGCAATCGAAATCAATGCCCCAGCAAAACATGTACATCCCCGATCTCAGCCAATGTGTGTAATGTTCTGTTGTGTGAATATCCCACCCCACAAAGTTCACTTTCGATTTCAATTCTCCGACAGTTCGGAATATAAAGGCTTAACAATTAAAAATGCATAGATGGAAGAGGGAGAGAAATGGGGTTTAACGTCCACTAGACATAAACTAGGTCATTTCGGGACTAACATATGGTTTTTAAATTTTATTTCAATAATTCGCTTGCGCGTAGGGGTCAGGCGATCCTACTCCTTGTTAAGTACAACCGGGGATTCATAACCAGGTCAGTTGACTCAATGACAGGCTTTATGATACAGCGCGCGCACACGCCTTTTTTCAGTTATCCAGACGCCCGCCTAGATGAAGAAGATATACATCAAACTTGAAACATTTTTTTATCGCAGTTGCCCAAAAATTGAATTGTGTGTTTCGTTAAATAAAAGTACTTCTGGTGAATGTAGTCGAGGATTAAAACATAGATTATCAAATTTAGATCAATTTTCTGTGAAGCTGAAATGACAGAAATCTAAAATGTCAAAGATGGTCATTTGTATTGCGTGTGTCCCGCTTTTATTTGAATGAGGACATCAAACATCACCTGTATTCCAACCAGGCCCGTATTTAACGGGGGGGCAAGGGGGGCAGCTGCCCCCCCTGGGAAAAATCGGCGCCCCACCTCAAAAAATCGGGCGCCCCTAATGGGCGCCGAAGGCGCCCTTTCCATGGAACACAATATGAGGCCATCGATTTACATGCCCATATCAGTATGGGCGCCCCATAGAGCCGAGTGACAGGGCGCCCAACCAATGTCACTTGATTTTATGGGAGCGTCATCAATCATGTCGTTATATATGAGGCGCCCCTCAAATGGTGGGGCGCCTCACAATGAGTCACACGATGAACATCACAACTTGACGGGGCGCCAAAACGGTGTGATCTGTGTGCACCTTATCCCAGAGGACCTTCCATAAAGACATGATTGGTGGGGCGCCTTATTATGACAATATATGATTGTTTGGCCGCACATAATGCATAATGCCTTTATCCATTGCGAGAAAAATGTAATGGGCGCCCTTTCCATTGGACGCAATACGAAGCCAGCGACTAACGAGTCCATATTCAGTATGGGCGCCCTTTATAGCCGAGTGACTTTGCTTAGGCTCCTACTACTAGATTGATGGGACCCCTAACCAATGTCACTTCTATTCATTTCGTTATATATGAGGCGCCCCACCACCCAAATGATGAGGCGCCTCATAATGAATCACACAATTAACACCTAACTTGAGGGGGCGTCTAAAGCTGCGAGCTGTGGTGTAACTTATCCCGGAGGGGCGTCAATAATGATATGATTGGTGGGACGCAATCGACGCATTATGGGGAAACAATTCATTTTATCTTGTGTTTATAGACTTGAAGTCGCTTCGTATTTCTTAGCTAGTATCATAGGTCAGCAGGGGCTGTTTATGGTCTGCCACTCGAATTATTAACGAATCTCACCAGTTATTAATATTTCACTGGCATCCTTCGTATATTAGTAAATTCATTACAAAAATTAGACCCTTCTCCGTGGACCGTCAACTGTAGGTACACCGGCGCCCCCAGAAGCCCCATCGGCGCCCCAGCAGCCCTTGCCCCCCTAGCATTTTTGGGCTAGATACGGGCCTGATTCCAACTTCCATGTCTTTACCAAAAACTAAAAGATCGTTCACCTACTCGCCCGTCAGACTAATATTACAATGAAAAAATATAACTTACAATTTTTAGGAATGCTGTATTTTCTCTTAGTGCACCCATACAACCAAAGAATGCGATGAGGAACATGAGTGCACCTGCTATAGTGATGACACAGGCTGGATCTAGTAAAAAATCAATGACGTCACGTACAACTTTCTTCTTTATAACGAGGATGTAAGCACCCATAGCTAAACATATTAAACCAATCAGCTGAAAATATACAACATATTACCCCATGATATAAACATATTAAACCAATCAGCTGAAAATAAACAACATATTACCATGATATAGACATATTGAAGCGACAAGCTGAAAATACACAACATACACAAGATATAGAAGCTAAGATGAGAGAGAGAGAGAGGGAGAGAGAGAGAGAGAGAGACTAATTTCGGGACTTATAGTTTTTTTTTTAAATTTGATTTCAATAATTCGCTTGCGCATAGGGGGCTTTAGCAATGGGAGGAAACCGGGAGCTAAGATTATAAACAGCTGAATATATTATCAGGTTATAAGCGCAATTAGCTAGACATTTTAAACCAACCAACCGAAATAATTTATGAAAAAATTGAAAATTAGAGTGTCGGTGGTGTTTTGTGGCGCATATCTGGATAATAATTCACTTCATAATCTACAGTCAACTCTTATATCGAATCCAAACTATCAGGGGATCTTTTACGTGCACGCCAATGTGTACACGGGACCTCGAGTTTTTGACCCAGCCGAACGACTAGACAGCTGTCCTTGTCAGGCCCTTCATCTTGGGAAACCACATTGGAATATCCCGTCGAATCTCCTCGGCCAATACCGGGATCGAACCCACGACCTCCCGGCTTAACCACTTAGCCCCCTAATTTTTAAAGCTAACCAGTCAACAAATTTGTAATCATATATACGTTTAAAGTCAGCCTAGAATTACAAATTGATATAAATATTTGATTAATTCGTTGCCACTCGCTTAACGTAAATATAAGTTTTCACGATTTCAAATATTCTATAAAATTGAGTTAACGGTAATAGCAATCTTATTTCGTTTCGTTTTATTATATATTCGATGGTCTACACTGAATGAAGATCTGACCAGCTACGCGTCATAGATCAAACAAGCGGCTTTTAACATTTCATTAACCAATCAGCACTAATCTTTCTAGAGGATTATCTACAGTTCTGTGCACCTCACGCCAAAGGCTCGCCGTAACAAACTGTTTCATTCGCTAATACCTCACATCACCCAGAACACGTCAATAATTGGGAGAGGTATTGTATAGGCTTTGCCTGTTTCCCAATCCTAATATTCAATAAAATAACACGTAAATAATAACAATTGTTCTTATGTGTAGTAAAGGCAAGTGAGATGAAATTTTGAAATGAAAAATCTATGTTTTGTCATATTGCGGTAGTGGCGCGTGTAGCCCGGTGCAGGATTTGTTTTACCGTCTCCAAAACGCCTGGTATCACTTCTACAATATCTACAGTAAATGAAAGAAACGGGGTTTCATCGGGTTAATCACATGGATAACAAACGTTTTTATTGTGGTATTTAATTTAATTTTGTCATTGATTTATAAAAACATTTCATATACAGAATCTTATAAACCTTCATATTTTTACAATACAAACTTTGAAAACAAAACATAAAAAAATAAATTAAATCAAACAAATTTAAATTGAACAACTCAAATGAAATAAATAAATGTATCATGATCAGTTTTTCGATATAGGATTTATAAAGACATATCTCATCCTAGTATAGAAAGAGTTTAACATAATATATTGTGACCATCCATCAAATCAACACATTCCTCAAATACGAACTTTGAAAACAAAAGAAAACAAAACAAAATGGAACGCCATTGAATTGAATTGAATTGAATAAATGGATATAGGATCAATGGCTTTAAATGAATGATATAAGATACATTTGACCGCGATGACGTAGTTGTGGACATCACGTGGCTGTAATGACGTAAATGGTGCCATTATGCCTGTATGAATCAGTATATTCTCTTGTTCTTTAGAAACGGGATGTTTGTCAAAGAAAAAGGGGATTTCCCTATTACATGTTAATCAGAGGGGTTAATCCTAATTTTCAACTACGTTGTATGATATTATTTACCATACTAATTATGTATTGTCACGATCCGCCATGTTTATCAATATATTATGTAAGGATATATTCTAAGAAAAGGATAGGAAGGGATGCTATTAATTCTTAAAATGCCTTGAAAGGGTCCGTATATATCATTGCTACCGAATCCTTCCGTATGAAACACAGATATGACTAATTACACAAGTTGGCGTTAAGCATCCAACATCTACCCCATACAAACATAAAAGTGAATGAATGTTCATTGATAACTCTATTATTGGCGATCAGGGATGTTCTGAAACTCTCAAACAGTTGTAGGGCACCCCCTTTTCCACCGAATTTCATTCCCGGAGTTCAGAGGCGTAGCTCATATGTGATAACATTAGGGTACCTTAAAAAAAATAATAGATCAAACGTACTATTATTTTGGGGGGATGGGGGGGGTGACGCCCATACTGGAGTTTAACGTCCACTACCCTTTACCCGGCCTGTGATTATTATATTATACTGTATGACGTCAACCTGTCACATGACAATAGATGATATAAATCATTATGATGGATATTACATGATAATAGACCACGATTAGATCATTATATTACTTGTTTATATCATGATAACTAGAAAATACACATGTCAACACATCACTCATAGATAAACATTTCTCTTCTTATATTATCAACTACATGCCCGTTTATTAAAGATGCCTTCCCGGGTACAAACTTTGTGATTTGACGATATATTTGGACTAAACACATATTTAAAGTAACCAATCTATCAAAAATATGCTTCAATTCCCTTTCAAAACCCTGTTTTCGCCGGGGATACCTATAGCTGTAATGTATCTATTATTACTTACTTTACATTTACCATATTATTGAAGCCTTAATAAATTCTGAATTATTTCTGTCAACTTCTTTTTACACCTTTTAATTGCAGAGTATTTTGTACCCTGACAACCCGCAATGTTCCCAAAACCGCCGAACCATTTGAGCAAGAAATACAACTGCTCCCTGACCTAAACTAGCAGACAAAAAGACAGCAAATCCTGTCGGGTTGACAGTTAGTGATTCCCTGACAATATTGCCCAGTCCCTGCCCCATGGGCGATTTTCGCGTAATCTAGTATTTTTCTAGTAAGCTTGGGTGTCTATACTCTTCATAAATACCAAATTTGCCATACCTTTATTGGAAATAACCAGCCGAAAAATACTTTGCTGGGAACCCATCTTTAAAGTGGGTATAATTAATGGGTATTATCAACTAGAGTCAGGAAGTACTTGCCCGTTATTAAAGTGGGTAGTACTGGGTTTATCTACTTCGGGAAGCCAGATTTACTCAAGGTCACGAGATGTTTACAGGGTTAGCACTAACCCTAACCAGGAAATATCATGAACTGAATTTTCATCATCCTAGGGACGCAACCCTACCTACAATCCTCGGCAGTAACAATTCCCTAACCCTTTTGACATCTCGTGACCTTGATGAAATCTGCAAATGGCCTCTGAAAGTATTATAAGTAGTAGTAGTATCCTGGCCTTTGAAATACACCTGCAGGAAGCCACGGTGGTTCAGTTTATCCGTTGTGGAACGAGACTATTCCTCATGTTTCACCTATCCAATCTGTCATCGACAACATTCCTTTTCTATGTTTTCAACCTATAATTGCCTACATGTAGACCTATAATTCTTTGTTCAGTGGTGACTGTCTTCTAGAAACTTACATATTATATTGTCCTGATGTCACCTAATCATCATATTAGGCCAATATCTAAGTCAGCACGCTACATGTTATAATCGAGTTCAAAGTTCGTTCAATGTCAGATTTTCTGTAATGATTATGCTATGATCCACTTCACATCTTAATCCAAACATTTTTAATTTACTTTTCTGTGCTTCAATTATGCTAGTAAGTTTACTCCTTTTCGTAGCGTTTCAACTGAAAAGGGCTTCCAACGGCTGTAAACGTATCTGTTTCTTTATGTGTTTATATCACCATCTCTGATTGGAATGAATGAATGAATGAAACGGGGTTTAACGTCCTACTGTTATGCACTTAACCTGAGCTAATTGAAGACGGGCATACGCCATACAGTGTACCTCTCATTGGACAACGTTATTGCTAATATGTCTGCGGTAAAGGGAGATGACGCACCTAACTTTTCGGGAATTTCAGACTTATCTAGCAACGGCTAGATATCGTAAAACTTGTGGTCGTTGCCTCAGGAACACGTTTTTTTTCTAAACAATATTTTATTGAATATTAGGATTAGGAAACAGGCAAAGCCTATATAATCCCTCTCCCCAAAATTAATGAACGTTGAACAGCCACACGATTAATCCAGTAAATATCACAGGCTAGCGATGGATAAGTTGATATTATGGATAATATTTGTCAACTTATATCACATGATATCAGATTGTGTTAGGGGTAATGTTTATCAAAAGGTACTTCCTTGTTGACGGTGATTAAAGAGACATTAACACTCTCACCAAGGACATAAATGTACTGCAGTCAGATAAAAAGGCTTAGACTACCACATAAAATGATCATTTATATTTTAAAACCCGCAATCTGATTAAAATACAATGAATAATGAATTATGAGAAGATTTGAGTGACAATATCCCTTTAAAGCTACTACATCTAGGTGATAGAGGAATGAGGCGGTGTTATAGATAGAGATAAAGAACTGTATTTATACAACTAGTCGTGTGATTGATTTATTAATATCGAATGCGTGATCGAATCCAAATATTTTTATCTTTCGCTATCTTCTCATTATAGAATTTACCAACTAAAATACGGTTCATGGCTCAAACTTTATAAACTGGAATTTCATATAGTCTTATTAAATTGCTGAGTCAAATTAAAACCTTATGTTGTGTTCACACTAGCCTTTTAATGCGCATCGAATGCGCATTAAAGCCTTAAGTCGCTAAAACGCGTCACACTCAATGCGCATTAAACCAAAACTAAGCCGCATTGAGTGTGACGTGTTTTAATGCGAATCGAAAGCGGTTTAATTTGTAGTGTGACGCCACCCGTGGTAACGAAAGCGCCTTCCGTAGGGCGTTTTACGGAAAGCGCTTTGAAAGCGCATTAGGTGTGAACATAGCATTACTTAGTCGAACTAAAACCTTCGCTAAATCAAAAAAAACAATACATACTCATGGAAGAACAATAACTCGTTTATTTTGGCGACGATTCGAGGAGTTTATTACTCTATCCAGTTACTAAATGTCTCTAAAAGATTGTTGCTAAATCAAATCAAAACTTACTTATTTAAATTAAAACTTTGCTTTGTCAAATTAAAAAGTTGCTTCGCCATAATTAAATTTGTGGTTCAGAATCAAATTGCAAATATGACTCAAACCCTTTTAATTTGTGAAACTCATACAAATTCTTAGATTAGTTTTTTTTCCATCAGTAGCCAAAAATGTATCAGATTTTTTTATAAGTTTCAGATGAATGACTTTTATGGGTTAAGTCGCCTGTCCAACCTCGTGGGTTTTCTCCGGGTCCTCCGGTTTACTCCCACTGCTAAAGACTCCGACGTATATGTGATTTATTGAAATAAAATTAACCCATGACCTAGTTTGTGTTGAGTGGAATTTAAACCCCCTTTCTCTGGGAACATCTCACTGTGCCCCCTGCTATTGTTCTCACGGGGGGATTAATCAAACAAGGGGATTATCGAATACAATGGTGTTAAAGGTATAGTCTATTTTTAAAAACTACTAGCATTAAACTAATTAACAACTTAAAATAAAATAAAAGTAACAACAAATATCTGAGCGCTGACTTGGAAGTCGGGGTAGATTTTTGGATCTGGCTCTGTACAACGATGCATGTTTAATTATATCGTCAGCTTCGCGTCGGAAATCTGGAAAATAAAAACCAACAAATACACAATAAATTCAAATGATAAAAATGAAATCTAGATAAATGAACACAGTTAAAAGTAAAAAGAATGACTAAGATCAAACATACAATACTAAATATTTTAATAATAATGTTACATAGTTATTCGTGAAGTTAAAAAAGAGAAACTCACCAGATAAACATTCGTTATAAATTGAAGAAATTGGCTGACAAGTATGTTAAAATTTGGCGTTTATTGAGGAAATAAACTCTAATAACATTCTCTTCGGATTGATGGGCGTGGTTCTGACCGTAGCTTCTTACCACCCTTTTTGATGTGTTGATCGTTGCGGGACAAGTCGTTTTGCAACATGGCTAATGGGTGCTATTGGGTTTCGTGTTTTTTACTCTGTACTTATACCCCAAATTAACTAAAGTTTGAGCGCCTTGAGAATTAGGAATAAACCGTACGCGAACTTGAGCCATTTTAAAAGATATAATGTAATTGGGGGTGACAACTATCCTTATAATATAATGATAGTGAGTTTCTGATCATATATTTGTTTGATTTATGATTACTGTCTGAATAGAAGGTAGATGAATAATATTTAAGATACCCGTTAACCGATGACACGTGAACTTAACTTATATATTTTAATCATTACAATAATTAAATCTCAACTAGATGAACAGTACTAATAAGGATACAGTCTATAATCCTTTGTTTATTTAAGTTTCCACACCACTAGCCTATAACACCAGTTGATTAGGGGGCACAGTGAGATTAAACCCTTTCTCTCTGTCTCTCTTTATAGATTGAGCTGTTTCCTAATTAGGTTGTTGAATCATCCTACGCCTATTGTTATCCCTGGTGAATAATTTGATATCTAATTAAAATATATCTCCCTCTCTCTCTCTCCTCTCCCTCTCCCTCTCTCTCTCTCTCTGTGTCTGTCTCATCCTACCCCTATAATTAGAGAGTTGAATCATCCTACGTCTATTGTTATCCCTGGTGAATAATTTGATATCTAATTAAAATAACAAAATGATTCAGCTAAAACTGTGAGTCGTAACGATACAATGGTGAATTGATGCACTGGTGGTGTACACCCCTTTTAATAATCCATAGTTCAACACACGGGTCACATGATTCGGGGTTCAACTCGTTCAAACTTAAAATAAAAATAAAACCGTCTTTGTCAAAGAGTCACGGATTTCATATCTAATATTTTGTGTGTGTATTTAACCCACGCGTATTATAGATTTGTCTGAAATGTCAAGACAGTTTTATAGAAGAAAAAGATGGTTGTTTGTTGAGAATTATTACAATAAACATAATCAAAGAAAAAAACAATCCAAATCAAATTTAACAAAACAACAAACAATACTACTACATCAAAAAAAACACCCAAAACAAACAATCCATTTTGGTCTGAGAGGGATATCAATAATCTATCTATGTATATGTGTATGATATTTACATTTAAACCTCTGTGTAGAAATAGATCTACAATTTTCATTTTATAAAACAGTAATCGATTTGAACTGAACATGAGAGAGAGAGAGACAAGGAGTGGGTCGCCTGTCCAACCTCGTGGGTTTTCTCTGGGTCCTCTGGTTTCCTCCCACTGCTAAAGACCCCTACGCGCGAGCGAATTATGGAAATAAAATTAAACCATGTGTAATTACTGAAATGACTCAGTGTGTGTCTAGTGGACGTACCCCCTCACCCCGTCTCTCTGTCCTTCTCTCTTGCTGTCCCTCTCTCTTTTTCTGTCCCTCTCTCTCTTTCTCTTTTTCTGTCCCTCTCTCTTTTTCTGTCCCTCTCTCTCTTTCTCTTTTTCTGTCCCTCTCTCTCTCTCTCTTTCTCTCTTTCTGTCCCTCTCATTCTCATTTAAAGAGGTCACGACTTTTAATACTTAGTGTTCTTTTCATTACCGGTACTCACTTATCGATTACTAGAAATTTTGTTGAAAGTTTGGTTGAAATCTATGGGTTGGGTCATCGTGTTGGTTTCAACCCTTACTTGACCCAGACAAAGCGTTTAAAGAATTTAGTAGGCCCTGTTGGTATATGGAGACGGGTGTTACTTTCCGCACTATCTTCGTCGAATTAAAACATGTTACAGATCTGTTTACGTTCACGCCAACTTAACACATGACGTCACATGACCTCGGTTCGATTAGATACCGTTTCTTGTCTGGTTCAGTGGTTCTCCGTCCTGCATCACTGACAAGAACTCTCTCGGTCATCATCTGCAGGGGCCTGTTTCACGAAATTTAGTTCTTTGATTGGATAATATTAGATTGATTTTAGTGCTTAGCCAATCAAACCTGAAGTATCTACTAAAATTTAGATTTTATCTTTAGTTAAGATTTCGAATAACGGGATTCTGGATTGGGCGATGGACCGCTTGGCCAGGAAGTAGTCGCACATTGGTCGTTTCCAGTTGAAATTCAAAATAAGAAAAAAAAGAAAACCCAAGAGTCACCAAAAGTAATGTTATACGCAATGCCTCAAGGCCTTCGATCTTAAATGTGTATTACGACATTGATAAGCGATTAAAGCTATTGAAATGCCCCGACAAGATTGACGAGTCCATTAAAGATGAAGATAAACGACCTGATAACAATGACTGTTTTTAATAGTCGAGGTCATAAAATCATTTTATCATTGTCCAGTCGGAATGTTTATGATCTGACAATTAGTTCGAGTCTACCGGTTGGTACAGATAGTCATTATCGTCCAGGCTTCATTTTGTTGTTTTTGACGTGGAGACAAGAAAAGATTGAAGTTATCGCGACTGTCAGTCAGATAATTATACATCAAAATCTCAGTTTTTATATATTCACCGGAATCATGGTAGAAATAAAACTTATGTTGTCAGGCCCTCTGGGTTGGAGGGCCTGACAAGAGTGGGCCGGACGGCCCTTATTTTACAGCAAGATTGACGTATTACTCATAATAATGTAATGACATCTACTTCAGTTTTTTTTAAATTTGCTTGATCTGGAAGTAAGGATGTGGTTTCCATCTCCCGGTTAGAATGCTTGCCGCACAACACAACACGCTTACCCACCACGAACCCAGTCAGTACATAAAAGTAGGACGTTAAACCCTATTTCATGTCATTCCATCTCCCTAGATTTATTCTATATAGAGCAGACAGAGAGAGAGGGAGAGAAGGGGGGATCCACCATGGTCCCTAGATTAATCATATATAGAGAGAGTAGGGGGAGAGAGGGGTGAGAGAGAAGGGGGGGGGAGTATCCGCCACTATCCCTAGATTAATTATATATATAGAGAGAGAGCAGAGAGAGAGAGGGGGAGAGAGGGGGGGGTATCCACCATTATCCCTAGATTAATTATAAATATATAGAGAGAGCAGAGAGAGAAAGGGGGGGGGGAGAAGAGGGGGGTATCCGCCATTATCCCTAGATTAATTATATATATAGAGAGAGAGCAGGGAGAGAGAGGGGAAGGGGGGAGGGTATCCACCACTATCCCTAGATTAATTATATATAGAGCAGAGAAAGAGGGGGAGTGAGGGAGAGAGAGGGGGAGAGAGAAGGGGGGGTATCCGCCATGGTCCCTAGATTAATTCTATATAGAGCAGAGAGAGAGGGGGAGAGAGAGAGAGGGGGGGGGAAGAAGGGGGGTATCCGCCAAGGTCCATAGATTAATTCTATATAGAGATATAACCTGTTATAAACCATCCTAGGTGAGGGTTGATATATTATTATTATACACAGACCGACTAGAGACAGTCGGGGTTTTATTTTAATGTTAAAACAACAATAATTATATCAATCATTATTCATTACATCAAACCGGATACGTACAGATCATGTTCATTAAATGTCTCGTAGACTTTTATTATCTCTACAGTGTCAATTTAGTCGGTCGGTCGGTGTCTTTCACAAGATATATATCGTCCATTACTTATCGGGGATCACGGTGGCTAAGTGGCCAAGGCGCTGGTTCGCTAGCCTGGAGGTCGAGTGTTCGATCCCTGCATTGGCCGAGAAAGTTCATCTCGATTTTCCGGCGTGATTTCCCCTTGTCAGTGATGCAGAAGGAGGGCCTGACAAGGACAGTTGCCTAGTTGTTCGGATGGGACGAAAAACCGAGGTCCCGTGTACACATTGGAGTGCACGTAAAAGACACCTTGGCAGTTTGAATTCGATATAAGAGTAGGCCGTAGCGCCGCTGCCCGGGCAAAATTTCTCTCATAGCACACTGTATGGCGTTTGCCCGTCTTCAATTAGCCCAGGTTAGGTGCTAAAGCGTAGGACGTTAAACCCCATTTCATTCATTCGTTCTATTACTTATCAACAATGATATGTTAGAGTGTTAAGGTTGTTAGGGGGGGGGGGTCCTATAGACAACGCCACAGAAAGCATCGGCCGTGTGTCTAACGTTTTATTGAACCCATTTAAATGAATCTGATTACTACACAGATCCCGTTTCGTTGTTAAAACTTGTCTTTACCACACTATGATCTGGAAGAGTTGTTATATAACCTGTGTTCTGGTTGATCTGAGGGATTAGCAAATGAAACGATCGTGGGGTGCCCAGAACTGTGGGTAACCCAGTAGAAACATCAACGCGTCATAGGGTCAAAAGCCTCTCATATGACCACTGGCATGATTTTCCCAACAACCGGCCAGATCTCAATTTAGTGTAGGCCATCGAACGTATAAAAAGAGAAACAGAATATAGATGTGTATTTTAATGAGAATGTATTTAAATATATCAAAGTACCATATGAAATGAATATGGCGGACGCATGTTTAATGTTTGAAGTCGTGACAGTATCATATTTAATACCGTCAAGATAAACTATTTTTATCATGTATGTTTGATTTACATGAAATCTAATAAAACCTGTACAGATAGTCCTGATCTATGGCGTCCTTTATCAGGTGTCTCGCACGTTTCTAGGTGCTTGAACAATACTGGGTGGGGCTGGGTGGTGACATACAACTCGGGGACACGGTCAACTCAACTTCCTCATTGCTCATTACAACATGTCATTTCAAGGCTTCAATTATATTACAAGAATAACCTACACATTACTGTTAGGGTTAGGGTCAGGTTTAAGAATGTGAGGAAGGTTAAGTGTTGGGCATGTTTTTTCGGGACTAACATATGGTTCAATTCTATTTCAAGAATTCGCTACAGCGTAGAGGTCTGTAGCAGAGTGGAGGAAACCGAAGGACCAGGAGAAAACCCACGAGGTTGGACAGGCGGTCTCACTTGTACTTTCTGTCACGTACAAAGCTAGGAATCGAAACCACGCCAGACTACAGCGTAGGGGGATTTAGCACTGGGGGGAAACCGAAGGACCAAGAGAAAACCCACGAGGTTGGACAGGCGGTCTCACTTGTACTTTCTGTCACGTACAAAGCTAGGAATCGAAACCACGCCAGACTACAGCGTAGGGGGATTTAGCAGTGGGGGAAAACCGGAGGACCAAGAGAAAACACACGAGGTTGGACAGGCGGTCCAACATGCACTTTCTGTCACGTACACGCGGCCCGCGGGGAATCGAAACCACGCAGACTATAATAACAGATCTTATAAATATAACCACACGCCCCCACTCCACACACACAAACACAAAACGCCTTCCCATCTCACCCTTCCAATCAGTTTACAAACGTAATTCAACAAGACAAGGCGATCGCGATAAATTTAGAAATAATCCAATTGTAACTGATACGTTGGCCCCCGTTTTATTTCATTTTCCCAGTAGAATGTAAATAAGGTTTTCTTGCTATGAGTAATTACTATTACTACAACTACACACCTTGCACTTCTATAAAACACAAATCAATCGATATTCTACAAGTTTATCATCATTGTGTAATAGATCGAATTCACGTACTCATAGTCTTAGTCATTCTTCTGTAAAAACAATACGGTTATTTTAACACAGGTCGGGTGTTCGATCCCTGCATTGGCCGAGAAAGTTTATCCAATGTGATGCAGGATGGAGGGCCTTAGAGGGACAGCTGTCTAGTCATTCGGATTGGACGAAAAACCGAGGTCCCGTGTACACATTGGAGTGCACATAAAATATCCCTTGGCAGTTGGAATTCGATATAAGAGAGGCCGTAGCCCCGCTGCCCGGGCAAAATTGGCTTCATAGCACCCTGTATGGCGTATGCTCGTCTTCATCAAAACACAGTAGGATGTTAAACCCCATTTTATTTTTCAAGATTAATTACATTTCCCTCTCTCCGTGACAGTATTATTCAGTATTTCTCACTTTTTTTCATATTGTTGTTTACATCTGTCAAGTCCTCTTGTCGTGGTATTTGGACAGCGGGAAGATAGGGTCTGACAAAATAAAGTGTCTAGTTTTTCGGATAATACAAAAAAAGAGATTCAATGTGTGATGTTTATCACTGACACCAATGTCTGTCTTCATTAGCCCGGTTGGTGCTTGAAAGTAGGACGTTAAACCCCATTTCATTTTATTTTCACTGCGAATATTCGTCACATCAAAATTATTTTCAACTGTTTTGAAAACAAGAAAATGAAAATAGTAGCCTATTGAAAAACAAACATTTTAAAATGTTATTTATCAATGAAATGAAATGGGGTTTAACGTCCTACTGTTCTGTTCCGACTGGGATAATGAAGACGGATATACGCCATTTAGTGCGCTTTGAAGGGAATTTTGCCCGGACAGCGGCGCTACGGCCTACTCCATTATCTAAATCAAACTGTCAAAGGGATCTTTTACGTACACGCCATGTTTACACCACTGGACCTCTGTTTTTTGTTCCAACGGAACGGCATTTATAAAAAATACAAGAAAACTCACCCATGCTAGAAAGTTTTCAAAGAACAACAGATATTTAACACAGATATTCACTTCACTTCTCTCTTTTCTGGTTAATCGTCTGCTCGGGCTGTTCATTTCCGCCATTTTAATCCAAATTATAAAATTACAAACTTTAAACTGCTATATATTACTCCATTTGTTTGACACCCTGAGTTTAAAATTTTATCCTATTTAGAATTTCTAATCACCTTATCAAAGCTTATCACTGAACACTATTCCGCTGTTCCCCGGTCGGACAAACTCCCACCGACTAAAATGAACAAACTTCTATGAAAACGATCGACGCAGATTATTACAGATTTGAACCCGGACCCAACTTCTCCCCGGTGAATAGATATTTATTAATAACAATCTGCGATAGAATTGTACACTTTCTATAGATCCCACTCGGTCGTAATAACCTAACAGACAACAAAACGTCGCAAACCGCCAACTGACTATCGTCTGCTTTCAGTCAGGTGAAAGATAACAAACCATGACGTCACGTTTGACAGGTCAAAGTTCACGTCATGTAGTTACCCCAAGACGAAACAAGTATTTACGGAAATGTGACACGCATTTAGCAGGTTATCGTCGCGGTTATCCGGACTAAAGAATCCTCATTTGTAGATTATTATTGACTTACTCAATAAAGCTGGATAATCGCAAAACTTCCTTTATTCGACGAATAATTTCATTTTGATCTGGGGTCGGTAACGCACGTGTCTGCTTATTACGTCATCGACCTCAGCCGCCCATGTTGTTATCCAAACAGGGGGATTTTCACTTTTAAAAGATAAATTCTTAACAAATACAAGACGGACTGTTTACAACTTTAAAAAACATTTTGAAACTGCTTGTGAAAGTTGTTTTGTTGGATTAAGAAGAAACTGGCGATCGATTTTCAAGGCCTTAGAATACAACACCACGCGGGGACAGATTTGTTTGAAAGTTTAAAACCGACTGGGAATTGAGATGCAGTGTTTTGTTTGTAGGATGGCGGCAGTGAGTCACAGTTTTAATGGTTGAACGAGAACAAAAGACCGAGATTGTTTTTAATTGGGCCATTACGATTTGATTAGAGGAGAAGACTATTCAACAGGGGTTGTAGGAATGAATATAAAATACATTTGTTTATTGATCGATACAGATGACTAACTTATGATGAATTCTGTTAAATGGAATAATTATTACATCTGGGGTATAAATGATCTTTTATAGTCCGAATCCTTTTCATGGAGTTCTAATATAAATTATTTCTTGTATCTGAAATCTTTCGGGTTCATTAAATTCTCTTCATTACAGTGCCTAGTAAATCGGAAGATCTGGAAACCCCGGGGTATTGAATTATCTTTCATACAGTAGCTAGTCAATCGGATGGGATCAAAACTCCGTGGTATTGAATTCTCTTCATTACAGTGCCTAGTCAATCGGATGGGATGAAAACTCCGTGGTATTGAATTCTCTTTCATACAGTGTCTAGTCCATCGGATGGTATAAAAAACGAGGTATTGAATTCTCTTCCGTACAGCGCCTAGTTCTTCGGATGGATTGGAAACCTGAGGTATTGAATTATTTTCCCTACAGCGCACAGTCCTTCGGATGGGATGGAAACCCGAAGTATTGAAATCTTTTCCATAAAGTGAATAGCTCATCGAATGGAATGAAAACAGGCTGTTTGATCAATCGTTTCACTTCCTCGGAAGAGGGGTGGGGGCGAATGGTTAGCACGTGGGTGCTATGACATAATGTCATTGGGTCAACTGTTAAATACCCCTACGCGCAAGCAAATTATTGAAATAAAATTAAACCATATGTTGTGCTTAGTGGATGTTAAACCAAATTCTCTCTCTTTCTTTCTCTCTCCCTCTTCCCCCTCTCTCTCCCCCCTCTCTCTCTCTCTCTGAAACTTACTGAAAGACTAGAATTTTATAAATGACTTCTATAATTGGGTAAATGAAATGAAACGAAAGGGGGTTTAACGTCCTACTGTTCTATATATTTGGGTAAAACCAAATAGAAGTGTCCCATTACCTTAAAATTGAATATTTTCATTTTTTATTATCTTTTCAACGATTTTAGCAAGAACGATCAGCTCTTTTTCTAAATCTTACGTTAAATTTGAGTAAAAAACAAAAAAAAGTGTCACATTACTTACGTGCACTTAAAAAACCCAATGTGCCTTAGTTGTCAAAATCATCTGTCAAATATGATCTGTGTTGTAATCAGTTTGTCTGATTTATTAGGTCACATTATTCTGAATTCCATCTAGACTTCTTACCGCTTTAAGTTTACATTTGTTCAAGAAGTATATGGCTCTATTTAAATTCAGGTCCACGTGGATCAACTGACTTGTCATTAAACTATTGATTAAATAGTCTATAGTCAGAGGGGTCGGGATGGCCTATTATAGTGGTGTAGAGAGCCCCGCTTCGACCTCTAGCTGGCCGGCCACCTGCGGCTTGCGGATGTGGTTTCGAGCCCTAGTATAAGCGTATATGTGGCATGGAGATAGGGGCGCCTTCTCAACCCCCTGGGTTTCCTCCGGGCACTCCGGTTTCCTCCCACTGCTAAAGACCCCTACGCACAAACGAATTTTTGAAATAAAATTAAAACCATATGTTAGTCCCGAAATGACGAGTGGACGCTAAACCTCTCTCTCTATCTCTCTCTCAGTCTATAGTCAGGGAGAGGGGTTTAATATAGGCTATGTCTGTTCCTCAATCCCTACTCAGATACCAATCCGAATAAAATATTGCTTATAAAAGAAATAGTCTATAAATTAATGAAAGATACATTATGGGAGATTAGATAAAAAAAAACTGGCATTTCTCACTATAATAGTGAAAAACGAGATAATGTAAAGGAAATTTGCTGAAACTTTCAGTCAAATTTATCCAGTATGAACCGAGAATTAAGCGAATGAAATTTCCGCCTAATAGCCTCGATCATCATTACAAAAGTCGGTACGATAAAAAAAAGCATAGTCTCGATTATTCATTTTATGATTATTGGCGCAATATACATTATGGGAGATTAGATAAAAAAAAACTGGCATTTCTCACTATAATAGTGAAAAACGAGATAATGTAAAGGAAATTTGCTGAAACTTTCAGTCAAATTTATCCAGTATGAACCGAGAATTAAGCGAATGAAATTTCCGCCTAATAGCCTCGATCATCATTACAAAAGTCGGTACGATAAAAAAAAGCATAGTCTCGATTATTCATTTTATGATTATTGGCGCAATATAGCCTGGTTGGAGCTGGTGTGCCATAAAACCACATTTCATTCATTCATTCATTTCATGATTAAAACAGAAGATCGGTTTAGTAAATATAAAGGATTTATTTACATCAGGAACACATCTACATAATATAACATTTACTATTCTGCCCCTCGGCCAAGGCAGCGGCTGGACTCAGGTGAGTCCATACACCTGTCCACGCCTTTCTTCTCCCCCGCCTCCTCGCTTACTAACTGTCGGTGAACTACGCAATTATATACCAACAGGATACAGATAAGGCACATAGTCATATCTGCAATTGTTTCTTTTATCTCGTCACGGCATGTGCATAAACATTTGAAGTCGTGTGGATCTTGTACACAGATCATGTATAGCTTGTAATGGACATATTGAATTAATTAGATTTTAATAATATCGTGCAATGATAAAAGTTTATATAGAGGTGAAAGTCAAAATCATCTATTGTCAAAACTAGCAGAGTTCATTAAGTTCTATGCACCTAAATGATTACTGGGTTACATCTTGTCAAACCTCGAAGCTGGTTTTCTTTCAAGTTTATCGGATTTTCTTTAGACAAGGGCATCTCTGCACTAAAAATTCCCCACACTCTTCGAATGACGAAACTATGAGAACTTTTTTCTAACAGCGGCAAGTTTTCCTTGTAAGTAAATCGGCACCGCAAGTTATCCTTATTATAAGTAAAACCGCGCCGCATCGGCGATGACGTCATTTTGCATCGCAATTGTATAGGTAATGGGGAGATAATTACAAGTCTTGGAGCAGAAATAGTCACTTGAATAGTCCTGATGGGTTAGTTTATAAAACACATAATAGAGACACTTTTTCAAGAATGGGTTTTGGGGCCGAGAAAGTTTATCTCAATTTTCTGGCGTGATTTCCCCTTGTCAGTGATCCAGAAGGAGGGCCTGACAAGGACAGCTGCCTAGTCGTTCGGATGTGAGGAAAAACCGAGGTCCCTTGTAAACATTGGAGTGCACGTAAAAGATCCCTTGGTGGCAGTTGGAATTCGATATAAGAGTAGGTCGTAGCGCCACTGCCCGGGCAAAATTTCCCTCATACCCTCTGTATGGCGTATGCCCGTCTTCCATTAGCCCAGGTTAGGTGCAGAATATAGTAGGACGTTAAACCCCATATCATTCCATTTCATTGTTTTACTGATCTCGCGAGACAAACAGATTAAGTGAGCGATCTGTATCTGTATATCTTGTGGTGTTATTATACTGTCAGTTAAAGTGAGTTGTTCGTGTCGATGATAATCTATTAATAGATGGCGTGTCACCTGTCAAAATGGCGGCTTAACTGCACGCAGAATAACAAAATACTATATCAATCAATCTTAGTACAGTTTGTCATGTTGATCTTTTAAGTCACCTATAAACCAATTTTAGTCACGGTTTTGTCAGTGTTTTGTTTTCCATTTAAAGTTACCAATGCCGCTGATTAGTAATTCAGAGGTTTGGAATCTCTTGGAAACTAGAAATGACCCCCATGCGCAAGTGAATTATCAAAAAAAATGACCTGCATGCTATGTTGGCTTTTGTTTTTAATTTTAATTATAAGCCTTTGTCATAAATGATGTTCATGCTTGTTTTTTGTTTCTTTTAATGGATGAAATGGGGTTTAACGTCCTACTATTATGCATCTAACCTGGGCTTATGGAAGACGGGCATGCGCCATACAGTGTGCTATGAGGGGAATTTTTGCCCGGGCAGCGGCACTATGGCCTACTCTTATATCGAATTCTAACTGCCAATGGATCTTTTAAGTGCACTCCAATGTGTACACGGGACCTCCGTTTTTCGTTCCATTCGAACGACAGGTATCACTGACAAGGGGAAATCACGCCGGAAAATCGAGATGAACTGTCTCGGCCAATGCAGGGATCGAACACCCGACCTCCAGGCGAACCAGCGCCTTATCCATTAGCCACCGCCATCCCCATTTTTTTTTTTTTAAATGTTCTGTTGATATTTGTATGCTGCCTCTTATGGGGTGTTTAGATACAATAAAATCTATCTATCTATCTCTCGCTCTCTGAATGTTCACAAAATGGGTTTTACAAGGTCATTTTGGTTCTAACAAATGGTTCAATTTTATTTCAATAAATCACTTGCGCGTAGGGTTCTGCGGACTCGGGGTTACTCGACGTTATATAGCAGGTTAACTGGTGGCCAGTCTTCTCCACATATCAAAAATTGGCCAAACCTCTCCAAAAAAAAAGGGAAAAAACCCCCGTAATCACTAGAGACTGGGCAAATAGAGCTCCAATCTCATCTAGTAGGTCAATCTGCATTATGTAGGTCGTGTGACGTCGTGCACGTGATCACGACATATCTAACAACAGGGCGTGCTTGATAACTGTCAGTCATTCCAAATAAGGTAGGACGAAAAACATGGCAAGAACGCCCATTTTATTGTGAAGTTCGCAAATTGTCCAGTCTCTGGTGCTGGTTACAGGTTTACTCAAAGTTTTTTTTATACAAATGGAAACGATATTGTTGGTTTACTAAAAATTAATACTTTTATATAAATCGAAATGTAAAATAAATAGAAGAGACTTGGCCAGTCTATATAACAGGCCATGTCTATTAATTAGTCACCTTTACATCTGAACAATGCAATTCCGTAAATATATTTCGTAAAAAAACTCTAGCGGCAGATTTCGGAAAGGAAGATGCGATAGACAAGTTCTTCACATTTGTTTTCTGAACTAACTCCATTTATTGCAGGTCTTCTGGGAAATCTGAAGCTTACTCTTGAATACAATGTAAATAAAACAGCAGCAGTATTAAATCCATCTCGACAATGAACTGTAGAACTGGATTATATTATAAGTTTAAACTAGGGGGCTTCATTCTCCTACTACTCTCGATTCGAGGGTGCAATTACCTTGTATTGGTCACAAAAAACACTTTTCACGTTGTCAACATTCTTTTTAAAATACAACAATGATTCGAAAATTTAATTTAGACGCTGCTGACGATAAACATCGATTATTCACCATTTTAGAATAGAGAGAGAGGGAGAGAGAGAGAGGTGACCGGTCAGCTAGAGGTCGAAGCGCGGCACTCTAGACGACTAGGCCATCCCAACCCCCCTATTAAAATAGAATAGATACGTAGGTAACTAACGTACGGTAATTAAATGGTAGCTCTGCAGGTGGGGTGTGTCTGTTGTTCAGAATAGAATAGAATGCTGTTCATTAGTTTTTTCTGTACAGTGTTTGCATACAGATTGTATAGCTTTCTATGCTTAGCTGTCTCACTATAATAGCCTCTTTATCGCCCCCGTCACTCAATAGCAAAACTATTATTCCAAGGGAGGTAACTACATTTTATGATCAAAGAATGAGGATGCAACCCACCATTGTTGTTTAAAGCAATTCAATGTATCTTCCATGTCCCCCACAGAGTTATGGTGATGTGTAACGCGGATTGTGTTTTAAGTTATATAATACGATTATTATGTTTCTCATCGAAACTTATTATGTATAGCTGTTGAGTGTCGGTTTATTCCTGCGAGGTAAATTGTTGAAAGGGAGATAACTATTACATGGATGTGGATGCAGACCACAATTAATTTCCCCATTGATTTCAATATTATATCAATTCTGTTCCAAAAATTTTCTTTGAGCTGAATGCTTTTCACATAAATATAGGAACAATAAGTATAAATAGACGAACTACAATTTGTTGGTACCGAGATGGTGAAATTTGTTGGTGGTTTTAGTATAGTGTAGGCCATCGAAAGAATAAATAACGAAAAGAAATATAGATCTGTATTTAAATCTGACTGGTTCAACGACGGAAATTATGTCATAAAGTCCAACAAGATTATAAATCGTTACGAGAGAGAGAGAGAGAGAGAGAGAGATAAAGAGAGAGCAATAGGGTTAAACGTTCACTTGACATAAACTGTGTCATTTCAGGACTACCATATTATGGTTCAATTTAACTATTCGCTGCTTACGCATAGGGGTCTGTAGCCGTGGGAGAAACCGAATAACCATGAGTAAAACCCGCGAGGTTGGTCAGGCGACCCTACGTCTTGTCACGTACAAGTGAGTAATTGAAACTCCGCTACTTGATTCAATAATAGAACTTATGATCGGCCACCCAACCCCGCTTCTCAATTTAAACATACTGAGACTGACGACCATTCTATAAGAACACGATGTCTGGGTATCGAATATTACACCATCCTCCCCGAGATGGAACAAACTGGTGTTGTATATGTAACACCACCACCCATACCCCTAAGTAGGTAAAAATTGGGGGGGGTTGGGTTTTTTTATACGAACATGTTTGATAGTAAATATTATATAAGCAGTGCCGGCGGAAGCAACTCTTGATTGAGGGAGGGGAGCATCCATCCTAAGTCCCTATAGGCTAGGGTCCAAGGGCCGCAATAACCTGAAGAAAATAGGACTTGCGGCCAAATTATTTGGGGGGTGGGGGGCCTTTTCCCCCATACTCCACCAGCCCTGATGATTGAGCACCAAATAGGAAGAAAAATAAAGAAGATTAAAAATCACATAGTTAAGAAGGGCGTTCCTGTCCTCGTGAACCCGTGGGGGAACAAACACCAATGTTGTACATATTACACCACCACCCATCCCCCGCAGATGGAACAAAACACGAAGTGTGTGTATAACACCATCTCCTCCACCCCAGTTGGAACAAAACAAATGCAAAGACAAGATTTCATTTTTTATAAAATTTATTTTCATTTATTGCACAGTAAAATTATGATGAGTACATTTTAATAAAGCTAAGTAGGGGTTTATTTTCATTATAATCTCCACAGTGTCTTTGAGACAGAAGTTATAAATATATCTAATATTGCTGAGATGTTAAATTCTTTAAAGTATCTACTAAAATTTGGATTTTATCTTTAGTTAAGATATCGAGAAACAGGGGCCCAGACCATAAGATTATCTACACTTAATAATAATTTTTTGGTTTTGTTTTCTAAAAACAACTATGATATTATCTATTTAAATATAAATATTAACGTGGATTACGATGGCTGCTAAAATTGGGAGATTGTCCGATAAATGTACGTTAAACAAACAAATAAAATAATTAATTAAAACAAATAAAATATAAATATATGCATAAAGTAAACAAACAAATATTAATAAATAGTTTGAAATAATTTAAAGCAAAAGCATGGAAAATAGAAAATGATATGAATAAATAATAAAGCTAATGCAAAAGTAATTTATACAAATAAATATTGAATTTTACTTCCAGGTTTACACTTATTACCCTGTAGGGCAAGCTTATCGCCTCCAGGGCAAGGTTATTACCCGGCAGGGCAAGCTTATTACCCTATAGGACAAGCTTATTACCCTGTAGGACAAGCTTATTACCCTGGAGGACAAGCTTATTACCCTGGAGGACAAGCTTATCTATTCATTAATAAAAATATTGTCCGTTATAATAAAGATAGAATATAGCTAATTCATTAATATAAATATTGTCGATAATAATATTCTGAAGGGAACATAGCTCATTTCCATTGTTACTGTTATATTATTATGCCTTACCATAAATGGAAATATTAATCTATTCCAATATTCAATTTTTATAAAGTGTTTCATATTATACAATTATTATAACTGAATAAATATTTAACATAGATAGACAAAAATAATTTAATTTTGAGGTTTGAGGTGAGTCATGCCATGATCTTTTTTTTCTGTTTTTAAATCAGAATTTAATGAAAATTAATAAAATTCAAGCTTAGCTGTTTTCATTGGATTTAAAGTTTCGCGGTTGGCTAAATATATAACGAGTTCACTTAATCCTTTAAATCAGAATTTCTAAATCTAATAAAATAATACTAAAACTATAAAATATTGTTATACTCCATCAAATAATACTAAAATTAATATTACATGTATATTATTTTGCTCCGCCAATCAGAAGGTGGAGTACAGTCACGTGAGTAATGATGAAATTAAGTTTAACGTCCTACTGTTCTGTCCTGACTGGGATCATGAAGACGCGATGATTATTGTAACCATGGGTACGTGTATATTATTTGTTCCAGTTGGGTTGCTTTAAGCAACATGTTAAATACACAAATCTTACAAAATATGGCGATTATACAAATAACATTATATATTATGATATAAATTAAAGATTTGACGCTTAACGATCGTATGTCGGTAAATAAAGCTTTGATAAATAACGATTGTATGTGCGTAAAGCTATAAAAATAAAAATTATTTTTAAATTGCATGAATTGTAATACTTAAATTTTTGTTACAATTTGAACACAATTTTAAGCGGTTTGAGTGGTTGCCTCTAAAAAGCATGTCACGTGATTGCTGATATAAGTCGAACAACATTTGAGTGGTTGCTTCTAACATTCAAATATTTTAAACGATTGTTTCTATAAAAAAAATCAAAAAACATTCGAAGTAGTTGCTTATGAAATCGCTATTAAGTGATTGCTTGTAAAAAGTTATACAACATTTTAAATAGTTGCTATAGAAATCGTTTTTAAGTGATTGCGTATAAAAATTTATACAACATTTTAAGTAGTTGTCATGGAAATCAATAAACTTGTTACGTGATTACTGTTGTACAGTTAGTCGTGGAATACTAGGAATAATTATGATATTTAAATGGATACAATACAACGTCATGAAAACAAAATTAAATTAACATGAAAGGAACCTTTGTTGACACTCAAATACTTTGATGAAAAAATAAATATTTCCTACGAAAATCATTTATTCTAATTATAATACCGATCCTTTTTCCTTCTTTATCCATAATTAAATTTTAAATTTTGATTACCAATAAAGGAAACTAAATATAGATCTGTATTTTAAATATTTGATATTTTAAATGAATTGTTTGTAACAATGTTACTGTTCATAACGTTTTAAATCACTGACAGGGTGGTCGTAACGTTGTTACAGTTTATAAAGTTTTAAACTCTTAAAGTTCTAGGCTTTGCGTGGATGTTGAAAATGACGATATCATGAAATTTTAATGCTGTAAATCCACAATGGCGGTGTTGTTTATTCCTTTGAGAGGTACCAGCCTCATTTCATCTGTATTTTATCAGAGTTATTGAATAGTCAGATCTGTAAAATCTCAGTCAAATTATTTCATTCTTGGCTGCGTTCGGGCGGTTTGTAGAATAGCGGAGTCTCGATTATCACTGCTGCCTTTGTTACGATAGTTAACAAAGTCTCGATTATTTAAAATTTTAATTAAATCATTAACCACAAATCGTGTTTGAATCCGTTGAAAATCTCCAGCGTCCGATGGCATCGAGAGTTGATTATGATCTGGATAAGGTAATTAATGTTAAAGGAAGACGTGCAGTAGCCTATTTGTCTCTTGAATAGTGTATCCTTAAAGTTATTTCACGTAAATGCGACTAAACTATTTTTACGTTTCCGGGGATAAGAGTAATTCAAATTCCCAGTTTGTCTAGTTTTCAGCGTCGCAATAATAAACGTATGCATGTCACGTGATACACGTGGATGACGTAATATTTACAATGGCAATCCTTTATACTGATAAAGATATAAACCTCTTAAAGCTCCTCCTCCTCATCGTCGGTCAACACATTGACCAATCAGCTTATTGCTACTCATGAATATTCATTTCGAACGTTTTCACTCGGCAACATTAAGCAAAAAAGCACTTCCGTTCATCACTCGATTCTTCCGACTTTTGTATACGACATATTCTGACGTCTGGTTCGGAACAAATGTATTTATTTTTTTTTTCATTTTTCACTTTGTACACAAATTGTAAGCACACAATTGAAATGTTTTGAAGACGTTGTTATGTTCTATGGTGGAGCACGGTCATACATAAGTTTACTTTTACACGCCATACTGTAAGACGGAGGGATACTGACGTCATTAAACAAACATGGCGCTGATGGTCGTCTGCGAATATCCGACATTAGGATGCTGTTCATGGACGAGGGTTTATTCCAACCGGCGCATATTGGATTACATCGATGCTCATTGAGAATTTTGGATATCCCCGCTTCGCCATTATCGCAGAATCCAAAACACGAATCATAGGAATGAATGCTGGGTGTCTTCAGTTTAAACGTGGTATTGTAGATTCCTTCCAGGTTACAGACTATCAGGAAACCACCGCTATTCACGTACGACCAGTGCACGAAGGCTTCCAACATTTCACAATTTCCAAACCCCGCTCGACCTTCGTTATCAATAAACGGATACATATCTTTGCCGATATATTCCTCGACCATCACCCATTCGTTATGGTGGATGCGATCCGTGAAAAAACACGTCTCATCCATCAAAACTTTCCACGAATCCGTGAAAGTAAATCGTGGTGATGTTAGTCCAAGATATTGGTGGAAACTCTTCGCGGCATCGTAGACTTTACGGTTTATAGCAATCTGCGTATCGCACCACGTAGCGGTACCCTTTTCACCTCTTGGTACTTTCACTGCAGCAAATTGACCACGGAGCGGACCGTTTCCGTTAAATTTTCCTTTAAATATATCCTGGTGAGTGCCGATACATTTTCTTTGATTATCGAATGCGATCCAATAACTGTCACCGTTTCGTCCTGGATGCGAGTTAATCGTCGTGTGGTTCATACTGAGCATCTTGTATTTAGTCTTCAACTCTACTTTTTTAATATTCTGAAAAATAGAAAGAAAAAAAATTACTTTTAATAACAAGATTATTAAAAAAAAATAACAAAGATTTTTAAAAATAAAGATTTTTTTTTTTAAAAAAAAAACAAAGATTTTTTTTTAAAAAAAAACAAAGATTATTAAAAAAAAAAAAAAGTTTATTAAAAAATAAAAACAAAGATTTAAAAATAAACAAAATAAATTCTATAAAAACAAATCTGACATAGTGTACATGATCCAAAGTAATTAATCGATTATCGATTTGACGAATATGATTTGTTACCTGTAATATACAAGTTGATATAATTTAATTTTTCACTGCACGCGCTATAAAAGTAAACTATACGTTAGCTCGCTATGATAGTTCGACCATGAATAACTTCATATTAGCATGTCACCATGTAGTTATACTAACTTGCTTGATAATTCTAAGAAATGACCATTGATAGATCCGGTCAGCTTAAAATAGTTATTGTGAATTTACAGTAAATAAATACAACTCATGCGATGATTAATAACTAGTGTAGGAAAACCTTGTTATATTCTGAAAGAAGTTCAAGGTCAGTATGTAAGTGCGGGACTATTTAATTATCATAGAAAGAAAGGTGGAGATATAATGAATATAAACATATGATTTGGTATCAAATTATTCAATGAAGTCATAGTAATTTTCCACCATGTGTGAATAAGGGGAATACCCTATTCTAATATAGAATAGAAGTATATAGTGACCGCCATGATTTTAAAAATCTACTTTTGCTTTGTTTTGATTGCTATCGCTGGTTTACGTACACGCCACCCTATACACAGGCCCCCATACATTAGCCTTGTCAGTCTGTTTGTTCCATTGAAGAAATTGTATAACAGAGGCAGTAAACCAATAAATATTATATCTGGTTCAGCTGGCACTTTCGTTTTGATTGTCCAACTAAGTGGATTTTCTCGAGGTCCCCCGGTTTCCTCCCACTGATAAAGACACCTACGCGTAAGCGAATTATGGAAATAAAATTGAACCATATGTAAGTCCCGAAATGACCTGGTAGTAGACGTTACCCCCTCTCCCTTTCTCTCTCTCTCTCCCCTCTCTCTCGCTACCCCGCTCTCCCTTTCTCTCTCTCTCGCCCCTCTCTCTCGCTATCTCGCTCTCTCTCTCTTCTCTCTCTCTCTATCTCCCCCTTATGAATATTATATGTATTTCTTCTAAATGTCAATATCCCAATCAATAATTAGTCTTCAAGCCGTTTGTGCGTGTAGATTACCGTGTAGTGACGACAGCTTGATTTTTACAATTGATTCACAATGATGCACAATAAATGACCTAAACTTGTACACGTCATCAGTAGTGACTAGTGTCTGTGAAACTATAACTCGAGTACAATAGTATGGGCATTGAGTCAAGTGGCTTGGTTTCGATTCCCCCGCGGGCCGCGTGTACGTGACAAGGAGTACAGTCGCCTGTCCAACCTTTTGGGTTTTCTCCGGGTCCTCCGGCTACATCCTATAGCTAAACACACTTTGCGATGACGAAGTAATTAAATATAACTGTTTCATGTTAGTCTTGAAATGAATTTTTTTTGTATCGAGTGGAATAAAACTCCATTTCTCTTCCGCGCGTGTATCTATACTTTCTTTTGGGGACATTTAGCAAAAGACAGGTAAGAAACACAAAGTAATTTTGCTTGAAAACCTTGAGCGAAACCTCACTTTAATTAAAACAGTAATTGTGTTCCATATTATGTTTTTGTGTTTATTGCGTGTTTCTATAGTTACAGACATCATTACGTGTATCTTTAGTTAGACTCAATATTACGTGTATTTATAGATAGAGAAAAGTTTGTTATTGTCAGATTGTTCACAATGCAAATTTGAAAGATCGTTTTAAAAGGGATTTATGTCATTATAACTGTTACAACAAATTGAACTACACGTCATTTTATAGAATTTATTTATAATTGAATATCAATCAAAAGAATTTGTTTTTAATCTTTCAAATACCAATATTTACCGTTTACATAATGAGACACAATACTATGGAATACAAATACTGTTTTATTATATAGCGACGTTCGAGTAGGGAAGTTTATATGAACTGAATATCTTGTAAGTACAAAAATTGTAATTGTATTCCGGCTATGCATTATTATGTAAATACTGCCATTTAAAATACTAGAAATAAAATTATAATGACATCTATAGCAAAATCTTTAAGGTCAAGGTTATACTGTAAGAATTGATTCATATTATGTAAATTTCTATTGTACGAATACAAATGAAATCACTTCTAACCCGTTTTAACTGAAGACCAATCTAGATAAATGATTTGTAGATTGAATAGACAATTAATATAAATGCTTTAAAGAAATACTAAACTAATGTATGTCAATGTTGATCTTATACATGTATATAGTATTAACGATTGGAAATCGTTTTAACCAACGATAAAATTATTCCTTTTATTCAAAATATTAATTATAAGGGAGAGCATTCCTAAAACATCAAACGAAAGCATGACGCCATAAGCAGTTGAATATGGAATTCATGCATGTTATCAGCGATGTCTTGTCAATTTTCAAATCATATACTCTACCCTAATTGTGGGAAAGAAATTATATTTTTTTTAAAAATTAAACTTGAATATAAGTGTGATTTTATCGATAAAAAAAAACGACATGTGGCTAAATTAAACATCGGCCCTTGTCTCATATTATCCCTTTAGCTTAAGTTCAACTGTTGTTTTGTTTTATTCTGTTTTGTTTTAAATATCGCGTCATTTCATAGATCGATTATAAAAATCGTCACGCAAGGGGTCTGATATCCTCTTAAAAATAAAATGAAGTTTAACGTTCTACCATTCAAACCTTATCAGTCTAATGAGGATAGAGAGAGAGACATGGAGTTTAACGTCTATTCTACACAAACTAGGTCATTTCGGGACTAACTAATGAAGACAGATTATTCTCTTTAATATAACCGAATAATATCCAGACTTACTGGTACATTGTTATCCGAGAGAAAATAGAAAAGCTGTTTGAACCCCATCCCGCCACCTACCTATAGATCCAGTGGGTTTTATGTGGGTCAACACACCGTAGACATTATTCTTAAACAAATCAATTCAAACATATCCTTCAAGAATCTACGGTATAACATCGAAAACTGAGCTGACCTTATTCTTAAACCGATCCGTTCAAATATCTCCTGCTAGAATCGACGGTATAATATCCAAATACATGAAATCACAATGAACCACTACACGACATCTTGTACTACCAGCCGACAGCACTTCCATCTAATTCCTTTTTTACGGAGCCATTGTTTTGTCTGTTGTCATAGTAACGTGTAACGCACGTGAGTCGAATCAATACTTGTACCGTTAGCTATAACTAGAGCGTGACATTCGTACCGTGTGTTGTTTATTAATGAGCGAATAACGGGGAATTACCCTCGCGGGTCGAACAGATCACGTGACAGATCACCTGTTAATTAATTAGTATATTATTGATTGCAGGTAGATTATAAGATTTATTACGCTAATTAACATCTATTCTCGGAGGGTTTGACAGGGACAGCTGTCTAGTCGTTCGGATGGGACGTAAAAATCAAGGTTCCGTCTGCACATTGGAGGGCCTGACAGGAAAGATGTCCAGTCGTTCGGATGGGACGTAAAAATCGAGGTCCGTTCTGCACATTGGAGGACCTGATAGGGACAGATGTCTAGTCGTTCGGATTGGACGAAAGAAATTCGAGGTCCCGTGTACACATTGGCGTGCACGTAAAAGATCCCTTGACAGTTGGAATTCGATATAAGAGTATATAGACCGTAGTGCCGCTGTCTTGGCAAAATTTGCCTCATAGCACACTGTATGACGTATGCCCGTCTTCATTAGCCCAGTTCGGAGCGGAACAGTAGGACGTTAAACCCCATTTCTTTTCATTTCATTTCACCATCTATTCTGTTCAGCGTCATCAACAAGAGGCTCGTCAAACCGAGAAGGAGGCTGCACGGATAACATAAAACTCCTCTCCATTAATATAAGCTTCTGGAATTTCCCGATTTTACGCGCAGTTTCTATTTTTAATCCAGGGTTTAGTTTCAGACAAGGCGCATATAAAGCCTTCGTAGTTGGACGGGCACGTCCTGTTTCGCCAATAAATATCATCGCCGTAAATTAATGTCTATTCCTCGTGATGAATTTATTGTTTAACCAAGACGCACCTTAATAGATTTAATATTCCCAAAAGCTGGGGATTTTTACCAATCAAATAGTCACTGAACGTTTTACTACACTCTGAGTTATTCACCTATCTTTGTTTAATCAATACTTAATCGATTAATTGATTAATCAATCACTTGGTCCTATCGAATACCTAACCAAACCCGTATGTAACAAATCGAATGTTTATATACGGTATAAGTACTCCGATTGCGAAATTAAGAAAATGTTTATTGTGACATTTTTTAGTCACTCACTAAATGTTGGTTAGAATAATTTAATCGTTTAAACTATTTATATCATATTAGATATAGCCATGGGTGGGGGTGGGGTGGGATGGCCTTGTGGTCTAGAGTGTCATGCTTCGACCTCTAGCTGGCCGGCCACCTCTGGCTTGCGGCTGTGGTTTCGAGCCCTGGTGTGAGCGTATGTGGCATGCAGATAGAGGCGCCTACTCAATCTCGTGGGTTTCCTTCAGGCACTCTGGGTTCCTCCCACTACTAAAGACCCCTACGCGCAAGCGAATTATTGAAATAAAATTAAACGATGTTAGTCCCGAAATGACCTAGTTGTGTTGAGTCGACGTTAAACCCCATCTCTCTCTCTCTCCCTCCCTCTCTCTCTCTCTAGCCATGGCGAAACGATGGTAAATGATATGTGTAATGATACATGGTATAATCATATCTAATTTAATCTTGTACTTCAATAAAATGAAATGGGGTTTACCGTCCTACTGCTCTGCTCCTGAATGGGATAATGAATACGACTACGCCATAATAATATAGTGTGCTATGACGACAATTGTACACGGGACCTCGTATTTTCTGCCCACCCGAACGACTAAACGCTTTCCTTGTCAGATTGTCCGCTCTGCACCCACTGACAAGGGAGGGGGGCTGGAAAATCCGCGGGAAACTGTCTCGACCATGTGATCGGGATTGAACCAGAGACTAACTGGTTAATGAACTATAGCCCTATTCACTGGGTTGCCGAGGCTGCCATATTGTACAGATACAATTGTATAATTAACAGCTTTATATAAACATTTCTGTGCTTGTTAAAGAATCCTATTCACTTATTTTTTTCATAGGATAAATTGTAAATACTAATCTTCACCTGAATGAAAAACCGTTTAAACCAGTTAATATGACAGGCTGTTTTTGGTTAATTGACAATATAAATAACATTTAATATTAAATATAATAATATAACTAATTAATCTTCTTATGCCAAATGACTATAGGCCCTTCCACCTGCACCACTGACAAAGTAAAGCGTGTCGACTGATCAAGGGACATTCGGTGTAGTCATACAACTTTCAACTTCGAGACTAGATCTCTGTACTAAATGACCGCCATATCCAAATGTGGTTCTACTCCGTGTCATATATACTATACATACACAGACTAAATAAATCTTTTCAATGATATTTAATTAAAACGAAATAAATATTCCTCAAAAGTATTGAACTATACTTGGAGTTTACGACTAAAATCGTCAAGTAAGGATTTAAAATGTCGATCAACTAAATTAGTGTCTTTTCTCAAGCGAAATGAAGTTAATTGTAGACCGACAACCAAAGTTTAGTATGCCCGGTTAGTAAGCCAGTGCCATTTTAATATTTTATTTTAATTATTTGATATATAATTATTATATTTTTTTATTATTATATTTTTTTATGTTTTTATATATTTGTTTATATATAATTATTTAATATTTTATGAATAATTATTTAAATATCTTATATTTGATAAAATAATTATTTTAATATCTTATATTTGATAAAAAAAAAATTTCAACAATTTATATATTTTCGAATAGGAATATCATAAATAAAATCTATAAATATTTTTTTTAATCACTGAGTGTTTATAACTTCGAGGCTTAAAGGTAATATTAGATGGAGGAAGTTCAACGTTTGTTAAAATTCACTGCATAATTGAAGGGGTCATTTCCATATCACACCTAAGTCACATTGGATAAACGGGGGGGGGGGGGGATAAACGGCTTACTTGTTCTTGCTAACGGCCTACACTTATATCGAAGTCAGAGTGCCTGGGGATCTTTTACGTGCACACTAACATGTACACGGGACCTTGGGGTTTCGTTCCATCCGAACAACTAGACAGCTGTCCTAACAAAGTAATTTGTACAGACGTATACTCCTTAATACGATTATATTAATCTGTACGAATCGGATTAACGTAGACACCTGTCACAGGTATTATTGGATTAATGGTTCTCCTAATTTGTACTTATACCTGGATCAATAAATATATACATTGTAGGATGGTGTATGTATTACACAAAAAACTGTTGCGCTCCTTGAAACTTCTAGTTGTAGCTGCATACGTTGGGAGCTCTTTCAAAGAGTTGTAAAGGCAGGTAATCAGGCTTACCTAGACCGGGATAGTAATTCTGTCGCGCTATGAGCACGCTTTGTGGATTTGGCGCTATATAAATGGACATATTATTATAATTATTATGAAGCTTGTCATCACATTTAAAACCAATATCGGAGACGGTGTTGATTAATTGATCACGGGCTGCATTCAAATCATTGTCTTTACGTTTTTAATCGGATGTTAATTAAATCAACCTTTCCATGGTATCATGTATAAAGTATTGGACGTTAAGTGTGTAATAAACAACAACAAACATCAATCTACTTAGTCTCGCTAGATGCCACTCAAATATTAGAGAGAGAGCGAGAGAGAGAGAGGGAGGGGAGAGAGAGAGAGAGGAGGAGAGAGAGATGAAAAAAATAAGTACACTGCCATATATATATACCCGGTTATTCGCCTTGCTGAAACATAAAAAAGTTTTTTGTCCATTCAACCACGATTTTAAATAACGAATGAAATGAAATGGGGTTTAACGTCCTACGCTTAAGCACCTTACCTGGGCTAATTGAAGACGGGTTTTAATAAAAGATTTTAATTAAAGATTTTAAACTTTGATTAAGTAGGCCCTTGTGCAATATACGTAGACTTTTACTCACTCGGTGGAACTTTACTCAATATACGTAGACTTTTACTCAACATAAGCAGACCTTTACTCAATATATGCAGACTTTTACTCAACATAAGCAGACCTTTACTCAATATATGCAGACTTTTACTCACTTCAAATAGATCTTGCCTCACTAAACAACAAGTAATTTTAGAAGCTGGTGTCGATTAAAAATTTACTCACTAAGTGCATGTAGTCCCGAACAACATACAGCAAATAAAAACAAATGCATAACAAACATGAAACACGGTAACATGATAACTATACAATCTAGAAGATTATAAGCGTGACCACAGCGGATTGTCAGTTTTGCATGTCGGATGACCGGGAAACGGACAGCGTACACTCGTTCGGGTGGAACGAAAAGGTTCCGCGTACACAATTGCGTGCACGTACTGACAATAGGAATTCGATGTGAGAGTAGGCCGTAGTGTCACTGTCCGGACACATGTTCCATAATAGCGCACTATATGGCGTACATCCACATCCGTATTCATTAGCCCAGTCGGTGCACAACAGTAGGAAGTTAAACCCTATTTTATTTCATTTATAACAGTAGGACGTTAAGCCCCATGCATCACAATGTTGTGCGATAGTCCGACAGTAGGACGTTAAGCCCCATGCATCACAATGTTGTGCGATAGTCCGACAGTAGGACGTTAAGCCCCATGCATCACAATGTTGTGTGACGGTCCGACAGTAGGACGTTAAGCCCCATACATCACAATGTTGTGCGATAGTCCGACAGTAGGACGTTAAGCCCCATGCATCACAATGTTGTGTGACGGTCCGACAGTAGGACGTTAAGCCCCATGCATCACAATGTTGTGTGACGGTCCGATATGAAAAAGAAAACAGTAATAAACTATTTACCTGTGCCTGTTTAGCGGTTGATTTGAATAAAGTAAAGTTCGAACTCCAGAAGTGAAATGGGGTATATTTAACTAAAATCTCTTTTATATCAATAAAATTGGGGATCCCCGCGAAATCTCGTGACTAGTTTTCTCGAAGTTTTTTTATATTTTGACCCATCACTAAAATTGGGTATCACTTGAGTTCGCGTGACTTGTTTTCTCGGAATTGTTTATAAACAATCGCATAAAAACTACCCATCCATGTCAACAAGATTCTCCAGAAAAACAATCTCTTAAGAATTGGAAATTCCCAATTTCAGTCCGTTGCATCAATCCCGGAAGTTGGGGGAGGTAAAGTTGAACGTCTAAAAAACCCATCTAGGTCAGGAATAGGGTTTAACGTCTTGTCAACACAAATACTTCGGTTATTTTTAGAATAACATATGGTAATGCTTTGTCTGTGGCCATCGCAGCGCCAGGGAGTTTTAGAAAGAAATGAAATGGGGTTTAACGTCCTATTGTTTTTCTCGGTTAAGAAAGGAGTGGGATACGCCTTACTAACTAAGTCACCGCAGCTCCACTTGGTTTAAGAAATGAATTAGGATTCCTTACTAACTAATTCAACTCAGCTTCACGAGATTAAAGAAAGAGGTAAGGATTTCTTACTAACCGAACTCCCACATGGATACCCCCTCCCCCCATACTAACGGAGACAACCAACACTTTGTACAACGTTTTTATTCTTTAAATTCAAATTATTAAACAGAATGTATAAAATGTCCCGCAAAATATTTTATTTATTAACACCTCCCCCCCAACCCCCAAGTAAAAAGTAATTCTTGTTCCATGGCTCTATCTAATAAATAAATTCCTCTTGACAATTATTGAAATAAATTTGGAAATTAACTAATTAAATTTTTAAAGGGGCTGAGTCACTAACTTAACATTTTCCGTAATATTCGAAATTACAAACACAAATTGTGCCCATTTCAATCAATATTGATGTTGTTAAGTTGCTGTGAAAATATTGTATCCTAATATCCAATATTTAAGTCGTAAACCCTGTCGTTTGGGACGCAAAGGGAATGAATAAAGGCAATCATATTCTAAATTACAATGCGACAGTAAATAGTAATGACTGATTCACGAATAATAATAAAAAAACGTGAAGAATCGGCTAATTAGGCATAAACAATTGTCGTTCAGTTTGGGCTGTTCGCGTAAGTCTCTGAACATAATTGATTAGAAATAACAATATATATTTTTAAAAAATCGAATATAAACCACTTTATATATACATTCATATTACATTAAAGGAGCTAAATCACTAACATTTGGGACCTAGTAATTCACCAAAGTGGATCGCAACGCATATTATACTATAATATGAATGTATATAAACTGATTTGCATTCTATGGTTTCCGTTTTTACTCCATTTTCAAATCAGTTATGTTCGGCGAAATAAGCCAATTAGTTTCAATCCAGTGCAAATTTTTAGCGCCTGGTTATTCCAGTCTACATATGCCGTGTGATACAGTGCAATACAACTAGGACTGAAGCGCATTATGGTACACGATTCGTTAGAAAATTTATTTTATCTTAAATATTGGATATCAGAATCTCATCTTTTCCCGGTACGTTTACATCATCAATGTTGATTTAAATTGACTAATAATTCGTGTTTTAGATGTCGAAGTTTTGGGAGGATTTTGAGTTACGGACTCCGGTTCTTTATTATGTGATTTTAGACTCATTTACGACTCAAGAGAATGTCGACATCAACTCATAAAATGAGATTCCACGTTGTTGAAAATTTGATGTTAATTATTCAATATTCTGGTCCAAAAACGAAATGAAATAAAATGAAATGAGGTTTAACGTCTTATTGTTCTGCTCCAAATGGGCTGATGAAGATGAACTAACGATGATGAACTTTCTGAAATAAAGTAGGGTTTAGCGTTCCGTGTTTTGTAACAATCAATCTAACGAAGGCGGGGTTCTATTCCACCAATGCTGATTATTTAATATTCAAAAGTCGAGAGACGAATTGAAAAGGGGTTTGACAGACTAATGAATTTGAACGAACAATTAATGTTGATTAATCATTATTCTGGGATCTGTTTCACGAAATTTTAACAAAGATAAAATCCAATTTTAGTAATTTGATTGGATAAATTAGATTGATTTTAGTGTTTAGCCAATCAAATTTCTACTAAGATTTGGATTTTATCTTTATTTAAGATTTCGAGAAACATGGCCCTGAAGCCGAGAGCTTAGTATACTATTGGCCCGAACCCCTGATGTTAATATTATATAGTATGTTGGTAAGAAGGAGGAAACCCACGAGGTTGAGAAGGCGCCCCAATATCTCCATGCCACATACACTCACACCAGGGCTCTAAACCACAGCCGCAAGCCGAGAGCGTAGTATAGTAGTTAATTATATAGTATGTTGGTAAGAAAGAGGGTAAGCCAACCTACCTGTTTATTCTACAACTGTTTGATTAGGTTTAAGGATATTCACAAACAGAGACTCGGCATTTATACCACATATCACCAGGGGTATTTTTAGCCACATTAATTTTACACGCGTGGGAGTGTCTCGAGCCGCCATCGTCGACATCTAACATCCTGATCGTCATACTAAACTTAGGCTGTCTGTCTAAAGTTAGCTCCGCTTGAGGACAGACACTAAGCTATAATATATAGTTGACCGACATTTTAAGTCCTAAATCGACGATTTAAGTCGAAAACACGAGGTATACTTCTAGAATTATGTTGGGTATTTATTCTGCTCCTATTTAATATAGTTGAGAAAGTTTTGTTTAGTCTTTGTGTGTCTGACAAATGTGAAACAGAGTAGAAAAGCATTACAAAACCGTGTACTTAATGTGGGATATGGCAGCCATTTAGGGCAGAGATCTATTCTCGAGGGTCCCACCTCCTCCCCATGCTCCTCCTCACCACCATCACCATCATCATCATGTTATTGAAAGATCTCACTTGTTGTGCCTTTATCCGCACTGAATGAAATAAAGGAGGGTCGCCATCGGGAAGGGATCTGAAACTCTCTTCGGGAAGCCTGGTTTCTTGTTTTATAATTCTTTCATCCATAGATGGTATTATGTGACTAGCACAGATAAAACAAATATTGTAAAAGAATATTTAGAAAAGTGTCAGTAGGTGGACCTGTATTGTTTTATTACAGTGGCCATAGCGGATTTATCGCAATGAGGAATTCGGATTTTCCGGAGTAGTTCGATCCCCATTGTCAGTGATGCACGACGGAGGGTCTGGCAAGATAAAACAAATTTTGTAACAGAATATTTAGAAAGAAGGATGAAAAAAAAAGGAAGTTCAGTTTAGCAGTTGGAAATGGTGTTGCCAAATTGTGTTAAAGAATATTAATTCATAAACGTATTAAGAGAGAAATGTGTATTATTTAGCAGTTAGAAATGGTGTAGGCCTAAAGTAAAACATGTTTCACGAAGATGATGGTGAAATTATGAATGGAAGGTTAATGAACGTGAGCTAGCCACGTGGTTGAAAATGATGTATATTGTTTATGACAGACGAGGAATCGAGATAAACACTCGACTTGATGTACATTACACCGCGCTTTCATCATCTCCATGTAATTTTACTAGTGGTTTTACCTTGACCTCAAAACCTCTATTTCCTGGAATGTACAAACTAAACCCAGCCCCTTTATAATAAAGGCGGTTTTATTTTTAAACAAGATTTCATAACCCCTGTGACATCTTTTCTCGTATACTGGACACTTGTTAACAGAGTCTACCTCTTTATTATCAAGACATGTGTTAGTATTAAGAGGGAAAGAGAGAGAGAAAGGGAGAGAAAGCGAGAGAGGGAGGGTAAAGAGAGAGAGCGAGCGAGAGAGAGAGATATAGAGAGATGGGGTTTAACGTCCACTCGACAGAAACTTACATATGGTTCAATTATATTTCAATAATTCGCTTGCGCGTAGGGGTCTTTAGCAGTGGAAGGAAACCGGAGGACCCGGAGAAAATCCACGGGGTTGGATAGGCGACACTACTCGTTGTCACATAAAACCGGGGATTCATTCGATAGTATAAGGAAATAATTGAAAAATAGGCTAACGTATTAATCATCTGCACAAACCAAGGTAATCGAAACGAACAGATGCGATGCGAAGCGATGCTGAGGGGGGATTTAGCCCTGGCGGCGCTAATGTACCAGAGTAATGAAGCCCGGCAGAAGCAATGGAGAGAGAGAGAGTGAGAGAGAGACGAAATAGGGCAAGTAGCCCTGGTGGCGCCAATGTATATTCTTATTCCGATATTAAGCGCGATACTCAGGATATTCGGGGGGGGGGGAGGTACCAGTTATGCCGCCGACCCGTTATGCCGCCGTTGGGGTTGAGTTGGAGTTAGGGTTCCCTAACCATATACAATAAGGGACGGCGACATAGCGGCACGGCGACACAACGATACGCTTCCAATACTCCCTATTCGGGAACTCGCGTTTCATGTGACAGCCAACCCCGCCATGGCCAAAGCTGACGCCCCCCCCCCAACCAACACCACTCTCGTCTACCAACAGAACCTGTCCTAAGAAAGGTTTGTGATGTGTAAAAAACTATAGTCCAGCCAGTCGACGCTCTCAGACTTCGTATTAGGAAGGGCATTCACAGAAATTTATTTTTAGAAATCTGACAACAATGAAACGTGGTACGTAGCGGTACCCTTTTCACCTCGTGGTACTTTCACAGCAGCAAATTGACCACGGAGCGGACCGTTTCCGTTAAATTTCCCTTTAAATATATCCTGGTGAGTCCCGATACATTTTCTTTGATTATCGAATGCGATCCAATAACTGTCACCGTTTCGTCCTGGGTGAGAGTTAATCGTCGTGTGGTTCATGCTGAGCATCTTGTATTTAGTCTCAAACTCTACTTTTTAATATTCTGAAAAAAAGTAAGAAAGAAATTACTAAAAAAACAAAGATTATTAGAAATATTAACAAAGACTATTAGAAAATAAAAACAAAGACTATTAGAAAAAAAAACCAAAGATTTTTAAAAAATAAAAAACAAAGATTTTTAAAAATAAAAACAATGATTTAAAAATAAACAATCATTTTTCAAAAATCAAATTTCTATAAAAACAAAGATTGAAAAATAAGTAATCATTGTTTAAAAATCAAATTTCTTTAAAAACAAATCTGACATAGTATACATGATCCAAATGGTAAAGTAAAAAATCGATAATCGATTGAAGAATATGATTTGTTACCTGTAATATACAAGCTGATATAAATTGATTTTTCACTGCACGCGCTAAGGTAAACTATACGTTAGCTCGCTATGATAGTTAGACCATGAATAACTTCATATTAGCATGTCACCGTGTAGTTATAGTATACTAACTTGCTTGATAATTCTTAGAAGTGGTCCTTGATAGATCCGGTCAGCTTTAAATAGTTATTGTGAATTTACAGTAAATAAATACTCATGTGATGATTAATAACTAGTGTAAGGAAACCCTATTATATTCTGAAAGAAGTTCAAGGCCAGTTTGTAAGTGCGGGACTATTTTAATATCATAGAAAGAAATATGGAGATATTATAATTATAAACATGTGATTTGTCATTAACTTATTCAATGAAGTCATGGTAGATTTCCACCACATGTGAACAAGGGGAATACCCTATTCTAATATAGAATAGCAGTAGATAGTGCATGACCGCGACGCTTTTAAATTTCTACTTTTGCTTTGTTTTGATTTCTATCGCTGGTAATGTCTACCCAATAAATTGAAATAAAATGGGGTTTAACGTCTTATTTTCTGCAGTACGCTATATACAGCGTGATATAAGAGAAAGTTTGCCCGGGCAGTGGCGTTATAAAGTTCTACTCTTATATCGAATTCCAACTGTTAAGAGATCTTGTTTACGTGCACACCACCCTATACACAGGCCCCCGTACGAATAACTAGACACTATCCTTGTCAGGCTATCTCTTCGACACCATTACAGAAAAAAGGGACTTTAATTCAATTTTCATTTACACAGACCCCCATGAGAACGACTATACAATATCCTTGTCAGACTGTTTGTTCCATTGAAGAAAAGTGAGACTTTATTTCACATTTTATTTCACCCGGTTGGTGAAAAAGGGTGACACTTGAATTCCCGTATTTATCCATTTACCCCGCTTGGTGAAAAAGGTGACACCTAAATTCCCATTCATTTATCCCGGTTCGTGAAAAAAAGTGAGACATAAATTATCATATTTATTCAGGTTGGGGCAAAAAGGTAAATTGAAATTTAATTTCATCTAGCCTTCATTAATTGAGGGAGTGATTAATTGTATAACGGGGGCAGTAAACCAATAAATATTATATCTGATTCAGCTGGCACTCTGGTTTTGATTGTCCAACTAAGTGGATTTTCTCGGGGTCCCCTGGTTTCCTCCCACTGATAAAGACCCCTACGCGTAAGCGAATAATGGAAATAAAATTGAACCATATGTTAGTCCCGAAATGACCTGGTAGTAGACGTTACCCCCTCTCCCTCTCTCTCCCTCCCTCATTCTCTCTCTCTCTCTCTCCCTCATTCTCTCTCTCCCCCCTCTCTCTCCCTCTCTCTCTCTCTTATGAATATTATATGTATTTCTTCTAAATGTCAATATCCCAATCAATAACTAGTCTTCAAGTCGTTCGTGTGTGTAGATTACCGTGTAGTGTCGACAGCTTGAATGTTACACTTGATTCACAATGAAGGACAATAAATGACCTACACTTGTACACGTCATCAGTAGTGACTAGTGTCTGTGAAACTATAACTCGAGTACAATAGTATGTGCATTGAGTCAAGTGGCTTGGTTTCGATTCCCCCGCGGGCCGTGTGTACGTGACAAGGAGTACAGTCGCCTGTCAAGCATCATGGGTTTTCTCCGGGTCCTCCGGCTACCTCCTATAGCTAAACACACTTCGCGATGACGAAGTAAATAAATATAACTGTTTCATGTTAGTCTTGAATTGACATTATTTTGTGTCGAATGGACGTTAACCTCCATTTCTCTTCCTCGCATGTATCTATATTTTCTTTGGGCGACATTTAGCAACGGACACGTAAGAAACACAAAATCAATTTGCTTGAAAACCTTGAGAAAAACCTCCCTCAAAAACCTTGAGAGAATCCTCAGCGAAACCTCGCTTTAATTAATGCAGTAATTGTGTTCCATATTATGTTTTTGTGTGTATTACGTGTTTCTATAGTTACAGACATCATTACGTGTATCTTTTGTTACATTCAATATTACGTGTATTTATAGATAGAGAAACGATGTTATTGTCAGATTATAACATTAACAATGTAAACTTAAAAGATCGTTTTAAAACGGTTTTATGTCACTTTAAGTGTTACAACACGTCATTTTATAGAAGTTGTTTATAATCTTTTAAATGTACTGTTTATATATATATATAATGAGACACAATACAAGCGACGTTCGAGTAGGGAAGTTCACAGGAACTAAATATCTTGTAAGTAAAAATGGTAATATTGTATTCTATTGTATTGTATTGTTCAATTGTATTCGGCAATAAGCAGTATGTAAATACTACCATTTAAAATATTAGACAGAAATTCTATTGACTTCTAATTTCTATAGTAAACTTTCAAGGTCAATTATAATGTAATATAAATTCACATTGTGGATTTGTATTGTACGAATAAAAAGGAAATCACTTGAAGACAAATCTACATAGTGATCGTGTTTTACCAATAGCCACGGGTGATTTCTAAAATAAATAGACAATTAATATAATTGCTTGATGTCAATATTGATGTCATAGTAACGATTGGAAATCTTTTTAACCAACGATAGAATTATTCGCTTTATTCAAAATCTTAATTATACTGGAGAGCATTGCTAAAACTAAAACATCAAAAGAGAGTATGACGTCATAAGACTATAAATGTTTGAAATTAAAAATTGAATTCATACCCTATTTGTGGTATAAAAATTGTATCTAAAAAAAAATATATTTATATAAACTTGAATAAAAGCGGGATTGAATCAATCAAAAGAAAGACATTAAAGACGTTATGGCTTTTTTGTGTGAAAATTTTGAAAGGAAGGCCAAAGACTATTCGAAATAAGATACAATATTTTCAGTTTGTGAAAACAAAAATGAGAATTTTCCCAATGGCTAAATTAGAAATTGGCCCTTGACTCATATTATCCGTTTAGATTGAGTCCAACTGTTCTGTTTTGTTTTAAATATCGCGTTATTTCATAGATCGATGATTTAAATTGTCATGCAAAGGGGCTGATATCCTCTTAAAAATGAAATGAAGTTTAACATTCTACCATTCAAACCTTACCAGTCTAGTGAGGACAGAGAGAGCGAGACATGGAGTTTAACGTCCACTCAACACAACTAGGTCATTCTGGGACTAACTAATGAAGACAGATTATTATCTTTAATATAACCGAATAATATCCAGACTTACTGGTACATTGCTATCTGATTCCACTGGGTTTTTTTACAAAAAAACAAGAGAGAAAATAGAAAAACGGTTTGAACCCCATCTCGCCACCTACCTATAGATCCAGTGGGTTTTACGTAGGCCAACACACCGTAGACGTTATTCAAAAACACATCCATTCAAACTTATCCTTCCAGAATCTACGGTTTAACATCCAAAACTGAGCTGACCTTATTCTTAAACCGATCCATTCAAATATATCATTCCAGAATCTACGGTTTAACATTCAAAACTGAGCTGACCTTATTCTTAAACCGATCCATTCAAATATATCCTGCTAGAATCTACGGTATAATATCCAAATACATGAAATCACAATGAACCACTACACGACATCTTGTACCAACACACAGCACTTCCATCTAATTCTTTTTTTACGGAGCCATTGTTTTGTCTGTTGCCATAGTAACATGTAACGCACGTGAGTCGAATCAATATACTTGTACCGTTAGCGATAACTAGAGCGTGACATTGATCGTGTGTTGTTTATTAATGAGCGAATAACAGGGAATTACCCCGTGGGTAGAACTAATCACGTGACAGATCACCTGTTAATTAATTAGTATATTGTTGATTACCTATGTAGATTATAAGATTAGTGTTAATTAACATCTATTCTCGGGGGGTTTGACAAGGACAGCTGTGTTGTCGTTCGGATGGGACGTAAAAATCGAGGTTCCGTCTGCGCATTGGAGGGCCTGACAGGGACAAATGTCTAGTCGTTCGGATGGGACGGAAAAACGAGGTCCCGTGTACACATCGGCGTGCACATAAAAAAGAACCATTGACAGTTGGAATTCGATATAAGAGTAGACAGTTGTGCCGCTTTCCGGGCAAACTTCCCATCATAACACACAGTATGGCATAAACCCGTTTTAATATTAGCCCAGTTCGGAGCAGAACAGTAGGACGTTAAACCCCATTTAATTTCATATCATTTCACCATCTCTTCTGTTCCGCGTCATCAACAAGAGGCTCGTCAAACCGAGAAAGAGGCTGCACGGATAACATAAAACTTCTGGCAGAGTTTGGATACTTCGCCATTAATATTAGCTTCTGGAATTTCCCGATTTTACGCGCAGTTTCTATTTTTAATCCAGGGTTTAGTTTTGGACAAGGCGCATATAAAGCCTTCGTAAATTGACGGGCACTTCCTGTTTCAGCAATAAATATGATCTCCGTAATTTAATGTCTTCTCCTCATGATGAATTTATTGTTTAACCAACACGCACCTTAATAGATTAAATTTATTCCAAAAGCTGGGGATTTTTACCAATCAAATAGTCACTGAACGTTTTACTACACTCTGAGTTATTCACCTATCTTGTTAAATCAATTGATTAATCAATCACTTGGTCCTATTGAACACCTAACCAAACATGTATGTAACAAATCAATCACTTGGTCCAGTCGAATACCAAACCATACCTGTTTGTAACAAATCGAATGTTTATATACGGTATAAGGTACTCCGATTGCGAAATTAAGAAAATGTTTATGATGGAAACTTTTTTTTTGTTTAGCAATACGTAGATCATATTCCATTTTATTGTGACATGTTTTATTCACTCACTAAATGTTGGTTAGAATAATTTAATCGTTTAAACTATTTATATCATATTAGATATAGCCATGGGTGGGGGTGGGGTGGGATGGCCTTGTGGTCTAGAGTGTCATGCTTCGACCTCTAGCTGGCCGGCCACCTCTGGCTTGCGGCTGTGGTTTCGAGCCCTGGTGTGAGCGTATGTGGCATGCAGATAGAGGCGCCTACTCAATCTCGTGGGTTTCCTTCAGGCACTCTGGGTTCCTCCCACTGCTAAAGACCCCTACGCGCAAGCGAATTATTGAAATAAAATTAAACGATGTTAGTCCCGAAATGACCTAGTTGTGTTGAGTCGACGTTAAACCCCATCTCTCTCTCTCTCCCTCCCTCTCTCTCTCTCTAGCCATGGCGAAACGATTGTGAATGATATGTGTAATGATACATGATATATTTACTTTTATAGAATATTATACTCGTGGTATAATCATATCTAATTTAATCTTGTACTTCAATAAAATGAAATGGGGTTTACCGTCCTTCTGCTCTGCTCCTGAATGGGATAATGAATACGGCTACGCCATAATAATATAGTGTGCTATGACGACAATTGTACACGGGACCTCGTATTTTCTGCCCACACGAACGACTAAACGCTTTCCTTGTCAGATTGTCCGCTCTGCACCCACTGACAAGGGAGGGGGGCTGGAAAATCCGCGGGAAACTGTCTCGACCATGTGATCGGGATTGAACCAGAGACTAACTGGTTAATGAACTATAGCCCTATTCACTGGGTTGCCGAGGCTGCCATATTGTACAGATACAATTGTATAATTAACAGCTTTATATAAACATTTCTGTGCTTGTTAAAGAATCCTATTCACTTATTTTTTTCATAGGATAAATTGTAAATACTAATCTTCACCTGAATGAAAAACCGTTTAAACCAGTTAATATGACAGGCTGTTTTTGGTTAATTGACAATATAAATAACATTTAATATTAAATATAATAATATAACTAATTAATCTTCTTATGCCAAATTACTATAGGCCCTTCCACCTGCACCACTGACAAAGGTAAAGCGTGTCGACTGATCAAGGGACATTCGGTGTAGTCATACTACACACAGACAACTTTCAACTTCGAGACTAGATCTCTGTACTAAATGACCGCCATATCCAAATGTGGTTCTACTCCGTGTCATATATACTATACATACACAGACTAAATAAATCTTTTCAATGATATTTAATTAAAACGAAATAAATATTCCTCAAAAGTATTGAACTATACTTGGAGTTTACGACTAAAATCGTCAAGTAAGGATTTAAAATGTCGATCAACTAAATTAGTGTCTTTTCTCAAGCGAAATGAAGTTAATTGTAGACCGACAACCAAAGTTTAGTATGCCCGGTTAGTAAGCCAGTGCCATTTTAATATTTTATTTTAATTATTTGATATATAATTATTATATTTTTTTATTATTATATTTTTTTATGTTTTTATATATTTGTTTATATATAATTATTTAATATTTTATGAATAATTATTTAAATATCTTATATTTGATAAAATAATTATTTTAATATCTTATATTTGATAAAAAAAAAATTTCAACAATTTATATATTTTCGAATAGGAATATCATAAATAAAATCTATAAATATTTTTTTTAATCACTGAGTGTTTATAACTTCGAGGCTTAAAGGTAATATTAGATGGAGGAAGTTCAACGTTTGTTAAAATTCACTGCATAATTGAAGGGGTCATTTCCATATCACACCTAAGTCACATTGGATAAACGGGGGGGGGGGGGATAAACGGCTTACTTGTTCTTGCTAACGGCCTACACTTATATCGAAGTCAGAGTGCCTGGGGATCTTTTACGTGCACACTAACATGTACACGGGACCTTGGGGTTTCGTTCCATCCGAACAACTAGACAGCTGTCCTAACAAAGTAATTTGTACAGACGTATACTCCTTAATACGATTATATTAATCTGTACGAATCGGATTAACGTAGACACCTGTCACAGGTATTATTGGATTAATGGTTCTCCTAATTTGTACTTATACCTGGATCAATAAATATATACATTGTAGGATGGTGTATGTATTACACAAAAAACTGTTGCGCTCCTTGAAACTTCTAGTTGTAGCTGCATACGTTGGGAGCTCTTTCAAAGAGTTGTAAAGGCAGGTAATCAGGCTTACCTAGACCGGGATAGTAATTCTGTCGCGCTATGAGCACGCTTTGTGGATTTGGCGCTATATAAATGGACATATTATTATAATTATTATGAAGCTTGTCATCACATTTAAAACCAATATCGGAGACGGTGTTGATTAATTGATCACGGGCTGCATTCAAATCATTGTCTTTACGTTTTTAATCGGATGTTAATTAAATCAACCTTTCCATGGTATCATGTATAAAGTATTGGACGTTAAGTGTGTAATAAACAACAACAAACATCAATCTACTTAGTCTCGCTAGATGCCACTCAAATATTAGAGAGAGAGCGAGAGAGAGAGAGGGAGGGGAGAGAGAGAGAGAGGAGGAGAGAGAGATGAAAAAAATAAGTACACTGCCATATATATATACCCGGTTATTCGCCTTGCTGAAACATAAAAAAGTTTTTTGTCCATTCAACCACGATTTTAAATAACGAATGAAATGAAATGGGGTTTAACGTCCTACGCTTAAGCACCTTACCTGGGCTAATTGAAGACGGGTTTTAATAAAAGATTTTAATTAAAGATTTTAAACTTTGATTAAGTAGGCCCTTGTGCAATATACGTAGACTTTTACTCACTCGGTGGAACTTTACTCAATATACGTAGACTTTTACTCAACATAAGCAGACCTTTACTCAATATATGCAGACTTTTACTCAACATAAGCAGACCTTTACTCAATATATGCAGACTTTTACTCACTTCAAATAGATCTTGCCTCACTAAACAACAAGTAATTTTAGAAGCTGGTGTCGATTAAAAATTTACTCACTAAGTGCATGTAGTCCCGAACAACATACAGCAAATAAAAACAAATGCATAACAAACATGAAACACGGTAACATGATAACTATACAATCTAGAAGATTATAAGCGTGACCACAGCGGATTGTCAGTTTTGCATGTCGGATGACCGGGAAACGGACAGCGTACACTCGTTCGGGTGGAACGAAAAGGTTCCGCGTACACAATTGCGTGCACGTACTGACAATAGGAATTCGATGTGAGAGTAGGCCGTAGTGTCACTGTCCGGACACATGTTCCATAATAGCGCACTATATGGCGTACATCCACATCCGTATTCATTAGCCCAGTCGGTGCACAACAGTAGGAAGTTAAACCCTATTTTATTTCATTTATAACAGTAGGACGTTAAGCCCCATGCATCACAATGTTGTGCGATAGTCCGACAGTAGGACGTTAAGCCCCATGCATCACAATGTTGTGCGATAGTCCGACAGTAGGACGTTAAGCCCCATGCATCACAATGTTGTGTGACGGTCCGACAGTAGGACGTTAAGCCCCATACATCACAATGTTGTGCGATAGTCCGACAGTAGGACGTTAAGCCCCATGCATCACAATGTTGTGTGACGGTCCGACAGTAGGACGTTAAGCCCCATGCATCACAATGTTGTGTGACGGTCCGATATGAAAAAGAAAACAGTAATAAACTATTTACCTGTGCCTGTTTAGCGGTTGATTTGAATAAAGTAAAGTTCGAACTCCAGAAGTGAAATGGGGTATATTTAACTAAAATCTCTTTTATATCAATAAAATTGGGGATCCCCGCGAAATCTCGTGACTAGTTTTCTCGAAGTTTTTTTATATTTTGACCCATCACTAAAATTGGGTATCACTTGAGTTCGCGTGACTTGTTTTCTCGGAATTGTTTATAAACAATCGCATAAAAACTACCCATCCATGTCAACAAGATTCTCCAGAAAAACAATCTCTTAAGAATTGGAAATTCCCAATTTCAGTCCGTTGCATCAATCCCGGAAGTTGGGGGAGGTAAAGTTGAACGTCTAAAAAACCCATCTAGGTCAGGAATAGGGTTTAACGTCTTGTCAACACAAATACTTCGGTTATTTTTAGAATAACATATGGTAATGCTTTGTCTGTGGCCATCGCAGCGCCAGGGAGTTTTAGAAAGAAATGAAATGGGGTTTAACGTCCTATTGTTTTTCTCGGTTAAGAAAGGAGTGGGATACGCCTTACTAACTAAGTCACCGCAGCTCCACTTGGTTTAAGAAATGAATTAGGATTCCTTACTAACTAATTCAACTCAGCTTCACGAGATTAAAGAAAGAGGTAAGGATTTCTTACTAACCGAACTCCCACATGGATACCCCCTCCCCCCATACTAACGGAGACAACCAACACTTTGTACAACGTTTTTATTCTTTAAATTCAAATTATTAAACAGAATGTATAAAATGTCCCGCAAAATATTTTATTTATTAACACCTCCCCCCCAACCCCCAAGTAAAAAGTAATTCTTGTTCCATGGCTCTATCTAATAAATAAATTCCTCTTGACAATTATTGAAATAAATTTGGAAATTAACTAATTAAATTTTTAAAGGGGCTGAGTCACTAACTTAACATTTTCCGTAATATTCGAAATTACAAACACAAATTGTGCCCATTTCAATCAATATTGATGTTGTTAAGTTGCTGTGAAAATATTGTATCCTAATATCCAATATTTAAGTCGTAAACCCTGTCGTTTGGGACGCAAAGGGAATGAATAAAGGCAATCATATTCTAAATTACAATGCGACAGTAAATAGTAATGACTGATTCACGAATAATAATAAAAAAACGTGAAGAATCGGCTAATTAGGCATAAACAATTGTCGTTCAGTTTGGGCTGTTCGCGTAAGTCTCTGAACATAATTGATTAGAAATAACAATATATATTTTTAAAAAATCGAATATAAACCACTTTATATATACATTCATATTACATTAAAGGAGCTAAATCACTAACATTTGGGACCTAGTAATTCACCAAAGTGGATCGCAACGCATATTATACTATAATATGAATGTATATAAACTGATTTGCATTCTATGGTTTCCGTTTTTACTCCATTTTCAAATCAGTTATGTTCGGCGAAATAAGCCAATTAGTTTCAATCCAGTGCAAATTTTTAGCGCCTGGTTATTCCAGTCTACATATGCCGTGTGATACAGTGCAATACAACTAGGACTGAAGCGCATTATGGTACACGATTCGTTAGAAAATTTATTTTATCTTAAATATTGGATATCAGAATCTCATCTTTTCCCGGTACGTTTACATCATCAATGTTGATTTAAATTGACTAATAATTCGTGTTTTAGATGTCGAAGTTTTGGGAGGATTTTGAGTTACGGACTCCGGTTCTTTATTATGTGATTTTAGACTCATTTACGACTCAAGAGAATGTCGACATCAACTCATAAAATGAGATTCCACGTTGTTGAAAATTTGATGTTAATTATTCAATATTCTGGTCCAAAAACGAAATGAAATAAAATGAAATGAGGTTTAACGTCTTATTGTTCTGCTCCAAATGGGCTGATGAAGATGAACTAACGATGATGAACTTTCTGAAATAAAGTAGGGTTTAGCGTTCCGTGTTTTGTAACAATCAATCTAACGAAGGCGGGGTTCTATTCCACCAATGCTGATTATTTAATATTCAAAAGTCGAGAGACGAATTGAAAAGGGGTTTGACAGACTAATGAATTTGAACGAACAATTAATGTTGATTAATCATTATTCTGGGATCTGTTTCACGAAATTTTAACAAAGATAAAATCCAATTTTAGTAATTTGATTGGATAAATTAGATTGATTTTAGTGTTTAGCCAATCAAATTTCTACTAAGATTTGGATTTTATCTTTAGTTAAGATTTCGAGAAACATGGCCCTGAAGCCGAGAGCGTAGTATAGTAGTTAATTACTATAGTATGTTGGTAAGAAAGAGGGTAACGCAACCTACCTGTTTATTCTACAACTGTTTGATTAGGTTTAAGGATATTCACAAACAGAGACTCGACATTTATACCATGAAATATCACCAGGGGTATTTTTAGCCACATTAATTTTACACGCGGGGGAGTGTCTCGATCTACCATCGTCGACATCTACCGTTAGCCCCGCTTGAGAACAGACACTAAGCTGGTTGACCGACATTTTAAGTCCTAAATCGACGACTTTAGTCGGAAAAAATAGGTATACTTCGAGTATGTTGTTGGGTATTTATTCTGCTTTCATTTAATATAATTGAGAAGAAAGTTTTTTTTAGTCTTTGTGTGTATGACAGATGTGAAACAGGGTAGAACCGCATTACAAAACCGTGTACTAAATGTGGGATATGGCTGTCATTTAGGGCAGAGATCCATCCTCGAGGGTTTAGATATGAATCAAATAGATCCCATCTCCTCCCCCATTCTCCTCCTCACCACCATCGCCATCGTCATCATCACCATCATCATCATGTAAAGAAAGATCTCACTTGTTGTGCCTTTATCCGCACTGAATGAAATAAAGGAGGATCGCCATCGGGGAGGGAGCCGAAACTCTTTTCCAGCATCCTGGCTTCTCATTTTATAAGTCTTCACCCATCTAGCACAGATAAAAGAAATAATTGTAAAATAATATTTAGAATGGTGTTATTAGATGGATCTGTATTGTTTTAAAAGAGTGGCCACAGCGGATTTATCACAATGATGCATGACGGAGGGTCTGGAAAGATAAAACAAATCTTATTACAGAATATTTAGAAAGAAGGATGAAGAAAAAGGGAAGTTCAGTTTAGCAGTTGGAAATGGTGTTGGCAAATTGTGTTCAAGAATATGTTTTTATAAACGTATTAAGAAAATAATATGTTTTATTTAGCAGTTGGAAATGGTGTATAGTAAAACATGTTTCACGAAGATGGTGGTGAAATTATGAATGGAAGGTAAATGGACGTGAGCTAGCCACGTGGTTGAAAATGATGCATATTGTTTATGACAGACGACGACTCAAGATAAACACTCGACTAGATGTATATTACACCGCGCTTTCATCATCTCCGTGTAATTTTACTAGTGGTTTTACCTTGACCTCAAAACCTCTATTTCCTGGAATGTACATACTAAACCCAGCCCCTTTATAATAAAGGCTGGTTTATTTTTAAACAAGATTTCACAACCCCTGTGACATCTTGTCTCGTATACTGGACACTTGTTAACAGAGTCTACATCTTTTATTATCAAGACATGTGTTAGAGAGAGACAGCGAGAGAGAGAGAGAGAGAGAGGTGGTTAACATCCACTCGACAGAAACTTACATATGGTTCAATTTTATTTCAATAATTCGCTTGCGCGTAGGGGTCTGTAGCAGTGGAAGGAAACCGGAGTACCCGGAGAAAATCCACGGGGTTGGATAGGCGACCCTACTCGTTGTCACGTAATACCGGGGATTCATTCGATAGTATAATAAGGAAAATAATTGAAAAATAGGCTAACGTATTAATCTTCGGCACCAACCAAGGTAATCGAGACGAAAAGATGCGATGCGAAGCGATGCTGAGGGGGGGATTTAGCCCTGGCGGCGCTAATGTACCAGAGTAATGAAGCCCGGCAGAAGCAATGGAGAGAGAGAGAGTGATAAAGAGAGACGAAATAGGGCAAGAAGCCCTGGTGGCGCCAAGGTATATTCTTATTCCGATATTAAGCGCGATACTAGGGATATTCGGGGGGGGGGGGAGGTACACGTTATGCCGCTGTTAGGGTTGGGTTAGGTTAGGGTTAGGGTACCCTAATCATATACAATAAGGGACGGCGGCATATAGCGGCACGGCGACACAACGATACGCTCCCAATACTCCCTATTCGGGAACTCGGGTTTCATGTGACAGCCAATCCCTCCATGACCAAAGCTGACGCCCCCCCCCCCCAAACCAATACCACTCTCGTCCACCAACAGAACCTGTCCTAAGAATGGTTTGTGATGTGTAAAAAACTATAGTCCAGCCAGTCGACGCTCTCAGCCTTAGTTTTAAAAAGAGCATTTAGAGAGATGTATTTATTTTTAGAAATCTGACAACAAAGAGTCGTTATTTTACTATTGGAGAGGAATGAAATGAAATCTGGTTTAACGGCCTACTGTTTGCTCCGATTGTCGTAATGAAGATGGACAAATGGTGAGACACAGCCAAATTAATTTATATTTAATGGATAAATTAGTTTTCATGCAAAAAACATTGAATTAAATCTGATATTTTTTTCTAATATGCCTAAATGTTATGAATGGAACCACAGTTTTTCGTCCCATCCGCAAAACTTCTCTTTTATGCATCTCGGGGTAGGATTATGTTGACGTTCCCTGCACTTCGCACGACAAACATCAGAACACCAACCGGATGTTGATCGGAGTATTTCTGGAGAATTCGATATCTTCTTCAATCCTAGAAACTGATAGATTAAACCACCAAGTAAACATTCACGAGACAAATAAAAACGTCATGGTTATAAATAGATGGCATAATATTAATCAATGTTTCCTGTCATGTGACGGGTATTAATTTGAATTTAAATGCTAGCCAGCCCCAGATTGGAAGGGTTCAATTAGATGTCAACGATAACGCATTTAATACAATACTTTATACACTCAATTTATCAACAAATCAAACACAATCTTTACACTCGATTTTTATAGTTTAAATTGGGGGATTGTGGGCCCGTAGCCAGCTTGTTTGGAGGGGCCGAGAATGTGGCCGGTTAAGAACGCTCCTAAGAAATCATTATTGTTGGCGAAATATTTGGGGAGTGGATGGCCGAATGATTCCCCTGAGTATGCTCGCTTGTCCTCCTAATGGGGGGGGGGGTCCGGTTTCCCACCACTGTTAAAGACCGCTACGCGCAAGCGAATTATTGAAATAAAAGTTGAACCATATGTTAGTCCCGAAATGACCTATTTTGTGTCGAGTGGAATTTAAGCCCCCCTTACTTTCTCTGTAGTTTCCGAATGATTCCAATGAGAATGAGGGTCTCTAAAGGTACTTGCAGTGCGCGGTTGGACAGAAACCAATTAATTTGATTAAAGTACAGGGGCCGTATTTATAAAAATTCTTAGAGTTTTCATAACTTTTACTCTAAGACTTCTTAAAACAACATTTAGTTAAAAGTTACTCTTTAGAAATATTTATAAAGGGTCTTAGAGTTACTTTTAACTAAATGTAAGACTTGGGTCCTAACCAAACTAAATCTGCCACAAAAAGAATCCCACCCATGCCATTCGATATCTCCTTATCAACTCGTCATTGTTGTACTCCACTAAGAAATCTCTCCTGGTTTTAAACTCTCTGAGGCGGGTACACGGACGGTCATTTTAACCAAGATAAGAGTACTCTTAACAAGTTAGGAGTGCTACAGGAGGACTCCTAAATATGTGTCATAGTTAGGAGTAATTATTAAAGTAAAATGTTTTATAAATAGGTCTAAGGGAAATCTACAAAGTTAAGAGTAATTTTTGACAGTTAAGAGTTGGTTTCAACTCTTAGAATTTTTATAAATACCGCCCCAGATCTACACAGTATATTTCGTTTCGTTTTTTTATGCTTTCGAATGTTTCGTTGGCCTCTACTACATTAAGTTCTGACCCGTTGTAGTTGAAGTCAGAGGTCATTTGAGCGGATTTTATCTTTGACGTCAAACATTTGACTAACCAATCAGCCTTGATGTTTCTAGTTGGTTACCCACAGTTGCGTGCACCTCACGCCAAAAAACTCGCCGTAACAGAATGTTTCATTGGTTAATCCCTCACATTATCCAAAAAGCTGTTTATATTACAACTCTTCTAGACCCTAGTGTTGTAAAGACATATGAAACGAAAATTTGAACTATAAAAAACGAAACGAAATAAGATCTGTGTGTTAAACAGATTCGACTACTTTGTATCCTAACTAAATTGAAATATCATATTGGAATGGGGTTTAAAGTCTTATTTTTCTGCTCCGACTATGCTAACGCCATACAGTGTGCTGTGGGGAATATTTTTCGGCGCTACGACCTACTCTTATATCGAATTCCAACTGCCAAGGGATCGTTCACGTGAATGCCAATGTGTACACGGACCTCGAGATTTCGCCCCAATCCTGCACAACTGACAAGGAGAAGCCACGCCGGAAAATCCAAATGAACTTTCTCGGCCAACGCAGGAATAGAACACGGGACCTCCAGGTTAGCGAGCCGGCGTCTTACTCATTTAGTCACCGTGGCTACATGACATTTAATAATTGAACCAAAATCAAATAGAACAATTACTATTGTTTATTTATATAAATAACCATACTGGAACTTGGGATGGTGTATTGTTTAATTCCCAATTCGTTCAGTAACGATTACAGAAATATTAAAATGTCCGCGTGTGAAATGTTTAGAAAGGAATGCGAACATCAGAATGACTTAAGGATTAATAGCTTTGAATAATATTTGAGTGTATATTCGTTGAAAATCGTATTTATTGCATAATTAAGAGATGTATTATGCAAGAGCTCCATCTCCCTGTTGTGCGTCTTTGTCTGATTTCAAATATTATATAAATTACATGTAATTTCTAGGCAATTATTGGCATGTAAAGATTAAAATTAACCCTTTATATCATTGAATGGCCATGCTATTGAATGGATTAGATTACCAGTACGGGTTAACAAACTAATGTATTAATTCATGATCGATACTTTGTTTATTATAATAGCAATCGTACTTGAAAATCGAGAATATGTTCTATGTACCCCGTTGGACCAGTTGGTAATGATCTTGTAACAACTTTCCAAACAGTTATAACGTCTTCCAGAATAAAGTATTTTGATTGAAATTTCAAATAAAGTCATATTCAAGTATTTGTTTTAAACTTATTATAAAATGAATGACCATGTCTGTGTCTAAATTGTAAACGATGTATCTTTATAGCAAGAACGACCAGCTCTTTATCTAAATCTTACATAATGTATCTTTAATATAACTATTATAGCCAGAACGACCAGCTCTTTAACTAAATCTTACATAATGTATCTTTAATATAACTATTATAACAAGAACGGTCAGCTCTTTAACTAAAACTTACATAATGTATCTTTAATATAACTATTATAGCAAGAACGGTCAGCTCTTTAACTAAATATTACATAATGTACCTTTAATATAATAATTATAGCAAGAACGACCAACTCTTTATCCCAAGGTTTATTTATTAATAATATCTTATTTACACTAATCACTTGTACAGCATCCAGGTGAGAAAAACTTACACGCCTAATGAACCTCTAAGATACTATCCGTTATACATGAGTAAACATAGTCACAATATATTTTATCTGTCCAAGATAAATGTATTCAGATACAACCTCCCACCCAACATGTCGTCAGCTGTAGCTAGACGTTAGACATGTGCATCAAAGTTTGAATTTACCAATAAAAGATATTTAAAAAAAAAAAAATACTTTGTCCTCCTAAGTTCATTGTATACATTTATTGTAGAAAAAAAATTCTGGTTGCGTTCTGTCTCTTGAATTAATCAGGCGAATCGTTGATTATTCTAATTATGTACTAAAGCACTTTATCAATTAATGTCAAATTTTTAGAGAAAGTAATATTTTGTTGTATTTTAGTACAAATTTCAAAATGGTTATTAGTTACAAATTCAAATGATGTCCGAATGGAGAGAGAGAGAGAGAGAGAGAGAAAGAGATAGAGAGAGAGAGAGAGAGAAATGGGGTTTAACGTCCACTCAACACAACTAGGTCATTTCGGGACTAACATATGGTTTAGTTTTATTTCAGTAATTCGCTTGCACGTAGGGGTCTTTAACAGTGGAAACCCAAGAGGTTGAGAAGGCGCCCCTATCTCCATGCCACATACGCTCACACCAGGGCTCGAAACCCCCACTGCAAGCCAGAGATGGCCGGCCAGCTTGAGGTCGAAGCGCGGCACTCTAGACCACTAGGCCATATCCGAAAAGGACATTGGGCGAGGATTATTTTATTTTATGGTTTTCTTTTAAACAAAGCTTGTATCCCCAGCACACACACAAAAAAATATTTATTATTTTTAAAGAGAAAGGTCTAGGTTGGGGCCTAGGAATTATTCTCTTGACAAGAAGTGAACATATAATAATTAATACAAATTAATATCATTTACCTCATTAAAAAATCTCCATTGTCATGTTGAGGTCAGTGGAGTTAGATTATAACTCAGTTTTATTCTATTAGTAATTTATTCAATTTCTCATAAAATATTCCATATTTGTCAGAACGTCCACTCCTGGATTCTCCAGTTGTACGTGACAAGGAGTTGGGTCGCCTGTTCAATTTTGTGGGTTTTATCTGGGTTCTCCGGCTTCGATCAACTGGTAAAGACATCTACGCGCAAGCGAATTATTGAAATAAAATTAAACCATATGTTAGTCTTGAAATGACCTAGTTGTGTCGAGTGGACGTTAACCCGCATTTCCCAACTCTCTCTTTCTCTCTCCTCTCTCTCTCTGTATCTCTTCTCCCTCTCTCTCTCTCTATCTCTCTCTCTCTCTCTCTCTTTGGAAAAAGAAAATTATTTATGATAAAAAATTCAAATTTTAATATAGAGGATATGATTGCAGACACAAAGGATATTGGAAAGGGTCAATTGTCACTTGTGTGAGGAAAATGTTTATCAATTTTAATTCGACTATCAAGTCAAGCCATAGTAGACATCGTACAGTCGGCTCGTTAAGGGTTCATAAACCTTTCTTTGTTCGTTTAATGCCCTAACGGTTTACAGTTTATTGAGCGGATATTTAAATTACAGGTCAGATCACATGACATGGACGATAACAAACCGGAAGAGTCTCTACTTCATAAAACATGCTCACTGATAACAGAGACAGAGAAATCGGGTTAAAAGCCCCTTCGACACAAACTAGTTTATTTCGGGACTAACAAATGGTTTAATTTTTCAATATTTCGCTTGCGCGTAAGGGTCTTTAACAGAAACACACGGGGTTGGACAGACAACCCTACTCCTTGTGACGTTAAACCGCGGATTTAAAACCACGCCAGTTGACTCAATGACAGACTTTATGGTACAGCGCGCACTTTCTAACCATTCGGCCATTCATCCAAATTAGATGGTTTTTATTTACAACCTGTATTTATTTTAGTTCAGATAAGGTCAACCGTATCCCACTCATCAAAACGGTTCTTTAACAATACAAAAGGATTAAGTCCAAGACGTATAATTTGTAATGAAATTTAGTTAAATGTTTTTTATTGATACAGAGACGTTCAGGGACTTACATTTCGTGGTATATTTAGTTGGGATATGGGGGGTTGGATGGCCGAATGCTTAGCACGTGCGCGCTGTATCATAAAGTGGACGTTAAACCCCATCTCTCTACATATCTCTCTCTCTCTCTCTCTCGGATCACGGTGACTAAGTATATAAGGCGCTGGTTCGCTAGCCTGGAGGTCGAGTGTTCAATGTCTGCATTGGCCGAGAAAGTTCATCTCGATTTTCCGACGTGATTTCCCCTTGTCAGTGATGCAGAAGGAGGGCCTGACAAGGACAGCTGCTAGTCGTTCGCATGGGACGAAAAACCGAGGTCCCGTGTACACATTGGAGTGCACGTAAAAGATCCCTTGGCAGTTGGAATTCGATATAAGAGTAGGCCGTAGCGCCGCTGCCCGGGCAAAATTTCCCTCATAGCACACTGTATGGCGTATGCCCGTCTTCAATTAAGTGCATAACAGTAGGACGTTTAACCCCATTTCACTCACTCACTCTCTCTCTCTCTCTTAGTTGGGCTATGATGACAGCCGAGCGTGTTAAAAAGGTTGCGTGTAGATCTATTTATAGCTATAAGCCAACCCTGTGTCCTCGAGCGTTTGAGTTAAATATGTATAATAAGAGACAATGGGAATTTCCCCACGTTTAAATATACCATTGTTGAAAACGAGGTTTATCAATAGCGCGCGGTTTATTCAAGCGGTAAAAAAGTTCAATTAATGGCAAGGGGACGAGTGAAGGTAAGTTGGGTTTATTTGATATTTTAGTTTGTAATATTTTCAAGTTGGTTTGTAATGTTTAAGATCTCCACGCCCCATTGTTCATTGAAGTATGGTGTGTTCAGTAGTCGACTCGTTAGTTCAGTTAGTGGGTGTAGAACCAGTTTAATACAGCTGCCATATGGACTGTTTTAACATTCAAATTATCTTCTCTGGTTGTCGTCTCTCTTTTTCTTCGTCTTCTTCTTCAAAAACGTGGCGGTATTTCGTGTTTCAAATCAGCTATGTGGATTACCTTACCTCTCTATATATATAATATCCATCTCTCTCCCTCTCTCTATCGTTCTCTCTCTCTCTCTCTCTCTCTCTCTCGTGTAGTGGGGGCATTGAAAGTATAAATATTCTCGCATTAACTGAAGAGATAAACTATTGGAAAATATTAAAGTGACTGGGCGTCATTGATCCATTGCCAACAACATGGTCTGGAAAGTTGAATTCCTAATTAGGAACATCAGTCGAAAGAGAGAGAGAGGAAAAGAGAGACAGAGGGGGGGGGGGGTTAACGTGTTACGTTCACTCGACACAAACTAACATATGGTTTAATTCTAGGGGTCCCAGAGATAACCCACGAGGTTGGACTCGCGACCCTTCTCCTTGTCACGTACAACCGTGGATTCGAAACCACGCCAGATTGTATTATACAACACGCACGTGCTAACCATTCGGTCATTCGGTTTCCTCCCACAAGCGAATAACTCTTAGTTTGTGTCGACTGGGCGTTAACCCCCTCCCCCCTCTCTCTATCTCTCTCTCTCTCTCTCTCTCTCTCTCTCTCTCTCACTCTCTTTAGTTTGAATCAATGCAATGACGCACTTGGGCTTTAACAATTTATGAACATATAGGCAAACCAATAAAACATGATGTATTGTTGCAGTATGAAAAGCAATGAAAATATTTCTTATAAAGGTATTGAAAGTTGTATACAAGTTATTGAGCTATTATACTCATCTCTATATACTAAAGCCTCAATTATTGAGTACACCTTTCTTACTTTAACACCGTAGGCTAATTCATTGAGTACTCATACTGTAGACTCGATCATTGAGTGCACCTTTCTTAGTTAAACACCATTCAACATTTTTTTACTCGATCATTGAGTGTATGTCCCGTCGGTTTACTGTATTCATCGGTCCACCTTAAGTACAATTATCTATTGACAATTAATCGCTCCGTGTTCGCTCGTCTGTTAAATTTGAATCTCAAATGAAAACCTGTTTAATTATAAAGTGCAGGTCTTTTTTTAAATGATGATAATAAACAATGTTGAAGCTGAGCGACGCCGCTCAACCAGTTTGCTACACGTCCAAGCAGACGATATTCAATTCAAATTAAATTAAACCATATGGAGAACAAAACACGACAAAAATCCAAACTAATCTGTAGGTATATGTATAATCACGTGTGTTTTCGTGTGACCTAACTTTGTTAGTATTTTTTAATTTGAATATAAACGTTTTGTTTAAACTATATGAAATAATAAACCCGCAATAAAAGAAAATATTCAGGAGGAATGGCGGCGTAACGTGTTGATTAAATTTTGAATGTCGAGGTTGTCCATATAGTAAGTGTAATTAGGTCATGGTTTAATCTGCTATGAGATATAGAGAGTGGTATATAGAGGCGCCATGTGACATACTATATTTATATATATACATGTATGTTAACATGAGAACCACGCGACCTGCTCTCTGTAAATATCCGTTGTTAAGTACGACAATAAATTCAAAATTTTTGGCGGTTAATATTGGTGATATATTTGGTCTTCTACTCGACAGGATTGGGTTTAATATATATATGGACATATTTAAATGGTGAAGATACATGTTAAATCACTGTATGGACTGTAAGTTGTAAGTACATTTTTTACTTTGATATATTTTTATCATAGGGAGGGGGCGTTGTGATATGGTAGGAAGGAAATAGGCAGGCGATTTCATGATAGGGTTGCTGAATTTAAGAGCAATATGGTGAGCTTGGTCAATATCCAATAACGAGGGGATAAAACATTTCATCTTTAGACGGTTCCTTGCAATCTGTCCAACCTGGTGTCTTCGTACTATTGGTACACCACGGACCATGGACCGGTATGGGACGAACATATAATTGTTCACACGTGTACAATGTGGGCGTGCACATGTAACAACCCCTGATATTTAGAATTGGATTAAAAATATCCATGATTAGGGTTGATGAAGACAATGATAGACTTAGCTCAAGTTATAGATCTTGTAGTCGAAATACAATAACTTTATAACGACCATGTGCTATTAATGTCTAATAAAAAAGGGTCTGTGTATTTTCTAGAACAGGTTTTTAGTTATTGTGTGTTTATGTGTTTAATCAGGTTTAGATATATTAATGTGTGGCTGTATCTAGTCGAAACGTATTTTAAATATTATCTCTGTTCTTCTAGTCGAAATGGGTTTCAAAATCTCTCTAGTCAGAATAATTTTAAAATCTCTCTAGTCAAAAAAGCTTTAAAATCTCTCTAGTCAAAATAGTTTTAAATCCTCCCTAGTCAAAATGATTTTAAATCCTCCCTAGTCAAAATGATTTTGAATTCTCCCTAGTCAAAATGATTTTGAATTCTCTCTTGTCAAAATAATGGTAAAATCCCTGTGTATCTGGTCGAACGAGAAGTGAAATCTGTATTTCTTTAGGTGAAAACTATAAAACCTCCACCTCATTCTAGAAGTCCGCAAGGTATGGATAATAAATATTTTTTTAAGCAATAATTTATTCACCGAAACAAGCCAAAGGCTTATATAAATCGGCTTCGAAAAAGCAAGATACATAAATGATATAAACATATATTATAATTATGAATATACATGTATATGGAGTATTAAAGTTCATATGTGGTAAGATTGCAGGAAGAATATAATCAAGTTTTAGCTGGCATCAGGACCAAAAAATATTTTGAAATGTAATAATAATCAGTCTGTGTTTTCTATCATCTCATCACAGAGAATCTACCTGGCCTATATTTCTGTATATACTTAATAAAAGTCTTATTATGGATGTGGTGGGTGTCGTGCATGATGCAGAGTAGGCTTGTTAGATTGGAAACACCTGATGGTTGGTCCATATATCATTAAACTATTCAGTAGATTGTTCTTTAGGATTGAAGCTATTTTATGTCAGGGATCAAGACTTGCCCTGTCTTTTAATAACTGAAACCCGAATATTAATTTATTTTTCTTGGCATGGGTGGGGGGTAGAATCTTCAATTTAATCTACCGGAATATAGGAGGCGGGTGTGTTTTTTTAAGTTTCTTCAATTCTTTAATTTACCGGAATATAGATACATGTATTGACATCGCTAGTAAACATCGCCATCTTGACACGTTAAGTGGTATAAACCCGTCTTAATATATACATTAGATGATCACAACCAATTCTCTCACAAAAACAGCCGACATCGCCATCTTGATTTTTATAAACACTCTTTAGAACACTCAAGGTACAATTTTATGTTAAATTACTAAATTCCAATCAAAGAACATATACCTCTTTAGATCATTTCTTAATCCGTTTGAAGCAGAACAGTAGGACGTTAAACCTCATTTCATATAATTTTATTTGTTGATCACAATTTTCTCACAAAAACAGCGTAAATCGCTAGAAAGAGCCGACATCTTGTCATGTTTTTTTTTTATAAAACCCTTTTCTACAACATTTGTTTATGACAACCAATTTTCTCGTTAATTCAACTTATTTTAAGGGATTGGGGGACCATTGAATTCAAAGGACATCTGTTTCATCGCGTGGGCCCTAATCTCCCTTTGACCTATATGTAGTGTTTATTGTGTCGCGAGGAAGACAAAGACAAGGGAGATAATAAATAAAATACATTGTCTGACGTCTGCTACTCACGATAAACATCAATAACTTAATCTAAACCCATAGTCTGCAATATTACATTAGATGTACAAAGGACGTTAACCCCAAATATACCATAACTTATTAACCAGACCGTAATTAAAAGATTGTTTGTTTGCCCAAACGCTACCTTCCCCCAAAAAAGCTGCCCACTCCAATTCTTTTATTGCCGTTTTTGAAGGTGTTTTTTTTAACAGCATTATTTTTACGCTTGACAATGACACCCAAACGCGAAAAAGTAATACCAAAATCCACACGTGATTTCGTAAAATCTCGTTATTTATCGTCAAAGTCTGGTCCTCCCCCCACCCTCCAAAAAAAAAGAATTTGCCTACCTACCTACCTACCCATACCTAATCATCATGAGTCGGATTTGGGAAAACTGAAATATTTTTAACCCTGGTCCCAGGGGCATGTTTCTCGAAATCTTAACTAAAGATAAAATCCAATTTTGATTGGCTAAGCATTAAAGTCAATATAATATTATCCAATCAAATTACTAGAATTTGGATTAAAAGGCCCCTGCTCTACTCTATACTACTAAGTCGGTAGTACTTTAGATCCCGGATTGGGGGGGGGGGCGATTTGTTAACGCGTTGGGTCAGGTCTGCCATTGAGTCAAGTGGTGTGGTGTCGATTCCCCGCTTGTACGTGACAAAGAATACTTAGGACACCTGTCCAACGTCGTGGGTTTTCTCAGGGTCCTCCGGTTTCCTACATATGTTAGACTCAAAATGACCTAGTTTGTGTCGAGGGGGACGTTAAACCCAATCTCTCTCGCTCTCTTAGATCCCGGTGTCGGCCGCAAAAGTGGCGAAGGATGGAGAGTCTGGCAAGGGAAAGCACCCAATCTTTCGGATGGGATGGAAAACTTGATCAAATCAGTGCGATCCGTGTAATGGGGTTTTCGTCCCATCCGAACGACTATACGTTGTCCCTTATCCTGCACCACTGCACCACCGACAAGGGGGAAACCACGTCAGCAAATCCCGACGAACTTTCTCGGTCACGACGGATATCGAGCGAGGATCTAATTGTACGTAAGATATAAATAGGTACATTATAAATTATGTTATAGATTTACCTGAGAATATCTATCTATTCACACGTCAATCATCATTACCACACCTGGAATAAATCAATCAGTTATTAATCAATATTATCGATCTTTAAACATTTAATAAAACATATATCACCATTCACTCGGCGTATATTATAATCTTCAATACACAATATTTATAAATCCTATTTGATTAATTCTATAGTCTTTGATCGGTTCATCACTACCCCACCCCCTTACAAATCAATCGATATTATTGATCTAAAAATCATAGCCTAATCCCCTTTCATTTAATCTCTATCCCTTGAACCGTTTAATAAAACACAAAGAGCTTTGTATATACCGGGTATATATATAGATATATATCCAAAATTAGAAATAGATTCTTGTCTAATAAACAAAAACCTTTTTATGTATTTATAACAAACCTTTAGATGTTTGTATTTCATGTTTCACGAAATAAATTTCTAACACAAAATGACTCGACCTATTAATAAATTGGCTTAAAATTATATTAAGTATTACAGTATTATTTTTTCTCCCGATCTAAAGACTAACGCCCTTAACGCGCAAGCGAATTATTGAAAGAGAGGAAGAATATCTGGGTTTATTTTGTTGTGGTGACGACATTTGGATCTATTCAGCCCTTAATAAAATTATTTATGCCACTTAAGAGAGGGAGAGAAACGGGGTTTAACGTCCACTCGACACAAACTAGATAATTTTGGGACTAACGTATGGTTTTCAATTTTTATTTCAATAATTCGCTTGCGCGTAGGGGTCTTTAGCAGTGGGAGGAAAAACCGGAGTGCCCGGAGGAAATCCACGAGGTTGAGAAGGCGCCCCTATCCCCATGTCACATACGCTCACACTAGGGCTCGAAGCCACAGCCGCAAGCCAGAGACGGCCGACCAGATAGTTTTTGTAGACGTCACACCCCACCTCCATTCAACATAAAATTTGTATAACTAGAAATGTCGCTTGAATAAAACATAGATTTCCACCTTAACAAACCTACTTTTCCTATATTTAATATATCTTCATGTCGTGTGTAAAGCCCCCTTTTCATATTTTCATCAATAATATGTTTCTAACGGCGGTGTACCGATGTATAATAATTTGTTTCAATGTCATTTAGTAACCGAACTTGAGAACCCAGGTCACAATTCTAATAATATTGATTCAATGTCATTTAGTCTTTGAACTTGAATACACAAATCACAATCCTATGGAATACAATTTAGGATCCATTCGTCTTTGTACAAGGTAACATTCAGAACGCAGTGAACTGTCTATTTTGGGAATAGAACTCGGTCCTAAATAGCCGTCATATTCAAATGTCGGCGGTTCTAATCCGTTTTGAAAAGACTGAATTAAAACATTTTACAAGCAGGATAAATACTTCTCACAATTCACGAAGTATATTTAATGTTTTTTCGTCTAAAATCATCGATGTACATGTAGCTATTCATATGCCGCTCATCCAGCTTCGTGTCTGTTGTCAACCGGAGCTAATTGCTGACAGGCACTGTAAGTTTCGTATGACACAGTAGATGCCTGAATAATCTGATTTAATAAACATATTTTATTCTATAAATACCCAAGTATACGCTTCCATAGAAATGTAAGTTTTATATTTATTTTATCTAGTAATCCCCTATTGATGTTTTTTTAAGTTCAAACAAATGATTTCATATATTCATAGACTGATTTATATTTTTATTTGATAATTTTTTCGTTTTACGCACATCTGCCAGTTAAAAATAACTGCATTAATAAAACGGACACGACGAGAAACTATGTTCTTATTTAAAGATACATTATGGAAGATAAGATAATGAGTTGGCAGTTCTCACTATAATAGTTCAAAACTAGATAACGTAAAGGAAATTTGCTGAAAAATTTCAGTCAAATTGATGGACAATGAAGCGAGAATTAAGCGATTGAAATTTCCGTCTAGTCTCGATCATCATTACTAAAGTCGGTATGATGAAAAGTATAGTCTTGGTTATCCATTTCCTGATTAAATCGTGACGGAAAGTAATGCAGCAAATCGAATCATAATCCACTAAAGATCACGGGCTAGCGATGACATCGAGAGTTGGTTATGGCCCGGATAAGTAAATTAATGTCTAATTAATAATTAAGATACATTTCAGTCCTACAGTAGGCGGGTGTAGTTCTCGCATACTGTTTGTTTAATTTCCAAGATATATAGATATTGGTATTGGGAAGTGATGAGAACGCACCACTCTTCGTTTGGTCGTTTAACTTGGAAGACTGATCGAGACGATAACCTCGGATAACAATCGGTCCGGATATGGGTTTTGGAGCCTTCGCTCGCGGGTTTCAAACCGAGGTCCGACCATGTTCTTGTACGGGTACAAGTAAAATAAATGAAATGAAATGGGGTTTAGCGTCCTACTGTTCTGGGCCTACTGTTTACGTAAAAGAACGCTTGACAATAGACGAAGACAACAATTTTTTGTCCGGGTCATATTTTCACTCTTGACACACCCACTGTCACATAAACGTCTTCATTAACCTGGTTGTTTCAGGAAAGTAGGAAGTTAAAAACATTTAACTTCTTCTTTTTCAGAAGTAAATCATTGCAGAATTCCCATAAGTGGTAAATAATTGCGGATTTCCCTATTTTAAGTTTAGTTGTAAATGGATACAAAATTCCCTGTTACCTACTATATGTTAAATTCGGTGACGTGAATCGAGGTCGTTTATTGTAATATACTTTTATTAAAACCGTAATTGTGTTAATTTCAATGACACCAATTCAAAACACTTCGGAATACCCATTTCTGAAACATAGATGGGCTTTGTTCGCGGAATATCATTGAATCAGCTTAAATGGGTTTTAAAATTCATAACTAATTTAGTTGAACGTGAACAAAAGAAGTTAAATAGGGTTTAACGTCAAACTTTTCTGCACCGACGTGTGTCTTGAGACCAACATGGCCCGGATAACTTCGTCGTTTCCGTGTACTATCAATGGTTCTTTAACGTGCACCCGTATACGCGAAAGAATTCAACCTGAATAAATGAAATACAATCTAACACCGCGTGACGTGAAAAGAGAGAGAGAGAAGTGGGGTTTAACATCCACTCGACACAAACCAGGTCATTTCGGGACTAAGTCGTTAAAAAAAAAAACAATTCCCGAAGTAGTTTTCTGATCCAGGGAGCCTTGAGTTTGTGGGTCCGTGCCTTGAAAATAAATGGAAATATCTCAGACATATTTATACTTGTTTAATTATTAGAGTTGTGATTTGTTTGACTGGGTGAATTAGTAAGGTTTATATTCATGATTATAGTTTTATTACCAAGTTTACGACTAACCATGGTATACTGATTTCAACAGATTTCAATAACTGTGAATCAGAGTAAGGTTGATTGTCTATATAAACTATATAGGATAAAGTATAGGGGTGGTGATATTCTCATTTCAATGAGTAGGCTAGTAATATAAGTAAAATCAGGTTTATTATTATAAATGTAAATATAATGACATGACGTATTGCGCGTGACTCTACATGTTATAAACACTGTAAAAACACAAGTAAGGTTTCGTCAACACTTGTTGCATTTTCAGACCAACATACGTTTACTATTATTATATACCGCGTGCACTAATCTGGTTTAAAAAGAACAGATACTATTTCGTTTCGTTTTTTATAGTTTCAAATTTCGTTTTACTTGTCTTTACTACACTAGGATCTTGAAGAGTGATGTGGGAAATCAGATAATGAAACGGTCTGTTACAGTAACTTCTTGGCGTATGATGCACGGAACTGTGGGAAACCAATAGAAACGCCAACGCTAATGGATTAATCAATGTCTGACGTCATAGGGTCAAACGTCGCTCCTACGATTGTATAACAGCAGCGTTTCATCCCACCCGTCTTCCAAATACACGCCATTTATTTCAAAACTGGATGAAATGACCTAGTTATTGTCGAGTGGACGTTAAACCCCATTTTTCTCTCTCTCTCATTAAGAAAAGTTGGGCGCTAAACCCCATTTCGAATGAAATAAAATTGTTTTATTTTTTTACTGTGCATGAATGGGGACTAATATATACTGGAATATATTTTATGATTCTATTCCATAATTACTACTATTTCATCGACTATAGAACTTGTATCAATAGATTAAATCTTTTATATAACCTAGCCTATCAATCTTTCTACGGATAAAGGGATCGCGTATACTTTTTCTTGAAATTTATTTTGGCTGAAAAAGTCACGAATATTTTCATGCTCGTGAAATTGTCATGTGTAACAGTAAACATATTCTAAACTGCCTGTAGTTTGATTAATTTCCCTTTAAATGACTGTCTCTACTTTCCCTTTAAACGACAGCCTCTACTTCCCTTTAATTGACTGCCTCTACTCCCCTTTAAATGACTACCACCACCACACTCTCCCTTTAAACGGCTGCCTCTACTTTCCCTTTAAATGGCTGCCTCTACTTCCCTTTAATTAAACGGCTGCCTCTACTTTCCCTTTAAATGGCTGCCGTTACTTCCCTTTAATTAAATGGCTGCCTCTACTTTCCCTTTTAATATCTGTGCCTCAGGTCCCGTTAAATATCTACCTCCACTTCCCTTTAATTGACTGCCTCTACTTCCCTTTTAATATCTGTGCCTCAGGTCCCGTTAAATATCTACCTCCACTTCCCTTTAATTGACTGCCTCTACTTCCCTTTAAATGACTACCACCACCACACTCTCCCTTTAAACGGCTGCCTCTATTTTCCCTTTAAATGCCTGTCTCTATTTTCCCTTTAAATGCCTGTCTCTATTTTCCCTTAAAATGCCTGTCTCTATTTTCCCTTTAAATGCCTGTCTCTATTTTCCCTTTAAATGCCTGTCTCTATTTTCCCTTTAAACGCCTGTCTCTATTTTCCCTTTAAAATGCCTGTCTCTATTTTCCCTTTAAATGCCTGTCTCTATTTTCCCTTTAAATGCCTGTCTCTATTTTCCCTTTAAAATGCCTGTCTCTATTTTCCCTTTAAATGCCTGTCTCTATTTTCCCTTTAAATGCCTGTCTCTGTTTTCCCTTTAAATTGCCTACCGTTACATATCTACCTTTACTTTCCCTTTAAATGATAGATATTACTTCGTTGTGTGTTTCTATACCTTGAACACACCTGTACGGTTACCTAGGTAATATATTGTTAATAAATCTAGTTATAACTCTCTTAATATCATACAATACCTTTACATGAGAGGGCTGGCTATTTCTTACAGCAAATATATTTAAGGTAAATTTCATAATTTTATGTTATTTAAAAATATATGATTTTGTGTTGAATCCTTATATATTTTAAAAAACAAAGTTACAATTTCTTCTTATTATTTATTTCTTATATATCATAGCATCACTAAGATGAATGAAACGTTGTTATATAAACACCCTACATTTTGTCAACATTAAATAAAGAGCTGGCAGTTCTCGCTATAGTAGTTAAAAAATAGATAATGTAAAGGGAATTTGCAATTATGGCCTACCCTCCATCGTCATTACTACCGTAGAGATTATCTTTTGTAAGGTGAATAATCTGTCGAAAATCGGATGGCATCGGGTTGATTATGTTTTTTTTATGTTACTAAATAATCAAAAATAAAATGAAATGAAATGGGTTTAACTTCCTACTGTAAACAGATCCAATTGCTGTCAAAAGAAAATGACCCGCTTGCCCATCGACATTAGCGCGGTTGAACGGGTTGATTAAACGGGGGTTTCCTCTTGTCAGTAATGTAGAACGGACGACAAACTGAGGTCCTGTGAAGACATTGGCGTGCACGTAAAAGATCCCGAAGTGGGAATTACATATAAGAGTAGGTCATAGTGTCGCTGTCTCGGAAAAAAATCCCCTATAGCACACTGTATAGCGTATGCCCATCTTCAATAGCCTAGTATAGGAACGAACATTAGGACGTTAAACCCTATACAATTTCATTAGCACGTAAAAGATCCCTTACATGTAGTGGATGAAACTCGATACAAGAATGGGCCTTGGCGTCGCTGACCGGGCAAACTGTATAGTGTATGCCTGTCTTCATTATCAAAGCTGGAGTAGAACAGTAGAATGTTAATAATCATCCCTACCTGTACTTAATTTTACCAGTGTAGGTATGTTTATATAAACATTCTTACGTGGCAAGGAGTAAGGTCGCCCCTGAAACCTTGTGGGTTTTCTACGGGTCCTTCGGTTTCCTCCCACGGCTAAAGACCCTATGCGCAAGCGAATTATTGAAATACAGTTAAACCATATGTTAGTCCCGAAATGAACTATAGTGTGTTGAGTGGACGTTAAACCCATATCTCTCTCTCTATCTTTTCCCTCTCTCTCTCTCCCTCTCTCTCTCTCTCTCTCACACACACACCGGTACAGTTATGTATTTACGTATATGTAATATTTTACGTCGTAATAACCTTTACTATGTCACACATCACCGCCTCGAAGCGTGAACACTAAACATAGCTTTTTTCTCGCATTAATAATTCATATAAAAATGTGAATAAATAATTTCTTACCTTTTTTGTTGATAAATTGAGACGATAGTTTGGTCTAAAACCGTGTATCTCAATCAGTTTACCAGTTTGTCTGATATACCGTGCCGGGTACCGGGTAAGTTATACCGTACATCAGGGTACCGGGTCTGATATACCGTACATCAGGGTACCGGGTAATATAATACATGCACCGTTATCGCGATTTAACCAGGTACCCGAGTCCCGGTACCAAATGTTTGCTTGCTAACTTGTCACCAAACCGCGACAAAACACGTCATCAAATCGCGACATTTGAGTATTTAATCTAACTTACCCGGTGGTGCCGGATTCGATCACAGTTTTGGCCGAGGGGGGAGGGGGTGTCTTTGAAATTTTCAAGCGTGGATTTTCTCTTGTCAGTTGTACAGGACGGGGTTGGTGGCAAAGGACACTGTGTAGATTTTTGGACATCGTTTCCCTTCTATCACACTCCCCATCATCATTAGTCCGGTCCGTCCGTCTTCATTAGCCCAGTCGGTGCATATCAATTTCTCCCATGGTACAACACTACACTGAGTCTACCAATGATCATTTTCCCGGTTGGTGCAGAAAAGTAGGAAGTTAAACCCCATTTTGATTTTCGATTAAGTTTGATAACTTGAACAGCTAAATCCAGAATATTAAATGTTTCATATACTAAACATTAGCATGGAGGAGAACTTTATCTGATTATTACATAATGAGTTGTTATTCTTAATAATCAGATTTTAGTGTATTTTAAATGTTGCATTACCGCAAAAAGTAAAATCTTGTTGACTGCCCGTACGATTTAGCTGCTGTGGGCGTATGTTTCGTTGTCTGACAACCTATATTTGCACCATCTTTCCATATAAACGCCGTGAAAAGACGCATATTTGTTTTTCTCATTTAAAGATGTTTATTTACATTTTACATACGTGTAACCATTCAATATCACTACATATAATAAAATAATATTCATAAAAAGATACTTTTTATACAGGACTATTTTCAAACCTTTTTATTGCTCTTGAGGGTTTGTGTTCTTTTTGATGGTTTTAAATCATTAAATTATTTTATGTACAAGAATTAAATATGTGTACCAGTTTTTATATACACTACAGATTAATCGAGCGTTTGGAGCCACGGTGGCTCAGTGAGTAAGACGCTCTTTTGTTAACCAATGGCCCCGTTCGGTTTGGTCTCTTCTACTTCTACTAGTCTAGGAGACTTCTTCTGGCAGTTAGATTCGTCTTCTTCTCAGCAGCGGATTATCATTGAGGCTGCAGTCTCAGGCCCAAAGATTTTGTAAAAAAAAAAATGTTTTTTAGACTTGTCTGATACGATAAAAAAACGCATAGACAATGAGTGTTAGGGGATGGGGTTTAGGCCCTACAGGAATCAACATAGGCCCTGACCCGAAATTCATTAGGCCCACGCCACTTTTAATAGGCCCTTCAGAAACTGCCGCCTCAGACCCCAGTGGAGCTTAATCCGCCACTGCTTCTTCTGACAGTTCGATTCGTCTTCTTTAGTTTTCAGAAGTTATTCTGCTTCTTCCATAACATTGTCAGTATAAAACATGAAGGCCAACATCTAACAATCAATTTATATACGCTGCTGTTGTTGTTTAACGTCCGCTTCCACCGAAGGTGATATCGCAGACAAGTTGCCTTATTTTCATTTTAATGATCTTAGAGCACAGGTAGGGGTCTTTGCTGCGGGAGGAAACCAAAGTACCCGGAGGAAACCCACGAGGTTGAGAAGTCGCCCCTATCTCCATGCCACATACGCTCACACCAGTTATCGAAACCACAGCCGTAAGCCAGAGGTGAATGAGTATTTTATACCATAGCGACTGTAGCTGACCAACAGCAGTGTTGTCAAACAAATGTTAAAGACACTTAAATTCTGTCAGATTGTCAAATTTGTAGCTCAACATACTACGCCGTCACCCACGAAATTATCGCCAAAGTTATGTTTAGTCGTTCTCCCCCTTTCCATTTCCCACTTTTGCATTGCGATCTTTGTTGACTGTTTGGTGTAGAATTGAATATACATTTTCGGTCAGGTTTAAGAGGTTGAAAGTAAGGGAGGACACTTGCATGTTTACTCCCAGTTTGCGTATCTCAAGTTTACAATGTCGAACCTCGTACATGTACGTGCTTTTGAGCAAGAGGTTGCCACGTCATGTTGCTCCATCTGTGGTAGAAAGCGTTCTTCTTAACAAAAAATTGGGTAAAAGTTAGAGCCGGTCAAAGAGACGAGAATTATCAACGTTAATGGGGAATCATTGATGATCTTTGGCTACATCTATTGCCTTCACATGTTCATTTATTTCGTCAATCAACAGTGACAGTTGATTCCCATTTTTTAAAAATAATTTAATAAAATCAGATTGTTAAATACACCTATCAACACGCGATTGTTAATATAAATGTGCTTGTATCTTTCGTCGCCTTCTTCCCGTCCAAGTTTCGGTTATTCTCCGGGAAAGCGACTTATTGCAACAAATTTGAGCCATATGTTAGTTCCGAAAAGACATAGTTTGTATCAGGTGGGCGTTAACTCCCTCTCTCTCTCTCGCTCTTCTAGCTTTCAGGTAGAAAGTACTTTGTGCTCACACTAGATTTATTTTGAATTGATATTATTTTATGTAATACGATGAGTCAGTCATCATTCGCCTTACTGCTTTTATTAAGCTACACCCCCGGTTCATATTACTGCGCATTACATATTCACGGTTTTCTCACTTTTTACTCGACATAGTTTCCTTTTTTGTTTCCCTTTTTTGAAATTTGTTTTTAGCAGTTTTAACATGATAGGGATCTAAATACAATGAGTACACCTGAGTTGGCAAACAAAGTTTATCGCTGTGTGATTTTCTTTACAATTTATTCACTAGTATGTAACAAACCAATTATCATAGCTTGAGTTGAAAATCTTTTTTACTTTTAACAATAGTACGTGTTACGGTTGACCGCTAAAACAAGAGTACTAGCCCCGGCGGGTTTCACAAAACATTATCGGTCTTAAATTAAGAATTTATTCGAAATTGTTCGCCCTATTTTAACTAAAATATAGTCCTTTATAACACCTTCTGTTGTTTTAATGTATGAAACTAGGTGCAAAGTTTTGTATTTCTGGATCAAAGATATTTCTCATAAACAGTGATTGAAAGTTGAGTAAATTCTTAACTGAAGTCTTTGTGAAGCTGGGGCCTGGCCTTTTTATTATAAAATATTTTGTCATTGGTAGCTTTCCATTCGGACGACATCGACATCGGTTTTTCCCAAGACAAACGTGTCCCGGTAGCCACAATCAATCATGACTGAAGCTTTTGACATCCAGTTGTCACTGTATACTATGGTATATTTTGTTATCACGCATGAGTGAATACTCCTCATGATGTCGTCATTGTTATTAGAATTGACGTACGTGTAAACGAGTATATACCCCAGTTGACTATTGTTATCTCTATAATACAGTATCATATAAATAAACCTAATATGATATTTTATTGTAAGTGTCCTTGATCAGTAGATTTCGACATAAAGTTGGCATATTTACTATTTAATTATAATAGGGGTTCACTTATAGTGGAAAATTACGATTTGAATGACGTATCCAGGTTTGAATGACGTAGCCAAGTTTTATTAATCAGTGTCTATAGGTAGTGTAAGTATGTACTCTAAAGAAGATTGACGCACAATTCCTCGAAATTAATAATATCAATATCACTAGCAATTATCGATGTGTAATCATATAAAACAGAAATATGAAAGAAATATAAACTTCACGAATATAAACGCAAATTATTAAAATGTAAAGGTGAAAATACAATTAACGAAAATGATTTTCTTGATTTGGAGTTTTAAGGAAATATGGAAGAAATCTATTCTTCACGAATATAAACGCAAATTATTAAAATGTAAAGGTGAAAATACAATTACGGAAAATGATTTTCTTGTTTGGAGTTTTAAAGACTAATTTTATTATTTGCACTTTTCTCGAAATTTCAAAATGTCCCCTTGTTAATATATTATAGTCTAATTGACTATTTATGTTTAATTAAAGATACATTATGTAAGATTTAGATACAGAGCTGGGTGTTCTTGCTATAATAGTTCAAAAAAAAATAATGCAGATGGAATATTTTGAAAATTCAATTCAAATAACTAAATTCTCAGCGAAGTTATCAGGATTTGGAGTTTTGACAAGATATAGCATACATGTACATTGTTTATTACCGTAACAACGATTATTCGAGATTCAACCTCGCGACTCCATGTTTAAATTAAATCATTTAATGGCGAACCGCATTTAATCCGTTTAAATCTCCACCATCCGATGACCTGGAGAGTTAATTATAGGCTTACAATGTGAATAAATGTTTATAAAAAGCCAAAATAAAGATCTGCAACAGGCAGATTTAGGTCTTACTAAAAATGCATCTTTAATGAAATAAAGATATCACCAGTAGTAGCTCATAATATGACTTTTGAGAGAAAAAAATACAGGTCTCACTTGCTTCTGTGTGTATTCCGTTTATATCGTTTATAACTTTAGAAAAAAGGAACGGAACGAAAATTTTGGTTTTAGGAATTCTATAAATTTCTTTGAAAATTTGAAATTCTATACAACGATGACAGGTGTGGATATACCAGGTATAAAATTAGAGCTTATTTTCATGGACGTCGTTAATAAACTCATCACACCGAATGACTCATTCGATGTACATCATTTATTTACTCTTCAACCCAGGGGTGACGTATGTTTACGTTGAATGAATCTGGACCTGATGGGTTTTTCATTTCCACAGTTTCACGGAAATTTGACGTACACCATTCGTTTGTTACTAAATAAATCCCATTTGAATTCGTCGTTTATAGGCCATATAAATAGAGGGGTAAACTTGAGTTAGAAATCAAAATAAATAAACCTGTTGTAAAGAAAGGTACAGATATTTAATGAGTGTCATTTACATGGAAGAGTTTTATTTTGAAAAAATAGAAATTTGGAAAATCTTAGGAAATAAGTTATTGAAGAAAGGTTGACTATACAGGATTAAGGTAGGGAATGATTCAATGATTAATTTACTTCCATTTCTTGGGTTAAAACTAATTATAGTTTGATTCGAGCGAGTGAGCAACATGGGGTTTAACATCCACTCAACATACACTAGATCATTTCGGGACTAACATATGTTATATTTTCATTTTAATCAACGGGCTGCTATCCATTTGATTAGGCATACCACCCAACTCTTTGTCACGTACAACCTGTTATTGAAATCACATCACTTGTCTCTATGACGGACCTTAAATCACTGTATGGCGTATGCCCGTCTTCATTAGCCCAGTCGAAGCAGAACAGTAGGACGTTAAACCCCATTTCATTTAAACAATGGAACATAACAAACTCTCAGAATTATTAACCAGTAATTATCCGTAGCAATAAGTTTGACTCAAGGTTGATTTATATAATGACAAACATTCTGACTGGCATATAAATTATTTGTTATGAATATATAACTTCATTAAATGTTTTATATAATAAACAATTACTGCACTCCATTTCCGGTTCACAAATTAATTACCAAGGTAACGCCGTGTTAGCAACGAAAGTTCGTCCAATAAATATATTTATTAATAGTAAATGAAAAGAATTGACTTATTATTATGTACGTTAGGCATTCTCTAACAAATAGTTGTACAACTGTATAGCACAGTGTCGGGTCGTATTATTCGATTTAAGACTCGGAGAAAAAAATAATAGGGACTAGTATCAGTGTTGGTATGTCTTGTCAATTCATTCGTTCATTCATACAATTTGGAGTGACTATAGAAAAATATTATATGTTACAAGTGAAGTGAGTTGACGTTTTCGTGAACATTTAGGTGGCTATATGGAATAAACCAGGGAGCCAAATTGGTTTTTAAACATGTGAGACTCCAGAAACAAAAATTAATAAATTAGTCGATTTATGGGACTCATCCTTTAATCGATGTATTTTGAAACTTTGTTTTGCCGTTCATAAACAAGGTAGGGTAGTATGTTCTCTCTCTCTCTCCCTCTCTCTCTCTTCCTCTCTCCCTCTCCCTCTTTCTCTATCCCTCTTTCTCTCTCTCTCCTCTCTCTCTCAGTTAGGGTAGTATGCTCTCTCTCTCCCAGGTAGGGTAGTATATCCTCTCCCTCTCTCTCCCTCTCTCTCTTTCTCTCTCTCTCAGGTAGGGTAGTATGTTAACTTCTACGTATACGACTAAAAACATATATAGAGAATATGCCATAGGGTAATTGTTGAACAGTTTATTTTCGTTTTAAATCGACAATTCTCTGATTTTCATGAAAATTAGATCAAGAATTCCGTTATTGTTGTTATGAAATTAAAAAATACAGTTGAGTCATGTGTGCTGGTTGTGATTAATGTGCCATGGCTGTCGATATTATTTATAGATCAAGAAATTGAATTCTTATCTTTTTGAAAGCCTATTATCTGGTTAATATTTTACAGTGCAAGAAAAAAAAATGAGATCTGGTTTAATGTATGAATGTTACTTATCATTTTACTTGTCTTTATTACACCATGATCCGGAAAAGTTGTTATATAACCCGTGTTCTAGATGATGTAAAGGGTTGGCAAATGAAACGTTCTGTTACGGCGAGTTTTTGTGGTGAGGTACACGGAACTTTGGGTAAAAACATCTCTCTCTCTCTCTCTCTCTCCCCCTCTCTCTCTCACTATCTCTCTCTCTCATATAATCCACTCAAGTTTATTAATAAAGCCCATAAACGAAGTTGGAGCAAAGAGCGAACCTTGTGGTATGTGAAGATAATGTAACGTTGGAACCAATTATTTATTATTTTCAAAGTGACCTAGTTTATGTCGAGTAGACGTGAAAGCCCGACCCCCTCTCTCTTCCATATAATTCTCAAGTTTATTAATACAGGACATAAACGAAGTTGGAGCAAAGAGCGAACCGTGTGGCATGTTTCTGTGGATGTGAAGATAATATTAAGTTGGAATCAATTATTTATTATTTTCAATTTTTATTCATGGTTTGATATATTTATCTTTGCAGGTGTCTCGTCTAATGAACCAAATTTAGAAGAGAAGTCTGTATCGATCCAGGCGGCATGTTTTCCCTTTCTAATACAACTCTGTCATCCAGTCCGGACCAAGATGGCTGCCGATACTGGACCAGCTTCGACCCAAAATCTTTCTCTAAGGGCGACCGAAAGAAGGTATTTGGCGGAATTCTAAATGGAAAGGGTCCGAGAAGAGGTGAAATTGTTGTTATTAAGGCTTTTAAAAATATGCCTGGAACAGAATCCATGTGTAAAACCGAACTATGCAATAATCAAAAAGCGCGGGAACTGGCAGACGGCTTCAACGCGTGCTATCCGTTTCAACATATCGAATTTTCGTCCATTCTGAACGCTCTAATTGATGACGTATCTGTTTCGTACAATCTGTTGAATTCCAATCGAAAAATCACAAAAAGCGAATGGGTTTTAATGGAGGAGAACGTCGGAAAGCATTTCGTAACCTTTGTTAACAAACATGGCGTCACTTCCGGAGACTGCCCCCAGGCACTCGCCGCCTTTATACACTGGACATATCACGTGACGAGTGGTCAGCTTGTTGTGTGTGGATTAGAAGGTGACCAGAACATGCATGCGTGTCGGTTAAAGACTCCGACTGTTCATTCCATGAACCGACAATATGGCGAATGCGACTACGGCGAAGCGGGAATTAACACCGTCTTCCGGAATCACAGATGTAACAACATGTGTCATGATCTGATTAAACCGTTGAATGTCAATAAACGGTTTCCGTCCAATATTTATCCCAGTTTGCCTTTAGAACCGTCAGCACCGTATGAACCGAACATGTTTACATTTGATGATTTACATCATGAAGAACGACAACTCTCATCACCAACATACTATCAGTCCATAACAACCAACTATCTACTGTCTCAATTTGAATATAATCACCATGGGGATAACTGTATATAAACAAACGACTTATTTCGCGTTTCAATTCATGAGATTTCGGCCTTGACCTTGCTTGAATTCGGCGGGTTTCTTATCTTTCTTGGATTCAGTGGTTTTCAAACTTTGCTTGAATTCAGTTGTTTTCTAACTTGAATTCAGAAGGTTTCGAATCTTTCTGAAATTCAGAAGGTTTCGAATCTTTCTGAAATTCAGAAGGTTTTGAATCTTTCTGAAATTCAGAAAGTTTCGAATCTTTCTGAAATTCAGAAGGTTTCGAATCTTTGTGCTCGTATTCAAATCTTCCAAGTATTCCCAACAATGTTCGATATTTCGTATATTATGCATGCTTTCACGCGCGCACGTACTTTTTTCGTTCATTACCGGCTCATTTTATTATTATTATTATTATATTTTTGTTGATTCTTTGTTAAGTTTTATTATTATAATTATTATTTTAATCATTTTAAATCATTTACCATTAATTTCTGTTTTCATGTCATTCGAATCCATTTCCAACATGTATTATTATTCAACTTTCATTATTTCAAAATAATTCCATATTTTCTTTTTCATGACATTCAAACAGTCCGTCTCATCATGTTTTATTCTGTATTTCAATACGATATTTGTTTTTCGTAAAGTATTATTATTCTATAGCGTGTTATATTGTCTATTGTCCAATGCGTCAACAGATTCAAACTGTTGGCGAGGTCTTTCCCAGTTATCTCCCATGTAAAAGCATAATCTTCTTGGTTTATCCTCAGTAACACATTCCTTCCGAACGTACAATATTATGTATTCTCAATTACTTGTCTATTAATTCACCACTTGCGTGAAACCCAAATTTATCTTAAAATATATTTTATTTGAGGAGACATTCGAGCGTTCTTAAAGTATTTGAACGCTTAATTCGAATTGAAAGGGAAATAATGTCACATAAAAAAAACTTCCGCAAAAATTTAATCTAACCAACTGAGGAAGGTGTCCTCTTAATTATGGTGTGGTAACGCCACATCTTGCAGGTTTCAAGTTGTGTCGCTCATATACCATAGATGAATTGAAATTACACCAGTTAACATCCTGCTATCAGGATGCAGTAAAATTGTCTAATAGTTGCTCCATTTCCTCTCCTTCAAGTCACCATGACAACAACAATTTCATTCTAACTTATTAGACAAAAACAACTAATATTTGTTCATCTAGGTCGCGGTCATTTCTAGGCTAAAATTCAAAGGGTGAAATACTACTGTATGAACATTTTATTTTCAAATCCTGGCCGACTAACGTAGAAAAAAATTAGTGCTAGAGTAAACATAGTTGTTGGGTTGATGGCATAAAAAAAACTCTTTTTGGAGTGTGTTTGATGTAGATAAGGAAATTGAATACGTCCAGATACAATAGCCACTGACACCCCGATTTTCAAACTTTTCTGGTAGCCCCCCACCCAACCCTTACCAAATACCCTGCGCTTTCAACTGATATGAGTCATGCAGTAACAGGAACATTTCCTGTTTTATTGACACCCCGATTTTCAAACTTTCCTGGTAGCCCCCCACCCCACCCTTACCCTTACCAAATATTTAACTGAAATGAGTCATTAAGTAAAAGAAAAATTTCCTGGTTTATAAATTCTTCCTTATTATTTTTTTACATATTAAAACACCCGATCTAATTGTTTATTTAGTTGATATTCGACTAAAGCATGACTATATTATATTTCCACTTAACATATTATCCTGGTACCCATTGTTCCCAATCATTAAAACCTTTCCTCCAATATCATCTTCGATTACCATAATCTATTAACCCCTGTTTGATCCCAGTCGAAACGCCAACGTAGGACATGTTACTTCCCGCGGTTAGTGTAAATTAAACCTAATGGTTTTAGATCCGCGACTAGAATGCGAATGACTCTACGTTTTCAAAACTCCTTTTATTCCCATATGTTCAAAACATTTCACCATGGTGCCTCTTCACGACCAATATTACCCCCCCCCCCCCCCACGTTCATTTTTTGTTTCCTGAACATCCTTGAGTGTAACCCCACAGTCCTTGGTTCCGATCATAAAGACCCTGTCAGAAAAGGAGGAAATTTTACACCAGTCCCCAAAAAATAACACCCCGATTTAATCAACCTTAAAAATCCTTTCTTTCAATCTAGTAATATAATTATTGACATTGTCTTTGATATTATTTCCACTTTCAATCGCCTCATCTAGTAAACTTGTCTACTAACCATTTAGCTAAACCAATCGCTTTAAGATAATTTGGATATTAATTAAAATTAAAATCTGGATGAATGTAAATTATATGATTTGTTGTGTGTAAAAATGATGTGTTCAAACTAGTCGGTAGTAAATTATATACTTTAGATGTATCTGTGGCATTTGGATGTATTAGTGATATTCTGCCTTCATGGGTCAATATCAGGAATTTCAAAAATAGAATATGTTTATCTCCAATAGGAACAGAGTTATTAGCCTGTCCCAAGAGTTAGTCCCGAAATGACCTAGTTTTGTGTCGGGTGGACGTGAAACCTCACTGCTCGCTTTCGTCCCAAGAGACCCTGGGGGTGAGACTAAAGAGAATTACTCCCTTTATACAAATATGTAACTATTTTTATTTTCGGATACCCCACTGTATCAAAAAGGTCCAAAGGGGTTTTATTATATATTACTCGTCAACATTTTTACATTTGTGCAAACATTGTGCGGACCTTCTATTGTCATAATTTGCATACCATTTGGCTTTTGCGCAATTTGACTACAAAACAAAAAAAAAACAGGGACCGTTACCAAGGAGATATACATTATTCTGTTTTTGGATCTCACTCACAGCAAATGTCACAGATATTTTTGGTGTTGCGAGGCTCACCTTTTACTTTGAATCAAAGAAATCAGAATTATTTTACTCGAAATTTACTAAACCAAGATTAATTTGTATTATCTTAATTTCAGTGATTTTTGATTTTATGTAATTCTGTAAATCGATTTTTTTTATTTTCAAATATTTTGTGAATCTTGCAAATTATCTTTCGTTTTTAAACCTTAATTATAATATATATTTGTGATATAAAATGTGTATTTTTTTATCCTCTTTTAATTATTTTTGTAAAATTCCTTGCTTTAATTATTTTTCCATGTCATTTAATCGTCTCATAATGCTATAATATCGCCTATCTGTTATTACATATAACAATAATAATAAGCATGTTACATATCCTTTGTATTATTTAATGGACAATTCGTTCCGTTTAATTCTGAAGTTTAGATTGTTGGTGGGAGGACGCTAGATCGGAAACAGTCCTGCGCATTTTATGACGTCATATGTGCAGTGTGGGTTATGATAAGTGTTAGGCTTGTTCCAGGGTTAGAGTTAGGGCTAGCCCTGTCTACATCTCGAGACTCTGGCGAAATCTGCAGTTCCTAGCCCTTGCCCTAACCCTTATCGTAACCCACAATCCATATATGACGTCATAAATTATGCGCATAACCGTCTCCGATCTAGCGTTCTCCTTGTTGATGATATAACCATCAAATGAAACGGAACGTAAATATCAACTAACTATATTCAACTGGAATGCCTTATTGGCACCGAAAGTGCCAAACTTAGAACTATGTTATTCAGATTCAACTTAGTATTTATGTACTTTTAATATCAATCAGTTTTCGTTCATCACATATCAGCATTTATTTGAAGTTTTATGTGTTCAAATCATCAACATGCCGCCATTGACCTGCATTTAACACCGCGATGCCTCTATTTAGATATATTTTTATAGATATAATCATTCAGTTCAAACATATCAATACATGTCCTTATATAGATATATCAATACGTCATGTTCTTGTAGTTTACAAATTAAATATTTCATTATATAGACATATTGAAAACAAACATATCAGATATATTATATTTGTTTCATACATTCAACACAAGAAATAGGAAATAAAATTGGGTTGAAAGCCTTGTTAAAATAATACATTGGTTATTTTGAGACTAACTCACCATGTTAATTATGGCCGGAGAGAAGGCGTTTATCATCTTCAAATATCAAGGATTGAATCCGGGTGTAGAAAAATACTATTGGTGCTTAATATTTCTATTGACAACTATTTTTGTCATACATTTGCCTCCATCTGTATGCCCCCTCCCCTTCTAACCTCTTTTCCTCTGACTTTCTTTCTAACAACGTTTCTATCTTCAAGTTCTTCTTTCCTCCCGTCCATCCTTCGCCTACTTCATCTATATTTCCCATTCTACCAAACAAGTCAGAATCTCCGTTTCTTATATTTGAAATAGGAAAGCACCTCGAAGCCTATTTTTGTATTTTGCTTTACAGCTTTTGTCAATATAATATTATAAACATATTAATAAGACATTAATTAAAATAAACTTTTATATTTGATTGTGACAAAATTTATTTGGATTAAATGAAAGCGAATTAACCTCTTATAAAATTTCGGAAACTTCGTCGTGATTAATTTTTGTAAGATGATCTACTGTATGTTTTAATTTGTTTATTATTATAATGTCTGATTATGATAATCAATAATGTTGTATCTTGTCAGTTTAATCAATCAATCCAAATATCGATTATATTGATTCTTGAATAAACAAATATTTTGCTTTTACAAAACTTGTGTATTTTGTTCTAGTTTTCGTACAGCGTTCGTGAAGTACTCCTACTTTTCCCCGCTGATGAAATTGTATGAAATGCAATGCCGTTGATATTATGCCAACATAGTCTCGATCACGGTAACTAAAAAGACCCAGTTGCTGCAATAAATGGTCACAGAACACTAAAGATTTCCCCATTGACTTTAATGCCAATTCTCGTGTCTTATAGGCGTGTGAGGTTCTTCATGAAAAACTTGAGATACTCAAGCTGGAGGTAGAGACAAGTTAACATGTAATTTATGGCCCTACATGTCATCCTAACCAGCCACTTAACTCGTGTATCCTTCCGCCTCAAAATACATTTTCAAACCCTTTTCTTCGATTCTACACCAAAAATTCAACAAAAATCGCCATGCAAAGGGGAAAAACGGAAAATGGAGAGAAAGACTAAAAATAGCGTAGTAATATTTGATGCGCTGTGTCCAAATGAAATGATTTAGAGGTTGTACTAATTACAATCTCTATGACGTCATCCCGAAACATGATGTTTAATGATAATCAAAGGAAACCTATCTTTTTATTCGCTATAAACAATCTGATTGAAATACAGATCTAAATAACATTAATGTCTAAACAGGTGAACTGGAAGGTCACGTCAGGGGTCATACGAGCCGCTTTAGACCCTATGACGTCAAACATTGATATATCCAGTCAACTTGTGACAGGCCTAACAACCCCAGGTATCGTGTTCTATAAAAAATAAAATAAAACCAAGTACGAACAATCTAAACCATTAGACAAAATTCAAAGTCCTACAAAAGGGTACAGGCAAAATAGTGAAATCAGCATAGTGATACAATAATAGTTTAACATCAACATATGAATAAGGAGTCCACTGCTTTATATCCAGTTGACAAATAATGTTATCGGACCCCCAAGACTTGTGTTCTAGGACGGAGTAATATTTATATATCAACGACTGGCCATATCCAGTTAACGCAAGACAGATTTTGACAAATTGTGTTATAGGACATGCTCATCTTTCCACGTCAACGAATGGTCATATGAATAAGGCGTTTACAGCTAATGCTAAAATGGCTGACACACTCCCCCAGACAACACTTTAACTTAAACGATGGTTAAAACTTAAAGGAGAAGACTAACGATTTTCAACAAGGTTTTTATAAAACTTAAAGCGGAAGACCAACATTTTTCAAAAAGGTATTCATATATTTTAAATATATATTCTTCATAAATAATCTCATCTGTAACACAAGCTAAACAGTTTTTGTAAACGCAAAATTACTTCTTTTTTTAAAAAAAACCCCAGGAAGTGAAGTAATTGCCCCCCCCCCCCCTTCAACCGAAACAAACTAAACATTAGGCAGAAATGAAATGGAGGAGGTGATACTTTTGAAACTAGCATGCTACTACGTGTGTAATGCTTGGATTTAAACCCCTGCAGTGACGTTTCTGGTTATTCTCAACAAATTCTGTCAAAGTTGTTTGACGCGCTTTCCAATGTGTATACGCCTGAAACTTGACTTTTTGAACTTTTCCTGTGACCCCTGACCAATGGGAACCAGGACTTTATGAATCCGACGGGGTTCTTTCCTTCCCACGTCTGAGTTCCAATCCAAAGTTCAATGTTGTGATTTCCCCACCAGGCTGCGATACGAGGAATGGTGGATTAGCATTTCAAGCAATATAAATATTAATATTAAATAAAACAATGACGAAATTATTTCATAAACGATTGGATTATTTCTTATTACAAGGAAGTGAAAAATTATACCACATTAAAAACTAGGATAAATTAGATAACGCACACTTTAATTCGTCATTTAACATGAGAAGTGTTTTTCTAATGAACCTGAAACCACTGAGTCAATGAAAAAATACAAACACAATTTATGGATAACTGAGTCAATATTAAACATGTTTATTGCGGAAAAGGGTTTGGCGAAATAAACAGGTTAGAATGACTTCTGTTATCAGACAGGATAAAGACCACTACTTCACCTTGAGTATTGATTTACCTGACAACGGTTGATGCAATTTCCTTTCTCTTCTATCATAGCTTGTAATAGATAGACGAAATCCCCGCTTTGCCTGGTATGATAAAAAAAAAATAGCTGAAATTTTACATCAGGCTTTGTTGAATCAATGGTACAGATTAGGATGTTATACAAGGACAGTAGGGCTATGATCTACTTTTTTTGCCGGTGGTGGGGGGGGGGGGGGCTAACTGTCGCTACTGGTATACGAACTACCTTCCGCCCTGCACCATGAATAGGGAATGAAATGAAATGGGGTTTAATGTCCTACTGTTCTACTCCGAACTGGGTTAATGAAGACGGGCATACACCATACAGTGTGCTCTGGCGCACAGCGGCGCTTCGACTTACTCTTATATAGAATCCCAACTGCCAAGGGATCTTTTACGCCCTCGACAATTTTGTACACTAGGCCTCGGTTTTTCGTCCCACCCGAACGACTAGCCAACTGTCCGTGTGAGGCTCTCCTCCCTGAACCAATGAGGGGAAACCATGCTGGAAAATCCCGACGAACTTTCTCGGCTTACACCGGGAGCGAACATGCTACCTCCAGTTTAGTGAGCGAGGACCATGAATAGGGGTAACCAGACTGCTCGGTCAACTGTGTGATGTAACTTAGGGCCATCTTGATAGTACGCCACCGTAGTACTGTACATAAAGAGGGTAGATAGGATTGGTAGGGGATTGTTCAGTGCTGTGACTGGGACACTCTTCGTTTAATTTGCGATTGCAATACGGTGTGTTAATTCGGGGCTAGCTTCAATCGCTAAGAAAGGGGTTTAACGTCCACTTGCCCAACACAAACGTATGGTTAAATTGTATTTCAATAAATCGGTTGTCCTTAAGGGATTTCGGCTGTCGCAGGAAATCTGGGAATCCGGATAAAACCCACAAGGTTTGACATGCGACCCTACTCCTTGTCACATTTAAACGGGGAATCGAAACCATGCCACTTGACTCAATTGAAGACCTTATGATCTAACACGCTTGTGTTAAACCATTCAGCCACCCAATCCCCATATCTTTATCAACGGGGAGAACCCTAACCATCACACTCGACCTTCGGTGTTGAGAGAGAGAGAGAGAGAGAGAGAGAGAGAGAGAGAGAGAGAAAGAGAGATGAGGGTTAACGCCTACTCAACACAACTAGGTCATTTCGGGACTAACATATGGTGTAATTTTATTTAAATATTTCGCTTGCGCGTAGGGGTCTTTAGCAGTGGGAGGAAACCGGAGTGCCCGGAGGAAACCCACTAGGCGACCATCGGTGTAACCGGGTAACGGATTCGTGTTTTTTAAACCTGTCAATGCGACCATCTTACGATTCCTGTTCCCAATAAAATCGCTCATTTCAGAGCGTACAAAATTTAAAAAAAGAAATATTGAATGTTTTTTATTTGTATTTTTCCAATACACACTTTGTATAAAAACAAAACAATGCACAATAAGAATAAAAGAAATTTAACAAATAAAACAAATAAAAAAGCAAATAAAGATATCAAATCTGGAATAACATTTCACCGGTAATAATGACCATTTTAAAAGTGACCAAACCCCTTAAATATTAGCTAGTGGCACATTAATTTTTGAAGCGCAAATTATAGACACTAGATCGATTTAGATCAAATTTAAATTTCATTTATTTTCGTTTCGTTTCGTGCCCATTGATTTGTTTTAATTCTACCCCAGCAGAGCTCAAAAATTTTAAATAAAACGAAACGAAAATAAAATCTAATCACAATTATATGTCTTGTCCGGTTATTTTATTTTTATACATTTTGCCTTAACATAGTTTAAGAATTATAGACAAAACTTTAAAAAACCTAACATAGTCAACGTCTATCCGGATGATACAGGAAAGAAAGTCGTATTAGCTCGGGCTGTGTTTTTATGTATTTTACGTACTTTAAGGTCTCAAACTTCTACTTCTACAATTGATATGCTGCATGGTGCTATGCATATCCATTCACTTGAATTGATATAATTATTTCTTATTTGCAATTTCTGTTTGTGTCTTGTCCGCAGGTTTATCTCGTAGATTTTTGTTTTGTGTGTAGTGCGGTCATCCAGCACTTACTATTAGAGGCCGGCTACCATATTGGCAAGTAATGTGTCATGACGTAGGTCACTGAAATGCGACATTAAGTTAATGTACAATTAGTATACAGAACAATATTAAAATGGGATAGTTGAAAAATGTCTTTGTTTTAACAATATTATCATGACACTATGGACGATGAAGGTCGCTGTGTATTTCCTCTCTTCACACTTGTAATAATTGTTACCATCCGGTATTAACCGCACGTAATTTGTAACAGTTTATTAAAGGAATCCGAATAGACAAATTATTTTAGCACGTTTAATGTAGTAAACCATATCTGAATTACCGGTAACCCAAAATCATATTTAGATTACCCCAAAATTAAAAATAATAATATTTTATCTATTTAACTCTGAATGGAACCGAGACCGAAAGCAGCTACTATTATAGTTTCAAAGTAAACCCGATTTGTTCAAGTACCGTACTGCATATTCTAGCGTATATAACAAGAATATGGGGGGGGGGGTATCAGTATTTCAAAAGAACCGAAGGAAAATTATTTTCGTTAAATTATTTATAATATTTCCAGGGTAAATCAGGAATATCTTAATGATACGACTTTCGTTTTACAGACGATAAATTTGATATATTCCTAAAGAGATCATCGCTGAATTTCAATATTTGCATATAACTTGGTGGGTGTATAAAGGTTGAACGAAATTGCTCATAGAAGATGATACATTAAATTTTAAACCATGGATGCAAATACGTCCACATTTTCGTACTCTGAACAAGTGGTTGGGTCCGATCTATCTGCAAATTATTCGATAGGAAGCAAATGTAGAAATTTGGCGACGGTCGCAACAACAGAAACAGGGTCAACATATTTAAAACAAGAAGCATGGAATGATAAAAAAAACTTTAGACAGATCTCGAAACGTTATACATGCATGATCAATATGTAGAACGAGAAACTTAATATTCATTATATTAGAAAATTTAAATATAACATCCATATAAAAATAAACATTTAGATACAGAGTATTATCAAAATCGTTAGAACGGGAAACACAATTATGACCAAGTACTTTCGCACAATAAATATTTTAAACTTCAATAATTAATATTAATAATTCTTGCAAAATTTAATAAAAAAATCCATATAAAAATGAACATATTATGATGAAAATCGTTAGAACAGGAAATGTAATTATGAATTAGAGTTTTATGCAATAAATATTTTAAACTTAATATATTATTGATCGATTAATGTCAATTAAAATATCGAAGCCTTAATACAAAATTGATCTAATCTATTATAGGGGGGGGAGAGAAATTGAGTTTAACGTCCACTCGACACAAACTAGGTCATTTTGGGACAAACGTATGGTTTTCAATTTTTGTTTCAATAATTATTTTGCGCGTAGGGGCCTTTAGCAAGCCAGAGGTGACCGGCCAGCTAGAGGTGGAAGCGCGGGTCTCTAGACCACTAGGCCATCCCAGCCCCGTAATTTATTATAAAACTGGGAATAGTGTATAATGATGCAATGAATATATACAAGTTATAAAATGATTTGTTAGCACAAGATCGTCAACAAGCTGAAATTACACACATTTAAATCATAAAATATTAAAACAAAAAAAGCAATGCTGGTTGGAATAAACGCATGGTTTTTAGTTAAACAAACTCACAGTTTTCCACTTCCAGTGATGGAAGATATCAATGAGACACAATTCTGAGATTAACCAGGGAAGAAAACGAGTACACGAATCGCCGAGGTTTCCTTAATTGTTCAGATTCCTCTGGGTATTCACTGAAAGCTGAGGTTTCGTTAATTCGAACTGATGCTTGTAAGGTTTAAAGTATATTTTCACGTTCGAAATTGTTCGGATTCTTCTCCTATGGGTATTCACTGAAAATTTGCTACGAATCCATGAAAACCTCATCATTTCGATCATTATGTACAGAATCAGATCCGAAATAATTATTCTGACCATAGCATACTGGACCGAACATTGTCTTCTCCTCGCCGTTATTATTACAGATTGGCGGGAACTGCCATTGTCCTCCTTGAATCGTGTGCTCCAGATAAACGTTATACGGGATCCGCCCATTGCTGAAATTTAATTTAGTTTCCGGGAAAACTTCGGGGGATGGTGTATAGGGTGGGGGACATCCTGGAAATCCGCCCAACATTTCCGGATCGTATGGAGCACTCGGAGCTCTTGGTCGTTGCTCGGCCACTGTATCAGAGTCTGGCCGCAACCAACACGCGCACACGGCATTGCACACGTGATTTTCGAAACATTTCTCAATTCCCCGTTCTCCTTTATCCTTTTCTCCGAAGCCGCTGTTCCTACTGTGGATGGTGGGGAAGGTGAACTTAAAACCATCTGAAGTCCTGGCACCTTTCAGCCCCGACAGCACCATCTGACCTCCCGTGAAGTCGTAACTAAAATGCATTAAAGTCTGTAAATCTTTGGGTGTTTTTCCGAGTCGTCTGAAATGGGGATCCACGAAATATTTAAATCTTTCCTTGATGATTTCTTCAACGATAACATGTTCGTTTTCTTTCAATCTGCGACCCTTGCCAAAAAAAGCAGAGTTTTCTATGGACGACTTGGTAGCCCATGTCACGGACATTTTCAACGCTTCGGGAAACTTTTCGTTGAAGGCCTGCATTAATTCCTGCGCTTTCAGGTGTTTTTTTAATTCATGTTCGCATCTTGTGGAACTCCCTGGTCTATCACGGAAAGCCTTCACCAGGATTTTATTCCCTCGACGTTCACCCGAACCTCTCAGTATGCCTTTATAGGCTTTAGTGGTGTATCCTCGTTGCCATTGAAGAAAATCAAAGTCCACATGGTAGGTGTTATTGTTGCAATCCGGATCCGTCTGATACGTGGCGTTAGAAAACAGTTCCATGATCATTCTAACACGGATTCAATTACAGGAATATTCTTTCTAGATTCAAACACGGTGAATTTTATTGTATTTATTTTTTCAGAGATCAAAATACCTCAAATCTAGAAATTAGGTTCGGAAACATTTCAACAGTTGGAAAAGTTGATTACCTTTAGACGAAATATATCGAACACAAATTATATTCTGGTCAAACCGTCTTTCGAGGCAAGGTTAAAGTTCATGATAGACAATGTCCATCGAGTTGTCAGAGGCAAAGCCGTCTCAGTAATTCACCGTTTCTTCAAGATCGTATTCTTTTTAACAAAAAATGCCCCAAAGCCATTAACACAATATCCAGCGACTGAAATTATATACTAATAAACTAGAAGTCCAACAAAAAACACCAGAACTGGAAACAAATACACTCTGGTTTCTAAGGATGGTCCTAAGTCAGAAGTAATCAATCCTTGCAAGAATTCAACCTGGAGTTATACGATATAAACACGCACCTGTTCGTTCTGTGTCTAGAAGTTTGTATTAAATCAGGAGATATACGATATAAACTCAACTTGTTCGTTCTCTGTTTAAAAGTTGGAGACTCAACTGATTCAATCATGTAATAGATGCAATTGATATAATATCACCACCATGTATCACGTGACCAAACAGATATAATATATTGACGAGTAGGAACGCTAGCTGTGTGTTATATACTATGATATGATGTATAAAGCTGACAAGTGTAAACACACGCTGTCTTGGGTCTTATTGATAAACGCAACCGGAAATTGTAAAGTAGAGTTGGAAAAACCAGCATTAGTGAAAAACTGGGCGGGGCTTGCTTCATATTAAAGACACAACACTGGATCTTCAAAATCGTAAAAAAAAAAATTCCTATCCCTTACCCTTTTTTTGTATGAGTTTGAAGATCCAGTATTGTGCATGTTAAAGTTACATTATGTAAAAGCTCAATCTGCCTATTGCTGGTCTTTATTTTGGCTTCAAATATTATTTAAATATTTAATAACATACCGGGGGCGGATTGGAATGGCCTAGTTGGCTAGAGTGCCGCGCTTCGACCTCTAGCTGGCCGGTCACCTCTGACTTGCGGCTGTGGTTTCTGGCGCTGGTATGAGCGTATGTGACATGGAGATAGGGGCGCCTTCTAAACCTCGTGGGTTTTCTCCGAGCACTCCGGATTCCTCCCACTGCTAAAGATCTCTACGCGCAAGCGAATTATTGAAATAAAATTAAACAATATGTTAGCCCCGAAATGGCCTTGTTTCTGTCGAGTGAACGTTAAACCCCATTTCTCTCTCTATAATCAACTGTCTGGGCGATCAGATTCTTCCGATTTCAAGTAGATTAGAACGTTTCGGCCATTTAATGCTTTAGAAATAACGAAGCAAGGCTAACCCTCGAATAACCAGGACCATTGTTACGATAATCGGGAGATAAACACCGACTGTTAGGAATTCATCGGACTGTTATTGTTCATTTGATACCGCCTACATGGTTCATTAAAGGCCATTTTTCGATCAATCAGAATCCACGAAATTTCCATTTTGGGCTTCAATAAAGAATCAATGCCACAACTGGTCAAAACTTCAAACATTGATAACTTCGCTCAAAATAAAGTTATTTGAGTGCAATTTTCAATATATTTATTATTATTATTATTATCTATTTTTGAACTGTTATAGCAAGAACGACCTGGGGACGGTTGCTCAAAGCTCCGTTATCTTTTAACGATCAGTTAACTTTAACGGAGAGAAAGATTGTTGCTGGAAATAAAGACCCTGATCATTCTGTGGTGCGAATTTTTCCTACAGATTTATGCTAATATTTCTAAAGGAAAAAATAAAGTATTCTATAGTGTTTTCTGTAGTAAATTTACCAAGATATGTCCGTTACCAAGATATGTCCGTTAGAGTTTAACGGATCGTTAAAATAATTTAGTTTTGAGCAACCGACCCCAGCCCTGTATCTACATCTTTAATAATAACAATTTATTATTTATATACACGACTATTCAACTCATTGTGACGCTGATAAACAGCTAGAATAAAGTCGTGTAAACAAAGCACTTCGGTCAGTTGAATAATACACTTAATATTTATACATGTATCGTAATTGAGAGAGAGAGAGAGGGGGGAGAGAGAGAGAGAAAGAGAGAGACAGAGATAGAGAAATCAGGCTTAACGTTCCCTCGACAGAAATAAGGTCATTTCGGGACTAACATATGGTTTAATTTTATTTCAATAATTCGCTTGCGCGTAGGGGTCTTTCCGGAGGACCCAGAGAAAACCCACGAGGTTGGTAAGCAACCTTATTCCTTGTCACGTTAACCGAGGATTCGAAACCACGCCAGTTGACAGGCTGTATGATACAGCGCGCACGTCCTAACCACTCGGTCATCCATCCCCCGTGGCGTATTTGTTTGTTGTAGACACATACCACGCCCAATGTCACGAATCATACTATATGGGTAAGGTGGGGATGAGGCGGTTCTATGGTTGATGTATATTGGAAAGATCAAAGGGTGGGGATATCTTTTCAATATTAACTCGCCTGTCCAACCCCGTGGGTTTTCATCGTGGTCCTGGGGTATCCTCACACTCCTAAAAACCTTTACTCTCATGCGAATTATTGAAATAAAAGTGAACCATATGTTAGTCCTAACAAAAAGCACTCGTGGCACACTGCATGGTATGCCCGTTTCCATTAGGCCAGTCGGTACAGAACAGTCGGACGTTGGACCACATTTCGTTTTCTTTCATTTGTGCTTGGAAGCAAAACGAGAATATTTGTCGAAACGTCGCGGTATAAGTGTAGCTTATCCATATAAATGTTGATTATGGTTTATAGTTGTGATATATACTCCATTGTTATCAGCACGTGTTACAGTTATGTCTACCATGTTGCATATTATGACTGAAAAGATGTAGAGAATGAATGAATGAAATGGGGTTTGACGTCCTACTGTTATGCACTTAACCTGAGCTTATTGAAGACGGGAATACGCCATACAGTGTGCCATTAAGGCACACTGTATGGCGTATTCCCGTCTTCAATAAGCTCAGGTTAAGTGCATAACAGTAGGACGTCAAACCCCATTTCATTCATTCATTCTCTACATCTTTTCAGTCATAATATGCAACATGGTAGACATAACTGTACGGCCTACTCTTATATCGAATTCCAACTGCCAAGGGATATTTTACGTGCATTCCAATGTGTACACGGGACCTCGGTTTTTCGTCCCATCCAAACGATTAGGCAGCTGTCCTTGTCAGGCCCTCCTTCTGCATCACTGACAAGGGGAAATCACGTCGAAAAAAAAAGATACTGGGGATACCCTGTAGAGATATTTTTACACAGCCTACTTGTTATACGTCATCGTTAAACACACAACATCTCTTTCATACAAACACAACAGTTTATCATCTCTCAAATTACAAACATAAATATTGGCAACCGTCCAACTATTTATTTACAACTTTTTTTGTTACATATTTTAAAGTATATATTAAAAGTTGTGGGAATTACCCCTGCGACTACATCTACTGAATAAGGCTATTATCTAAGTTTTTAAAGCTCTCTTTTCCAAGAAATTATTTATATTTTGTCGGTCACACTGATCATTAGTGAATATTCGCTATCGCGCTGTAATCACTGATGGCGATGACATCAGCGCGTGTTAATTTACTGTTTTGAGTTTATCCAGATAACATAGCTTTCCTAGCTTGGGTATACAACGTCTTATTTAAACAACGCACGCGCCTTATGATCTAACCCGCTCTTGTTGTTCTTGTTCTATTGTTGTTCTTGCTGTCGCTCTTGTTGTTCTAGTTTTCGATTTTGTTGTTTTTGTTGTTTGTGTTGCTCTTCTTGTTGTTTTTGCTGCCGTTTTGGTTGTTTGTCTTGTTCTTTATTGTTCTTGTGTGTGAGTTATTTGTATTTTAAGTCCGCTTACATCGAGGTGTCCTTGTTCTTGCTGTAGCTTTTGTTGTTGTTCTTGTTGTCGTGCTTGTTGGCGATGCTCTCGAAGAAAGGTCAAGGCTCCGTTTATCCGTTAATTCATATACGACGAACATGAAATTACGACATATATTGACAATAGTCGCCAACAGTTGTTCATTTACCAGATCATACAGGGGCTTTCTGTTCGCTTCCAGGGCGATTCCAAAAGGCTGCAATAAGGTCATACTTGTCCATGGTACAGAAAGGGTGACCGCTCCCAAAACAGAACCCACAAATCTTCAAATAAAATTGTTAATTTCAATTTTTCTTCTTTCCTTTTCATCGTATTCAAGTCGAGGAAAGAGATTTCTTGAAATTTGCTCGACATTTGTAAGATTTAATAAAATATTTATGGGTTCTGTTTTCTTAGGGTCAACATGTTCACATTTTAAAGGCACATTTAAAAAGTTTATTTTACGATTCGTTTTAATAAATGCAACATAAGTAGAGTTTTTAACATGACCAGATAACGCATTTCACACTTTAGCAGGGGCGTAAACAAGGGTCGGTTAACCTTGGGGAGGGGGCGGTAGGGTGGGGTCAACGGTTGTACGTGACTAGGAGTAAGATCGCCTGTCCAACCTTGTGGGTTTTCTTCGGTTCCTCTGGTTTGCTCCCACTGCTAAAGACCCCTGCGGGCAAGCAGAATAATGAAATAAAATTGAACCATGTGTTAATCCGGGAATGACCTAATTTGTGTCGAATGGAAGTTAAACCAAACCCCATCTCTCCATCCCCTCACCTCCCCTCTCTCTCTCTCTCTCTCTCTCTCTCTCTCTCTCTCAGTTCACCTGTTTAAGTTTTATCTGTAGTAGATAATCTCTATATGCATGTAGTTGGTAAATACAGAACAACAACTTGATTTTCAAACAATAAGATTGAATTTAATAACACTAACATGATTTGAATAGCATAATAGAGCATATCGATTTAATTAAAAAATCAATTATTAGATTTTAATCGTTTAATACCAACCTAAGGGGTGATATTGATTTAATTCAAGGACAATAATATCAATCTAAAAGATATAACAGTTTAATTAAACTCCCACCAAGCTTCTTACTGTAACAGGACTCTAGTTTTTGTGGTCTTCGGTTACAAATACGAACATTATTCAAATTTCTAATCTAATTATTAACATTCAAAACAAGCTGATTAATATTCAATAATAAAATTGATACTGCGTAATAAATCATCCACATATTTATAAACAATGAACCACGAGACGCTAGGAGACAAACCGTGACAAAACAAACTCATTATAAGGTTTTCCGCTTCTTGATTTTAAGGATTGCGAATACGGCATATCAAAAATTGTTTGTCAGCAATTGTTTATCACTCATGAACAATCATTACTTTGCAGGACGGGTGTTCGATCCCTGTATTGGCCGAGAAAGTGCATCTAGATTTTCCGGCGTAGAGGGCCTGACAAGGACAGCTGCCTAGTCGTTTGGATGGAAAGATAAAAGCGAGGTCCCGTGTACACATTGGCGTGGACGTAAAAGGTCCCTTGGCAAAATATCCCCCGTCTTCATTAGTCCAGTTTAGTAGCAGAACCGTAGGATGTTAAACCCCGTTTCATTCTATTAATCTGCAGTGCATTACTAAATTCATTTCTTATTTTTCGTATACATTTACACACGTGTTTTTAACATTTAAAGCACCAATCTTGGTGTCCTCGCGGGGAGCCATCATGGCGCGGTTCGTCAAGATCCTGACCATACAACCAGATGAAGGGTTCGATCTCGGTCGCGATTTTCTATTAGTGATGAAATGAAAAGGGGTTTTACGTCCTCCTGTTCTGCCCAATCGAGGCATACACCATGCACTGTGCTATGAGGGAAATTTCGCCCAGACAGCAGCGCATCTGACTGTTATATGACATTCCAACAGGAATATTTTACGTTCATGCCATTGTCTGCACAGGAACCTGTTTATCGGTTCACCCGAATAACTATACGTTGTCCCATGCCATGCCCGTCGCCCTCCGCCACTGACAATCGAGAATTTTCCGTCTAAAATTCAGGGACCTCCAGTCTAGCGAGCCAACGCCATATCCCGTGGATCCAAGTCGGTGGTCGAAATTTGACTCTACAGACAACATTGGGTTTGTCGTTGTTTTTATTTCCAGCTGCAGGGAATTTAATAAGTAAAGTAAGTTCGTGGAGTTTATGAATAATTTACAGACTAGAGACCGGAGATACATACTTAGACCTCTTCATATACTTATATTAAAAGTCTATTCTATTTAGGTCATGGTCTTACATCTGTCTTAAAGAAACACTGGGTTGTCTGTTCTGTTGGTTTATTTCTAATCAATGAATGAATGAATGAGATGGGGTTAAACGTCCTACTTTTATGCACCTAATCTGGTCTTATGGAAGACAAGCATACGCAATACAGTGTGCTATGAGGATAATTTTGCCCGGCCAGCGGCACGGCCTACTCTTATTTCAAATTCCAACTGCCAAGGGATCTTTTACGTGCATTCCAATGTGAATACAGGACCTCGGTTTTTTGTCCCATCCGAACGACTAGGCAGCTGTTCTTGTCAGGCCCAAAAAGTCTAATTTTATACAAGGGGTAACAAAGATGCGTCATAATAACGGGGATTATTTCAGTCCGTGGAGTGGTTTACATCTAGAGGAAATTTTCCCGCGGCCTTGTGCTACTTTATGGTCAGTCAGCTCCATTGCCCTATATCTACAGGAAATTTGCCCAACAACCTTTGACTCTTTATGGTCAGTTAGTCCATTGCCCTATGTTTACAGGAAATTTGTCCCACAGCCTGTGACTCTTTAAGGCTGGTCAGTTACTTACATTGTCCTATATTTGTGTGTAGGTTTGTAGGGCACGAATTGGTCAGGAAGTTGCTAAGTGTATTAAATGGTGTCATCTTGAAAGTTCACAATATATAAATAAAAGCTGCTGTATTACAACTAGTGAATAGTAAACATTGGAACATGCTTCAGAGTTAACCCCGCGTTTTTGATTGATCAATTAGACACTGTCTATTGGACAATAACACCCATTTGTTTTAGTAATTTCTTTTAAAAGCAAGTTACAATGTCGATAAACACTTCCTATTTATCTCCTAATTAGATTATAAAGGAGATATATATATATACATATATATATAGAGAGGGGGAGGGGCGTACTGGGTAGGGTTTAACTCGACACAAACTGGGAATGCTTGTTCGTGACAAACATATAGTCCAACTCCAATGTATGTTTTTTAAAAATGGTCTTTTACTGTAGAACTTTGGGAAAACCAACAAGGTTAGACAAGCGAACCACTCCTTGTCCAATCGACATCCCGCCATTTAACTATTCTTATATTTCCTCCCTCCCCCACCCCCTACCTAATGAGAAATGAATATCTTAAGGAAATGAAAAAATTTAATTGAACATGAATAATGGTGAATTTTTGAAACGAGGAAACGGTTGTAACAGGACAGTTGGAATCCCATGATGTCGTACGTCATTGATCGTGATGTATAAAGGATGCATGTCTCTACTCTTTGAATTCTAAAAATAGACGAAATGGGTCCAATATCGAGAGAGAGAGAGAGAGAGAGAGAGAGAGAGAGAGAGAGGGGGATAAATTAGGTTGAACTTCCACTCGACACAAACTAGGTCATTTCCGGACTAACACATGGTTTAAATTTTATTTTTTAATCATTCGCTTGCGCGTATGGTTCTTTAGCAGTGGGAGGAAACCGGAGGACCCGGAGAAAACCCAAGGGGTTGGACAGGCGACCCTACTCCTTGTCATGTACAACCAGGGACTCGAAACCACGCCAGATGACTCAATGACAGGCTTTATAATACAGCACGCACGTGCTAACCGATCGACCATCCAACCCCCCCTAAATGGGTCCAATAGCATATATCGTTACAATATGATATAAAATGATTCATAATCAATTATTTAAAATTATCATTGTTATTTCGAATCTATTATACGGTTTAACGTCCATTCTACGTGTTTTTTTTTTAAATTATTATTTTGTTGCTTGGAATGAATGAATGAAATGGGGTTTAACGTCCTACTATTATGTAGCTAACCTGGGCTAATGGAAGACGGGCATACACCATACAGTGCGCTATGAGGGAAATTTTGCCCGGGCAGCGGCGCTACGGCCTACTCTTATATCGAATTCCAACTGCTGGATCAGCCATTACTTTGTAGGTTATGTTTGCTGTCGTTCATTACAAATGGCACCAGAAAACAAAGAGCACACGACTCGTGTGTACTGGTTAAAACAAATTTATAGTGTCCTATATTTAGAATCAATATTGATTAACATTAATCAATATTGAATTCTCATTCGTGTTTTTAATTTCTAATATCATGGATGATATTGATTTCGAAGGGGGGTGGTCGGGATGGCCTAGTGGTCTAGAGTGTTGCGCTTCGACCTCTAGGTGGTCGGCCACCTGGTTTCGACCTCTGGTGTGAGCTTATGTGGCATTGAGATAGGGCGCCTTCTCAACCTCGTGGGTTTCCTCCGGGCACTCCGGTTTCCTCCTACTGCTAAAGACCCCTACGCGCAAGCAAATTATTGAAATAAATTAAACCATATGTTAGTCCCGAAATGACCTAGTTTGTGTCGAGTGGACGTTAAACCCCATTTCTCTCTCTCTCTTTCTCTCTCTCTCTCTCTCTTTGATTTCGAGGTTTAGTTCCTTTAATAGACATTTATATTAAACATGTTTATTGAGGAAAGGGTTTGGCTATAAACAAAAGGCTATATAATACGATAATTAGACAAAATGAGGACAATCTGTGGCTAGATGTTTAGCCTCCTAAAACTGTAAAATGATGCAGTAATATAAACTACTAACCTGTGTATAACAGGAACAATCAGTTGTATCACCAGACATAACACAATCTCTTCCATCTCTAACGCTCGAGATATTTTTTTTTGCGTGTCCTAAATCAGCCACCGTAAGTATAAGGCAAGGCCAGTTGGATTCTTAAATCATTGGGGCGCTTTTAAGCTACATGTAGATTTCTACTATTAAAATCCTGGTCATCCTATAAGGTCTTATCATATCTTGGGGTCAGTCTAGAATCGACACAATTTATTAGGACATCTAATAAAAACAGGGACATCTCTTATACCAGTCATCAGATGTAGTACCACCTCACAATACGAGTAACGTACCATAAATACTTCAGGTGCAAACTTAAAGGCTGTATTGTGGGTTATAGAAAAACATGGTGTCATGTGTACTGGATCCTTAACCTGATGCTTGTCGAGCGAATGCTGTGGTTTAATTGTCAGTGATGTAACACGAGACGGACCGGATTAAGCATCCGGTTTCAATCGTGATGTTGGACCTAGTTCACGAACCCGGAGCTTCGCGGTTCGATCCTGATGTTGGCCTAGTAAATTCATACCAGGTTTTTACCGGGGATTCCCCGGTGGTGTAGGACAAAGGGGCCCGGGATAACAGGGTTAAAAGATCGGATAGGGCGAAACACGAAGGTCGTGGGTACACATTGACGTAAAGTAAAAGATCCGTTGGCAGTTATGAATAAAGATGTAGGAGGTTAAACCCATTTCATAGACGTGGAATGAAGGAACCGTTTGGTAACTGCTGACCTTGGCGCGTATCCTCTTTACGTTTGACCTTGACATGTATCCTCTTTACGTTTGACCTTGACGTGCATGCTCTTTACAATTGACCTTGACGTGTATTTTCTTGACGTTTGACCTTGGCGCGTATCCGCTTTACGTTTGACCTTGACATGTATCCTCTTTACGTTTGACCTTGACGTGTATTCTTTTTGCGTGTGACCTTGACGTGTATTCTTTTTGTGTGTGGCCTTGACGTGTATCACCTTTACGTTTGACGTGTGTTTTCTTTACGTTTGAACTTGACATGTAACCTCTTTACGTTTGATCGTAACGTGTATCCTATTTACGTTTGACCTTGACATGTAGCTAAAAATATTTATATTCTGGCAATCAGGATTATAATCTGATACTATAAATAGAAACACGTATTACAGCCAATCAATTCTGTGCCAGTTAGAGATCGGTGTCATGACAAGATATTTACTTAATATATGATATACAATATACTTCTACCGATATAAAACAATTTAATAATAGAAATATTTCCGAGAGGAGAATTAATGAGACCAAGTTTTTCTAGAGCAGTTGATTTAGTACCCGGTTAATTAGTTATAAACGATACTTTTAAGTAAACGCATACTCTGCCATTCTGCACACACACAGACCCATCTACTCTACTTCCACAATGATAATAGATCACTGCCCTAAATGGACTAAGACTTGTAATTATTTGCCTAGTTTTCATGATGGACGAATGTAGTGCGAGTTATTAATAGACAATTTTTCCCTTAATTTTTTTCTCTCCTCTTCCTGCATTTTGGGGTTGACTCTTTGGTGTAGAATAGGAGAAAAGGGATCAAATTTGCAATTTCAGAGCAGTTTTGGGTAATACTGATGAAATTACAACGGAGGGATGGGGTGTAAAATGTCTTTCTGCGGAGCAATCATTACGCCGGAAGTGAGTATTTCACCCAAGTCAACCCCAAATCCCCGAAGCAACAAAATCTAAACGTTCACCCCCCTACAAAGTTACCATGAGCAGATTGCCAAATGTTGTCCCCAATGTGCTTAAAAAGATTGGAACCAGCGGAATGTTGAGCAAAAAGCTACAATCTGTGATGTTACTGCCATTTAACATTGAAGTCAATGGGATAATAATTACTAGTCTGAGTCCAAATACATAGCATATAGGTTTTACAAAACAATAAAGTAGTCATGGCGGAGATGTACAATTATGTAGGGTATCTCTATAAGCGAGATTTCAGCGCGAAATGTCAATTTTTTTCTTAAATTATTTAACAATAAACATTTTTCATTATTTAGCAGTTCAATAATTTAAACATTAATGGGGTTTTTTTTCCAATAGGTAAACTGCTATCAAAAAGGGGATATCACTTTATATGAATTTTATTGGTCAATCAAAAAGGAACTTTTTTTATTTTCAAAGAACAGTTCATTTTTTATTTAAAGTAACTTTTTTCTTATTAAAAAAGAACTATTTATTTTTCATTAACCTTGATGTAATCAATGGTTGAATTGATGTCAAAAAATTAATGTATGATAAATAAAATCTCCTACACGTCTTTTTTTATATAAAAAAATACTGGTAAGAGATTCTCTGTTTACTAAAAAAGCGAACAATATATGACAGTCACCAGATAAAAACATTATTTAATATACTGATATTCAATTCATGAATAGTGTTTTCCATGTTTATTTTGGGCCTGTCTCATGACTGTGTTTACATACATCACGAGTGTTCTACACATCATGATGTAATATAAGTTATGTATAAGCAATTCAATTTGACCCACAAAAATAATTATTTCCTTGTCTTAAAGTTCACAACGACTTTATTCAGATTTAAACAATAAACAATGACACATGACTCAATAATATGAACGATAACAATAATGTATCAGCCATCATATTTCTATATATTCCTTGTTTATGAATTTGAAAACAATGTCGCAACTACAATATTGTTACAGTCTTTAGCAGTGGGAGGGAACCGGAGGACTCGCAGAAAACCCACAAGGCTGGAAAGGCGATTTTAAGCCTTCCCACCTAGAACCGGGGAATCGAAACCAAGCCAGTTGACTCAATGACAGGCTTTATGATACAGCGTGCACGTGCTATTAAACCATTCGGTCTACCCGAAGGACTAAACGCTGCCATTGTCAAGTCCTGCATCATACACAATTCACAAGGATGCAAGAACATTATCGACCAACATATAGTCAGCCAGTTTACTCCATGATCCGCCGTGGTCCCTCATCAGACAACAATGACTATTTCGTTATTCAAAGACATAGATAAATTAACTGGAACTCCGGGATAAATATTCATATTTACATCAGGAAATAAATATCACCTGTATAGTGATCGGGTGTGGTTATTTCTAAATCTAGTTTTTCACTTTAAATACAAGAAACAGATTTTCCAAATTTTCTGATTTTAACTCTTGAAGTTTATCTTAAAGGCCTAATACCACTCTTGTTGTAACTGAATAATATGCCCCAATCATTATTCTTGTCAACAAATTGTACTATTTTACAATATTCCAATTAATTGATGATAAAAATTTCATCCTAACACACCGAATTTAAAACATTGGAAAAATTCAACTATATGGCGTAACATGATTTGAAAAGCTTTGCGTAAACACTTTCAAATGCAACTTGGATTTAAACATATTTTCCGAACCCTCCGGACAAGTAAAATAGCATGTATTGGATAATTTATACAACAGCTAGGACACTTAAACATCTAGTAGTTAGAATAAGGCTATTTTTTTCTGGACCTGTCAAGCCAGCAAGAGTGGTATTGTCCCTTTAATATGCACTAGTTTTGTCGACTTTTGAAAAGTCAATTTCGTTGTTTGTAAAGATAAACATGATCTACCTGTTGACTGTAATATGATACATTATAAACAGATTTATTATAAAAACTCGCCTGTGTTTATTTTACATGTGTAATTTATTCCATGATGTAGATATTCTCTGAGAATATTGTATTAATCAGTAAGTGTTTATATTCTGGAAATCTTTCTCTGTGGTGACTGAAGTCCAACGCTTACAAAATAAAACTCGTGATAGTAATATGATGTCATACAGATTGGATAATCCGTAATTTAATTTGAATTAAGACGGCGGGTCAAATTAAACATGTGAAAGGTTTGCATGTGCTCGCTATCCAGTACATGGGTTGTCCTCTGTTCTTGATCCTATTCGAAGGCCACAGACAGACAGAAATGGGGTTTAACGTCCACTCAACACAACCCTATTCGAAGGACTGGGACTTGTGGTCAATCTGTCGTCCACTCTAATTTGTAAGCTAGTTGGATGTACTAGAGATTAACGTCCGCTTATTATTTTATATGAAAATGAAGTCAGTGGATTGCTGTTACTATGGCAGCCTTTGGTAAATTTCCTTCATATGTGATAACATTGTTGTGGTGGGTTTTTCCAAGTCATGCTCTAGTTGTACCGTGTATTCAATAAGCGAGAGAAAGTACGTTTTATGTATGTTGTAATTTGTTATTATAAACAAGTCAAGCTTGAAGAAATTGTTACAGGCCTATTGAGTCACATATTTTTAAAGCGTGTATGTGGCCATGTCGTAATGAGGGAGGGGGGGACAGGGGTGGGGGGGACTACCAAATGTACGGAGCCCCGTGCATGATTCTTCTGTTATATAATTATTTCGTTTAAAACAAAATATTAATTCGTTTAAACGAAATACTAATGCGTTACAATAATATACTAATCAATAGTTCGTTTTACAAATCAATTTTCGTTTTAACGCATTAATATTTCGTTTTATCGAATCAATATTTCGTTTTAACGAATCAATATTTCGTTTTAATGAATTAATATTTCGTTCTTACATGACGATCCATATCGGACTTTTTAATCAGGCGATTGTTGGGATGTGTGCTTGGGTTCACAGGGGTGTTGTTCTGCCTTAAACAGGCATCATGTAAGAGCTAAATCTGCCAATTGTTGGTCTTTCTTTAGGCATGAAATGGTATATTAATTATCACCAATTAGACATTAATTAACTTATCCAGACCATTATCAACCCTCCATGCCATCGTTAGCGTGTGATATTTAATGGATTTGAAAACATTTTGTTGTGGATGATTTAAAGCGGAAATGGATAACATTTTGTTTATTGTGTTACGAACGGTAGTAATGAGGATCGGGTCGAAAATTAAATTGGTGTAATATTGCAGTTCAGGTGTCAAGCATATTTCAGCATATTCTGTTTTCATTATCTATTTTTCAACTATTATAGCGAGAACTGTCAGCTCGGTATCTAATCTTGCCGTCTATATTTACGGCAATCCGTTTTTCGGTCACAAACATCAGAATCGGAAACATTATGTTGTTGGGTTTCTTATTGGGGGTTTTGGGGGGGTTTTTGGGGAGGGGGGGGTGCTTAATATTTTGTAAATTTATATTGTTGTGTAAGTGTGGAATTAATTAAAAATAAACGACCATCACAGCTTTGTGAAAAATCCGACAAAGGAACTTTTCGGACACACACCCAAACCACCCCAGCTTAGATTGGCATCCTATGATATTCAGTGAATTTGTGTGTGAAATAGCTTTATTTAACGTCCGCTTCCACCTAACTGAATTATCATGCCAAGATAGAAGTGCACCCGCTAGTATTAAAGCGAGAATTTCATATTTTCCAAGAAAGTCAAAAATTATTTCTATGCCTTTTGCTCAATATGTTATCAACTCCCTATTATACGACCATGGGCATTATTTCCCACCCTTAAAAATCATTGACACGGCAAATAATAACACTGATACCTCCATTGTTTTTCCTATTGACAACATGAAACAGGCATCTCCCAACGTTTGAATTTGAGGTTGAAAATGATATTTTTGCCAATTTCTTAGCTAGCAATAGTGAATTATAGGATTAATAGGATTATTTTTTAACAAGGTAGGACTGTTTATGGATATGTTAAGGCTTCATATTAATACATTTTAAAAATATAACTTAAAATATGAAATTTCCGCTTTAAACGTTAAACCTGATCTGTTTACAATTTATTATGAAAAGAGATGTGACGTCTACCAGGACAACAGAGACGGGGTTTGCCTTTTATCTTTTATGAAACAAAAATTACAAGTTTGAACTCGTTACTTGGGAAATTAGAGCTTAGATTATTTCAAGATATTCCAGATGATGTCGTGAGTTTCACCGTCGCCCCTGTCTGTCATCCTCCTCGCAGTGTTCCGATTGATTAGAGCTAATCTGACTACTCCCTGCTGGACTGAGTGGGTATTATTGTCACTAATTATGACTGGCCAGTGGTCCTATTACTGACCAATCACTGAATTCGTTACAAAGGTATTACCTTTAAAACAAGACGTTTAATTAGGACAACTGTGTTTACGTAACGTTACGTCATGGCTGCACGGTTTTTTATGCTATATTAACCAGCGCATAGCAGGATATTGCAGCAAAACTAATTGCGTGACAAACGAGGCTATCGGTATTGACGTAAAGTAAACACTACGGTATGGTAATGAACAGACTTTTAACGTTTTTAATAACTTAAATCTTTGTCCAAAATATTAAGGAAGACCCAAGATTAAACGACGGAATGTCATGTTACTGTACGTAAGTAGTAGATTTGATTGAACGAGAAGAATAGACACATTTACTTAAATGTCAAGAATCCGAAGCGAATCCAGCAATGGCCAGAGAGGGATTTCTTGGGCCGTTGCTTCAGGAATATGCTGTCTGTGTATATTTAATACATCGTTATGTTATCACGTGTCTCCTAGACGACGTTGTCATGGGTTTTACCCACTCGGCAAATCTCGACAGATTAAGTACCTTACCAATGGAGGCAGACCACCATTTAATTTCACACTCTCGGTACCCACAAATTGTAGTTCGTCTATTTATAGCAATTCTCTCTCCTTCTCTTTTCTCCCCCTTTGCATGGACATTTTTGTTGATTTTGTGGTCTAGAAAGGAAGAAGAGGGTTTGAATTAATATTTTCTGCCAGGTTTTGGTAAATATTCTGGATTTTGAGGCGGAAGGATAACTGAGTTATCAGGTTGGCTACGGTGATATGTACGGCAACTAGTTACATGTTTTGGGTATACTTCTTCAACTTGGTGTATCTCAAGATTTTGGTGGTCAACGTCATACAAATTTTAGTGCAAAGACATGGTCATTTGTTCCTCTGTCTATAGTGAAAAGCATTCAGCCCAACGAAAATTTGGGGAAAAGTTTGAGGTGGGCAAAGAGGCTAGAATTAACATTGAAGTCAATGGGGAAATTAATGGTGGTCTGCCTCCCAATCTCCCAAACAGATTTGTGTCCCCTTGCAGTCTACACTAATCTCTGCTGTCGGCTCAATTGACTACGCCACCAAGATTCTTGGTGAAGATAGACAATGATGAAAAATACGATTTAAAACAAATAAATGATAATATATTGAATACTATTACCATATTGAAATAGAAATGGGGTCACAATTGTAAAGTAACAATGTATATACAGAAATTACAGGGAACTCTTTTGCGTAAGACACGGGTAAAATGGTCGGAATACCGAACTGCGCACGTCGCCGTGCTAATTTTAGAATATAATACACGTGGGTTTGTTTATCAGTACTACCCGATCGACAGGCCAAACAATTAATTTAGAAATGTCTAGTTTATCAAAATCAAATAATTCTCGATATATGTTTGAAGTATGATAGAAAAATCACTTTGCGTGATAAACATTTCGAATTCACTAAAAAAATAAAAAATTATAAAGTGTTTATAACGCCAAGAACATTTCGCTGACAGGTGCCATTTTTGACCGAGTAGTAAATCACGTGATCGATGACCTCCGGGTCAAACATTTATTGAACGTGAGCCGACGGCAGAGTCGAATGCTGAGCGAGACTTGCGTGGAGAATGGTACCTTACATCTAGGGTAGGCTGTATGACGTATTCCGCCATTTTGGAACTATTTTAAAGGACCCGGATAAAAAAATGGCTGCCCCCATGGAGATTATATCAACAAACTGAAAAATGGCTGCCCCCGTAGAGATTATATCTAAAAAAAGACGACATTTATGGACTTTTTTGAAAAAGCGGCACGTTTTCCTGTTAAAGTAAATCGGTAGTCGAGTAGCCGCATCGCAAATGTATGGTCGTAGGTACATATCACTTACTGTCATACATCCGAGTCTAGATGTAGGGTTACGGAATCTGTCGAGGTTTGCCGAATGGGGTTTTACCATTGCCCCTGTCTGTGTATATTTAATACTTCATTATGTCATCACGTGTCTCCAAGGCGATGTTGTCATTGGTTTCATCATTGCCCCTGTCTGTGTATATTTAATACATCATTATGTTATCACGTGTCTCCTAGGCGATGATGTCACGGGTTTCACCGTCGCCCCTGTCTGTGTATATTTAACACCGTCTCCTCATAAATCCTTGATTATCGTGTTTTTCATCATACATAATTGTAGGGGAAAAAAGTAATGTTTATATTTAGATGGATAATACGCAGGATGGTGCACATCAGTTATTATTTCTTTGATAAAACACGCTCGGTTATCCGTTTCACAAACAGGCGTACACACAATATTGTACTATGTAGGCCTAACTCTAGTGCGATTAGGAAAACAAAATGACATGAAATGAGTTTATCTGTGCTAGCCGGGTTATTCAATATGCCTTGAATACTATTTAATTATCAAGTACTTTTGGGGGGGGGGGGGTATTTCGGCCCCTGGACCCTCTCCTATAGGGACTTAGGATGGTACCCCCCCCCCCGATACTGAATATAATATAATTGACGTTAAATTTCTGATAAACAACAACATTGAGTCCTGTCCATTACATCATATATTACACGTTAAATTACAAATAAACAACAACAATGACTACATCAGGCAATTATAATAAAAAACACGTAGATTTCCTGTCCATTATATCATAAATTACACGTTTAATCAGTAATAAATATCATGCAATTATAATAATAACGATAGGATATAACAACTGGATATCCTCCTTATTAAAATTTTATGACCATTGAATAATGGTTGCTTCAGGTTCCCTTGACTAATACTAACAGTTTCTGGGTCGTCACCGTCCAAAATTCTGAAATAAACAAAAAATAATAGTAATATAATAGAGTCTAATTGGGATCAGCAAACACAAATTGCAAGTCGAGGGTCGTGTATATAATGTCCAGCCCCGGGTCCTAGTCGAGGGTCGTATGTATGATGTCACGCCGAGGATCCTGTGTATGATGTCAAGCCGAGGGTCAGGTGTAATATGATGTCATGCCGAGGATCCTGTGTATAATGTCAAGTCGAGGGTCGTGTGTAGGGTGCTTTCAGGAAGGAAGCTGTCTTATTAATTTTAAAATTTATTGATAGTTAAACCGACGGTTAAACCAGACATAAATTAGTTCAGGAATGGCCAATCAGTCCAACAGTGTTTTAGTGGAATTGGGTCTAATCAAACGAATCACTGCAAGGGGTATGCAGGACTGAAGATTTGAACCCGGTTTGGCAACAGGGAATCAACTTTAGAACATCCTGAACCTTCTTCATTGCTGGAGATTTGAACCCGGTTTAGTGATGAGGGGGGCAGCTTTTAGAACATCCCGGAAGTTCTTCACGGTTCTGCATGAGAGAACCAGCTTTAGAACATCCTGGGAATTCTTCACGGCTTATTGCTGGAGATTTGAACCCAGTTTGGCAGGAGGGAACCAACTTTTAAAAAAAACGGAAGTTCTTAATTGCGCATGTCTGGAGATTTGAACCCGGGTTGGCACGAGGGGGTCAGCTTTAGAATATCCCGGAAGTTCTTCACGACGCATGTCTGGAGATATGAGCCGGGTTTAGCAATAGGGAACAACTTTCGAACATCCCGGAAGTTCTTCACAACGCATGTCTGGAGATATGAACCGGGTTTGAACTGAGGTACTTACCAACAAGATCTGTAAATTCTTTGGGTTTATTCCTCCACAAGACACCGAGCCAGTAGATGGGTATACCACCGAATAATATAGCTAAACCTATTCCCATCTGATGAGGTTTCTGATAAATACCCAATACTAACACCGCCATATTGACTAATAATTCTAGTATAGGTACAAATAACATCACCTGGAAATAATAGAATATAGTTGTCATGGTAATTAGTCACGTCGTCCGTTTCAACCCACGTGATATCAGGGCATAGTGAAAACGTCTCGTGTTTCATTGCCTAGTAAACAAACTATAGAAGTAGATGAGGGGGGGGGGGCAATACTGAAGATATCACGTGAGCTTTAGTTACTACTCGAGAGGTTGGGGGGTAAACTTTTCCTTTCAAACTTTAACAAAATGCAAACATTTTCTCGTGTACGGGGGAAAACAACTGCCCTAGTGATCCGGTTATCATGTCAGGTATCGAAGAATATAAACTTATAACCTATAACTGATTGGTTGATGGAAATATTATCGTCTGGTGTATGAAGATCACGTGTTTACCTTATATGGTCTGTGGTTATCACGTATTTACCTTATATAGTCTATATGATCACGTGTTAGTGTTTTACATTTTATGGTCTATGATCACGTGTTTACCTCTGATTATCACGTGTTTACCTTATATGGTCTATATGATCACGTGTTAGTGTTTTACATTTTATCGCCTATGGTCACGTGTTTTACCTCTGATTATCACGTGTTTACCTTATATAGTCTATATGATCACGTGTCAGTGTTTTACCTTATATAGTCTATATGATCACGTGTCAGTGTTTTACCTTATATGGTCTATGAAGATCTGATTGTTTATATCTTAGAATAAGTAGAGTTGTGACGACAGCGATTCCCATAATGGTAGAGAAGAGAGATATATATTGCATCATGGTCTCGAGTCCACCGGCATATAACATAACTAGTGACCAGGCCAACTGAAATATAACATTTATTATAATTAAAACAAGCCAACAGTGAGGCTGATTGATGTCCTCCCTCCGAAATCCCAAAATAAATAGATGAAACGTAGTAATTAATCGCACATTTATTTTATAGATGAAACGTAGTAATTAATCGCACATTTATTTTTTTCAAAAGTATTGACTAATCAAACTATACACTAAGTTTCATCACTTCCTATCAGATAGAATCGGACAATGTTCAACATCGAACTCCATCAAGGCATTCACCTAATGTACGCCTACACCTTGTTTGAACATTCTACCTTAGTTAGAAGGATAATTATTGTGTTCCAAAGTCTCGACCAAACAAATTGCTTATCGCTCTTCTTAACCTCAGCAACTTAGTCAAGGTATTGATGAAATGAAACTATATACCAAGTTTCACCACTTTCACTTAATTACAACTCAAGTTATCGCGTCCGAAAGAATCAACCAATCAAATTGCTTATCTCTGCTTACCCTGAGCAGAAAATGCTCATCTTCGAACTCCATCGAGGCATTGACTTAATAAACACCTACATCAAGTTTAAACATTCTAGCTCAATTAGAAAGAGAGTTATTGTGTCCCAAAAAGTGTGACGGACAGACAGATGGACGAAGCCATTTTAATAGTCCCCTGCTTTCTTCGAAAGGCGGGGACAACAATAACTGACGGGGCGATGGGGAACATTTTTTTCTAGCGCACACCGTTTTCACTAACCGTGATCTGTACATAGCTACTGACAGGGGATATGTGGAACATAGAGCCTGCTTGATTTATCCGGTATGCGCCGGTATGGATAAATCAAGCAGGCCCATTGTATCTAGCGCCCTCCTTGTCTAATCAGACCGGACTGATGAACAGTGTGCTGTGGAATAAGTTTCCCCTTGTCAGTGGTGCTACATTTTATTTTGGTTTTTTTTATTTTATGGGGATATTTATGGTGTTGCTAATGGTAACCACGCGACTTGGATTCGTAACACACAAACGACTACACACTGCTCCCTGTCTGTCCCCACGCCCTGCTCTGCACCACTTACATGGCTAGAAAATGCAACAGGAAGTTACTAATACAGGTTGTAAATGTGGGTAATATAAATAAATAAGATGATTTGGTTACATTTTAAGAGGAAGTTTCAGTTAATTACATGTGATTGGATAACCATGTCTACACTTATATAGGCTATAGTGATAGTGATAATGATGTGATAGTCGCGATTGTCTATTCCCTCTTAGCAGCGACCAATGGCATGCTATCTGTTTCTATTGGCTCAGTATTTTGATTTTAGAAATCCGACAAGATTATTGATCTATTTTGTCAAATTGTACCAATGTTGTTCTCCATTTTTATATACAAATACTGATCCCTTTAAATATAAGATACTTACCATTACAAATGTAGCTGGCCAAGGTGTTCTGTATTTGGTGTGTATCATGCCCAGTATAACGGGCATATGCCCATTTCTAGCTCCAGCAAACAGCAGTCTATAAATAACAAATACCCTTATTATAGTCCAACTCCGGGTCTATGAAACATACATTATGCAAGAGCTAAATCTGCCTATTGTGGACCTTTCTTTAGGCATGAAATATTATCTAAATTATGAATTAGACATTAATTAACTGATCCAGACCATAATTAACTATCGATGTCATCGCTAGTCCGGGGTATTTAATGGATTTGAATCCTATTTGCTACTCAACGCTCATTGATGATTTAATCCAAAATTGGATAACCGAGTCAATGTTTTTTTTTTATCGTAACGACTAATGATGATCGAGACTAGGCCTAAAATTCTAATGCTAAAATGTCGCTGGATCAATTTGACTGAAATTTACAATTCCCTTTACATTATCTAGTTTTTAACTATTATTTTGAGAACTGCCAGCTCTTTATCTAATCTCTCATAGTGTATTAGCTTTATCTGTGAAATTTAAATATTTTAATTATCTTAATTTACATTCTGTATGATGTAATTTTTGATCAAATAAAAGAAAAAAATAGACATTGGCTCGATAACCTGGTGGTTCCTTGTTTGATTCCGAAGTTGATCAAGGAATTGCCCGTATGCCTGTATGGCGTATGCCCGTGGGAGTTTGGGGTGGCCTAGTGGTCTAAAGTGCCGTGCTTAGACCTCTAGCTGGCCAGTCACCTCTGGTTTGCGGCTGTGGTTTCGAGTCCTAGTGTGAGCATATGTGACATCGAGATAGGGGCGCCTCGTGGGTTTCCTCCGGGCACTCCGGTTTCCTCCCACTGCTAAAGACCCTTACGCGCAAGCGAATTATTGAAATAAAAATTGAAAACCATATGTTAGTCCCAAAATGACCTAGTTTGTGTCGTGTGGACGTTAAACTCCATTTCTCTCTCTCTCTCTCTCTCTCTCTCTCTCTCTCGTATATGCTGTAGTGATCAGGCCCGTTGGAGCAGAGCAGTAGGAGATGTTAAACTCCATTTCATTGTCCCACAGCAGATTAGTTTTTCATACACGCTGCAAGCTACTTGACAAACGATACGCAGAGGACGATTAAAGGGAGATAATTACTTTTATAAACTGAACACGCTATAATATAAATCGTGTTAGGTGCAAATATTGTACCCCCCCCCCCCCCCCCTGGACAGGTATTATAGATGAATCACATATTATATACACCTGGGCAGGTATTTCAGGTGTATGGATTATACCTACCTGGGTAATCCCATAATAGATGCGTTTAAAGCACCAATAGACGTCAGTGCCACAAAGACCGCGATAACAGCCGTGATTGGTTTATACAATCTCTGTATAAATAACTGAAATATAAACACATACAAATATAAGTTATATATTATTACATATACCCAATCTCGAAACCAGAAAAAATGTTGGAGAAATTTCTCTGGTGACTCAGGGTAGCCATTTTCCCGAAAGTGACGAATCACGTGACATGTATTTATTTTACGTGCCTGGATGGCCGAATCACTTAAAAATATACCCACGCGTAGAAAATTAGATCTTTACAAAAACTTGAATGTGTACGTTTAGGATCCAAGTTGACTTTGATTCAAGGACCATTTTACAACAAACTATACGACGATTCGACCCAGCCGTTCGACCTCTAGTTTTCTAGAAATCGACCCAAAAAATGGACGGTTTATGGCCCCAGAGGCCCCCGGCCCCGCGGCAGACTCTGGGAACGAGATTGACATATACCTTGAACAAACGTTTTGGAAATGTACGTACATGTAATGTCAAATTCGACACGAGAAAGAGAGAATTGGAGTTGAACGTCCACTCGACACAAAAGTCATTTCGGAACTTATTTCAATAATAAGCTTGCCTGTAGCAGTCTTCAGCAGTAGGAGGAAACTGGATGATCCGAAGAAAAGTTAGGATGTTCGACAGTCGACACTACTAACACATTATGATTCTATTTCCATGGTTGCGTTTGTAATACGAGAGGTGGAATTTCGCCCAGACAGTGGTATTTATACCCACTCGTCCCCATCGTGCGACCCCTGACAAAGCAATCATTCATGATAAATCGTTTTCGCCTCCGGAATTATCCGAACATCGTCAGAAGATTGCGTTAAAATGTTGAATTAATGCAACTAATTTTAGCTCGGTAAAGCGATTCTTCATGATACACGGGTCATTCGTTTGCCTCCGGAAATATCCGAACATTGTCGAAGATTGCGTTAAAATATTGAATTAATGCAACTAATTGTAGCTCGGTAAAGCGATTCTTCATGATAAACCGGTCATTCGCTTGCCTCCGGAAATATCCGAACATTGCCGATGATTGCGTTAAATGGTGGATTAATGCCGATGTGAGATTACTGCAAGTAAGAAAAGTAAACTTACTAAAGCTACAGCGCTTGAACCAAGTACCTCTGTTGGTGATAAAATGGTAAAATAAGCCACATTGGTTAGAATATATTGACTTATTACTATTATAAACGATATATACACAGAACGAGGCAGATCTCTGAAAATAAAATAAACATTTTATTAGTATATTTACTCATAGTAGTGCGAACTATAGGGTTGGGTTCCAAGCAGTGGGGTGGGAGAAGACCCGTGGAAAACACACCAAGTTGGACAGGCGATCCTACTCCGTGTCAGGAACAAGCTGGAAATCGACACAAAGCCCCGCCCCCTCCAAACATTAATCACAGACCGTGTGCGTATGCTTCATGCGACCGTTTAACTTGGTAAGAGGGCACCTGTCAAACACCCTTCATAAACGGATTCAGTTATCATAAATAAATTTAATAGTCACATAATGATAGAAATTGAATTATACCAACCATATATTTATCGGAGATTTCACATACTGTTTTTTTTATATTATAACATATTTATTCAACAAGGAACAGGAAAGTTACTTAAATATATATCTTATTTGTACACGTGTTAAGAAGAATACCAGGTTCCCACTATCAAATCCCCAAACTGTCTTTGGGAGGAGGTCCTCACAGTAAGCTTGACTCCTTAGCCTCTTGCAGACGATCAGCACCGCCGTCTGTTCCGCCTCCCACCCTATACATTCATCGAGCCAATACACCTATGAGAGCACAGACCTTATGACCCAAAGCGCACACGTAAGACCCCCCTCCCCAAACCACACACACACACACACCACATCCGCTCCATGTGACACAGCTTTAACTGACCTCCCCGGTTGCTTGACTTCCTCTGTTAAACTTGTCATCACCTGCCTGTAAATATAAAATCAAACATAGATGTCAACACGCGTCTTTATTAAACTCCTACGCGCAAACGAATTATTGAAATAAAATTAAACCATATGTTAGTCCTGGAATGACCTAGTTTGTTGAGTGGACGTTAAAACTGATTTCCCTCTCTGTCTTTTTCTCTCTCTCTCTCTCTCCCTCACTCTCTCTCTTATTAAACATGTCAGATTTAGATAGAGAGATGGTCGTTTTATAAGCGATCATTGAAGTTAATTTATTCTGGGCGACGTTATGACCGTTAGAAGATGTAGCTTGGATTCATGGATTGTTTTTTTATCATAGGAACGGTACAGTCGAGACTAGGTCCCAGTTATCAATTTATTGGTGAATATTTGAATCCCATTAAATCTCGACAATCCGATGACCAGAGAGTGTTGATTACCGGTTTGTCGAGTGGAGAAATGTCGTATTAATCCTTTTTATAAGATTTCCAAGGTTCAATGGACATATTGTATTCTTATATCATGTATCTCTGCAAGTCTCTCTTTCTCGTGTGTCTCAGTGAGTAACCAGAAGGTCCGATTTCGATCCGGATATTGGCTGAGGAGAGCCAGAACAAAGAAACAAACAAAGCCATGATTGAACGTGCTGTCGTTTCTGTGAAGGTAAATGAACAATTCACAACTGGAATTCGATGAAAAAGAGGCAGAAACGCCTCTGTTCCGAATAAATTTTCCTCACGGCACACTACATGGCGACGTATACATTTCTCTGTCAGTCGTCCAGCTGCAGGTGCTTGAAAGAAAGTCGCACCTGCACAACGTTACTTTTTTCCTAGTAAGACCCAGTTTGATTTAAATACACATCTATGTTTCGTTTCGTTTTTTTATACTTCCAATGGCCTACACTGCATGAAGATCTTACAAGCTATAGCCTGGGTTCACGTAAAGGGTAAAATGAGCGGCTTTTGACCTATGACGTCAGCATCGATGTTACTATTGGATTACCCATAGTTCCGTGCAAAACACGTTTAAAGTTAGCCGTAACAGACCGTTTCATTGCTAGTGTAGTAAAGATAAGTAAAACTAAATTTTGAACTATAAAAACGAAACGAATTAGGATCTATGTTATAATCAGATTGGATAAGGCCCGCTGGGAATACCATGTCTGGTATATAAAATTTTGACATTGCGAGGAACCTATTGACCATAATAAAAATAAATAAAATCGGGTATGGAATATTTCAAAACGATGACCTTACCATCCGCCATAGGAGAATATGGAATAAAAGATGGCTATAGCTATTCCTCCCGGTTCTTGGGAAGTTCCAGTGAACGGTTCCTGGAGGTATTCTGTTTCTCCTATAGCTATTTGATAAATACCACCCACTACTATTATCAACAAGGCGAAGATCTTCGTACTCGACAGAAATGTCTGGATTCTTTTAACATATTTCATATAAACACAATTCAACGCCACTAGAGTTACTGTAAAATAAAACGAGGGTTGTTCATGAACACATTACATGAAATCAGAAATGATGTTAGAGTAGACGAACTATTTGGGGTTTTTTTTATTTTTAATAAAACCACAAAATTCCAGGCAAACATAAACAATGCGACCTCATATTGAAGTGCGTTGCCATGTCTAAGGGCCTTTTTTGTACACTAAGAAATACGATTAAAAAAATACAAGTTCTACTCAACCGATTCTTACATTCTATGGGACAAATTGTGATTATACCAGTTTACATAACGACAAATATATGTCTTATTTTTTTGACTTTCTGGAATTTTGGCATTATTATTGGCACCATGAAAAAACACTCCCAAAGATTTATGACAAAAATTTGTAATTTTTAAGCCGATTTCAGAATTTAATATCTTTAAAACCACAAGCGATATTTGTCCAAACTATGAATTAAATCACAGCTTCAGATGTCCATTTAAAGATCATGCCATAGTTTAGACATAGAAACGCCCCTAAATGTATTTTTAAACGAGTGCTGGTCACAAACACGTTAGGGAAAATCAGAAGTAATGCTAGGATAACTATTACTTTTTTACTCAAAACCACTAAAAAGACGAAAGACAAACATGGATTCTCAGACCATAAATTAGCCTTAATTAAAAAAAACCATACTGGGCTATAAATCTTTTAAATTGATCAATCCTCACGGAAGTTCTAGCCATCTAAACCTTCCGATACTTTCTGTTAATTTACAGTCACCATTTTGTTTTTCTAAGAGATCTTGGGCGATATTTCATTCTTATCTACAAACTAAACGTAACTTGCACATTTTATAATTTTGCACGGAATAATTACTATTCTCGTCGTCGAATGAAGTCCCGGTATTGGTAAAATGAAGCTATCCACCATGTCACAAGTCGCAACCAGTCAAATTGCTGGCATGTGCTTAGCTATGCCTATTAAATTTACTAAGGGTATTAGGATCCAAATCAATTTAACAAGTTATGCACAACTAAGATTTCATTATTGCCATTGCTTCGTATATAGAGAAGGCTTAATTGTTAAAAGAACTGAAAGTAACTTCGCCATTGTATGTATTTATGTATATACTAGTAATATTATGTTCTTTGTATTGCTAATATATATAATTGTCATAATCAATGCTATGTACTGAATATAGATTTATTATTATCTATCATATAAACACATTACGCTTTGTAATGCTTATTTAAAGCCCAAAGGGACAATCCCAAAGGGAATAAAACTGCTTAATTTTGTGTTAAAATCCCTTACAATTCCTCTACCTTATTAGGGCCGAGCAGCTCAATATATGTGATAGGTTTTCGAGAACCATTAAACCCATCAGTCTTCATCTGGAAATGGAGACAAGTGCCCAAACCTGGATAATGTGTGGGTGAAATTTACCTTTCGTTATGAAGTACAGCACATGGCTCATTCTGGAGGGGGTCGATTATTTGTCACCCTACGAAAAATTGTTCCGAAATCTCAAAAGGGTTACGTGTCCAGATAAGCAGTTTTGACGTTCACGTCCAAACGACTTAATATACTGAGGAATAAACACCATTTGTCTGCATTTTGAGCTTAAATTTCATACGTTTTTAAGACTCTGTTCAAATCGGGATGGTCCGTTTAATGGCACAAAAACGTAGTGCCAAATACTTTTCCAAGTTGTTGTATGCTCTATGAACACGATTTGTGGATTTGGCGCTATATAAATGGGCATATTATTATTAATTTCGAATTGATTTTAACGGCCTTTTTTGAAGAGCGCCCCCCAATTGTTACCTTCATACAGGTGGTTTGTCACACATGTAGATTCTTTTCCTAACCTACACAGGCCCATATTCTTTTTTTCTGCGTTGTTAGCGGCCACTTTGAAGAGCGCCTTGATCATTTTATATCTTCATAAAATGTGTGGTACATAATGGAGATGCATTGCGAATAACTGTAATCACGATAAGTGCAAAATATGACCATATTGCGTGACCTAATAAATCCTTTATAAAATATATTCACAGTTTATCTACGTTTTATTGTGGCCATTTGAAGAGCGCCCTCACTTTTTATCACTTTTAAGCGTCTGGAATACAATCCCAGCTAGTTTTGGGAATATCTCTTATTAAAAACTAATGCAAAAAGTGGTCAATCATTGTTACTTAAAAGGGTTCCCAATATAGCCTGTTTAACTTTATATCCTTGCTCAGAATAAAAATCGCGTCTAGAAAAAACTCATGAGAATTACTACCTCTGCAGGTGGCACCTTCCGCAATTATAACCTGGACTATTTAGGCTGATCAGAAATCGAACTCATTTAAGACATTGAACATCGACATTCTACCTCCATGAAAAGCACAATATGGGCGACGTCAACTGGGTCATTTCGGGACAAACATGTGCTTCCCTTTTATTTCAATATTTCGCTTGTGCGAAGGGGGTTTAGCAGTTGGAGGAAAACCGGAGTACCCGGAGAAAACCCACGAAGCTGGACAGGCGACCCTACTCCTTGCCACGTACATCCAGCGAATCGAAACCACGCCAGTTGACTCAATGACCGACCTTATGTTACAGCGCGTACATGCTAACCATTCGGACACCCCCCCCCCTTAAAAAACAATAAATGTATTTATTTTGTAAACTTACTCATAATCCAGCCAGCTAATATTTTCACACCCAAGGCGACATTTTCTGTTTCACAATCAGGGAATATAGGTTTAACGATATACAGAGCCGCCGTGTACGCTAAAAACGCCCAGAACGGTCCCGCTATCAACACGGTATATCCATACATTATTAAAAACCCTGGTAACGGTCCTAAACCTTTCATAACAAACGCGTACGGTCCACCAGCTGTTTGAAACATTGTCCCCAGCTCAGCGAAACATAGAGCTAGTCCCATATTTATTAATCCCCCAACTAACCACACGACCAAGGCAGCGCCTACAGAACCAGCAGCACCTAAAATAGCGGTCGGTGAAATGAAAACCGACGAATGTCCAGTCACTGCAATCATGATGGCTGCGCAATTTAGCAATGTTAAGGTTTTCTTAAGTTGTGGTGCCGGGGTGCCGTTTGGTCCTTGCGCTGCGCCCGTTTTGTTCTCGTGTTTAATGGAGTCATTGTTGGAATCTGTTGATGCGGTACCTTCAATATCTTCAATAGAGGCAATTCCACTACTATCAGAAGTGTTCGATATATTTTCACTGTAATTCTCAACAATAAATATAGGATTGTCCTTAGCACCGGATCCATCGTCTATCGATTTCATCGTCATAGCTTGTACCGAATCAGTACTTTTTGATTTTCGGTTAAACAGCGACATTTTAATAACCGATTTCTTACACCTGGATTTGAAATTTATAAAACTGATATCCAAACTTTTCAAACAGAATATTTTTTAGAAAAAAACACACGGTAGGACTAAGAGGAACTTATTTAAAAACAACACAAGATTTATTTTCACAAATCAATTCCTCGATTCGGTAATTCTGGTCTAAAATCCCTGGAAATCTCTCTGTTTATCCAATTAAATCCAATTTTCCCGATTTTCTACTCTTCACATTTTGCACTAATTTAATCCCGAAAAAACTTATCGAAATACAATATATTCCATTAGCACCATTATCAGCTTCTACGGTGAACAGGGTGTTAAACAAGATTTGAATATTGTAATACTTGTCGTCTGCTATATTAAATCTAAACCGGAAGCGGATACGAAGTCACGTGTATGAATTGATAGACCGTGTGTCTTATCCGGATCTTGAGAACTCAACCCTGCTTGTTCCTAGTATATAACGGAATCCGTCTTCATTAATTGGCCCAATAGGTGCAGTACAGTAGGACGTTAAACCCCAATTTAATTTCATTTCATTTCCTAGTGCTGAAAGTTGTCCTTGTCATGCTAAAGTGATACTCCTTTCAATACTCGATGCGGTTGCTTGTCAGATACACACAGCTAGAGACAAGGGTCATTTCGGGACTAACATCTCTCTTTTTAAGTATGACCATGCAGGCACATTTTCAAGTGTGTGCGCAGGCACACTCAACTTTCATAGAGCCCTGCTAACATATGGTTTAATTTTATTTAAATATTTCGCTTACGCATAAGGGTCTTTAGCAGTGGGAGGAAGAAACAAAGAAAATATATAAAGTTAAAGAGACAACATACAAGCATGGGACGGAAAATACGCCAATTAGTCGGGATTATTAAAAGTAGGGTGCTAAACTGCATTTCATTTCATTCTTTAACATTAAACAATGTAAAAACGTATTGGTTGCGTTGTTCGAGGTATGTTTAGAAATGGAGGAGTTCCCCTTTAAATGAATACGGTAACAACAACTCGACCTGGGTCTCTTCAAACAGACGACAAGCATACGATTGTTCTATTTATAAACAACGACACACCCAAATACTAGGTCAGTGTACGACAGAACGAACAGATTTTAATTAATATACTGCATCGCGTTTTCCTTTTGTGATAAGATAAAATAATTTATCACTCAGTGAGTCCACCTGATTAAATTATACAGATCTGTATTTCGTTTCGTTTTTTATACTTTCGATGGCCTCTCCTACATGAAGATCTGACCAGTTGTACTTGGAGGTCGTATCAGCCATTTGATTAACCAATCAGCGTTTATGTTTTTAGTGTTCCGTTCAATTCGGGGGGGGGGGGGAGCACGTGCGCGCTGTATCATTAAGCCTGACATTGAGTCAACTGGCGTGGTTTCGAATCACCTGTTGTACGTGGCAAGGAGTAGGATCCCCTGTTCAGCCTCGTGGATTTTCCCCGGTTTCCTCCCACTGCTAAAGACCCCTACGCGCAAGCGAATTACTGAAGTAATATTAAACCATATGTTAGTTTGTGTCGAGGGGACGTTAAACCCCGTTTCTCTCTCAATCTCTATCTCTCTGTGCAACTCACGCAAACAACTTGCCGTAACAGACTGATTCATTGTCTAATCTCTCACATCATCGAGAACGCGAGTTAAAAAAACAAGTCTTCGAGATGCTTGTGTAGTAAAGACAAGTAAAACGAAATTTGGAACTATAAAAAACGAAACGAAATAAGGCCTGTGTTTAATCAGATTGCTCATTGTGTAAGTTGCAAGGGGGGGGGGGGTCTCCGTGAACCGTTCATTTTGCGAGAATCGTCATCATCATCATCATCATCATCATCTTCTTCTTTTCTTCTTCTTCAACATCGTCGTCAACATCATCATCATCATCAATCGTTATAATCAATACGACGGCGTCTGGCCTTATTTTCATATTAAACAGATTACCTTATTTTACTTATAATAAGGGGGATCATGTGGTTAAGTGGTTAAGACGCTGGTTCGCTAGCCTGGAGGTTGGGTGTTCGATCCCTGCATTGGCCGAGAAAGTTCATCCGTTCGGGGGGGACGAAAGACCAAGGTCCCGTATAGTACACATTGGTGTGCACGTAAAAGATTCCTTGGCAGTTGGAATCCGATATAAGAGTAGGCCATAGCGCCGCTGCCCAGGCAAAATTTCCCTCATAGCACACTGTATGGCGTATGCCCGTCTTCATTAGTCTTCACTTAAAGTTATGATTACTTTCCATTAATCCCGTAATCATTAACCCAGTCGGGGTCGAACAGTAGGAGACTGTAAACCCTATTTCTCTCCGTTAATCTTACAGACGGACTGTAAACCCTATTCCTCTCCGTTAATCCAGCACCAGAAGATCAACTTGTGTTTTATTTAAAATAATCTGGTGCCGTTCTGTCTGATCTCCTCTCGACAGGTAATAAACATATTAAACGATTAACGACTCTAATTCCTGGATTAAATGAGAGATTATCGTCGGGGAGACTGTTATTGTTTGTCTTTCTCTTGAGACTAGGCCTTTAGAATAAGAATATCCACCACTGACTAGGCCTTTACAACAAAATGTGTCCACCACTAGGATTGGTCTAGTCTACTGTATAGAGAACATCCAGCTTGTCTCAACTCAGTTGGCCTCGAGAGGGAGAAATGGGCTTAACGTCCACTCAACAAAAACTAAGTAATTTCGGGACTAACATATGGATCAATTTTATTTCAACAATTCGCTTCGATTTATGAGATCAACAGAAGGACTCGCAGTATGAAGATTTAGTTACATAAAATATCTGTAAAGGGGCTAATTGTCTGTTAAAACACAATGTCGTCCATAATATTTGAATTCAAAAACACTTATTATAAATCTTAACAACAAGGACAATCCACGCTGGAAAATCTCGACGAACTTCTTCGCCCAATGCCGACCTAGACCTCCAGGCTAGCGAGCCAGCGTCTCACCCACTCAGCCACCGTGACCTCCCCCCCCCCCCCGTAATAGCAGGTACGGCAAATTGTGAGCTAGACTCTAGATAGACGCCTGATAATTCAACATATTTTATTTTAGTTTGATTTAGTTGGTTTGTTTATTACAGACTGTAATCAACAATCGAGCTAAATTAAAATGGTTGAATTAATTCTGTCAAGACGCCCTGTTGATAACAGCTTGGTTTCTTAATTAAAATACTTATTAAAAATAAAACTGTAAAAATCGTCGATAAGGCGTTATAATCTGTAGGGAGAGAGAAAGAGAGATCAGCCATCCAACCCCCTATAATCTCTAGGGGTGTTGGGTACAGAATATAAAGGCACAATGTTACTAGAGAACGCCCCCCCCCCACCACTGTGCCACAGAAATCTCGGTTTTATTATAATGAATTTAAGCCAAAGTTTAAGAAAGGGCGTGTTAAAATCC